>OY855912.1:21566431-22166431 GCA_963693305.1 Meandrina meandrites | reverse complement strand
TTAGTTTGAAGATCACACGAAGTCTTCGAAGTTGAAGGAATTTCGGCTGAAATTTGAGATATTTGCATAATTATAAAACGTTGCATTGTTGTTGTTGTGATGGCTGAACTTGTTTCAATGATTTCTGATGTGAAATCGCTTACCTCAATGCCTTTTTTGATCGGTCTTCTTCTTTTGTAATTGACTTTATGCCTCCAGCTGATCCGTACACGTTTCCCGAGCTTATTATCCAAGAACTGGCGAGAGTGGCGTGAACAGCAAAATTCATTACAATTATACCTCATTGAATCCTTTGCTGTCAATTTTGATATTATGTGCATTTCAAAAGATTTACACCTATCATAATGGCGCAAAGTTTCACAGCTAAACTTCCAATTAAGCTTGCAGAGTGCCTGTAAGGCTAAGGCAGGGTTTATTCTTATCCTTCTAACTTGCGAGGTTATTCTCAGTTCTTTCTGTTTGACGGTGATTACGGGAGTTGTGTGACAGAGCAATGCCCTTCGCACCGGGAGGGTGTAGGGAAACAACGATCACGGATAGGAAGCAATTGTTGGAAGAAATGCTTCTGTTACCTTAACTGAGTTCACGCTTTGTAAATATTTGTCAATTTTCTTAGTGTTAATCAAGTCACAAATTATTGCTTTTATTTATAGTCCATTGTCTGGTGCAGTCTAATATCATAGTACAATTTATACCTGTAAGTAGGTAAAAAGAGCCTATAAAAGAATAAAAATTCATTGGCTTCTTTTTCAAAAACTTAGAAATAGCGTTATCACAAGTGGCAGGTCTAATTGTTTAGGCAACTGCCATAGAATTATTATTACAACTTTAATATCGTGTAATTCCGCTTTATTTTTAGTTAACAATTGGTGTGAACTTCTGACACTGGATGCTAGGAATCCAAAATACTACAAGCTTTAGTAACGCCAAATTTTGCTGGCTGTATATTTACATACAAACCTTTTAATTCAGGTGGCGAAAAAGCGCGAATCCGAGAATGTCATTTATCTTTTCTAGTGCTAGGTAGTTACATACTTCATTTTCAGGACCTAGCATCTGCAGTGGACGATGTCAGTACCCTGGGTGTGACACAGCGTGACCCCCCAACCCACTCTTGGAAAGTCCTAACTACGACGCTGATATTTCGACACGATTTCACAAGATATTAGACTAAAACGTGGCCTGTCAGTGGGTGACTCTGCCTGGGTCCTACCTGGATGATGCTGTGACGACTCATCATCTCTAGCGAGAACTGTACTCAATTTTAAGAAAAATTACGCGCCTGATGGACTCTGGTCACCAATTATCTACTTATTTTGGAGCTAAATTCGTGACCTAAACCGATACACTCTGTAAATGTTTTCCAGGAAGTTTTTACTTCTGGCCTTATTGAATGCCCTATAGAACACTACTTTCTCATGTTGAGTAAGTGGGAGTAAGGAGCTTTCGTCTTCCCTTTGTTATCGGCAATTGGGATATACTTTGATAGCCTGAATTTTAATTTCAGATTCGGATTTTCAGATTGGGTGGATTAAGAGCAACTTCTTGAAGAATTTCGCTATCTTAACGTACCGAAGACTTCGTCATTCTTTGCGTTCTGCTTTTTGTCAAAATCACTTTCAGTTAGACCAGTCTTGGGAAGAAAACTGAAATCTGCTGGCGTGTCAGAAATTCAGAATTGGTAAAAAGGCGGTTTAATTCCCACTGCTTTCGCGGCCGGGCAGTCATCGTGGCCTTGACTACTGACGCTGTATCCACTTTCTGGCCGTTTGCCTTCCCAATAAGGAATTTGCTGGAAAAATAATCTTTCTGCTTTTCTGAAAATCTACACACGGTAGATTCGAAAGGATTAGTCGCTTTCTAAGTTCCTGTATCAGGTGACACACCACCTGCAGACGGTTCCGGCTGTTGCATAGTCGAGCACTGCACTGTCAAGAAGTAGTTTATGTTCTGAGGTACGTTCATGTTTTCCAAGGTCCAGATGGTGCTGCAAGGAGGAAAATCTCTGATACCTTTCTAAGCATCTTTTCCGTTGACAAGAGAAAAAACGGTTGAGGTACCAGTCGCAGCCACAGTCGCAACTGCAATGTAACATAGACACACGGAATACCCCCGATGACTGGATAGCATCTACCATTTCCTCAGAAGCTTACTAGATGTTAGACCTTTGGTTTAAGTGGACTCTCGTGACCTCTCTCGTGCGCCATTCAATACACGCCGCCTTGCGACCGCATAATTATAATCAATAATTCGTGTTTTTCGATTGGGGACAGCAAATGAAATAATCGACTCAAGATATCTCAAAAGCCAAAAAAAAAAAACATTTTTAGCGGGGTGAGTCATAAACAAAAAATGTCGTTTACCAAAAAATAAAGACCCCCCCCCCCCCCCCCCCCCCCGTCGCAACGCCTCTACCCTAGATCCACCACTGGTTTTGCCAGAAAAGGCATAAACTTAGTTCACCAGTGGTTAAGAAGAAAAATATTTTTGATGTTTATATTTATTGACATATATAAAGAAGTACAAACATGATAAATTCGAGATTCTCGTAACACGATCCGTGAGCCCGCTTTGCTGAAACCTCTGTATGCTTATATTGGAAGCACTTAACATCTGTCCGGAAACTGGACGTCTCCAACCAATACCCAAATTATAACAATACGTTGTAGAAATTAGTCGGTGGATTATAAAATAAAGAAACCCCTTTCTGGTTTGCTGGTATATTAGAGGATGATGCCCCTGGCTGAGAGATTGTCCCTTTTTCACAGTTGCGGACAATCGGACAATCGATATTCGTGGAGCTGGAAAAGATGCGTGCTCTTGCCAGAATTAATTCAACAAAGGGCCACTATGGAAAGGAATACATTCCTCTATTTTGTTCCTGTCCCTTTTGTCAAGGCCACATTGGCCAGGTACTTTCCATAGCTCATTGTCGACTCATAGGTGGAAGCTTCCAACGGTGTGGATCTGCGATTTACTGATACAGGTGTAAAAAGACTGTATGGTTAGTTCAATTAAGTACTACAAGCAAACAGAATATATTATTTTAAAACCTTTTGATTTTTGCGAATCAGAGAATAGTGACAACATCGCTACACAATCTTCACCAATGTTTTCTTTGTGTTTTTGCGAATGACTTGTCCTCGTCACGCAACACCGTCTATCTACGGGGCAACAATAAGGCTATGCTGATCACTGCACCCTTTCTTAATTCACGACTTTGTTCTAACCAATTAAGCGGGCTGAACTGAGAAAGAAAGCGCTTCCCCCAATAATATTGAATAAAGAAATGTGATATCAGAGGTTTGTTAAACTACACGTAAATGTTCGGTCATGACCTTCATTCAGTATAAAGGTCAAATTAAAACAGCGGACTTCTAAATCAGTACATTTTAGCTTCAAAGAAGTCAACAACAGGCAGAATACGTGCCACATGTTTAAGGAAAAGGATTTTAAATTCGATGTCTAAACTTAAATCAGATTTCTGCTCGGGAAGTGCCCCGGAAGTGCCATGGATCCATCTGGTAGTGAAAGAGCCCTTGCGTTAATTATTCAATTATCTCATATTTCATCTGAAAATTTGTTCAACTTCGAAGACTTCGTGTGACCAGCAAACTAAATTACCCAAGCCAATTTTTACACATGTTCTAGAACAATGTTTAAATATCTTATAGCTTAAGTTTGAGGAAAAACCAAGGTGTAGCACATGCTTAAAATTGTAATCGCGTCTTTCAAGTTGAATTAAAACTTCTGTCGCTTGAAAAATAAGCAGTTCTAAAATATTATTGTTTACCTTCCAGATTATCGCTAACATGAAAATTTACCACTAAACTAGGAGTAAAAGTCTTCATAAATTAATACGTTGGAAAAGATTTTCCCCAAATTCCATGCCTTTTGCATGCAAGCAAAGTTTTGCAAGCAGCCGATTTTGTCTCAAATTTTGGGTGTTTTGAAGTCGCCGACAGCAGAAATAGTTTTTCTCGATTTTCGACAAATTGAAGCGGTCTTTGGAAAAACAAACTACACCACGTTCTGTTATTTGGTAATGTCTATCTATAGACAAAATATGAACGAAATCAAAATTTTGAGCCTGGCCGCGAAATTTCAATTTTGCGCGATTTTAACTGGCATTCGCTCTTAAGCCTTATTTTCAGTCCAGATCCACAACCACGTGCCACCTTGTAATTCAAAATGTACATTTTTGGCGCTTCCGATAAAATGCTACCACGTAGATAATGTCACATTTTAACTCCAGACCAGGTTTGTAACTGAAAATAATCATTTTTCGCCTTTACCCATCCTCGGAGACACAGGCAGTTAGTCGGGGGTTTGTAAAATTTGCATGTTTGGCCTTTTCGGTAAAATGCCACCACGTAGATAGAACCTAATTTTCACTTCAGATACACAAAAAAGTGCGTGCCACTTTGCAACTCCAAATGTACATTTTAAGTCTTTCTAGAGAAATGCCACCACGTAGATAAAGCATACTTTTCACACCTCATCCACAACAAGTTGCCAGTTTGTAACTCAAAATGTACATTTTTGGCCCTTCGGACGAAATACCACCGCATATATATAGAGATTACTCCATGGAAAATGCGCGCGTACGATTTTTATTCACGAGTTGAGTAGTATCAGAAAACGAACGAGTGAGAAGAGCGAACGAGTGAGTTTTCTGATGCAACTCAACGAGTGAATAAAAAATCGTACAAAGCATTTTCCATGGTGTAATTTGTTTATTTTATAGATACTGAGATTTTTGAAAAGCCAAAATTTGTCAATGTTACGCGCGCGTTTATAGGGAACCCATTCAACTGCAATGTATGCGTGTAAAACTAGAATAACTAAAACATCAGTGTCTCTTTCAAAATCAAATATTTAATGAAGTAACACAAGAAATAAAACGTCAGTTTATACTTTCACAACTTTTATAAACACTTTTCAGCTGGTTAACGAAATAACCTGACTGAGGCTTATAAGTTCGAATTTAATGTTTTGTAAATCAGATATTATAAAACAGCGGTATACGCTGAATAACACAACGACAACGCAAGCGAACTATTACCTCTTCTTTACTCCTCGAAGTCCAAAATGGAGGCTGTTGTTCAACCACAGGGTGTTTAAAATGGTTTCAGGACTTAGTACACCGAGGAGGCCTTTTGTCTAAGAGAAGTTTTATTTCATCCTCTATTAGAGCCACCGATGCATTAGGTTTGTTTCCTCTACCCTGTTTCTTGAGCCGTTTTAGCCTGTGAACAGGCTCTCAGGTCGAGGATGGGGCGAAAAGAAAGCGGCAAGAGAAAGGTGGGGGTGGGGGTGGGGGAAGGGGAAAAGGCAGGGAGAGAGGGGGGAGAGCCTGTTGACAAAGGATTGTAGCCGCCATTCCGCCCCCAGTTTAATTAACCTGTCATTAATCTGTCGTTAACTTGAAAGGAGTATAAACACCTTCAGCTAAGAGAAATACAAAAGATGATAGCGTCGCTGCGGATAAAGCGCCTCACGCAAAGACAAAAATGTATTGCAGGACACTTACATGCCCATGAAGCAAGCGAGGAAAACATTGAAAACCCCATACTTTGGAGGAGAAATCCAGGCGTCGATGAATTTTTCCACAGCAACAACTGGACAAAAATAAATATGTGATCCGTGAAGAAAGCAACACATCTTCCGGCGGAAAACCGTGCAGACCTATGACCTCTACACATTTCGCTGAGCAGTCTCGCGGCTCTACTCGGCTTAAAACCGTAAAACGCCTCCTAATAATACAGCTGGCAGCATATAGTACCCTTTATAAATAAGTGGGAAGCGAAATATGTTGGACTACTAAATCCAATGCAGGACGACAAATGTGCAAATTTCACGAACGTAGGGGTCCGTGTAGGCCTGTCACCTCGTTCCTACTACGCCAGAGATCGCAAGCAACGTTTCTGCTCTTCTTTCAGCTGTCTTATGTCGACCGACGAATTTCCTCAATGAATCGCTTAATACTCTTTGAAACAGATCATCCGTAACTTGCCCACCGCCAGAAGACACCATCATGTTTACACTTCGCTGAGCCGAAATGAAAAAAAAAAAAATTTGATTGTATCGCGT
This sequence comes from Meandrina meandrites, assembly GCA_963693305.1. NCBI lineage: Eukaryota > Metazoa > Cnidaria > Anthozoa > Scleractinia > Meandrinidae > Meandrina > Meandrina meandrites. Next base: position 22,160,338 of record OY855912.1, on the reverse strand, counting down.
CTCATGGCGTCGGCAAATCAAGATGTCAATAAGACCCGTCAACAATCAGTAATCTGACCAATCAGAGGTTGCACCAGAATCTGGTGCACGGCGGGTGCTTGGAACGGCGGCATAAAACCTTTGTCTGCAGGCTCCCGCGATTTTAATTCTCCCTCAGGCCCTTCTCGGCTCGCTTCGCTCGCCGATTTCTTTGGGAGCCTGCTCGCAGGCTATGTTTTTCTTAACTTTTCAAATGCTAGGTCATTGATGATTTTAACTGGATAGGACTTTCTTTTAAGGTGCCTTTCAAAGCTCGCCAACATCCCTCGGAGCGACGACGGCTTGTATTCTTGCCCTTCCTTTGTGCTGACGCTTAATATGAATTCGCTGAGAAGTTCATTCAACTCAACAGGAAGAATTTCTGCTATCTCGCGTCTTTCTCCTTTTGTTTGAAGGAACGCTGTCAACAAAGCGACGTCTCGGATTTTTTTTTCACCGAGTTGGGGTTTTCATGCTCTTCAATAAACGACTCAATTGTGTCGCCTAAACCTTGAAGCAGTTGTCTCCGCCATGTCGCCGCGACGAAAATGGACGACAATCGAAATCGCGATGCCATGTTGTTTACTAGTGAGTTTTCGTCGTTCGCGTTTGTGATTGGACGAACGACGTTTTTTCACTAGTGAGTTTTCATCGTTCGCGTTTCCTATTGGCTAATGCATTTTACGTAATCTTTTTTCGTGAGGAAATCTCAGTATCTATGATATAAATATTAGTTCTAATTTTCACTCCTGTCAAAGCGCTCGTTGTAACTCATAATATACATTTTATGCCTTTCCGGTGAAATGCCACCACGGAGGTAAAGTCAGATTTTCACTCCAGAGCCACAACAAAGAATATCTGCACTTTGTAACTCAAAATTTAAAGTTCTGTGATTTCTTTTGAAATACAACTACGCAGATGAACCCTAATTTCACTCCATATCCACAGCCACGTGCCAGCTAGTAACTCAATATGTACATTTTTGGCGAGGGTTTGTAAAAATTTGCATGTTTGGACAATTCGGTGAAATGCGACCTCGTTGATAAAGCCTTATTTTCAGTCCGAATCCACACAAAAAAGTTCCACTTTGTAACTCAAAATACACATTTTGCCTTTCCGATGAAATGTACATGTACGTATATTTGCTTCGGGTTTTGATTGGTTCAATGGAGCGTCTGTGTCCTTTGTGATTGGTCTGAGTGATCATATTGATGGCACAGTACAGATTATCCTCTTCAATTCATTTTATTATTTTCTTTTCTTAAATATTGTATAAGGAGATTGACAGAAATTTTCATTTTGTTTTCAGCGATTATACCAAGAACTTTATCAATTCAGGCGAGCGGACCAGAGGTAAAGAAGCACATATGTTTTACACGGTTAGAACACTGGGGTTATAGGAGCAACCCTATTATATACCGTTTAATACGAGTTGCCTTGAGAAACAACACACAACAACCAACCATATGTTTCTAAAGGAAATACTTTTTTTGCGATTGTATGCGAAAGATAACATGCGAAAGATTAAAAAGACAAATTGAAGGACTAGTTATGTAAAAAATATTTTTTTCAACATCAATGATACGTGATAAATACAAGAGGACAGCATGCCTAAAACCTTCAAATGATTATGCAGAGAAGAGTGTTATTAATATTATATGCTTTATAAAAATGTGACCCTCCACGGCAAAACAGGGACAAAGGTGATTGCACGCTCACAACACGCTTCCACCTTAAAAAGACCTCTTAAAACAATAGATTTTGATTTTAGCACGCTTAAAGCGTATTCTGAAACTTGCCTCATTAGTAAATCTTTTGTTTTACAGAACACAGTAAACACAATAAAGCGTGCGAGGCCTAAGAAAGAAGCGTGAGCCGTCGAACAATAAAAGCGTGTCAAGCTTTAAAACAAAAGTTGCGTGTCAGTTGCGTGCAAAAAAGCACAACACACTGAGCGTGCGAACGCGCACGCAAAGCGTGACCAACCTATTTTTCGAAGAAAGATTGTGTTGTTCAATTCATTCCTTTATTCATGAAAACAAAAATACCATCCTTTCATTTGCGAAAACGAAATAACCAAGTCGTCGTAATAATTTGTATTGAATTGCTTTGATCCTTTTTGCTGCGAATTTCATTTCTCAAGAATACATCCAAGAAAGCTTCGGACTGTGTATAGTTTAGCAAAAAGCTGCGACTTCGGTTCCTGGGAACTGCCCCTCTCTTGTTTAGTCTTTAGCTCCGTTCTCTTTTCCCCAGCGACGCCATTTTCGAAAGGCAAGAAGATTCGGTTCCAGGTTTTCTCGGCTTTTCTCTTGTACGTTTGAAACGCCTGGTCGTTCATGCTAGTGGCTGCGATAGATTTCAGTGATTACTCGTAACTTGACCCAAAGAACATCTAAGAAGTCGAAACTCAATGGGCTTTTGAATCATGGCAACTGAATGTATCTTACGATGAAAGTTTAAGTAAGGAATATTTTTACTCTCAATTTTATAGTTGATTTGATCTTCTAGTATTTGTAACACTAGCGGCTCGGTAGATCGGTAGATCGTACATTTAACTCGAATAACTAAAGCGTTTACTTTTGATGTTGCTTCTTCGTTTGTGTTAGTCTCTCATAATTATAGTTATTTACGGATAAAATAATCTGTAGTGAATGTGTGGTTTCCACCATAATTTTAGCGTGTTCTTGAGTGTTTAGCGTGTTAAGTTGCACGCTAAGCGTGACCTCAAGCACACTTAACGAAACAAAAGGTTTAGCGTGCTAAATATCCCGAAACAAAGCTAGTGTGTCCTGTATTGTTATATTGATTAAATACCGTAAAATTCCGGTTATAAGCCCTGGGCTTATACAACTTCGTAAGGGGTTTTGTGTGGGCTTATAAGCGGAGGGGCTTATATCCGGGAGGGCTATGAGCGGAATAAAAAAAAATATTTCGAAACGAGCCACGGTAGTGTTGATCGAAATACGTTTTTAAGCTAAAAAAGTCAAAATAAAGCAACATTTAACCCTGTTCAGTACCTAAGGCTTATAACCGGATATATTTTTTTGTTTCCAGGATAGGATAGGATAGGATAGGATAGGATAGGATAGGATAGGATAGGATAGGATAGGATAGGATAGGATAGGATAGGATAGGATAGGATAGGATAGGATAGGATAGGATAACTTTATTTATACACGGTTTTTCCATCAGTCAATTAAGATACTGGACTATCTACCTATCTAACTAACTACAAAAATTTAATAACAACAAATTCAAATAACAAAAAAAAAGAGAAAAGTCTGCTTTTCATGGAGGCCGTGTCTAAAATTTACTTAAAATTAAGATATTACTTCAAACTGTACCGACTTAATTTAGATTTGAAATCGGCCAGTGAAGATGCTTGTCTTAGGTCTATAGGTAAGTTGTTCCACAACTGAGCTCCGCTGTACAAAAAACTTTTCTTGAGATAATCAGTTCAAGGTTGTGGAAGAACTAATTTTTTTTTTTCGGTATTCCTTAAACGATAAGCACTAACATCGTCACGATATACGAATCTTGATCTCAGATAATCAGGAGTCATACCATGTAATGTTTTATACATTAAGATAGACTTCTGTTCCAATCTTTAATAATAGAGTCATCGCCACCCCAGTGTCCGGAACAAATCATCTAAATTACTATCATAGCTCGCAGACATTAGGGTACGAGCTGAGCGGTTTTGAAGCCTTTGCAGTTTTTCAGAAAGGCCCTTGTTACAGCTTCCCCACACTACGTTGCAATAATCAAATTGTGGTTGAATAAGGCTATTATAAACTTTGATCAAAATATTAAATGGAGTGAGATGCCGAACTCGTTTAATTGCACCAATGGCACAAGCTATCTTCTTAGAAATGTTTTCAATATGACACTCCCAGTTTATATTTTGATCATGGGCCTATAACCGGGGGGGGGGCTTATAACCGGAATTTTACGGTATGCACATATCCGTGACATTAGACACGCTAAGCGTGTTGTGTTTGCGTGTTGTGAGCGTGCTATCACCTTTGTCACTGTTTTCCCGTGGAGGGTCACAAATAGCGTTGCGTTACTCTAACGAAGCACGAGCCTGTTATAAAGTCAGTTCAAAACGAATTGAGTTTTTTCAGTTGCTAATAATGTTGAAAAGTCTATTGGTGAAGAGGACGGCAGTTCCGAAACCTATGGATATTTTAGCATTATCTGGCAGCACCTGAAACAAGAGACTCCATGAAATAAGTATTTTGCGGCAATCACAATCCGACATTTTTCGAACAATATTCTGTATCCCTTCATTTGTGAGAGACCATTCAAAACTAAGCTTTTTTGCATATGGCTCGGCTCGACCTATACGCCAACCATTAGACTAGAGGGTGAGGTTGCGTTTAAGCAATAGCACACGGTGGGGCCAAACGACCCCAAAAAGGGTCATTTAGACTAACTTTGCTTATTTTCTATGGTTTTTGACCAAACTTGGCAGATGAACTTGGGTTGTTATCTAATTCATTCTATTGTTACGATTGACACAAAAAGTCAAATTATGACGTCATAATTAATGACGTCACAAAAATGTGTTATACAATCTCTAACTTCGAAGTGAAAGTTACGTGGTTTGAAAGAGCTTGGCGAGAGGAGTTAAACACCGAAAACCGTTTCTCGCTACAATTAACAATTATTCTTTGAAATCGAGGTGAATAGTGGCAGAATATTTACCGAGCCGCGTAGCGGCGAGGTAAATATTCTGCCGCTATTCACCGAGATTAAAAAGAATAATTGTTTTAGTATATACACACGAAGTGATCTCAAAACAGACAATCTAGACATTTTCAAAAGGAAACCAATGAAAGGCAATTTCATTGACGTCTAATTTGACGTCTCAATTCATGCGTGAAACACGTACAAAACTATTTACAGATTCTTTTAACATGGCAAATACACAATCGTCGATAAAATCCTCGTCAAAATGGTCCTTTTACACAGTTCAAATCAGCAACTTTAATCGAAAGTCTGCTTGGAAATTGATAACTGATCAATCAAAGTTTTCGAAGTTATCGAGAAAGGCTTGTTGTTTGGATCGTTGCGAGGTGAGTGTTGTCTTGTTGTAATATGACCTGTTTTCTTGCAGACATATAAAACTTCAATTCTTCTTTTTCCATTTCCTCAATTTCGGTGAGAAATTCGTTCTGTCAGGCAAACCAGTCTACAAAAATACTCGTAATGAGACAAATTTTAGTCGTGAAGATTAATTGCTCCATTTAGCGATAGGTCGAATTCACGGTAATTATCTCGATAAACAAACTGAAAAACACTTGTTTGCAAAACATGACTTCTTCACTTATCTTTAAAAACTTTTAGGCCAGAGTTCGTTGCCTTCTTGGTGTTTTCTGGCTCGCTGCCGTCTTTTATTTTCACTATTTTTGATTCTGAAACGCTAGCGAAACGCGAGTTTACGCCGGCCATTTTGTTTTATGTTTTATGGGATAATGCATTATCCACTCGGTAGCGAGTGAATAACGCGGCATTAGCCCGAGATAGCGAACCAATCAGATTGCTGGAATAGCCAAGATCACTGAGTGTGTATATACTAACAAATATTTCTCGAGTTATCCCAATTTAAAGAAATTTCAGTGTCCCCCCCGGAGCCATACTTTTCTTCTAAAATCAATCCCTTTGATATATATTTTTTAATTTTTATCAATAAAAGCTAATAATTTGGCAAAATAGAATACTAGGTGTTACCAAAAATCGTATCAGTTTGGATTTTAGTTTTTGGCCGTAAATCGCTACTATTAGCACTAAAAAATATCGATGACGTCACCATTATGACGTCACAAAGCTAGTTTTGAGTTACTAACACTGGTAGGAAACCTTTTTATTCAGAGTTTTTTTTGTTATTCGTATTCTAGTCATGTAGGACATCCAATCTGCAGAATAACTAAAATAGTGGGCACCAAAACACAGCTCAAATTTGGCAAAATTACCCAAGGGGGGACCCCGTTTTTGGGCCAAGCATTTTTCAAAGTTCAGAATGTCATATTTCATGGAATTTTTATGATATCAAAAAACGGTTTTCAGTTTTTAACTCCTCTTGATGTGCTCTTTCGAAAGCACTAAAAAAATTGTGTAAATTAAGAACTTTAAATCAAGAGTATGATATGACGTCATCAATTGTGACGTCATATTTTGCAATTTCATGTCAATAATAACATCAAAATAATTTGCCTGATGTCCTCTGTTCACTTGCCAACTTTGGAAAAGAAATACTCCATGCAATTAAAGTTATGCTAAATAATGCTAAATTAGTCACTACAAATGACCCATTTAGGGGGTGGTTTGGCCCCACCGTGCATGGGCAAATTGATGATTATTTATATCAATTTGTCTGATTGCAGGTAAAGCTCAAAGGGTCATCAACAAGTGCTGTCGAAGAGACACAAGCAGAAAGAAAGCGCCATCTCAAAGATAATTGTCTCAAACACAGCTTCAATAAAACGCCAACGGGAAAACAACTACATTTTATTGTTGTAGACGATGAGCATAAAGTAATGTACTGTACAATCCCAAAAGTAGCTTCTACAACGTGGAAAAGGGTGTTGGCAGATCTTCGTGGACTTAAACAAGGAATATATGTTCACCGTCCAAGACTATGGCGTCGTCTCAGTGAATATCAGGGCGAAGAAAAGTCGCTTCGGCTTAAAACTTATTTTAAATTCATTTTCGTTAGAGAGCCTCTACATCGCCTACTTTCTGCCTTTAAAGACAAGTTTATAGGAAAAAACCGTCACTTCAGCAAAAATATTCGAAAGGAAATTGTGAAAGCCCTTCGTCCCAGAGATTTCGACCCAAATGGAGAAAATAATGTCACTTTTTCAGAATTCGTTCAGTTTTATTCCCGCGACATAAAAACACGTAATCCACATTGGCGGCGATATGAAGACCTTTGCCATCCGTGTGTCATAAACTATGATTTTATTGGTCATTTAGAAACCTTGAAAGAGGACGCTCCTCTTCTTTTAAAGATGGCGGGAATTGAAGACCGCGTGACGTTCCCGCCATTACACAATTCAACCAGTTCAAGTGATATGATCAATTTTTATTCTACAGTTCGCCCTGAATATATCACTAGGCTTGCAGAGATATATCGCAATGACTTTGAACTTTTTGGTTACGAATTTCTTGGTCCTGTGAAGCAGCTATTGAATCGCTCCTCTGTTGACAGTAGCAAGTAGCTTAAATTAAATATATTGTTCGGGGACTCAGATTTTTTCTTTGTCCCACGCTCGTGACAAATAAACATTTCATCTTTATCAGTTATTCACCAAGCTGAAAGTTATCCATCTTTCATTATTATCACTTTTAATTGCGGTTGGCCTAGCAGCTTCAGTACATATTATCTAATCCCGTACCTTGGTCCGCTTCGGCCGTATAATATGAGACACAGATCGAGCAGTATTTCGTATTTCGGCGAGAGAAAGCCTGGCCAAAACATCCACAATGAGACATTCCAAGCTTGTTATATCACCAAAGTCACCCTTTTAACCTTTTAATCCGCCATCTTGGATCTCAAAATTATTCAATTATAACAATGCTTAAAATGTAAAGACAATGGAACAAGCTAACCCCCACCCGCCAACTCCCATCTGGCCAAATTATGATTAATAAATACTTGCACATTTCCGTTCGACTGTTAACAGGCTCTCTGTTTTTCAATGCAAAAGAACGCTTTTGTTCTCTTATCGTTTTGCGCTTGCGTCCAGTTCTCTCATCATTCTTTTCTCCGCGTTGTCGGCGTTGAACGATTAAAGAAAAGTACTAAGAAAATAAAGGTTTGGGAACAATTTGGGTTTCCGTTTCAGAGCTTTTTCTATTGATAAACATGACGGTGTTTGTCGGTTGCTAAGCGCTACGCTTGTTTAGAGCCGCGCACGAAAAAGGCGCGCGAAACACTTTCCATATTTTAATATCTGCATCACACAGATAAACAACGCAGTGTTGATTGATCAAAGGTGGTTTTGGCTCTTGTACTTTGAGATCATCGCCAATTTTACGGCTTCTGAACACCGGCTGTAATTTGTGATCAAGTTTATTACTCAAGTCCGAGAGATGTTTTTTTACTATGTCCGCTGATTTCTGGTCTTTAAAAGGCAGGACAATGCGGTAGATATTCTCTGTTGGAGGCGTCGATCTTGTGTCTGGTGACATCACTGAATTAACGAAACGGGTGATGGTGGAGTTCACAAGAGAATCTGAGTACTTGAGGTTAGAAAAGATCAGTTTAAGGCGTTCGCATTCTGTTGAGAATAGTTCCCATGTTGAGGACAAGCGGTAAGCACGGTTTAACATGGTTTTAACTAAAGATCTTTTATAGCGGTTGTCGACATGACTTTGGTGGGGTAAGAGGAGACCAGTGTTTGTGGGTTTACGGTAAACGCTTGTTACCAGCTTGCAGCCCTTCTTGCATATTTCAATGCCACCATCACCCGTTTCGTTAATTCAGTGATGTCACCAGACACAAGATCGACGCCTCCAACAGAGAATATCTACCGCATTGTCCTGCCTTTTAATCTCATTATATCACAATCTCATTATATCACAAAACATTAAGTGTCAAAGTCCAACCTCTAAGCACCTTATATAGAATAGGCGTATTTGAATCACGGGTATTAACATACTATTGAACGAAACAGTTTTGACGTAACAAATTGCACGTAAAAATTATTTTGTCTACAACAGGGCGCGATTCTGTAACGTAACTCGGTTTACAATGTCGAACAGAAATTTAAAGATAGCCTTCTTTGTGCTTTTGCTCTCCACGCTAATATCACTGTTATATTGGAAATCTCGAATGACAAGAGACCATAAAGTTGGACAGTTGGGTAAGTCGGATTAAATATATTCTAAGCTATGAAATTGAAATGTTCGTTTAAGTTATACCAGTGAGTCCTGAACAATACCAAAGTCCTAATCAGTCTCCGTAACTATAGTCTCAGAGATTAAAGTCATGTGCTTGCCTTCTTTATAAACTCCATAATGGATATACTAGAGCTGTAAAACCAAAGAACCAAAAGATCCGGCCGGAAACTTAACTGCATTACATTTCACGACTGGTGAACAGAAAGTGAATTTTTGAAATTCATCTGCATATTTTCAGAAGATATCAGCAGTGAATAAGAAGCATTCGTTAATCGAGCCTTTTTTTAAAACGCAATGATTTATGCCAAGGATGCAACATTTGTACTGATACAAGCTGTCGAAACTCCAATTTTGCAATGATGAATTCCTTCCTCGTTAGTAACATTGACACGAAATTTGCATGTATCCCAGACAACTTGCCACTTTGAAGGGAAGAAAAGAAAGAAGAAAAGAAATATATATTTGTGGAGATAAAAATTAGACACTGAACATAATACCCCAATTTTCAGATTTTAATCTCACAACAAGGTATAAATGTTTAAGGAACAAATACTTTACTCGGTCATTGTTATTTAGCAAGCATTTTTAAGAGAAATTAACAAAGGACGTTAAATAAATACATGGACATTAGCGAGATAAGAAGGCATGAATTAACCCTAAACCATCGGAAGAACACGGGTTTAGTAAAATTATTCAAGTTGTCTGTCGACTAATTTCTTTTCTAAGTTGTTAAAGGGGCTAGGTCACGCTGTGAGACTGCGCACTAAGCTTATTATTTGATTGTTCAAGTATATATGTCAAAATTCTATTGTTATTCACATAAGAACCAGAACGCGCAACCGCCACGTACAAGCTCTACGGGATATGATAATTACGATAAGATTGACGAAAAATATATCGTTTGTTTGTGTAATGATGTAATGTATATGTAAAGATTTATATATGATCTGCGGATGTATATGAAAGTGATAAATGATCATCGCAGTGAAATTCCAATTTAAGCAATCGGAATAAAGAAGCCTGAAAAAAAATCCAGGGCTTTGAATCAAGCTCAGCATTTTTCTTCGCGAAGAATTAAAAGAATATAAGATGATTGTAGTTTTTGCGATAAAAGAGCTTGAAGTGAAGCTTATTCTGCAATTATGTCTCATCCAAGCATACAATTTTTAGCAAACGCAGACAACACAATAACAACAAAGAAATAACAACAAAGTGCCCTTTCTGACCAAAAAAGAACATTTTTGGCTTTCTCATAAAATGCCATCACATAGATTAGTTTGCACTCCAGTGCAACTTTGTAACTCAAAACGAGGTAAAATGCCACCACGTAGATGAAGCCAAATTTTCACTCCAGATCAACAGAAAAGTGTCTCTGTATTTCAGAATGTACATTTTTGGCTTTTCTGTTGAAAAGCCACCACGTAGATAAAACCTAATTTTCACTGCATATACACAAAAACGTGCCACTTTGCAACTCACAATGTAGATTTTTGGCCTTTCTGGAGAAATACCATCACGTAGATAAAGTCTACTTTCCACTGCAGGTCACAACAAAGTGTCACTTTGCATCTCATATATGCATGTTTGGCTTTCTGATAAGAGGCCACCAAGTTGATAAAGATTAGTTTGCACTCCAAATCCACAACAAAATGCCAGTTTATAACTCAAACTGTACATTTTTGGCCTTTCAGGTGAAATGCCACCAAGCAGATAATGCCAAAATTTCACTGCAGATCCACAAAATGTGTTTCTTTGTAACTTAGAATGTAATTTTTTTCCTGTTGAAATGCCACCACGTGGATAAAACCTAATTGTCGCATCAGATCCACAAAAAGTTCCACTTTGTTACTCAAAATGTACATTTTTTACCTCTTGGGCGAAATGCCACCACGTAGGTATAGCCCAATTTTCACTCTAGAACAACAAAAAAGTGCTAGTTTTAACCTCAAAAGGTACATTTTTGCTTTTCTGATGATATCCCATCACAAAGACAATGGCTTATTTTCGATACATTTCAACAACAAAGTGCCCTTTGCAACTCAAAATGTACATTTTATGCCTTTCCGGTGAAATGCCACCACATAGATATATCCCAATTTTCACTCTAGATCCACAAAAAAGTACCAGTTTTCAACTCACAATCTACATTTTTAGCTTTTCTGATGAAGTACCAGCACCTACATAATTCCTTATCGTCACACCAGATACACAAAAAAGTGCCACTTTGAAACTCAAAATGTACATTATTGGCCTTTCCGGAGAAATGTCACCACAAAGATAAAGCTAAATGTTCACTCCAGCTCCACACAAAAAAGTGCCAGTTGGAAACTTAAAATGTACGCCGATTAATCGTAATTTTCTCAACAACAACGTGCCAGTTTGTGACTCAAAATGTACATTTTTGGCCCTTCCGATGAAATGCCACCACGTAAATAAAGTCACATTTTCACTCCAGATCCACAACAAAGTGCTATTGTAACTCATAATATACATTTTTTTGGCCTTTCCCTATCCTCGGAGACACAGGCAGTAAAGTCGGGTCAAAATAAAACTCCACTCCGAATGCTGCCTCCTGAATAAGCAGAAACAAAAAATCCTTTGTATAATTAGATTAAACCTAATTTTCACTTCAGATCCATAACAAAGAGCCAGTTTGAAACTCAATCTGTACATTTTTTGCCTTTCTGGTGAAATGCCACCAAGTAGATAAAGCTTAATTTTCTTTCTAGGCTCACAGCAACGTGCCACTTTGTAACTCAACTGTTACATGTACATTTTTGGCTTTCCGATAAAGTAGCATCACGTAGATAAAGATTATATTTTTCTGCACATCCACAATACTGTTCCAGCTTGTAAAAATGTGCATGTTTGGCCTTTTTGGTGATATACCACCCCGTTGGTAAAGCCTAATTTTTACTTTTTCACACAAAAATGTTCCACTTTGTAACTCAAAATGCACATTTTGCCTTTCCGGTGAAATATACATGTACGTATATTTGCTACGAGTTTTGATTGGTTCAATTTGTCCTTTGTGCTCAATAGATGTATAGGTGGCACAATACAGCTTATCCTTCTTAAAGAGATTGACAGATATTTTCATTTTGCTTTCAGTGAATATACCAAGAACTTCATCAATTCAGGCGAGCGGACCAGAGGTAACACGGTTATGACACTGGGATTACAGGAGTAACCTTATAACAGTTCAATACGAATTGCCTTGAGAAATAACACACAACAACCACCATATGTTTTTAAAGGAAATACTTTTATTAAATGCGAAAGATTATATGCGCATACCAATTGAAGGACTAGTTATGTAAATTTTTTTTCACTATCAATGATAAATGATAAATACAAGGGGACAGCATGCCTAAAACCCTCAAATGATTAAGCAGACAAAATTATTTATTATATGCTTTATAAAAAGTGCGTTGCGTTACCGTAACGAAGCATGAGCCTGTTATAAAGTCAGTTCAAAATTAGAGTTTTTTCACTTGCAAATAATGTTAAAGTCTATTAGTGAAGGGGAGAACAGTTCCGAAGCATTATCTGGCAGCACCTGAGACAAAAGACTCCATGAAATAAGTAGTATGCGGCAATCACAATCCGACATTTTTTGAGCAATTTTCTATATCCCTTCATTGGTGGGAGACCATTCAAAACTAAGCTTTTTTGCATATGGCTCGGCTCGACCTATATGCCAACCATTAGACTAGAGGTTGAAGTTACATTTAAGCAATAGCATGGGCTAATTGGTAAATTTGTCTAACTGAAGGTAAAGCTGGAAAGGTCAACAACAAGTCCGATCGAAGAGATACAAGCAGATAGAAAGCGCCATCTCAACGATAGCTGTCTCAAACACAGATTCAACAAAACGCCAAAGGGAAATCAACTAAACTTTATTGTTGTAGACGATGAGCATAAAATAATGTACTGTGCAATCCCAAAAGTAGCTTCTACAACGTGGAAAAGGGTGTTGGCAGATCTTCGTGGACTTAAACATGGAATATACGTTCACCGTCCAAGCCTATGGCGTCGTCTCAGTGAATATCGGGGCGAAGAAAAATCGCTTCGACTCAGAACTTATTTTAAATTTATTTTTGTTCGGGAGCCTCTACATCGCCTACTTTCTGCCTTTAAAGACAAGTTCATAAATGAAAAAGACCGTCAATACATAGACTACAAAAATATTCGAAAGAAAATTGTGAAAGCACTCCGTCCCAGGGATTTCCACCCAAATGGAGAAAATAACATTACTTTTTCAGAATTCGTTCAGTTTTATTCCCGTAACTTCACAACACCTAATGTGCATTGGCGGAAATATGACGACCTTTGCCATCCGTGTGTCATAAACTATGATTTTATTGGTCATTTAGAAACCTTGAAAGAGGACGCTCCTCTTCTTTTAAAAATGGCGGGAATTGAAGGCCGCGTGACGTTCCCGCCATTACACAATTCAACCAGCTCAAGTGATATGATCAATTTTTATTCTACAGTTCGCCCTGAATACATTACAAGGCTTGCAGAGAAATATCGTAACGACTTTGAACGTTTTGGTTACGAATTTCTTGGTCCTCTGAAGCAGCTATTGAATAGTTCCTCTGTTGACCGTAGCAAGTAGCTTAAAATATATAGAGCGTTTTCACTCACGTGACTAGCGGCCATATTGGTTCTCAAAAACAAAAGACGATTTTTGTATAAAAGTAGAGTTTAATTGCGGGTGGAATGGCTTGGTACACCAACATGGCCGCCGTTTCTTTGTCTTGGAACACCAATATGGCTGCCGTGACGTCATATGAAAACCCTCTATTGTTCATGTTACAAAAATACCACTGCAGGGTTCAGTAAGACACTACCTCTCTGGAACCTCTATTTTCATTCGCCCGCTGTAAACACTACCTCTATTGTTATTCAGGGCTAGGGGCATTGTTTTGACCTGTTATCTATTGTTTTAAGAACCAATGAAGTAACTCGTTCCGAGAGGTAGTGGGCGGGTTGGACATCAGCGCTCGCCCACTCGCCCAGGCGAGTGTCAAAACTGTCGGACGAATGCAAATCACTGATCACTCGCCCGGTTTGGCGAGATTTTCAGCTCCAGAATATATTATTCAATGTTAACGTAACGTTGTACTTTCCACTTTCAAATAATTTACCCTGTTCACAGCCAATAACTTACAATGTATTACTATTTTGAAATCTCCCACATTGGTAATCGTAAATGACGAAGAAACATTGTCAATTTGAACTCTCTTAGTGTTAAAATGTGTTCCTGGGGTGTCTAAAGTATCCGCCAGCAAAAAAAAACCGCTCCTGATAGCAGAAGGTCAACAACGGTCCGTGATTCTCGTGAATACGAAAAGACAAGGGCACAGAAATTTTTATCAAAGTGGTAGTTGACCTTCTATTGTTGCGAAATGAAGAAAAGCTCGACACAGATGATGAGGGGATGATGTCGGATTATGAGTCACAGCCTGAGATGTCCGAAGAATAATGTGCTGAAATACCTTGAAAATAAATTAACTTAGAAACTCAACGGAAACCTTGTAAACTTTCTTAAGTTAGATATTTGATGTTCGTGGGCGTAGGGAGGTTAATTAATGTTTATCATGTTTATGTGGAGCTGGGAGATTGGGCGAGTGAAAAAATATTTGGGCAGCATTTTTATGTGCGTAATGAAAGATTATTTTATTACAAAGAAAGAAGACGCTTTATACATTTTGCGAACAGGTCGATGTATGGATTTTTTTTTTGTCAAAAGTATAGATGAGTAAGAGATACAGCAGTCCTTTCGAGAACACGAAAGCGAGCCTATAAAGTATTCATTGTCTTCAATAGCGCGGGAGATTTAAAAATAGATTGCATATTTTTGGGTCAACCGGGAGTCTCAGTCGTGTTCTGAGAGACAAAGAGGTAACGTAAGCAAAGCTTTCATTTCAGAAAGGTGTTTTAACCGCCTCCTTTTTTTTGCTCAACATGAAGAAACCTTCAAGTCTTTCTTTCGCCATTCCGGTTTGTTTACTTTTCTTCAAATGAAACAATAACTTTTGTTTTCTTCCCTTTCTTTTTCTTCAAGTTTTCAACAACACTGCAAGCCAGGCGATTTCTCTGCAGCCGCTTGAAATCGTGCAAGGCGCGCAAGAGTGACGTCATGACTCAGACAAACAAACCAGAATGGCGGACAATTTTCCTAAAACACAGACTTTCTGAAACAGCCGGTGTTCTAAAACACTCTTTTGAAACGAAAACTTCGGGTAGATTCCCTCTATTTCTCTACAGAATACGCTGATTTTGTGGGAGCCTCGAGGAGGGGTATAGTCATTTTATTTCTAACCACGCGCGCATCGTTATTGTAGAAACAACTCGCAATCATAGTTAATAGAGGGAAATGGATATGAAGCCCGGCAAACATCAAAGGAGCAAACAAATAGGACAAGATTTATGTTGGAAGGTCGCACATCTTCTGATTTACACTCGTACACTATGCAGGAATTACGTAATCGCAATGTATCTAATGATTAGTTGGATGAACACACGTAACCACCTATCGTATTTTTCCAGGTTTTGTGCACGGTCAACCCCCCAAAAAGCAAACGAAAACATACAACAAAGAACATTACCGGGTTTATAACCATTCCCCTCTATTAGCTATGTCGTAATCAATGGGTCAAACTGGTAATGTTTTTTTTTCCTTAGCCTTTTCAATTTCTGTTTCATTGTTCTTTTTTTTCGTCCTTACTTTTATTTTATTCGTGTATTTAATGTGCATGTCTGTGTAATGAGTAATACAATGTTTAATTAATGTAATGTACGTAGTGTAAGTGCCACATTGTAAATAGTGTAAATTGATCTATTGTAAGTAGTTTTTGTCTCGTGTTACCATGGTAACACGAGAAGTTGGCGTGGGGAGCTTTTTCTTAGGGTAGTACTTCGTGTAAGATGTCACGTGCGGTTACGAAGTGACAAGTGACCAAGGTTAAGACAATGGATATATATTTATGGTAAATTTGTGGTACATTATGTGTGTTTTTGCTCGAAGAAAAGTTTTAAGGTATTTATTTTTAAGGCGGGTGACAAGGTATCGAGTAAATTGTAAATGTGCGTACACTATGTTCGGTGTTACACGGTGGTAGCAGGGTGGTTTTACTTTGTAATACCAACAAAAAATGTGAAGGATGTGATTAACAGATTTTATTGAGGTGAATTAAAAACAGATGTAGTTTTATTGTGTACTGTTTGACTGTGGGGGAGATGTTCGATCAGGGTAATATTTCGTGCAATTTCTTACATAAGGTTTGTGATTGAGTTTAAAGGAGTAAGAAACAGTTAACTAGAAATTTCCACTGGACAGAGTGAATTGTCATCAATTTATGAGTTTATTTTTGGGTATAGTTTGAGGTAGGTTGTTTTTCAGTATACTAGATTTAGTAAACAGAAATCTTTAGATTGAGGGTCGCTGCAAACGGTTTAAATTTAGCGTTTTATCTTGCATCGCATACCGTTTATCGGTTGTGGGATGAACTTTCTTTACTTTAATTTGGTGCTTTGTAAAATGTTATACTATTGTATGTGTTGCGTGCTGTTTAGTTGTTTGTCGTTTATCGGTTATGGTATTGACCTTCTTTACTTTAATTTGGCGCTTTGTAAAACGTTATGCTATTGTATGTGTTGCGTGCTCTTTAGTTGTGTATGGTTTATCGTTCATCGGTTGTGGTATTAGCTTTCTTGTGAAATATCATTTTAATATGCGCCGAGTGCTGTTTATTGACAATTGTGTTTCATTGTTAAGAGACGGTCTCTGTAATTTCGGTCTGCTCGATCTGGCTTGAAAAATAGATTTCGCTTATTTCTTGTGTGTTGCAAGACTTTCATGTACTTATACTAAAACCACAATCCGCTTGACCAGATCATTTATTTTTTTCAAGTTTTTAAGGACTTTCGGTTCACCCCAACGAGCGCCCGGCCGTAACGACCAATGTCAGGGCTTAAATTTACCACAACTTTCAAGATGAATTAATCAAAAATACTTCTTGTCAGTCAATTCATGTTTCGAATTAGGAAATGCCTGGAACCTACAAGGCTCATCAATGCTAGTTCCTCGGCAAATGTTAGTGTCAACTTGAGCAAAGGGCAAGTAGTTAGGGGGGGGGGGAGGGTGGATGGCACTAGCCCCCAAACCTGTACCATCAGTCCACAGCATAAATTTGAAGTAATAGGAGTAAATAATTTGAAATTGTACCTTGAACATAAACTTTATTTGGGTCCATTGGATTCACCAGTCTATGTTTACTTCATATAAG
Organism: Meandrina meandrites; assembly: GCA_963693305.1. NCBI lineage: Eukaryota > Metazoa > Cnidaria > Anthozoa > Scleractinia > Meandrinidae > Meandrina > Meandrina meandrites. The sequence continues at coordinate 22,143,110 of OY855912.1, read as the reverse complement.
GTAATTACTTTTGGCAGGAGTGCTTGTCACGTGACTTACCGAGGCCCAAGCTGCAACCCCAACCTTAAATCTAACTGTAACCCCAACAACTCAACCCTAATCCTAATGCAAAAGCCCAAGCCCTGCAACCCTAATCAAAACACTGCGAAAGGTTAAGTGAGCCCCTAGCTTTCACTCCATGGTGCCATAAATTCTGGTCACGTGACCTCTATTGTTCTCTTTAAACAAAAACGAATAACTTCTGTACCAAGAAAACACCACAGCCAGTTATATTATGTCTCTTTGATTTATCACACCGACTTTCATGAACATTGAGACATAAACGACACTCCTATAACACACCTTGATGAAACACGCGAAAACGGATCAGATTCAAACTTTATTTTTGAAAAAGTGAGACGGTCTATTTGAATCAAACCAACGCACCCGAAAAGTTGATACATACGACAATGTCACTACAGAAAGAAACCTTGTGGTCTCGTCTTATTGAAATATTTATAGCTGTGCAAACTTGCCAAATTTCGACGATCTTCATGTTTGCCGCCATTTTGAGGTACTCGTCAGGACGAAGCGTTTAAAGGTTGTAGTTGTTTAATTGTATGTGAAATTTCGCAAAAATATAATAAAAAGAGATGAATAGGATCGTTATTTGTCAGATTTGTCAGAATTGTCAGCAGAAATGTTGTTGCTGTAAGAAATGTTTTGATTTTGAAACAGATGAGGTTAACTCGTTGCCGTTATGAGAGTAAAGTTAATGGCTTTGGTTGTGATAAATGCTGTTGTCATCGGCGAAGAGTCTTTAAAAGAATCAGCAAGAAAAGAGACAGAGCTCCATCTAGAATTTGCTTGAAGAAAATCCATAGCTTATTTCATAAAAGAGGTGCAATTAAACGGAGTTTAAAGAATTATAATCGACGGAATGTTCCTCGTTCTTCGCGCTTGAGGAGTTTTCTTCGTGCAAATGTACGTATCGATGTAAATTGGAAAGGCGTTAGATTTACTTCATGTTGGAGGAATGCATTTCGTAAGCAATTTTTTGTAGTGTATAAAATGTTATTGCTTTGTGGTGATATTGAAAGAAATCCTGGTCCTTTTGATAATTTTCATGAAAACGTAATTGTGAACCGCGTTGAAAGGTGTTATTGTAGTTCACTACGTCGAAATAGATTACGTGCAATTGGTCTTGTTCCTTTTGATTGTGGTGGGGATGGCGATTGCTTTTTTCGTAGTGTTAGTCATCAGTTATTGGTTCGGCAACAAATCATTTGACCGTGCGTGAAATCATCCGAGGAATTTCTTGAGTTTCTGGAAGGACGGTCTTGGTCAGAGTGCTTGAGTACTAGTATGTGTAAACAGGGTACTTGGTGTGATGCTCTTATAGTACAAGCTGTTGCAAATGCTTATAATTTGAGAATTAACATTGTGGAAACGGCAGATGGTTTTTCTGAACATACTGTTGTGGAAGCGCAACATTCCAGTTATGATAGTCGTACTTCTATTGTTATTGGTCATGTTGATGAATATCATATGTATCTACTGTTCCTGTTCGTGATTGTACTTCTAGTCAAAGAGACAATGAGTATGAATGTATGAGTTACTTGAACGAGGAAATTAGTGATGGAATGGTTAGTGAAAGAAATGATACAATTTCACATCGTTTAGAGAGAACAGAAAATGGTGTTAATTACTAGTAGTAATCAGCGATTAGGGGAGTGCGTTCGACGTAAGATGGATAGTCAGGTGATAGCAAAAGAGCAAGATTGTCGGCAAATTATGCCAGTTAATACGCCTCAAAGTGGAGCGATGAGGATGAGTGAGAGAGGAATCCCATCACACGTTTTGGAGGAAAGATTGCGTGACGAGCCAAAAGAACATCTGTCTGCAAAACAAACTGGAATTTGTCGCATCAAGAAATGGGTTGTGTTGTTTTCAAAGGGGTTTAATAAACTGTGGAAAAACATTGTGACACTATAGCAGTTCTTGATATGTTAAAACTGAATTTTTCTTTGCTTGCAAGCTATGTTATCGTAAATTGGGTGTTACAGAAGAAGCCATTCAAATGATTTAATATTGGACCGGACAGAAACATGATCTGTCATCACAGCAGTGATTGTTTGCATGCATGCCAAAGGTCAAAAAGAACCTCAAATAATGAATGGAACGGCAAATTCTCATTGATGTCAGAATATTGTAAAACTAGTAGTAATCAGCGATTAGGGGAGTGCGTTCGACCTAAGATGGAGAGTCAGGTAGTAACAAAGGAGCAAGGTTGTTGGCAAACTATGCCATTTAATATGCCTCAAATGGAGCGATGAGGATGAGTGAGAGAGGACCCAGAGAGGAATCTCATCACACAACATTTTGGAGGAAAGATTGCGTGATGAGCCAAAAGAACATCTCTCTGCAAAATAAACTGGAATTTGTCGCATCAAGAAATGGGTTGTGTTGTTTTCGAAGGGGTTCAATAAACTGTGAAAAAATTGTGACACTGTAGCAGTTCTTGATATGTTAAAGGAGAATTTTTCTTTGCTTGCAAGCTATGTTATCGTAAATTGGGTGTTACAGAAGAAGCCATTCAACCGGACGGAAACATGATCTGTCATCATAGCAGTGATTGTTTGCCAAAGGTCAAAAAGAACCTCAAATAATGAATGGAACGGCAAATTCTCATTGATGTCAGAATATTGTAAAACAACGTGAATAGAAGTCGCTCCTAGCACTTCATGTGACATTCACAAAGCAGAAACGTACAAAGTCATAAATGAATGGGCAATTTGCATTCATTTCTTTTACACTAAAATTCATATGGAACAGAAACGAATTATCATGTACACGACAAATAATTATTTATTTCACTTTAGTTGTTTAATATCTTTTGGCACTACACAACTTCTAAAACTCCACAGACTTCTACAAATACTTTCACTTCAATTTGAAAATCGATCGAGGCACAGCACATCAACTTTTCGTTCATAGGCAATACACTCATAATATTCAATAATGATTTCCCCATCAAAATGCCTAAACATTCTGCGAATAACTATAGAATACAAATTCAAAGAAGCGATAAAACAATTTTGATCCTTATTCTACTCACTCGTTTTACATGAAATGCCAACGATTTGCAATTTGAGCTAGTTTTGTGAATCGTTTTGCATGCAAACACGCTGGTTTACCTTGCCTATAAAACAACGAATCGAGTTACTCGATTTCCTCTCCTTTTACGACGTTCGGTGGCTGATTAAAACTCTTCTACCTTGGATGAAAACCCTCCAAACAGCAGCGATAACAGACCATAACACAGGACAATTTTGTCGAGAGAAATCACTCCAAACAGCAAAACAGAAGCGCATGGCATGGAGATGACGTCATTCGCCCCTGAAAAATTTTCTGGGGGGGCCAAATTGACAACGTTGTATAGATCGTTTTCACTGTCACGCAATAAAAATATAAATTGAAGAACCATTCATTGAATGAGGTCAACAAAATAGGATATTATAGGCAGTAAGTAAATAAATCATTTCTCCAAGTTTTAGGTCTGTGCGCTATCCCAAACTTCAGATATTCGTCGAAATGTTTTGCGCAAATTTACAGAGCCCAGTATGGATCCGCCATATTGGTGCACCAAAGATGTGCACCAATATGGCGGCCGGAAAATACGGTAAACATCTGGAACTTACTTTGGTTATCTAGGCCACTGATTATCCGTACTGGAAAAACAAACACTTACATACACACATTTCCTGCTACTTTAACCTCTCAAATGGCAGAAAGTCACAAGATAAACGCATGTTTTTCGACAAACACGATCGTAACTGTATGTCACGCACCGCCACAACTCTGAAATTCAAGGTGCGCTGGTTTCCAAACGAAGGACGCTACTCAGCTGAAAAGTTGCAAACAGATATAATTTTAGTACCTCTTATGCCTGATGTGGATGCAAACTTTTGTGTCACTTTTGTTTTGGATTTTAGTACCCGATGACGTCACGTGAAAAAGATCTATAGTCCATAAAAGCTAGACCATTTCTCGATTAGGGTGCGTTCTCCTTCGTCGAACGCAACAAAGTGAATAGAAGTCGTGTGACGAGTAGAAAATGACCCCCCATATAAAATTATTTGTTATTTCCGGTTCCGGCGAGCCAGGTTTTCCATATTTGGTGACCATGCGGTTGTCACGTGACATTGAAATCTTTGTAAAGCGAAGAGAAATCGTAGTTAAAATAAAGCACAAACGAGTCAAGAGATTTCCAAGTTCTTTATTCGTTTTGCTGCGCTTTGGGACCGATAAACAGCAAGTTTACCGGCGTAACAGTCGCTCCTAGCACTTCCTGTGACATTCACAAAGCAGAAACGTACAAAGTCATAAATGAATGGGCAATTTGCATTCATTTCTTTTACACTAAAATTCATATGGAATAGAAATGAATTATCATGTACACGACAAATAGTTATTTATTTCACTTTGGTTGTTATCTTTTGACACTACACAACTTCTAAAACTCCACAGACTTCTACAAATACTTTCACTTCCACTGAAAATAGATCGAGGCACAGCACATCAACTTTTCGTTCACAGTCAATACACTGATAATATTCAATAATTATTTGCCTAAACATTCTGCGAATAACTATGCAATACAAATTCAAAGAAGCGATAAAACAATTTTGATCCTTATTCTACTCACTCGTTTTTCATGAAATGCTAACGATTTGTAATTTTCAGAATTTTAGCTACTTTTGTGAATCGTTTTGCATGTAAACACGCTTGTTTGCCTTGCCTATAAAACAACTAATCGACTTTACTGCAAGATCCAGAAGCGACAGAATAGGTTAACAGAATAATAAACGTTGCTCCTGCAGAGGGTAGTAGACCGTTAGGACTTTTTATTGACAAAGATTCAGAGGTTTAAGCTTTTCCAACATTTTTTTGTGGAAAACGTAGATGCGAGAATAAGGACAGAGTAGTTCCTGTTTATTATAATACTATATGCAAATGAAACTGCGAGATTGAGATAGAAGTATCCTCTTATATCTCTTTTATAAGCTGAATAAGTTGCAAATTAAACAAATTCAAGATAATGCATCACTCTCTTTACGAAAGTGTAAAATGAAGGGTAAGAAGCTTACTGCTGGCGACCTGAAGTGTCCAGACACAGTAAGGATTTAGAGTTTTCAAGAATGTACGTGGTTCACCAAGCTACCTTTTTTTGCTATGATACGGCAGCTAGGAAATCCAACATGGTTTTGCTCTTTTTCAGCAGCAAGATGGAATCATCTGTTAAAAATGTTGGGAAGACTGGTAGACCACAGAGAGTACAGTGATTGTGAAATCAATGAAATGACTTGGCAAAAAAAGTCAGAACTTATTCAAAATGACCCTGTTACCTACGCACGGAACTTTGATTATATGATTAAACGACTTATTCATGATGTGTTGAAAAGTGAAGTTATGCCTGTTGGAGAGATTGCAGATTTTTTTTATAGAGTTGAATTTCAGCAAAGAGGAAGTCCTCATATTCGTGCGTTACTGTGGATAAAAAATGCTCCACAGTTTGAAGTAGATAGTAATGATAAAATAGTAGAGTTTGTTGACAAATATTTAACCTGTGAAAAGAATAATTCTGCTAATATTATTAAATTATTATTATTATAAGTAACACGAGACATGGAGCACGACGTGCTTTTGATTGATTAATGCATTGTACGTAGTGTAAGTGCCGTATTGTAAGTAGTTAACTTAATGTATTGTAAGTAGCGTAATTAGTGTACTGTGAATGGTGTAAGTGTTGTAAATATTGAAAATATGTGTCGTATTGTTAACAGCTCAATTAAAAAAAAAAAGCTATGTCGCAATCAATGGGTCAAGCTGGCACTGAGAGCAACTGTGGAAAGTGATCTCCATATGGTTCCATTTTAAAGCTGGTATAGCTAGGGGCGGCTGGTAATGGTTTCATCATTTTCCTTCCAGCTATTTTCCTCTCTTTACCGTTGATGCTGCAAAAATAGCATCCAAGGAAAGTCCAGTACTTGGCGAACAAGTTGTTGTCATCTTCGCAGCAGTACCGGTTACCATGGCAATAGCATTACCTGTCAAAACGCTCTTAGTTCGAGCTACAGATTCCAACAACTCAGAAACGAAGCTTGTTGACCCCTTCGTTTGTTTTCGAAACTATGAAGTGGCTTCGAAACTGTTCCGTGGCGCAACATGTTGACTAACGGGCATTATTTCGACACCATTATTGTAGTATCTACTGACAGAGTAATAACATTGACCCACAACGCAAAAATGCTGAAACCATTGCCAACCACCTTAAAATGTTCAAATTTTGCTCATGAGCGATATAAAATTTTACAAACGTTAAACCAGCAAGAAAGATTGTGAAGATTGACAGCAATTTTTGTCTTCAGAACCTTAAAGTTTACGAGGTTGATGTTGTGCGTGAAAATCACTCTCAAAACTCGCAATTCTAAACAAAAAAACGTTAAAAGATGTTAGAAATTGTGGATGAAGCAGCAGCTTTGTCAGATGTTATGTAAAAAAAAGCAACATAAAATATTAGAATTTTTGTTTCCAGGCTTGCGGATTATGGAAGGAAATGGAAAATGAACGGGCAATCAAAAAATGAAATTTTCAAACCGGAATCGAACTGAAGAGGTAATCCTTTCTTGCACTCCTGGTCGCCCTGTTCTTCCGTACGTTCCTTTTGTACCCCATAGTTAGAGAGCCCGGAACAGACTTTCAGGACAAAAGAACCACACAAGACAAGAAGTGTAATTTTAATTGTTATTACCCCTTAAATATGACTATTATACAACTAAGCTGAATTACAGACATCAGCCAATCAAAATGATTTAATAAAGGTCCAACACTTGTAAGTCTTAGATCGAGTAAATCTTTTGCAACAACTATATTTTTATCTTGAAGTCGTGCCAAAAGTCTCTTATCACCCTTGTATGCGAACATAATTTTTAGAAAAATATCAGCCCTTTCCCTCTTTAGTCCATCGGTTCTTTCAAGACCAAGGCTGATCTCCTTCCAGTACGGCCCATGCACTCGGTTAATAATAACGGTGTTTTACTTTTATAGGGAAAAAGACATCTCCATGTGGCACCAAGTCATTCGTTTATTTCGATCCTTTAATAAGCCCTCTACTGGTTCAAGATTGTGTGAAACCATGCTCTTTAAAAGAATTAAAACCCTCTCATCTCAAAAACGGAGCAGGACTTTTAAAAGTATTTGAATCCTATCAAGCCAAAATTAACATTCCCGATTAAAACTGCAATATTCAGCCAGATTTTGCAATGTCGTTAGATCAGTGAGACCCAGAAATGCGTTATATTCTGTAATTATCACAATTCATTGTTGCAAGCTCATTGAGAACAAGAAGTACTGCTAAGGACCATCGTGCTGTCCGCCAACTAATGAAGTGGTCACGCCCACGACTCTCGCGAGGCAGGCAGAGCGGCTGAATGCAGCAAACATTGTTGACTTGGCACACTGCTCCATTGCTGAAAATATGGAGAAAAAAAGTCAATATTTATAGAGAGGCGAACTTGGGATTTCACCCACTCTGGATTTGTTTTCCGCAATTTGAAAGGTGAATTTACTCTGTGGTACTAAAATATTCGGAAGCTGTTTATCCATTCCACACGGATATTTCTTTTTGGTACAATAATACACCATGTGTGGGCATTAATTTGCGTTTCTTCCCAGGACAAAAGCTATTTAGTACACGAAATACATACAACTACAAACTCACATACCTTCGCCATAAAGCCTTGTTTCCCGACGAGATGAAGGCCTTGCATGATCATGAAACCTGAAGCAGCAGGATTAATCAAGAGGCTTGCTTGGTGCCAGGGAAATGAGTCCGCCGGCTGGGGGATTTACGATGCTGAAACAGCGGAAGAAATCGGCATGGCTGGTGAGGACGCCAATATAGGCTGCTAGCGTGGTAGTTGAGATCCTGCTTACTGATAAAGCTGAAAAATAGAAAATGCACTTCCAAACTAGGACATATCTAGCTAGGACATAGCACGTTCTTCAGTTAGCCAAGACATAGGACATGTATTGCAAGGACAGGACCAGTATACAAGCAGTTAGTACAATCGAAGAATGAAAGAAAAAAAGACAGAACGGAATAAAAGGCGAAAATAGAGAAGGTGGCTAAAACTGCATTTTTTTAATGAAGTATAGTGTGTTTAGAAACGTTCAAAATTTCGCGGACCAAAATTTCTCTTCATAGATATGTTGATGTTGAGGATGTACTTAGGTTAGGAAACAGTAGTTTCCCTTGGAAATAATACTTGGAAATTTTATTTAGGTTATAAGGAACGTTCTGCTATACTTTTCAATCGGTACGAGGGCCCCCCACAAGACCAACACACCGTCCCTTCTACAGCCCAGAATAGAACATATATAGATGGTGCTTTCAGTGTCCTTTCAGAACCATTTTCCATTCTGTCAGTCTGGCATATGTGTTTGAAAGAAACACTAAAGGATACTGATCCAATGATAGTTTTCTGCCGAGTGCAGGGTGGAATGTCCGTGCACACATGAAAGCTGCTTGTCTTATGCAATTTCCCACCCAACTCTCTCGGACTGGATCTGTTGTGGATGTAGAAGAAAGCAACTGAAAGAAAGGTTGGTCGAGACTCAAGACTGCTTCACTTTTGCGGTGGTAATCGCGAAATCAGAACACTTGAAGTGAAATGGGTAAACGGATGATTGATTGTCCCAGCTAGCTGAGTTCTCTGTGTACTACAATGAGCGAAATATCTGGACGTGTCCGAAAACAAGCTGCTTTTCAATTTTACCAAGACTCTCTCGTCTATTGGCAACCTGGGTTTGTAGAAAACTCTATGCATGCATAACTAGACACCTTCCAAGAATGTCACTACAGTGACGCAGATACTTTGCTACATGAAAAAAAAAACGCATTGAATGCAAGCTCGTCTCTTGAAGTCCTTTGTAAAAAAAGGTCTTTCTACGCAAAGTAATAGCAATGGAAAAAACTGCGTTTGGATGTTGATCATCGATTGAAAAAAATACAGACCAATTAATTTTGACACTGTTGCCTTTTCAGTGTCCGAACACGAAATATCAAATCTCGTCAGATCAGTCCCATACATTTTCAGTTCTCCGAATTTGATGGCACATCAAGACAATGTTCCTAAATCTAAGCTCATGCGCTTTTTATAATCATGTCCAATGCTGCTCGTGTTTAGTATGTTGGCATCCGGTAAGAGACAGGGTCTTCGATCTGTTAATTTATTTTAATTTGTTTTCTATTGGTTTTCTTTACACTTCTTACCCGATTCGTAAGGTCAGTATTCATCACTCTAGATTCAACCTGCATGGAGTATCCGGCAAATATTCGTTGCAGTACTTTCTATCAAGCATCACTGGGGACAAAACAACCTGTAGAGACTTGACATGGAGATAAGTTTCAACAATGAAAATATGGCTCAATTCGCTTACTATTCACTTGCCTCAAAGCAGGTTTGTTCTAGTTAAAGGGCCACGTGACTTCTTTCCTGCTCCATATCAAAGTTTATGCTGATATGAAGGTATGAGAAAATTCTTGAGATAAAGACTAAACTTCCAATCGATTTAAAAACTAAGAAAACCATTGAAGCGAGCTAAAGGGGTGAATCTACAGAGCAATACTTACCAAGGCTCCTTACCTGTAAGAAAAGAAAAGATGTCTGGAGTGCTGTAAAGTCAGTTACAGATGGTCGCACGTGGTTTTTCTACCTATAATCCAAACCGAGAAAAGGAATTCATAAAAAAAAATTCACAACAATCTCCAGCTAGTAACCTACCTTAGTTTTTAATGCCATCGGACGCCAATCTAGAGGAAGCTTCTGGTGTTTACTGGCCCGTTACGATTGTCGTTATGTTACTTCTTTCAGTTAGCAAAACGAAAAACAAGAATGTTAGAATACATTTGTCCCCGAAAATGGACATGCATATATTTACGATACAACGTTTTGCGCAGACAAAAACAGGCGTAGCTAGAGTCCAGCAGGACGCGCGTTAGTTGAAAAACTCGACCGAGAATCCCCAAAAATGGACGAGGTGGAACTAGTTAGAGACAATTTGTTTGTCCACGAAAATGGACGGCCTGACACTTGAAAAAGTTATTCGGATAAAACTGAAGAAAGCCATCATAAATACAGCATCCCCGAAAATGGACGCTAGGTATAAATACCTGAGAGCAGTCACTCCACTTAGCTAAAGCAACGCCAAACGAAAAACAAGATTTTGAGAATTCGTTTGTTCCCAAAAATGGACATATATTGTACCATATAACAACAGTTGTCATTCCCGAAAATGAACGACTTGACCACTGGAAAAAGTCAGTCTTCGGACACAATTGAAGCCAATAATTACGTTCTGAAAGTGACCTTAAAATGTCAGTGTAAGTGAGGCTAGCTACTTCACTTAGGTAAAGCAACGATAAACGAAAAGCCAGATCGTTAGAATTCGTTTGTCCCCGAAAATGGACATATATTCCATGTCGCCACGTTTCACGCCGAAGAAAACAGGCGTGGCTAGAGTCCAACAGGAAACGTTAGTTGACAAACTCGTCCGCGTCATCCCCGAAAATGGACGACCCGAACACTAAAAAAAGTTCTTCGGATTCAACTGAAGCCAATTACTACCTCCCCGAAAATGAACGATAGAAACTAGCAAGTTCACTTAACTAAAGCAACCACACCAACCGAATTTGAAAAACTAGCTAGATTTTTAGAGTTCGTTTGTCCCCGAAAATGGACATATATTGTACGAAATGAATCACGGGCGTAGCAATACTCCAGCAGGACGCGTAAGTTGACAATCTCATCCAAGTCATCCCCGAAAATGGACGACCTGGGCACTTGAAAGAGTTCTTCCGGGTGTCCCAACACCGCATTGTAGGTTAAAATTACTGAGAATAGCAACTTCACTTAGCTAAAGCGTCGCCAAACGATTTGAAAAACTAGATTGTTACAACTAGTTTGTCCCCGAAAATGTACATATATTTAGAATCCAGCAGGACACGCGTAAGTTAACAAACTCGTTCGAGTCATCCCCGAAAATGGACGATCTGGACACTGGAAAAAGTTCTTCGGATAAAACTGTAGCCAATTAGTACGTCCCCGAAAATGGACGCTCGGTGCTAGGTTCAAATTACCGAGACTAGCAAACTCACTTAGCTAAAGCAACGCCAAACGAAAAGCTAGATTGTTAAAATTCGTTTGTCCCCGAAAATGGACATATTGCACGATATCATGTTTTTTTGCCGAAGAAAACGGGCGCAGATAGAATTTAGAAAGACGCTCAAGTTAACAAACTCGTCCGAATCGTACCCGAAAATGGACTAGCTCAAAAATGAAACTGATGTTCTTGGACTTAACTCCCAAACGGTTTGAAAACTAAGGAAAACATTGAAACAAGCTAAAGGGGTGTATCAGCAGAGCAATATTAATACTTGCCAAGGCTCCTTACCTGTAAGAAACGAAATGGTGTGTGGAGTGCTGCACAGTCAGTTACAGATGTTCGCACCTATAGTCCAAACCAAAAAAGGAATTCATAAACAAATGCTGGTTAACCTTGTAAGAACGTAACGATGAACAGCTCGTAACCTACCTCAGTTTTAGAAGGCATGATGTCGTTTAGGCCCAATCTGGAGAAATCATCTGGCATTGACTGACCGTAAACAAAGTCTTTACGTCATTTCATTGGCTTAAGCACCGCCAATTGAAAAAACTAGGTTGTGGCAATTCGTTTGTCCCCGAAAATGGACATATTTTGTGCGATGCCACGTTTTATGTTGAAGAAAACGGGCTTAGATACAATCCAGCATGACGCGTAATTCGACAAATTCGCACAGGTCACTCCCGAAAATGAACGACCACAAAACTGGAAAAGTTCTTCGAATACAATTAAAGTCAATTAATACGTCCCCGAAAATGGACGCTGGGTTTAAATTTCTGAGACAAGCAGTTTTCCTTCGCTAAAATAGTACTAAACGAAAAGCTAGATTGTAAAAATGTGTTTGTCCCAGAAAATGGACATATATTGCAAGATTCCACGTTTTTTCGCCGAAGAAAACAGGCGTAGCTAGAATCCAACAAACTTGTTTGAGCCATCCATTCAGCAGGTCGCGTAGTTTGACAACCTCGTACGAGTCACCCCCGAAAATGGACGACCTCAAAACTGAAAAAGTTCTTCGGATACAATTGAAGCCAGCTACTACGTCCCCGAAAATGGACGCTGGGTTTAAATAACTGAAAACAGCAGCTTCACCGTTAAACATTAATGGCAGTCCCTACTTGGAAAGAACTAAGGAGTTAATCGAAATTGTGAACCGCTGGTGTATGAATCTCTTAAAGTAAGAAGCGTTAGAGTTAGTTAATAAGAGTATTTAAAACAAAGTGCATGGCACGAAAGTAAACAGTTTTTTACTCTAAAGCTGTACACGTCACCCACACACACAACATTCAGTTCTTATAATAGGCTTTTGAACCTGATAGACGACGCCCCATGGTTTTCCTTGTGTTGACCGGAAAACGTTGTTTCTATGACGTGTTTTTTAGGAAGAAATGCCAAAGGGAGAACATTACCAGTATAGGTTGTTAAGAATTCGATGGACCCGCAAATGAAATACGTTTTACGCCGGCGATAAGTGGCATACTATGAACCCGAACTGAGATGACGCGAAGTTGACGAAATTTAACTCGATCAAGTCTTCCCCGAAAATGGACGGCCATACCTTGCTAGCTGAGGTGCTTACAAAATTCTTGTTCAAATATCAAGTTCTGGAAATAGGAAAATGTTCTTCGGATACGTTAAACCTTACAACGTCCCCGAAAATGGGCATTGCATAAAATGTTATAATCAGCAACCCATAACCGCTAAATATTTGCAGTCCTTGGCACCATCATAAAATCTCCAAGAGCGACCTCGAAAAAATACGAACCAGCCAGCAAGAGATGAAATAAGATGAAATTTTGAAAGGACTGCGTATAAATAACTAAAAAATAAAATTCGCTAACCACATAACTCTACCAGTTATTTACAGTATTCAGAACAAAAAAGCAACAATACGACCAGACAAGATTTTTGTGCAGCAGTTATTAATAGCGGAGCTCTCCAGCGGCCCGAAGGGCCACAGAGCGGAGCCCCATAACTACCGTGCGAAGATAGAAATTGAGAAAACCATGCGTTTGAGTTTTCATGGTCATCGTGGCTAGCGGCATGGCTCGCGGGCGCGTGCGCCTAGCGACGACGACGACGACGACGACGACGACGACGACGACGACGACGACGACGACGACGTCGCCCAAAATGGCGGCCAGAAAAAGTTTGACCTGGGCATCTTACGTGTTTGATATTGACCTTCCACTTTTCGTTAAAAGTTACCTATCGACTGGGATATTTCATTTCGCCTACACGAATCGATTGCGTGAAAAGGCGACAAAATCTTTGCTCAACCGCGGGAACTTGTGAAGAAAGTGAGCAGCGTGAAATATTTCTTCGTTATTATTTTCACCCCATCACTTCAGAGATTTTTTCTCACATCAAAAAAATGATCTGGACATTTCACATCAACTTAAACGACGCCATTGCATGAAAAGGCGCCAAGATCTTTGGCACGTTGTCCACGTTTAAAGCTGAATGAAACACGCGAAGAAAGCTGCTGAAGAACATAGATCTTCTGTCTTCGTGGATATTTCTCGCTCTATTTAACCATCTACATCATGGGAACTTATTCCAAATCATTTAGGACAACCTTGTAACGGGAAGAACCGAAGTAATTGCGGACTTGAACATGATATATCGGACTACAAGTCAAAAGAGCGATGTCCACGGTTCCACCTGCGGCTGAGCAAGCCTGAGAATCACTGAATTGAGCTCAACTAAAAGTGAACTCAAAGCCGATTAAGTTCACTGAAGTGAAGGATAAAAGGCTGTTAAAGGCTACACCGATGGAAAGAGAGAAATTGATCTTCGTTGATAATTCATATAATGTATAAGACTTACATTGTATGTCGGTGGTGTTGGAGCTAGCTTGCAACGAAATTGCCGAGTTCGTCTCCGATATTATTGGGCTGGTTTGAAAGCTTTGCCCCGCAGAATATACAAGCCTTCTTCAATAAAGAGGTAACAAAAGTAAATGTATGCACTAAGCATAAGGCTAATTTTATATTGAGAGAATTTACTTCATTTATGAACAAATTTGAAGTTGTGTCGCTTTTCAGATCTTCCGGTAAATATTTATCAAACCTGTTCGTGTTTGTACATTTTATACAGACATTGTTTATCAAATATTTCGTTTAGACTAGTGATGTTCGCTACTGGATTTTGAAAACAAATTATTTAGCTGATAAAAATCACAATTTCGCAGAATTTCGGCTCGCTTGCATTTGTTTTGTTTCTCTTGTCCCTGCTTATCAGTGAGTGTGTTGAAATATTTTCGATGCGTAAACGGATATTTCGCCGGTTTCGTTGCGAGTGACCTGTGCTTGGTTGAGTGAGTTCAGACTTTACCTACCGCATATTTATTTTATACTTACCAGAAATGAAGAAAATTCATTCAGTTCTCTACATAAAATATAAGGTACTTAGCAACGCGTACGATAAAACAGGATTAGTTAATCATTCCACTAAACCGCAACGAAAAGAAGATGGTTCAAACAGTCAAAACAACTTTGTAAGCTCATTCTCAGTTATCGTGCACTACTTCCCATATCACAAACTGGCACAAGTCTTACACAAAAGCTGGTTTAAAATGACTTGCATAGCCGGCACCATACATTTTCAGAGTTTGTTTTGCCGACTCGATTTTCTCAGTTTGCCGTGGCGTGAGTTCATTTTGTTTACTGTGTTTAGCAGAGAATTCACTTTGTTTTTCTGTATTTGTTTTTGCCTTGAGTTGATTTTCTTGCCCTGAAAGTTTTGTAGTAAATCAAAACAAGGTCAAGATTCTTTTTACACTGAAAAATTCCTAGAGGTCCTGGAGGTGTATTAATTAGTGTACAGAAAACGTTATAAAGATTTGTTTTGCGCCGACGTGCGTACGTGTGAGGAACCCAATGAAATGACTCGTCAAATTCAATTTTAGAACCTGCCAGTGACAGGCTGTCACAGGAAAGAAAATTCAGATGGGACCACGAAATATATTGAGGTCGCTTTCGTCAACAAAACCATGAGAGGTTTTTAACCATAAGTGATTAAAATTCATTTTGAACCCGTATGGGCCACTGTATAAGCTTAGAAATACAGTGTGGCTACTTAATTAGTAATAAAATAAAAAAAGGGAGCTCCGCTTTTAGGCCTGCCTAAATCTATATATTATATTTAAACGGAGCTCACCAGGAATTACATACAGATATTTCGTTTCTACAATACACTTATGAACTTGATAGATGGAGTTTAGATGCGCCACCTCCCCGAAAATGGACATACATTGTTATGATACAACGTTTTACGCCGAGATAGGCGGGCAAAGTTAGAATCCAGCAGGACGCACGCAACTGAAAAAACTCGTCGAGTCATCCCCGAAAATGGACGAGCTGAACACTTGAAAAAGTGCTTCGTATAACACGGAAGATAATTGGTTTAAAATATTTAGCAACTTTATCTAAAGCTAGATTGTTGAAATTCGTTTGTCCCCGAAAATGGACATGGATACCACGTTTTACGCTGAAGAAAACGAACGTATAAGTTGACAAACTCGTCCGAGTCGTCCACGAAAATGGACGACCTGAAAACCGGAAAAACTTATTCGGACTTATCTCCTAATAAATTTGAAGCATGCTAAATGAGTGAACTACAGAGCAATACTTACCAAGGCTCACTCACCTGTGAGAAAAGAAAAGATGTGTGGAGTGCCATACAGTCAGTTACAGCGGGTCGCACCTACCTATACTCCAAACCGAAAAAAGGACTAACAAATGATAGTTAACCTTGTATAAACACAACGATGAACAGCTAGTAACCTACCTCAGCTTTTTTATAATGATGTCGCTTAGACCCAATGTGAAGAAAGCTTCTGCTTTTGGCCCACAGTACAAATTGTCCTTTCGTCCTTTCTTCACGGGGGGCTTTGGCTAAAGTAACCGCCAGCAAGCAATCAGGTTGTGACAATTCGTTTGTCCCCGAAAATGGACATATATTCGTGTGCGACATCACGTTTTATGCTGAGAAAAATGGGCGTAGGTAGAATCCAGCATGACACATTATAATTCGACAAACTCGTACGAGTGATTCCCCGAAAATGGACGACCTCGAAACTGGAAAAAGTTCTCCGGATACAATCAAAGCCAATTACTAAGTCCCCGAAAATGGACGCTAGGTTTAAATTACCGAGACTAGCAGCTTCCCTTAGCTAAAGCAACGCTAAACGGAAAGTTAGATTGTAGAACGTGTTTGTCCCCGAAAATGGACATATATTGCACGATACCACGTTTCACGCCGAAGAAAACAGGCGTAGCCAGAATCCAGCAGGACACGCAAGTTACAAACTCGTTCGAGCCATCACTGAAAATGGACGATCTAGACACTTGAAAAAGTTATTTGGATACAACTGAAGCCAACTATTACGTCCCCGAAAATGGACGCAAGGCTTAAATAACTGAAAACAGAGCAGCTTCACTGTTAAACATTTGGCAATCCTTACCCGGAAAGAACTTAGGAGCAAATTGAGATCGTGAACCGCTCGTGTGCGAATCTCTTAAAATAAGAAGCATTAGAGGTAGATAATTACAGTATTTAGTACAAAGTCCATGACGCAAAATTTAGCATCTTTTTTTTTATTCTAAAGCTATACACGACACTTACTGCACACAGCATTCAGTTTTTATAACGCTTTTGAGCCTGACAGGCGAATCTGATGTACGCATGATTTACCTTTTGTTGACCGGGAAACGTCCCCTGTTTGTTGTGTTTTAACTATAAAGAAATGCCAAAATGAGAACTTTACCTGTAAAGTTCGACCCGCAAAAGAAGCACGTTTTACGCCGGCGAAAGCTGGCATGATGACGCAAAGTTGACGAAATTAAACTCCATAAAGTCATCCCCGAAAATGGATGAACGCACCTTGCTAGCTCATGTACTTAAAATATCAAGTTCTGATTGTAAAATGTCCCTCGGATACGTTAAACCTTACCGCGTACCCACGAATGAACGCTCGGTATTAATTGTTGTAACCAGCAAGCCATAACCGATAAATATTTGCAGTCCTTGACACCATCATAAAATCACAAAGAGCGACCTCAAAAAAGAACGAACCAGTCAGAACGAGATGAAATAAAAGTGACATATTAATAGGGCTGCGTGTAAATAACTGAAAATAAAATGCGCTAGAACTCTACTAGTTATCTATAGAATTCAGAACAAAGCAACACAATACGACCAAACAAGCTTTCTGTACAAAAGATTTTTGTTTTTTCTTTTCACGCTAAGCGCACAACGAGTTACATACAGTTTTTTAGTTTGTGCAACACTATGAACTTGATAGATGTTATTGTAATACGCTGTCCCCGAAAATGGACGGTTTTTAAGAGCACTTCGCATTTAAGTCGTTACTCGGCGCCTTTCCTTCCGATCTATTTCGGTTTAAAAGACCGTGATCATGAGACGTTCTTAAATCGTTCAGTAGATGACATACAATTTTACGTCCCCGAAAGTGGACGACAAGTGATGCCTTAACGAAATCTCATCCCACCCTCATATAAAGAGCAGTTTTCGACGAAGCAGTTACCTCGTAATGTGATAGTGAGCGTGCATCCCTGAAGATAAATGCTTTAGAATTACTTATTGATCCAGTCAAGAGAAACTCACAAAGTACAAAACACACTGCTCACAAAAACGTCTAGCCTGCGTGCAGACGTCTCCATTTCCTTTTTATTCTCAAATTCTTGTTTTATGCCAGTCTCTTTGCTCTCGAAAATGAACTCCGACGGAGAACAAATTAAGTAGAAACCTTCTACGTGGATTTGTCCACATATATTTTGTAAACAAAAAACCTGTCTGTTAAAAATGCCTCATAACACTACTTGTAAACGTTAGTCTCTATCATATGCTTAAATTTCCAAAACTTTTACAACACTTCTAGGTACATTAGCTTAAATTATTCCACAGGACCTAAGTTAATCCATGAGGGGGTGCGCTCCTAATTGAAAAATTGTGCCCAGAGAAACCAAGAATGTTCCTGTGTCTGTAAAATTTGACACTGTTCGTGGAACACACAGGGTTGCTCGGACATTCATAGGGGTTTTCGCATTGGCCTGCTATCGCGAAAAACGCGATACCAGGCCCTTGTCGTACATTATCGGATAAAGCCGAAAGCCGATCGCCGTTCGAAGCGTTCCGAAAGGAACCGAAACGAGACGATCACCGAGCCGGAGCCGAAGCGAAGCTATGCTGTATAACACTGGAATGCAACCCGTGCTACTTTCCACAATATCTGTTTCGCTTTTGTTTGTAAGTTCTGGAGTAAATTCAGTGATTTTATTTCAAACAATAGACAATTGAGCTTAGAGTCACAAAGGAAACAAACATTTTGGTCAGGAGCGCGTGTTGCATTCTAGAGTCTTGCAGCATTTATTCGCGCGTGGTGGCAGAGACAACAACGACACAACAGCCTTCATGTTATCATTTTATAAATATGATTTTATATCACTTCAAGATAGAACGTCTTTCTTAAATTGACAATTATTCACCGACCTCAGAATGAATAATTGTTGTAGCATATACCACGTCGGTGAATAAAACAAAAGTAAACTTAACTTGTCATATTTTGCGAAATCGTGCTAATTAATTGAAAATGTGGAAAATCCAAGTGCTCGAAATCAAAGCAATATTCACCAGCGTGGTTCATGCTTGTTTTATAATTAGTTACAATGCTATCTAATCTATATATTCTATCAATTCAGATGCATTGAAAAGGGATGATGGTTTCTCCATGTGTCCTCGTTAATCCTGTGTTTCCATTGTTTTCTCGTTGCTTCACATGTCCTGATTGTCTTCACTCGTCGACGTTGTGTTTACCTAACTAACATATTTACTCTATTACTGTTTTGCTAGTGCGCAGGGTCGATCATGGCTCTCCTTTCTCCAGGCTGTAGTATGATATAACTTAAGAGGTCTTTACAAACTGTTTATCGAGTAAGCTTGTGTCGATCCAGTCTCCAAGTAGCGCTCCAGTTGCTCCACCGGAAGTGAAGTCTACCAACGCCTACAATTTGTAGACGGTCTAAGCTTCCTGCGCCTGCGAAGTGCAACGCAAGCGGATTCCTTGAGAAGACTCGTCCCACGAGGCAACGCTAACAAAGAGACATGTCTATCACGTCCGGTTGCTAACACCGCCTATAAGCGAGAAAAACCTCTCAAGTGACCATAAGCAACTCCTGGGCTGTGCTTTCTGTCTCTTCACTGTCTGCATAGATGGTATGATTTTCTCATGGGATCCATCATGTTTGAGAATTTTCCGTTTGATTGCTTTTGGAAGCTGCCTACGCTGAAGGCTGTAAGCGATGTTAACTAGGGTGAATGCTTTGTCCCAGATTCCCAGCTAAACTACGCTAATTAACTTCCTGCAACTAGAAAACTGACAACTTAACGTGACTGGACAAAACAAAACAGTCTTCGTTCCTATGTTAAGCGGTCATTCTCTAGTTTCCTAAGTTTTATCATTAAATAAACTGACTGATTGCTTAATATTTAATTATCTGGATGAACCTTGAACTGAAAAAGACCCTGTTAACAACAGCGACAATGCTGTCATTAAAGGAAGACGTTCCTGTTAATAACAGCGATAGTGCTGTCATTAAAAGGAACTTAGATGAAAAAGAAAACTTTTCCAAAAACACTAAGCGGGAGATTGCGCAGACGTCGAAGTGAAACCGAACTGCTGTCGAAATTAAGCCGAACTTTGCCGAAGAAAATCCGAATAATAAAGCAGTGCCGATAAATTGAGTCGAATTGTGAAACCCAGGAAAGAAAAAGGGGAGACCTAAACCCAAACCACCCAGTGCTAACTGAACTGTCTAAATTAAGTAAAGCCGAATGAGTCGTCTTTGCCGAATATAAACCGAAAGTGAGCCGAACTTTAGCAGAGGTTCATCCAGAGCTCTAACTATTTACCCACCCTTCCCTGCCCACAAAGAACTGCACTAACCACTACCAGGAAGAACTTGTCTTTCGTTGTCAGGAAGGCACTGAGAACATTGTGTATAAGTTTGGAAGGGTTGAGTGGTACGGACTGCTACCCAAGGACAGTGGACTGACTGCTTGTTGAGGACGGGAGGAACTAAATTGAACAGGAGAAAAAGCAAAGTCAATAAGACAATTTTACTCCAAAATAGAATATTTGTAGCATATATAGCCTTATACCTAATTACGCCTGGAGTTTCTTTCATACAATGAGCCGAAATCACGAGCCGAAATCGCGAAGATCGAGACATGCATTAATAAATGTGTAAACATATGAATAAATAAATATGGAATCTTGCTCCAAATCACGTCATTTTGTTGGTGCGTGTTACTTCAACATTATACGCACATTACTGTCCTTAAATAAATGTTAAGAATTAAAGGACGAAATATATAAAGTTTGGCCCTTTTAGGCGCTTTTGATTTAGGACCAATCACTCCAATTCAGAAATTATGTCACGTTAAAGTATCAGTTTATGATTTTTTGTCATTATTTATCAAAAGCTACCTAAAATATTATTATTTAAAGCAGGACAAAATACAGCACATGTATTAAAACTACGGGCAATAATTAACTAACGAAGTAAACAAATAAACAGGCCAACATAACTGGTTTAAGTATATCGGTGTTCAAACCATAACGCCCACATTTCGCCGCCAAGATTATTTCACGAGGCTTGTTTGGAAGACGCTTCGTTTTGTCTTAACTTTGAGTAAATCCTTCGGTCGCTAGCCTCTAAATTGAAAAGAGCAAGAAAAGGACTTAGCTAGTTAGCCGGGTATTCCCAGTTACATACAGGCAGGGACAAAAGTCGGACCGGATCAACTCGGATCGCTGATTTGAATAAGAATAGCACTATTGTGCATTTCCTCGTTCTTGAATAGGTGCTATTCTTATTCAAATCAGCGATCCGAGTTGATCCGGTCCGACTTTTGTCCCTGCCTGTTACATACGTGGTATTGAAATTGCTCGGTTCGAAGTTGAGTTCAGCTCTCTCAGAATTAGACAAATGTTCGGTCCGAATCGAAACTAACAGATTTACTCGTCCTACTTACTCAGGCTTTCCCGGCCAATATTGTATCTTGTAGTTTTGTAGTTTGAGCTACAGCTTTAAAGTTATTTATCCTTGTGTCTGCTAACTAAAACGAGAATGGCTTCGGCGTTTTAGTGTTCAAAACGTTCCCCATGTTCTCAATTCGCTCTCATGTAGCAGCCGAATAATTAATTCAAATTGTGCGCCAACTGATTTACTGCACGCCCTCAATCAGAATACGATATCTGATTGGTTCACTTTATCAAACACCGCACGGGATTTCACTGTTACTGTTCGTGGGTTATATGCTAATTATTTTTTTTGTTTACGGTAAAAGGGCATGAACAAATACGAGAAAAAAAAATTATTTTGAGTCTGGGGCGGGGCACGTATTTGTTGTCGTTCAGTTTTATTTTTGGTTCAAATTTTACCTTCCTTTGTTTTTGGGTATGCTAATGTATGATAATGAGTTTAAATCAAAGGAAAATAAAATTTGAACCACAACATATTCGCAAACAAATAAGGATAGTTTACGCCGCCGTAAAAGCTTTGACCCTCACTAAGACTGAAGACCATAAAAGAAAAAATACATATAAATCGTCTAGTTTTTCTTTACTCATATGATAATTTTTTTTCCAAAACGGCCGAATGGATTTTCCTATTATCGTAATACTATGCGCCGTATAAAACAGACAATGGAAGAGCAATGTGCTAAAAAAACTACAAGGGCAAATTAATACTACCCATAGTGGACTGTAGGGGTGGGGGGGGGGGGGGTGGCCTCCACCCGAAGGGAGTGCCTTTTCATGTTGTAGGTATAAAGAAGGGTAGGTATTTCACGAGTTAAAGTACAGTCGAACACCTATTAACCGGTCCTTCATTCCTTCCGAATCTGTTGTGAGTGTTATACTGTAAATAAAACCCTTTTAAAATGTACAGCAACGAGATTTGTTGGCAAACAAAGTGGTTGCATTCATCCGAAGAAAGCCCCGCGACGGTGGTTGAAAACCTCGAGTGCTCTAATGCAAGTCTTTATCCAAACGTAAATGCAATCATCACAGTCCTCCTCACAGTGCCCATTTCAACCGCAACTCCCGAATGCTCTTTCAACAAGACGTGCAACAATGAGCACCTCTCGGCTCTTACTTTGCTGCAAGCATACAGGGATATGACCACTGACAGGAAGGCCGTGGCCGGTGAATTTGGCGCCAAGAGGAACAGGGAGATTTCAGACATTAATAGTAACAGTCCATTTCAACCTGGAATCAAATCGCGCTTAGTTGCAGAGATATTCAACCCATGAGGATACTTCATAAAATGCAACGTGCTTTATCTTATATTTAATATACAATCTTCGTTCACTGTCCAAAATCCACGCGTGCAATTGGTTAAAATCGAGCACGTGATTTTACTTTACCTGTCGTCAGCAAACTCCGACAGTGCGTTATTGACAATAACGCATAAAAATCGTGCATTATTGACAATGGTTTCAGCTGACAGATTTGCAGAAATAGTGGAAGAACAAATATGAACTTCTGAACGATTTTGTGAATGATTTTAAGCCTCACTTATATTTAATTTATCTATGGCTTTTTGTGATTTCTATATTCTTAAACTACGCCGTATAATTTTATGCTACTTAGATAGAACTGAATTCTCATTCTATTTATTAAAAATTCTTGTTCAAAGTTCGCGAAATTGTGTATTGCGTGCAGTGTACTCAGATGTCTCAGATTGTATATTAAATGGGTTTGAGGCTGTTAGTTCGTGTTTTGTTTACAAATACACGCACTTGCTGGCAGCACAATGAACTCGAAATTTTCAGTACTGCACTCGGCTACGCCTCGTGCAGTATTGAAAATTTCTCGTGCATTGTGCGGCCAGCGCGTGCGTGTATTTGTAAACAAAACACTCACAACAGTCTCTAACCCATAAATAAGCCATCGGAATTGCAGTGGAGCATGAAAACGGTCATTAACCCTCTATCCCTTAAGAGTGCGATATGGCACATTATGTCAATATTATACATACATTTATACATAAAGTCAATATATGACCAATTCATTTGAATTTTTGGCAGCCAGCTTGTCTCTTAAAGATGTGCATTTTGAACAAATAAAATTATACCCCCACCCCCACCCTTTCAGCTTTTCGATTTTAAGAGTTCAGCCGCAGCCTTTGAATTACTCCCAGCTTTTCAATTTTAAGAGCTCTGCCGCAGTCAGAGAAATAGAAGTTCTTCTTTGCAAACAAGGGAGAGTATAACAAACTGTAGTTGAACGGATTAACTTAAACTAGGACTGCGTTAGCCGATTGCAACTCAAATAAACGCAACAGGTGATAACGAGATCTTTGTGAACTCTGCTTTCTTACTGAGCGCATGTTTTATTTGTTTAATAAGCTTATCCTTTAAAGTACATAGGCATTTACATAGATATGTTTCCACTAATTAAGAAAAACTACCCTAGGGCAAACAAGACAAGATATTTATAAACAGCGCAAGCCACCGGAACTTAGACAAAGTTCTGGTCCTTAACCCAAGGGCTAAGCAGACTGTCTGTGTTATGCCACTTAGGAAACGCATCATTGTTCATTAATTTGCTGCCTTAACCCTGTCATTTTTGCCAATTGGTAAGTGTTGCAATCGCTTTCGTTTATTTTCGTTTATTTCCTTGCCAGCCTAAAAGCACAGTTGCTCACTTTAAAGACTGTTCCAGCAAGCCCCGTCTGGCTTCGCGCAGGGATCAACAATCCCTTATATTTATCCTCTTACAATTCGCTTTAAACTCAATTCATCTTATTTGTGAAAATGTATCCAACGGCAGCTTTGTTGAACTGGTTTCACTTTTCTGCAGTCTGATTTTGACCATAGTCTTCTTTGTATATTATGACAAAAGAGCCATATGAAATTATGTCATTCCTGTGTTCAGTCTAGTTCTGTTACATTCCAACGAAGCTGTGTGGGTGTACTGTATTTTACTTCTCAGCTTGTTGTCAATTAAAAAAATATAAGGCATGTGAACAAGAAAACCAGTTTCAATTTAATATAAGCAGAAAGTTTGTGAAACATTTCGTTGTTAAGTTTTTATAGTATGGTCAATACACACCTGTTAGGCGCCGTATTTTACACGCCCTGTCACCTCGTGATAATACATTAAGACGGCAAAAAAAAAAAAGAAATGATAAATTACCTTTATTTATACACGGTTGTATTTAAAGCTAGTAGCTTGCGGGGCCGTGTTAAAAAAAAACAGCGAGGGGCGCTAAGTTAATAAGGTGTATTGTCTTTATCAATTCTACGCTTTAGGCTATTCGGTCACTAGAATACACTGAACTATAGCGCCTACTTTATTTTTATGCGAACATTTCATTGAATATTTTATATTGTGACAAAAGAAATGCTTGGATAATAAAACGAACTCAACACACTTCAGTTCAAAATTGGCTTCAAATCGAAGAAAGGACAAGGAAGCCTGAAACTGTATAATATATATGTGATACCAAAGTCGTAAAGTCGAACTTCGCTTTTACTGACACGGAGGGACCACAGAAGGTATGAGGTATTCCTATTGAACGGATAAATCTCAGATTGAGAAAATGTATGATCTGGGGATTAAAGTATGGCTTGCAGTATCGCAGTGTCCGTGTTAAACAGAGCTCTACTGTAATGATAAACCAAACGAATTAAGCATCGTTTCGACTCTGGAAGATATTGAGAGAGGCCACAGACCGCGAACTGGATCGAAAAGTTTAGGCTAAGTTATATTTATCCGTGACGTACTAGGCTTAAACAATCAAATGAAACAACAAAATGAAACCTTAGTTTTTCAAAAGCAAAATGTACTGCGAAAACATACCTTTTGTAATGAAGTTCCTTACCCACTCAATTGTGAAAAATTGTATGTTTATCTGGCAATAACAGCCGTTTCTGTGTATATGTGAGAAAGTCTGTATATTTGAGAAAGTCTTATTCATATGCATACAGTTTTGTCGCCCCGCATGAACGACTTTAAATGGATACACGTAAACCCTGGTAGGGGCCACCGTTATGAACAACACGTTTTCCCTGTCCCTAAGTACTTGGTTCTATCGGGATTTTTCGCTTTATTGACGAATTTGGATACAAGTGACTGCTTACAAGTCTTCGATTGGAAATTGAACCTCCTTCCTGCTGCAGGAAGGAAGTGCGTCAGTTTTATAACCACAAATGGCAGACCGACATTGACAATCGAAGCTTGTGAGGCTTACAAAGAACGAAGGAAGAGTTTGTAATTCCTGTTAAATCACAAACAATCCAATTCAACGATAAGTGGTCTCTTATGACAGAAGACTAAAACATTCCTTCTTGCCTTCGTATAACTAATTGAAAAGAGGATTTCACGGTGGCCAGTTCGCAAGGACGGCTTCGGCCTTGAACAAACGTTTCTATCTAACAAAGGAAGTTTTTGTAGATCTAAATTAAAAAGTGATAATCAAACCAGCAGCCTGGTTGAAGAAAAACGACGAGTATTCGTAATACCAGAAGGGAATTTGAAATTTCCTTTTACAAATCAAACACTGATTAAGTGGTCAGGAGCTCGTGTCCGGCTTCAACAAAGACGCGTCTTCTAGGTGAGTTATGTTTGCCTGTGTCAAAGGGCTAGTAAGTATTTCTGCTAAAATAATCGCTTTTAAAATCAATGACCGTCTAATTTTAAACAGACCAGTCACCTGCCTGTGTTAAAGGACGAAGAAATAACGTTGTGTTTGAAACTGGAAGACAAATTGAAAGTTGAATTGTAATTATTCAATTTATCTGCCTTTCGATTCATTTCACTGTATGATCCTGAAGAGTTGGACAACAACTCGAATCAGCTAGTTAAGTCATTTCCCAATGACTACTTTAATTCTCCTCGACATGAGTTTCTTACCCGCGACTGAGTAAATGCCCGGGAGCAAAGTTATCCTACATGGTCCTAGAAGAGGTAAACCATAGAGTACACTTCATGCAAGCACGTCCAATTTTATTTCAGGCTTATGTGGGAAGAAAATGGTAATTGCATTCAAGCGTTCTTCTTAGTGCATTAAGGATTTAGTCACAAGATAAAGTACTTAAAGTATTTTCCAGTTTTATTTTGTAGCTCAGTTATAGCCAAATTTCAAAACATTATTTACCCATTTATTTAAGTAACTGTCCCAATTTATCATTTCGCTGTCAATTACGTGAGTCATCACTTTTGAACACTTCCCTGCATAGCTTTCAGTCAAGTATGTCGGTAAGGACACTGTTGTACTCCTATGGCGAGTTGCGTTGGATTGAACACGCCAGGATACATTCTTCTACGATATTTTACTATTTCTCTTCTAGTAATGCCGCCAAAGACGAGGAAAAAGAGTGCAGTTAATGGAACTGCAAAAGAACGCATAATGATGAAACACTCGTCCAGATCATTGAGTTCATTGAGTGTCAAATCCATTTCATTAGAAGGGGATTTGGCTCATAGAGACAGTCGTCAAGATGTAAGCAACATTTAATTTTATAAAAGCTAGAAATCTATGTAATAGCATTAATTTAAATCTTTTACGCAAATCCTAACTTATTCCACTGCCTTTTATGTAGTTTATAATGATGATGCAATGAACTAAATTTTGGCGCTTTTCGCCGGATTGTCTTACTCTTGTTTCATAGTTGTTCGTTATAAGAATGTGGTATTACACGTTGGCAACATCCCCTTGTTGTTGATAACATTGCTATTTAGTCTCGCCACCTGTACGTTTGCCGTTGCCCTGATATACAAAGGAAAACTGGTCTTCTAGTAAAGTCCTTGTCCACGGATTTCTTGCCTTTTGATCCAATATCTTCCAACATTGGAGGGTCTTGTTGCGACACATGTCTCCAAAGGACGGCAATTGCAACGTTTTAATTTGTGTCACATGGTTTGTCGAAAGTTGGAACTCTAACTTGAATCAAGCTTGCGTTCAGCATCATCCCTAACATGTTTACACAGGGACTGCTCAGACAGTTCCAACATTTTCACCCAATAATGTCAGATGATGTTGTATCAAAATGTTCTTACCGTTCCATCAAGGTTCGACAGTCCAGTTTCCTACTGGGTACAAGATGAAACGGGATACATGGTACCGTTTTATTTGACAGGAAGGACGGTAATGCACACTGAAGAGAAAATAACAGTAGAAAAGGGACATGGCGTTAGATTAGCTTTTAGCCCAACTAAACCGTCGGCTCGATATATTCTTTGGAATTAAGGAGAACTAAAATTTAGAAAAGTTCGTCCTTGTCCAAGGAGTTTCAACCTTTTGATCCAACGTCCTCCACCATTGGAGGGCTTCCTTTGGATGAATGTCTTGACACCGTCAATTGCACCATTTTGATTTGTTCCACATGGTGTTTCAAATGTTGGAACATTGACTTGAATCAACTTTCGTTCAACACTCCTTACATGCTCACACAGGGCACTGAAACAGTTCCAACTTTTTACCCGATAATGTCAGATGTTGTATCAGAATATTCTAACTGTTCGATCAAGATTCGACTAAAAAACACCATCCATCGAACACAGGCATAAGTTATTGTCCAATTTCCCTACTGGGTACAACATGAAACGGGATGCATTGTACCGTTTTATTTGACATGAAGAACGGTAATGCACACTGAAAAGAAAATAAGAGCAGAGAGAGGGCATGCCCAATCAAGACCTTCCTTTTAGTTCAAACTGAGAAAAAGTACATTTGATGTTCTGTAAACGTTCTCATTGCTATCTTATTATTCAACTGTAGAAAAAGTCAAAAATGTTTCAACAAGCAGCGATGAATGGCGATGAAGAAACCGTCAAGACATTTATTTTCAAAGGAATTGGTAAATGATCACTGTTGCACTACAGTTACTGAAATTTAAGTATAATTAAGAAATACCTGCGTAATACCTGCGGTTGGTGTTCAGTCACATCAAGTTTGGATGACCAGTATTTCGAGATTTAAGTTGCATAGTAAGGCTAATATTAAGGTTTAGTGTAGATTTTGTTCTGATCTTATGGTAAATTCATGAAGAGACTAGCTTTGTTTGCTCGATTGTCGATCTACGTTTTAATTTTTCGCGCTAACGATCAACACTAGTAAAAAGATTTTATTTCTCACTTTCGTCTTTCGTAATCTGTCTCGGTCAATCTCACCAATCTGGTCCACGCTTCAGTGTTCCATTTTGTTGTTAGTTTGTTATCTTTGTGTTCCTCTATCTTAGTAAACAATATTCTTTGAGCCTTTTCTACGACTTGAAGGTATAATTGTATCCATCAGATCGGAAATTAAAACTGATCTAAAATATCGTTACATATAATCAGAGACAAAAGTGTTGAAACATTTTATCAAAACGTTGGCTTTCCAACAGAGAACCATACTTCGTAAATGAAAAAAAAACATCTTTTTCGTCGATAGCCAACACTCTCGCCCCAAAAAGTGTTAAAAAACTCTTCACTTACTGTTGTTGTTACAATGGAAAGGGGGGACACAGATAAAGAGTGTAGTAAGATAATTCACGCTATTAGGAAAAAGGTGTCTCAGTTGCTTTTGTTCTCTTAGATATATTTCCAAGGTTTTAAATATCTTTTTACAGAACTTTCTATAACCGATGAGTTCGGTCGAACCCCACTGCACAATGCCATACTTGGTAAACAGCACCGTATTGTGGAGCTTTTACTCAGCAGTGATGCAGATGTCCACGTAAAGGATGAAAGGGGAGACACGCCGCTCCACACAGCGGTGAGAATTGGTGACGAGAGTATATTGCAGGTAGGCTAAAAGATATTTACTTGTCAGATCTGACCTTACCCGTAGTGAATTCTCAGGATAGCATAAGAGGAGGCTTGTCACTCGGTCTGTCTACGTGATACTGAACAGTGATTTTCACTAGTCCAGTAATTTTAATATTTTCGTAATATATTATTTTTAGATGTTGTTGCAAAACTCCGAATGTGAAGTGAACGCAACTGGTCGGGCCAATGTCACACCCCTCCACCTCGCGGCGGGGATGGATCGAGTTAACGTCTGCAAGATGTTGGTAAGTAAAATCCTAACATACGTGGTTTTTTTATAAAATGCTCTAGGAACACAATATAATTTTACTTTTTAATAATCACATATTGTATCTGACCTTCTTGGAAAAAAAAAATAAAAAAAGAAATAAAGCTAGAGTGATGATTTATAAGTGTCGCCATAACTGATAAATGATTGCTTCCTGTTTTAGATTGAACATGAAGCAACAATTGACAGCAGGGATGAAGACCAAATGACACCTATTGGTCATGCAGTAGAAAGAGGAGCCAAAGACGCAGTAGAATATTTCTTTCAGTATGGTAAATGAGATATTACTTCACATTCAAATTGTACGGTATATTTTATCGCTGCTGTCTTCGCAGTTGTAGTTCTGTCCAGTGGAATATCGACAAATTTCTCACTAGAATAAGTTATCCCAAACTCCCGAATCACCTGTAAAGGTGTGTTCAGCGACGACAACGAGAAGTCGCAGCAACATACCGTTGTCGCATCCCAGATGAAAAAATAGCTAGAGTATCATATCCGACGGGTATGTATGCAAAACACTTTGTTCCTGCTATGAGCACCTTTAACTGCATCTCCCATCAGTTATATCACGGTCTATCACCAGTTTTATTTCATATTATTGAATCCACTTTCTGAAGCCTGAGAGATAATTGCAGAATTCCACAACATTTTTCTCCTCCGCCCATTATTCTCTCTTTCCTCGGCTAATTAAGTTTGATAACCGCACATACTTAGACTCAAGACTTAGACTTAATTAGAATTGAACAGCTTTTTCTCGCCATTTTAGCCAGTTCTCAGAATTTTGACATGGAGTCACTTCTTTACAAAGCTGATATGGATGAATCTTCTCTTTTGCACATGGCTGTGGACAGTGGGATTCTAAAGGTGGGTTTGATTTAGCTCTTATTAACCGAGCAGGAGGTCTGTATGGGAGAATCTTGACCGAGGTCGTGAGTACAGACCGAACGCAGTGAGGTCTGTACTCATGACCGAGGTCAAGATTCTCCCATACAGACCAACTAAGCTCGGTTAATAAGATGTTTATTATATGGCCAAACTAGAAAACCTTTCAGCTGAAAAATTCGCTTCGGTTCGCCAGACTCGCTTACATGTTGCTAGTGAACGGCGATCGCGGAAAAATTAGAACAAGAGAAGGTCGATATCACCGGCAGGTATGTTTTCAACTTCTCTAGCCTCTTTAATCGACTGATAGAATATTCTTACGGGTATTTTAGTTGCTTTTAATCGTGTTTAGTGCTTTTAACTTCTCACCTTGCAATTACCCCGCATATTCGTTTCTAGTTGGTGTTTTGATTTCGTGCCTGTGAACTGAACGAAAATTTGCCAAAGTTTGCTCGTTCTTGTTAACCTTTTTTCGCGTCAATAATCGACAGTGCCTTCCCTAAAACGACACAAATACCACAAAAATGCCATAGTTGACTCAACTACGTAAAACTGAAAGGATTGATGCGAAATGTTTAATTAAAAACACTTGTAAAATGTACAACAAGAGCGACTGGACGAAGAAGAAAAGCAGCAAATAATTTACGGGAAGACCAGAAAACTGACACAATTTCATTCAGTGCTCGACGTAAAATTAGGCTCAGCACTTCAGTGAAGTTTGTTTCCTTTCAATCTTGATCTTGTCCTTTTATACTTCAATAAACTTCATTGACTTCATTGACAATAAATTTCGTTTCAGCATAATGTAGTAGTCTTGATGACAGCGGCGGAGCCGTAAACGAGGACAATAATATGTAAACACTTGCTTCGCTCGTCTTGCACAAGGCGTATAATTTCCAGAAAACCTATTGCTTTAGATCTTCCCGTAAACCTTAATTGTTGTCACAATTTTTCAGGATGAAAAGACGATTTACGAGGAGATTGTCCGAGGAAAATCTTCAGAAGAAAACTTTCTCGCTCGCTTTCCTCGCGTGTTTCATGCAACTCAAGAAGTGACCACCGCGCCACAAATTTTCCCGCCTCCTCATACTATCACTTCGTTTACATCAAAATGAAATGTCCAGTTGATTTATACTAAAGAAGAATTTTCTTAGCAGAAAAAAGTCCACGTTTTTGCACTTTTTTTTTTTGGTAAACTTCTCAACGTAAGTGCAACCGGTCTAGATGGGAAAATCTAGACCGCGGTCAATATCGATTTTAGCCAATCAAATTCCCGAATTTGGTAGTTCCCAGTCCTTGTGAGACACGGCCATATAATAAATTACGAATATTCGGCTTCTAATTCTCTGGAAATGGAAAATATTTAGTGATATTAATGGTATAATTAGTTCGATTATTCAAAGCCACGTATCGTCCAGCCAGTAGAAAGTTTGTCTCTTCCTTAACACTAATAAACTTTAATTACCGCCTAACTCTATGTCTTAATAAAGATCCAGTGTAACTTAACGAAGCATTATTAAAGCTACAATATAGGTATGAAGGAACAATGATAAATGTAAGCTGCTGAAAATTGCCCTGCATCAGGAAACGCATTTTGCGTCTCTTTTCAATGTAGATTATTGTTTCTTTTACACAGATTTTAGAGCTTTGTTTGCAACATGGATCGAGAGTTCGAACTCCAAAGGTTTGTTGGCAAAAGGTTTCGTCATATTAATTATACATTAAACATCTTATTATATATTAATAATCCTTATTATATGACTAGCTCCGTGAGCGGTCAAGATGAAGCGAATCTCGTACTCTGATTGGCTACCCGAGCGGTCAAGATGGAGCCATCTTGACCGCTCGGGATCGCCCGCTGTGCTCCTGCAAGCGAAAAGACTTTTACCGACGCTACTTGAAAAAGCTTTTCGTCGAACATTTTCGCTATGAAACTATTTTCCGAAGTAACACAAAGATTTCCTGTCTATTTCTAGCAAAAGGAAGTCCGACAACAAAGAAATAGGTCTTGAAGCGAAAGAGAGCAAACAAAATAAACTACAAATGTTAATTAACTTAACGAGTTTCGTGAATTTTATTTGCCGCAAAAACCGGCTGATACAAAAATTAAAACGCAAAGCGACTTGAAGAAAAAGGGAGAGACTGAAGTCAGTGACATACCTAAAGCATAAAGTAAAGTGCTCTGCAAACTTGTCGTTTGTGTAACATCTTCAAAAATGGAAGAAAGCGGACGGCACGGCAAACCTAACATCTCACGTCGAGAAAGGGTGAGTCGAGCATTCAAATTAATGATGTAGAAAAGTTCAAGCTTTTCCTGTGAAGTGGTTTTAAAATCCCACACGTTTTCAACAATCACAATTTCAATATTTAGCTCGCGTATGTCACCGCAGGTTTGCACCACTAAAGCGCCAGAAGCGAGCAAATACTCTGCAAAACGTCCAATAATCAAAAGCTGGCGGCCAGATGGAATGGACATTCTTCTTTTAAGGCTTCAAACTCAACGTTGTTTCGCAAATTTAAGCCATGAATGAGGTGAATTTCGCTGTTGTCGCATCGTTTTACTTCGTCTCGATTCATTCAAGAATTTGACAGTCATTAAACTTTTAAACCAATGAAATGGTTTAGCGTGTGCCATTGATTGTGCGTGCAACTGGCTTCCTTTTCAGTGCTCGAAAAAAGTCATATAATAAATCCTTTATTGACCAAGCTTGTTCGGTCAAGATGGCAGGATATTGGCCTCGTTCTTTTTTTGCGTGTTTATGGACCTCGACTTCGTCTCGGTCCATAAACACGCAAAAAAAGAACTCGGCCAATATCCCGCCATCTTGACCTCACGCTTGGTCAATAACCCATATTTATTGATTGCTGTACCATTCTTTTTAACAAACGTTCTGAGAATTTACATCAGTGGAATAAACAATCTATTAATTTGTCTTAGTAGTCCTAGTAAGGGACGCCAATGTACTTTTTTTGTCATACAGCTATTTCGAGAAACGTTGTCGGATAAAAGCACAAAACTGCACAAGCCAATCCCTAAAGGTAGTATGGGTAGACGTATTGAGCTACTGCACGTGTTGAATACTAATGAGATATAACAACAAAATAAGCGCGAATTTCAGGTTTTCTTTCTTTTCAGACATGTAGAAACAAGGTACGATTAGACCCTCTGAAGTTTAGAAGAATGTTTCCTCACTCAAAGACACGCGACAGTAAAAGTAAAGCTACAGATATAGGCCTCCTGAGAGAAAAACAAATTCTCCACGTGTAAAAATACAAACTTGTAAATTTCCTCTAGGCCAATATGCAAAATTCCAGTGAATAACCAGACCACCTTTCGGTCTTGTCGCGTGCACTTTGATGTTTTCTTTCCGACAACCTTTCTCGAAATAGCTGTATACTCAAAGAGACGAAAAAAGCGTAACTCTAGGGAGTGCGCTTTACGTCACTAATTTCGCCCATAAAAGGTTTTTAAGGGGGGTGACTCTTAACTACCAATTTGTTTCTAAGGCAGGTTTCTAATTGCTACATTTTGGAAACAAAACATCATACAGATAAGCTTTTTCCACGAGTACGTTCTATTGAAGATTCCTTCAAGAGTTTCAGGTCACGGTCATATTTAACGCGTCACGTGACCAGAACAGAATAAACCCTAAAACTCAAACGGTGGATAGATTTTAAAATTAAAATGAGTGTCAATAGATAAAGAACGTGCGCATGCGTAATGTGACGTATCGTTTTTGTGAAATTCGCATCATTATAAGAGTTATGGCGTAATAAACGCTCATATTTACAGACTTTCATCAGTAGCGTTTCCTTTTTTCGTGTAAACGGTAAAAGCATACGTCAGATTATAAAGACGGCTACGTTATCTCTGATTCGTAAGAGAAATCGGAACTTTACCTCGTTTCCGTGGAGTTTTAGGGATTTTAAATATTAACGCGCGGTTTGGGACTGGGACTGGCACTAGTTTCGCACGCGCAATGATATATTTTTTAAAGCGGGTGTACCCCCAAATAAAATTCACCATTCAGTGTCACAAAAAGCTTCAAAATCGCTTGCTTCAAAATACAGTCTTCAGCAATTCCCTAGCAACGGCTCCAGATCTGTAGTTAAGAGTCTCCCCCCTCAAACCTTGAACGGGCAGTCTCGCCAAGATTTAGTGCTACTTGAAATCCAATGAAGGTGTTAGTATTAATTGGAAATCCACTAATAGTTTCCCGGCCATTCACAAACGCACTGTACTAGTCAAGAAAGAAGTTTAAAACTTCTTTGTTTATATGTTTTAATAGAAACAAAAACGCCTTTGTTTTAAAATACGATTTGTTAAAGTATTGACCTGTAGACTTGGTTGCTCGTAGCATTTTATAGGTTAGATTAGCTGGAACTATCTCAAGGATAGAACAGGAATAGATTATGCTACTGAAAAAAGGAACGTAAGAAACAATTTTGGTCACATGTTGTGAAGTCGATAAGCAGACCATGCATACTCTGATAATTCCCTTTTGGTTTCCAGGCCTCTGACAGAACCACAGCCTTCCATTTGGCATGCGAGCAGGGCTTCCTTGAGATAGTCAAACTACTGGCTAGTCATGACTCTACAATATGTCGAATAACTTTGATTGACAGCGAAGGACGGACTCCTCTTCACAGAGCCGCCACTAATAACCATGTGGCTGTAGTTGAATATCTCCTGGATCAGGTTTAAGATAGAAGCTTGAAATAGTTTCTCTCTAGTTGATGTTTCCCTTATTTGTTTGTTTTTGTTGTTGTTTTTGTTTTTCCTTTCTCAGTAACATTAAATAGTTCGCCTGGAGACCATAGCACAAAGGAATCCATGTCCCACATGGAAAATGCGCAATTCCCTCTATGAGACGCGCCAGCCAGGAATCTTGGAAATGTTTTATTGAATACAACTACCATAATTCCCTGCACGCACAGCTCATAGAGGGAATTGGGGATTATCCTTTTATCTTTTTTTTGCACAAGAAACTTTTTTAGGCCTTCTAAATTCCGTTTTAGTACCTTTCTAAAGCTAACGCCTCCAAACTAAGACCATTTTTAATGCGGTTATTGTCTTGCACTTATTTTTCCTTGATGGATGGCACAAGAGTTCGGTGCCATTAATGATGAAAGGTAATCTATGCATGATCAAAATAGATCAGGACAGACTTTCTGATGGAAAATGCATGGCATAGAAAGTTGTGGTCTCCTCACACGACTCGATTGATTACACAGGGTGCCTCAGTGGACCCCCCTGACAAGGCACGTTGTACCCCGCTGTTCAAAGCGGCAGCCAATGGAGGAATAGAAACCGTTCAGCTACTGCTTGAGCGAGGTGCTGATGTCACATTTAAAAGTGTGGAGCAAAAATCGATTCTTCATGCTGCAGTTCAGCATGCAGATGTAATGGAGTTGCTGCTAAAGGTCGGTCTTCATGCCATGTTTACTATTTTTGGTAAACATTTAGTAGTAGTAAAAAACAAAAGCAGAAATTTCAAAATTGCAAATTGCATTTGTGCCTCTCTTTAAAGATAAGGACTGAGACAGTACGTTTCTCATATAATATAGATTTAGGCAGACCTAAAAGCGGAGCTCCCATTTATTAATTTTATTACTAAATAGGTAGCCACACTATATTTCTAAGCTTATACAGTGGCCCATATAGGTACAAAATAAATTTTAATCGCTTATGGTTAAAAACCTCTCATGGTTTTGTTGACGAAAGCGACGTCAAATATATTTTGTGGTCCCGTCTGAATTTTCTTTCCTGTGGCAGCCTGTCACCGACAGGTTCAAAAAGTGAATTTGACAAGTGCATTTTATTGGGTTCCTCACGTACGCACGTCGGCGCAAAACAAATCTTTATAACGTTTTCTGTACACTAATTAATACACCTCAGGACCTCTATGAGTTTTTCAATGTAAAAAGAATCTTGACCTTGGTTTGATTTACTACAAAACTGTCAGGGCAAGAAAATCAACTCAAGGCAAAAACAAAATACAGAAAAACAAAGTGAACTCGCTGCACAGAGTAAACAAAATGAACTCACGCCACGGCAAACTGAGAAAATCGAGGCGGCAAAACAAACTCTGAAAATTTATGGTGCCGGTTATGTAAGTCATTTTAAACCAGCTTTTTTGTAAGAATTGTAGCAGTTTGTGATTTGGGAAGTAGTGCACGCTAACTTAGAATGAGCTTACAATGATGTTTTGACTGTTTGAACCATCTTCTTTTCGTTGCGATTTAGTGCAATGATTAACTAACCCTGTTTTATCGTACGCGTTGCTAAGTACCTTAGATAATTTCATGTAGAGACCTGAATGAATTTTCTTCATTTCTGGTAAGTATAAATATGCGGTAGGTAAAGTCTGAACTCACTCAGCCAAGCACAGGTAACTCGCAACGAAACCGGCGAAATATTCGTTTACGCATCGAAGATATTACAACACATGCACTCACTAATAAGCAGGGACAAGAGAAACAAAACAAATGCAAGCGAGCCGAAATTGTAATTTAGATCCGTGAAGCTAAATAATTTGTTTTCAAAATCCAGTAGTGAACATCACTAGTCTAAACGAAATATTTGATAAACAATGTCTGTATAAAATGTACAAACACGAACAGGTTTGATAAATATTTACCGGAAGATCTGAAAAATTTGTTCATAAATGAAGTAAATTCTCTCAATATAAAATTAGGCTTATGCTGAGTGCATACATTTACGTTTGTTACCTCATTATTGAAGAAGGCTTGAATATTCTGCAGGGCAAAGCTTTCAAACCAGCCCAATAATATCGGAGACGAACACGGCAATTTCGTTGTAAGCTTTCTCCAACACCACCGACATATACAATATATGAATTATCAACGAAGATCAATTTCTCTCTTTCCATCGGTGTAGTCTTTAACAGTCTTTTATCCTTCACTTCATTGAACTTGATCGGCTTTGAGTTCAATTTAGCTCAATTGAGCTCAATTCAGTAAAACGTTTCAGCCTTGCTCAGCCGCAGGTCGAACTCTGGACATCGCTCTTTTGACTTGTAGTCCGATAAATCATGTTCAAGTCCGCAATTACTTCAGTTCTTCCCGTTACAAGGTTGTCCTAAATTATCTTGAATAAGTCTCCATGATGCAGATGGGTAAATAGAGCGAGAAATATCCACGAAGATCTATGTTCTTCAACAGCTTTCTTCGCGAGTTTCATTCAGCTTTAGACGTGAACAGCGTGCCAAAGATTTTGGCGCCTTTTCATGCAATGGCTTCGTTTAAGTTGATGTGAAATGTCCAGATCATTTTTTTGATGTGAGAAAAAATCTCTGAAGTGATGGGGTGAAAAACAATAACGAAGAAATATTTTCTGCTGCTCACTTTCTTCACAAGTTTTCATTCCCGCGGTTGAGCAAAGATTTTGTCGCCATTTAACGCAATCGATTCGTGTAGGTGAAATGAAATATCCCTAGTCGATTTTCAACATGATTTAAAAAAATGTGCAGTGTCCTACAAACTTTTACGATAGGTAGCTTTTAACAAAAAGTGGATGGTCAATATCAAACACGTAAGATGCCTTCTGGAGTATGGCCGCCATTTTGGGCGACGTCGTCGTCGTCGTCGCTAGGCGCACGCGCCCGCGAGCCATGCCGCTAGCCACGATGACCTTGAAAACTCAAACGCATGGTTTTCTCAATTTCTATCCTCACACGGTAGTTATGGGGCTTCGGGCCGCTGGAGAGCTCCGCTAAAAAGTAAGATTGACGGAGCCGAGGATGGTCATGTGAATAGAACTAATTTTCTTGAAAGGTTTTAACTCTGCTGAGATAAAATTTTCAAACGGAGGAGGCAAATAAGTTGTGAACTATATTTGCACATCCTCTCAATTTGTCGATTGTAACCGCATATAGCGAAAGATGATGAGTGCATGCTACTTGGAAGGCGATAAACTAATTCCCCTTTAGTAGAATTTTAATTAATTCTACAGCCGAATCAACTTCACCTCACTGAAATTGAGAGTGAATAATCCAATTGCTAATTATGTTGCAATGTTCCTCTTCCCACAGGTACCATCATCGGCGTACCTTATTACTGATAAGGACAATGACAACAGTTTCACTCCCGTTCATTATGCCGCTATGAGTGGACAATCCACGGTAAATAACTAACATATTATCTTGTGACGATCTTCGAATATCGTTGGGGTTGGTTTTGCTCGTGGAGTATATGAGGATATCGGATTATCGGATTATAACATGAAATCATTATCGATGTCTTTTCTTATGAACTACTTTAACTGTCTCAGTTTCTCAAAATTTTGCCATAAAGTGGCAAGTGACTACTTTGTAATGTGAAGCTGCATTGAAGAAAACCGACCTTCTAAATGGATAGGCCACATATTATTTAAGACTAACCGAGCTTTCCATCGATAAGCTGTTTAGTTTTAATTCGCTGAATCGATATTCTTCTATTATATTTTCATCTTTTTTTCATGATGTGCATATTGCGGCGATCATGGCGTTCGCTGTCGTCGAATTAATATGCAGGTCTACACAGGTATTTCGACTCGTGTCGTCTTTGTCCGTTTGTAATTAAATGAAAAACCAGACCAACTTATATAACGGTGAAAACTACAATAAAAGGCAAATAAAAACGACTGTAAAACAGAAACCAAATGTAACAATAAAGGAAAGCTAAAAACGACAGCAAAACGACAAGACACTTACAATCTGTGCTCCTTGGAGCGAACGACCATGTGCTATTATTCACGTGACAAAAGGTCATGCCTGTTGTGTTAGTGTCACGAAATGTCTACAGGCGAAAAGAAACAAAGGCTACTAAACAGCGAACTAAACAGTGCACCTTCTGCCTTTTCACTTTAAGAGCATTTCCCTTCTAATGGCCACAAACAAAGCTGCCGCTATAGTGACATCAAACGACTTGGACACGCCTCTGCACATTGCAGCCAAGTAAGATTTACACATATATCTATTGGAAATAGTTACCGGGCTGAGTATAGTACAATACATGGTGTAATCAGACGAGTGATTTCAAAACTTATGGTGAAATTACAAGTGCGATTACATATACGAGGTTCAAGAGTAGAACTTTGTGGAGTCCAATTCATAGGAGTGATTACAAATTTGCCCGGGACGGAAATTTTGTTACTGGGCATCTTGTTCTTGGACCGACCTTGTAAAAAGATCCTCAATTTAATTGCGTTTGTTATTTTTCTTCATGAAAATACTAAAGAAAAAATAAACTTTGCATCAGTCTTGTAACCAGAAAATGGGTGTGCGATTTGTACTTTTCGCATCATTTCAATAACGTAATTTATTTAAACAAGCCCATTCTGCCCATGCAGTCCTCTTAGCAGTACTTTTCGGTCCCAGGTATGGTTGGCTGCCAATAGTGGAGAGTCTTTTGGTTGGACGAAACGTTCGCATGATTAGTCTACAAAACAATGAGGGTATGACCCCTCTTCATCTCGCTTGTTCCAATGGACATGATCAGGTGGCAGAGTACCTGCTCTCCCAAGGAGCTACTATAGAGAAGTACGATTTCTGCTTTTGTTTTTTTCTACATATGCAGAATTCAATTTTGAGTACTTTCAAAGCACCACTTGAACGTACTGATTACGAGTTGCACTCAAAGGTGTTGCGATTTGCGATTTCATACAAGTTTGGGTCAGTTTTGGAATCGCAAGCATTTGATCCCGTAAGACACAAAGATCGCTAATCAACTCTAATTCTACGTTTTATAATGTACACACATGCTAAGTTCAGAAGGTACATTCCAATATTCCAACCAAGCCAGCATCAATGACTAATTTAATACAAATTGCACTTTTCTCTGTGACAAAATCAATTTAGAGATAAACATCAGAAGACAGCTTTGCATCTAGCAGCCACCAGAGGATCAAAGAGATGTGTTATGTCTATCTTGGCCAAACGTCCGGAGTGCTTGAATGCTTTGGATGAAAACAAGGTCAGTCAACTAACCGGCAGGAAAGGAGGTTTTATGTCATAGGGTGTTAAAGCATACCAAAAAAATACAGCAGTGGGGAACAAGTCATGGGCCTGTTAATCCTGATGAATACCCTTTCGCCTCACCTGGATACAACGCAGCTGTGTCACGGATTTTAGCCAAATTTAGACATGAGAAATGACCACAAAATTCAGTGAAATATAGAAAACCCGCTTAAAACAGTGAATGAACATTTCAGTAACACAGCAAATACAAAAGAAGGTACGGATAGCCAAAAGTGAAGAAGATTGAAAAGGGCTGCGATATGGATTTTTGAAATACTGTTGGGCTGAACAGTTTTCAAAGTTAATCTCATTTGTTCGTAACTTTGAATTATAACGCCCGGGAGACACATTATATTTGGTTGTAATGAAGCTATGTTTTGTCATTTAGATCCATAGAAGTAATTTCTTTGCAACTATTAAGTTTCTTAGAGAGTATTTAGTAAAACTTACTATTAACACAAATTTAACTCAACCATGGCACAGCCCCTGTAAACGTTTTAACGTTTAAAAAAATAAGTCGAAGTGGCTTAAATAATGTTTTCAACAATTAACTGTTGAGCGAATATTCAAACCTCGTTTTGGTTTTAATAGG
This sequence comes from Meandrina meandrites, assembly GCA_963693305.1. Classification (NCBI taxonomy): domain Eukaryota; kingdom Metazoa; phylum Cnidaria; class Anthozoa; order Scleractinia; family Meandrinidae; genus Meandrina; species Meandrina meandrites. Next base: position 22,102,299 of record OY855912.1, on the reverse strand, counting down.
ACACAGCCTTGAATCTAGCTTCGTTCGAAGGACATCACGAGATTGTGATCTACCTGCTGTCGCTTGAAGATCAAAAAATTCTGATGAACACCTACAACAACAATCTCTTGGACATCGCCTTAATCAAGGAAAAAGGAAATGTCGCACTGGCAATTGCTGAGCATGCCAGGTACAAGTAGATTTCATGCCTTGGTAAATGACCTCTAATGTTGCAAGGTCGCCCTTGCTAGTTCTGAATATAGTAGCTCCACGAAAAGCTTCTGTTGACCTTAAATTAGAGTCAGTTATTGTTACTTTGACAGCTGTGGATTCTTCGCACTTCTGAATTTATTTTTCATTCTGACCCAAGATTTAATCTGATAAACACACAGAACCATGTTCCATGCTTCCATAGAATCAAGTAGCACATGCAAGTGGACGTTTAGAAGCAGTGATGTAGCAGCTCCCGTAAGCTTGTAATTCTATTGGTCCTCTTGTGTAGCAGTTGCTATTGATTTTGTGGATAGCGGTATTGGTAGCTATTGTTAAAGGGTAGCGAGCCAATCATGTTAGATCTTGCAAGAGCTCAATGCTACCTAACCCTTTGGAAGAACAGCAGTTATTTCGAAATGTTATTTTGCCATATGAGAAAGATACGATAAAATATTTTCAACCAGTCACACTGTGGGAAGTATCCTATTTATTTCGTAATTAAATTCAGTTAGAGCTACAGCTATACGTACAAACTAGAGGTTATTTATATGACAAATTCTATCCAAATTACTTGAGATTGTGTCATTCCCAAATATATTGAAAGGTGGAGAGAGGCACTATCTTCATCATCCTCAGGCCCTTGGCTCATGATGCAAGCCCTTGTGATCAAAATGCCAGAAGTTGCAAAGGTTAGAACATCGTAGGGAAAACACGTATATTATTAATGACAGGTAGTTAGTCTATTTTTTGTTATAAATTTAAAGTTAAATTTCTTGCGCCAATCTGTATGGATCGCGTTCAAATCCAAGAAAGAAAACTATGAACTCTGACACTTATTTATGGCTTCCTCTTACTGCATACAACACTCTGAGAAAATTCTATTTCTTAACATTCCTGTCCTCATTTCAGCGTATTTTGGATCAGTGTGTCACGGCAGAAGGCGACGTAAATAAACTTGAATATAAGGTAAGCACTACACACTGACTTAGTTGTCTTCTCTTTTGTTGCTTCTATGCGCTGCTGTTGTCGATGTTCCACTATTTATTTTACTTTGGAAATGAATGATGTCATCTTTATTCCTCCTCTCTATTTGGAAAAGTGGAAATTGTCTTTATATATCAAGCTTCTACTCAATGACGCCTTCATTTAAAATAGTCACGCGTTAGGGCTTCATCAAAGGGCTTATAAGCAGGAACCACATTGTACAGCATACAAAACAGTCACATGTGAAACTGAACATTGCAAATCGAACATTGCATTGAGACGTCCGTATTATGGAGGTGTCCGTAAGAAGGTTTGTCTGTACTGCTCAAAAGCTTCTATTCGCATTAGAATGATCATACACAAGGGGTTTCACACACAAATGTAATTGGTAGGAACACATAAACTGACAAAAGATTAGATTTTAGTTTTGGCAGTGAAAGGGTACCATCTGTTTACTGCAGACGATTGTGTTTCTTAAAGGTCAAAAGAGATTTAACAGTAATTCAAGCAAAATACGTCCCGAATATGAAAAACGACCAGCTGGCTGTGTTGAAGGTAATAGATTTCAATAATTCTATCATTTTTGCTTTTCCTCCCTTTTTTTAGATTTCGTAAATGTAAAGGTCAGATTGCGACCAGCTAAAAAGCATTCTTTTTTTTTCGCCATTGTTATATCATCCTTATCTGTAAATCAGTCATCGATACAAACTGCTAGAAAACAATTAGCAATAAAGAAACCTAGTCTGGTCCCACGAATCCGTTTTGGCTTATGATCAGTAGTACTGAATCTAACGTGTGTGCGGGAGATCGACTCCTGTTTGAAGAGTATAATACAAGTAAAGTGTTAGAACTTTGGGGCGGGGTCCCCCAGTAGAATAAAGCTTTAAGTTACCCACCTCCAGGCTTGTGCCACTAACTGTTGAACGTCCCTGCCACGTTTTCTCTTCTTTTTCAGACAATGACGAAGTATCGCCGTGATAACTGTTTGACTCACGAAGTCGTCTTTTCTCTCATGCATTTGAAGTGGCAAGTTTTGAATTGTTATTAGAGCCAGCTAACTGAAGATGTTTGTCGCGTTTATACAGTTAGCTACTCAACTCTTTGCCGTATCTCACTGAACTTATCAAGTTGATCAGATTAAAAAAAAAAGAAGTTTTCCGTCTTCTTTTAAAAATAAATCTCTTTGAATCACGCATGGCGTGTAAGTCATTTAAGGGTTACCCTGTTTCAAGAGTTCGAGTTTCAAACTCGAGTTAATTATGCAAGTGTCAGAGTGTTTTAAGTGCCCATAATGTCAGTTTTGTTTCTTTTCTCAGCTGTTTTATCAATTAACCCAATTAACTTTTTCGAAAAAAATTCCGATTTGCACAAAATGCAATTTTTTTTATAGTTTTTTAAAGACGTTCAAATTTGCCGCCATTTTGGTCCACCATTCTCACCAGTCTTCCTTGGTTTCAAGTGAGTCGTGAACGTAGGTTCAGGAACACATGATTTGAATCGTGACTTATCTGTCTTGTAAACAAGTTCCAGAGTTTACATTTAGTTCAAAATGCCGGAAAAGTGCGTTACTGCTCTTTGTAACAACGTTAATGGGTCTTAATGATCCAGAAAACAACATCAATCTTTATGCAAATTTCTAAATCTTCGTAATTTATGAGCACGTTATTCTTGTGATCAGCGGCATGGGTCGACCGCAAGAAAATAGAATTATTTAAAGAAATTTGTAAAAACTCATAAAAAATGGCGTTTTGTCCAAATTGAATTTTTTTTTTTTGCAGAAGTTCATTGGGCGAGATGTAGAATCAGCTAAGAAATAAAAAAAATTGAAGTTATGGGCACTTTAACAGTGGTGTTCTAATTTAGGACGCTCTTAACAAACAAAATATTTTTAACCTAATATGAGTGTAAAGAGTCTTGCCCAAGAACACACACTCGGACCGCTCGATCCGGAGTCTAACGTGCCTACCATTAGGTTCCCACGCCTCCCACAGGCTTAAACTGTATTGTGAATTATTTTTCAGGAAAAGGTTTGGTTTCACTTCACTCGTTCTCAATTTAATCCTCTACCTTACGTACCTACTTCCGCTGACCATCTTGGCTCTTTACTCTCGAGAAAACGAGAAGTAGTAATATCGGAGTCGAACGAATACCACCTCGGGCGCACCCACCTTATTTCGCCTCTTTCCTAAGGTTAACACTAAGGATTTTCAACTTACCTCGCTCACAAAGCTCGCTCGGTAAGTTGAAAACTTAGTGTAAACCAAAGGAAAGAGGGAAAGGTGGGTGCTACTCGGAAGTATTCGTTCGACTCCGATATTACTACTCGCAAGAGAAGGATGAAAAGGATGCCCATTTAGAGGGATGCAACATAAATGTACAAAGTTCTAAATAATAAAAATTAAAAAAATATTTTTCCATATTATATACGATGGACAGCATAGACCTCAGATCATTGGATGAAGAGCTTGCAAATCTTGATCCCGAGGATTTGCGGTTTTTATCAAAATTTATTGCAGAATATTCGCCCACAATTCAAAGAAAAATAAATACTCTGCTGGAAGAACCAATCCCAGAAGGCGTAAATAAAAAATTAAAAGCCCCGCTTAAACCAAAACCTTACCAACCAATAGCACCTCCAAGAAAAAGGAACAGAAGACAAAAAATGATTGAACAGTTTCAACTTCTGAGGCAGTTTGATCCTATCCACCCACAAAACATAAGAAATGTGGCAGACTACCAGAATGAGGTTGAGGATAAGTACAAGGACGAAACAACAGAGGGTGAAGAGAAGATAAAAGGTAGGCGTTATATTCGGTGGCGCTTCAAAAAGGATCTGGAAAGAGACCAAACATCAAAATTCATGGAAAAAATAAGAAAGGACGTAAGAACATCATTTTACATAAGGTACGTTTTTGCATTTAATTTGCGCAACATTGAAGACGGAACCTTTCTTACCTTCTACCAAAATGAAAAAGGCTCCCGATGGATAAACAAGCTAGAAGACGCGGAAAAATGGCTGAAGGAAAGGGAGTCTGAACGACTGGACGTAGAAAGAATTGAAAGACCAAACACAAAATGGATCTTCGACCACTATTATGCTGTTGATGTAAAGGTTGTGCTAGACCGCCAGCCATTGATGGGAACAGGCCCATTACCAGACTGGCTACATAACCTTGCAAGAGGAAATCACGCAATGGTAGCGCTAGACCAATACGCTGACAACCTGTGTTTATGGCGCTGCATAGCTGTCCACAAAGGGTCGAGGCCAGATCGAAGCACAGAAGCAGCGCGAGATCTAGCCAAGAGTTTTTATAAACTCCGCAATAGGCCAAACGACGTGCCAAAAACTTCGCTAGATGAGCTTGACATTGTGGAAACGAACCTAAACAGGGGCAAAGCATTGGCAGAATGGGTGGCAATAAGGGTATATGTCCCGGAGTTGAAAAATGAACGTGAAATCGAAAACGGCTCAGAAACGAGTCCCAGAATAGTATGGTGCCTGATAAGAAACCCGCCAACACAATACAAAAACGTAATAACAATCGGGGTATACGGAGGCCACGCGTTCTTGATAAAAAACATGGAGAAGCTTGTGAATGCATATGAATGCCACCACTGTCACGCAAGATTCACAAAAGCAAGCAATTTCCATCGTCACGCAGCAAGATGCAGCCAAGGCAAAACGAAAATCGACTGTCCGGGTGAAAAAGTCGAAGCACCGCAGACAGCGTACCAGAAAGCGTTCTATCCAAAGCAACAAGTCTCAAAAGAATCGATCCAGTGGCTGAGGTACGTGGAGAAGAACTGGAAAATCAAAATAGCGCACGCAATGTCGGGGCAGGGGGGAGAACGCTGGATAGAGAAAAAGCCGGTAGACGGCTACAACGACAAGAAAAAGTTAATCTTGCAATATCATGGCTGTCGCTGGCACGGATGTCCAAAATGTTATCCAGAACGAAACCAAATAATCGAGCGGGATCACGAATGTCCAAAATGTTATCCAGAACGCGGCCGGCCAAAATGTAAATGTAAATGTGAATGCCAATGTAGATGCACATGCAAAACAGCAGAAGACCTGTACCTAGCCACAAAAAGGCGCACAGCGTATCTGCGAAAGGTGGGATACAAAGTGATTGAATGCTGGTCATGTCAATGGCTAGTTCCAGGAGGAGCGGACAAACACGGAGAAAAGCTGCCAAAACCAGAGACAAAAGCGTATCCACACGCCATCCTGTATGATTTTGAGGCGTATGGAGCGGTAAATCAGCGAAAAGAGCCAACAAAGTATCTGAGGATAGAAAGCAAGCACATCCCGGTATCAGTGAGCATCGGTGACACTCTTGAAACCGAAGTCACACAAGAAGGAAAAAAGGTGCCGAAAGTGACGCACATCTGCGAAAGAAACCCCAAACTGTTAGTCCAAAAGTTCATGCAAGAGGTGGGAAGGCGAGAGAGAAACATAAGAGCAAAAGTGAGGGCAGAACACATGCCAGCGGACGTGCACCTGATCCCCAAAGACCAAAGAAAAAAGATAGAAGACTGGTGCGACCAGGTGCCCACACTGGGATTCAACTCCGGGTCATACGATCTAAACCTGATAAAGAACTACTTCGCGGAACAGCTGGCAGGAACAACCAAAAAAGTGAGAGTGGCGAAAAACGGGAGCAAAATAATGTTCTTACTGACAGACAGATTGCGATTCCTGGACATAATAAACTACTTAGGCCCGGGAACGAGCTACGAAAGATGGATAAAGGCGTACGACTGCAAGGGAACAAAATCGTGGCTGCCATACGAATGGTTCGACAGCGAAGAAAAGCTGGATTACGAGGGCTTGCCGGAATACGAGCATTGGTACTCAAAGCTGAAAAAAGAGTATGTGCTGACGCGAGAAGAATGGGAAGCCTGCAAACGGACGTTCGAAGAAAAAGGGATGAGAACGTTCAAAGACTGGCTGGAGTACTACAACAATCTGGATGTGGCCCCGGGGCTGGAAGCGCTGGAAAAAATGAAAGCGTTCTACATAGAAAAGGGGATAGACATCCTGAAAGACGCGGTCAGCATACCGGGGGTGAGTCTGCACTATCTGTTAAAAGGCGCAATAGAGCGCAAAGCGGAACTGTACGCACCAAGAAAAGAAGCGTACGACATGTTAAAAGGGGCGGTGGTAGGGGGGCCAAGTCTGGTTTTCACAAGATACCATGAGGCGGGCAAAACGCGGATAAGATCGCATCAATACCCAGACAGCAAATTCTGTGAAAACATCCAGGGGTACGATGCAAACGCGCTGTATCTATCAACCATGCTGAACTACATGCCCTGCGGGAAAGAAAAAGTGGAGCACTACACCGCGCATGCAGCAGACCCTTTAACAGAACAGTTAGAAGCCTGGCAAATAGAGCAAGAAACGGCAGACTTCACGCGAAGATTGAAACAAAAAAGCTGGTTCGGCTACGCGGAAGTGGACATAGAAATCCCGGAGCATCTGCATCAAAAGTTCGAAGAAATGTGTCCATTCTTCCACAACAAACCGGTACCGGCCAACCAGGTGCCAGAGCACATGAAAGAATATCTGAAAGCAACGGGGAGAAAAGCTGTGGAGAGCAACAAAAAGCTGCTGGGGACATTGTCAGCGGAGAAGATACTGCTGTACGAGCCGCTACTGCAGTGGTACATAAACCACGGGGCAATAATCAAAAGGGTGTATCGGACAATCGATTACAAACCGAAAAAGATCTTCGAATGGTTCGTAAAAGAAGTCACAGAAGCGCGGCGAACGGGGGATGTGGACAAAAGCAAAGCGCTGCTGGCGGACATATTCAAACTGCTGGGAAACAGCGGGTATGGAAAGCTGATAGAAGCGCTGGAACGGCAAGCAAATGTGATCTACACAAAGGATGAGAAAGTGGTAGACCGAGCATTAAGAAGCGCGTATTTCGAAGATCTAGAAGAGATAGGGCAGGCGTATGAATTAGAAAGCCGGAAGCCGCGGATAACAATCAGAAGACCGTTTCAGATCGGAATCGCGGTATATCAGCTGGCCAAGCTGCGGATGTTGCAATTTTATTACGACTTCTTGGACAGGTACTTGGACAGGAAAGATTTCGAGCTGATCCAGATGGACACTGACAGCAACTACCTGGCGATCTCGGGAAAAAAGTTAGAAGAGATTGTAAAACCGGAGATGAAAGTGGAATTTGAACAGCAAAAAAAGAACTGGCTGGCATGGGATAAGTGGAGCGGGAGAACACCGGGGCTGTTTAAAAAAGAATTTGAAGGGGAGCGGATGATCGCGCTGTGCTCCAAATGTTACTATACAGAACATCAAATAGAAGATGGAGTGAAGCAGAAGCTTAGTACAAAAGGAATGTCGAAGAGGCAAAACGAAATAAACTGGCAACGTTTCAAAGCAGCATTGGGAGGAAGCAAAGACATGGCAACAAACAGGGGTTTCAGAATGCGAGACGGGAATATGGTAACATACGAGCAAGAAAAGCTGGGGCTGAGCGCGTATTACGACAAACGCTGGGTACTGCCAGACGGAATACATACAGAACCAATTGAATACCATGTTTAAGCGGGTACATCAACTTTGACGATAATCCACACCCTAGGTGACGTTAGCTGGAGGTAATTGTGTATTTGGCGGCACAACAAGCAGCTCTTCACGCACAAAACCACGCTTAGGACCACCGCGCAAATAGTAAAGAATTGGTTGTTTCGGTTTGATAAAAGCACGTTCAATATTGAAGATATCCAAGGACCAGATAGGATCAGTGGCTCTTTTTGTCCCACCTTCAAGCTCACCAGGTTCGTACAAATACCGAACCAAAACTATGGATGGGAGCTTTTTTTCATTTTCTCCAACAGGTCTCAAATATTTAGTTGACGGTTCTGCATAAACATGTTTTTTCTTGATTGCGGCAGCAGGTTTCATACCAATCAATCGAGTGACTTGGTTGTTCAGAGCAGAAACAACTTTGGGGAGCCTTTTCACCCACTCTGTAGATCGCTGACCCTCAGGCGAACGTATTTCAACAGCGTACTGGTGGCCAAACAAACGCTCAGCCAAGGTACGATTGAAACGTTCAACAATAGCTTGGTCTCTATGAATTTCAGGGTGACCACGTCTGATAGAAGTTTTGTGATTTTCCATTTCTTTTGTAACAGCGCCCATAAATTCACGCCCAGGATCAACCTGCAACAGTTGAGGCCATTTCAAAGGTCCACGTGTATAAATTGTCTTAAAAGCTTTGGCAACCTCATCAGAGTTTTTAGAAGTTAAAGGTTGAGCTTCTTTGAATCTGCTGGCAATGTCAACAACGGTAAGCGCGTATTTGTAAGTGCTACGGCCTACTTTGTCATGTGGCAGAAAAAGAAGATCTGCCTGATGCACTTTGTTGGGTGTAGGCACGTCGAATTTTAGGCGAGGAATATAGCGCGGTGCGGGGAGGTAGATCTGCCAGAGCGCTTGTTTGAACAACCATTCTTTGGCAACAACTTCAGGAACCTTTGCAGCGACCGCTAATTTTTTAATGGCAGAAATGCCTTTCCAGTAACCCTGCGGGCTGTAATAATGCCGCTCTAATTTTCTATCCATTTAAATAATTATGCGCGGTCATATATACATGTCAACAAAATGAGTTTCGATTTCCCTTCCCCTTTTCCAAAGATGTTCGGAGGACAACAAAGCCTCCAAGAGCTTGACGAAATGTGGGTGAAAGAGGCGGAAGCGAAAATAAAAGAAATCAAACCCGAAAAAGATCTTGACTTTTACTCATGGGAACCCCCACTGCCGGATGAGCCCCATGAAGAGATGAGACACCACCGCAAATTATGGTATTTACTTGCGGTACTAAAAAAAACCGGCATTTCTGTAGATCAGGTTGGTGACAATATGGGGCTGACCTTTTTGGGTAATGTCATTCACCAATTCAAGCGGCATCAGCAACTGAGTTGCTACCCCGGGTCGTGTAACTACGTTTGTTTTTTATACAACTATTTTCAAAAGGTCTCAACAAGAGATTGGCCGGAGAAAAATGCAATACTGGGAAAGCTCACGAAAAGATTGCCGAAGATGGTACAAACCAGAAATAAAGCCGAAAAAAGTTTCAACAAATGGTGGAGAGAAGAAATGTTAAAACAAATTATTTATTACAGGTATCAGTTTTCCCACCATTAAACAGAAGTTGTCTTAGATGTTCTGTTAACCTTTACCCCGCCGTCAGTGTGGTTTGAAAAACGCAGTTTTGTCTTTGCAGTAGTAAAGCTGTTGTACTTTTTGATAATATCTTGGTACTCACTGTCTGAGATTTTACCATCTTCAAGAGCGGTCGATATGAGAGAGTTGATTGAGCTCAGCGTAGCTTCAGCCAAAGTTTGTATTTTTTCGTGTTTTTTCGCTTTACGTAGAAAAAATTTGACGGTGACGATGGAGGAGGTTGACACCAATGAAAACAAGGTGGCCGTTGCGATTAAAGGGGCGCCAACAACAACGCCAACCACAGAAAGAGAAGCGGCCAGCCCAGAGCCTGTAAGAATGGTAGCAACTCCGCCCGTTAACGCACATACTGTTTGACACCGCGTGTGCCACCGTTTAAACTTGGCTGAGGTTTGGTAGTAATGCACCAACTGGTTTTCAAGATTTTTCTTTATCATTTCTATTTCATCCCGCCGGAATTTTGTTGCAGAATCCATTTCTTATATATGTGTTTAAAAAATGTGTAATCTAATCACAATATTGGTTATGCCATTTCCCATTTTTATATACAATCTGATTACATGGCCCAGTTGTATTTTTAGGATGTGTCCAAAACTTTTTGCTGAACAGACCGGTTTTCTTGTTAAAGGCACCTTTTGCGATAGCACCACTCCAATACTTTTTAAACAAATCCTTATCACCACCTGTGACAGCCATGATTGCAGCAGCCACATCTTGAGCCGGTTGAAAGCCAGGAATCTTTTCGCCGATATTTTTATTGATCGTTTCACCGACACCCAATCCTACTTTTTGCTTCGAGCTGATTGCGTTGCGCGCCGCGGCGTGACCCCATTGCCGTTTGTTTTTGGGAATAGCATCAAGCGCCTTCACCATTTTTTTGTCTGCATCATGTTTACAGCTTTTTTCATTTTTCTTGCCCGCGCAGACGGCATAATCAACATCATGCTGCATTGAAACTGCATCTGTGGCGCCTGTGGGTTGCTGATAAATCTTCAAGATCTTTCCCGTCTTGGGGTCATAAGAAAGCTGTTTTTCAAGGGGATTGTATGGTCCTGTGTAGTTGTGTCCCGGAAGTGTCCACCCCTTTTTTGGCTTAGGCAGCTTACCAATAGCTTTATGCAAATCAAAACCCCGCCCACCACGTTGGTAAAGAGGGTTTGTTGGGTCATCTACTCGATTACCCGCATAAATTCTCATATCATAATTACCACCACTTTGCGTTTTATTTTTAGCACCACTTTGCGTTTTATTTTTAGCACCACTTTGCGTTTTGTCACTTATGAATCGTGTCTTGGTAATGCCACAACTTGCGCATTTTACTTTAAGCAGCCTTCTACCATTTTTTGCGGTAGTGTTTTTTTCGCTTCCCGGTACGTTGGGTGTGAAACGCTTTTCCTTCACGCAGTATACCTCCATCCTTCCTATATAATAAGCAAAAATCATTTCAACTGCGGGCCACTGTGTGACACCCACCTTTCATCTTATTTCCCGGTATCATATCTTTTGGTCTTAATCTGTTTGAGGCTTTAGTCAACAAATCCCCAGACAAAGCATCAATTGTGTAATTAACAGCTTTTCTCGCGATTGGTTTGGCTTTATTGGCTAACTTCTTCTGATACTCTGGTTGTCTCAGAAACTCGCTTGCAAAGTATCTTCCTTGTTTCACACCTTGCTTTGCTAAATAAGGAACTCCGTACTCAAAGAAAGCTTCAGCTGCTGTATTTCCAACTGTATCAAAAACGCCACTTCCACTAGGGGTGTGGGGACCCCCCACTACGCCACCTCCGAACATTCTTTTTTCAGCGCGTGCAAGTTCTTCTCTCTTCTTTTTGGGTAAACCCCTTCTGGTCCACTTAAATATTGGTTCCAAAATATTACCTCCTTCTTGAGCAGCACCACTTCGCGTTTTATTAGAAACGAATCTTGTCTTGGTAATGCCGCAGCTGGCGCATTTTACTTTAAGCAGTCTTCTGCCGGTTTTTTTTGCGGTTGTAATTTTTTCGCTTCCCTCCACATTAGGTGTGAAGCGCTTTTCTTTCACACAGTAAACATCCATCCTATATAACTAGCAAAAATTCATGGGGTGTGGGGCAGCAACTCAGTTGCTAATACCCCACTGTGTAAAATAATCCTTCACCACAGCCTCGTTGGTGTGTGTATTTTTTGAAAACATGCTCAAAATATCTCGAAACGACCGGCCTTTGTTACGCTCATTCAGAAAAAGCAAACAGTAGTAGCCGCAGCGCACACTGAATTCCTCCTGAAGCTGGTTGTCATTCCGAAGAAAGGTCTGCTTACCTTCAAGAATCAACTCAATTTCCCATTCTGCGGGTGGAGGTAAACCAAAAGAGTCAAAATATTCAGTTCCATCCCAGCAGCATACCCAATGGGTGCCTGGCCCTCCAAGATCATCCATGTTGATTATACAAGGGGAGTGGTTTTTCACGTGGATCTCGTCTCTCGCAAATATTCCTTTGATGGGGATTTTCAAGTATTGGCACCATCGCTGCAAGTCATAATCAGTTAAGGGGACATCAACGAAGGCGGGCTTTTTTTTGGTCACCCCAAGAACCAATAAATGGAGGAGGGCGCATATATGGTGGAGGATTGATGCGCATTCCCTTTCCACCTGTTGGAGGTTTTACCTGCATGCCTGATCCTGTTTTCTTTTTGATAGCGTTGCGCACACGTCTGATTTGTGTCTTGCTCATGTCTATGTCCACACCCGTTTTGTTTTTGATAGCGCGCTCTATTTTTTTGATCTGCCTGGTGGTTAAGTGCAAAGTGTCGCTACCGCCGGTTATAGCCTCGTTTTTAAATCTGAGTGTAACTGCTTCTCCTCGCCCAAAAGCTCGCGCGAGGTTTACCTTCTGCCCATCTGAAAGTGAAATCTTGTGCGGATAGTAAGTCGTCATTCTTATATTTCATACAAAATTATTTCACTTTCATTTGCTACAAAGTTGCTACACATTAACTTTTGTTATGCTAAATAAATTCTGAGTCATTAACCCATAACCAGCTCATTACCCACCTGCCTGAGAGCAAATTCGGACTCATACAAAATTCCTGCATAAATGGTGTAGTCTTGCGCGTTGGCAGCCTCATTGAGTCTGTAGTGGAAAACCATCTGCTTCGGGTCGTTGGTCATGTTATCTTTGTTTTCACGTAGGTCGAAATAAAGTATTGGGTATAAATCTTTGAAGTTGTTGGGCTGAAGCTGCACACCGGTGTTGTAGTCGTTTTTGCGATACCGGTAGTTCATTAAGTCATTAAGAATGCGCAGTTTGAAGTTTTCGTCGTAGTCCAGCTCCGGATAGTACTGTGAAGAGCCGTATTGTAGCCGGCAAGTTGCAAGTTTTGCTGAATTGTCTCCATCAATGTCAAAGGTGTCAAAGAAGTAGGGGTTTTGAGTCAAGGCGTCTTTTTTCCTTGACCGTTGAATGAAAATAAAAACATGTTTGGCATCCTTTATACCGGGATTTATCTGCCACGAACCAAAAGCGTCACGCCGGCTACTGCTGGGCTGGATCATTTCATTCAGGTACGTCCATTTCTGAGGTTTCAAAAAGTTTTCGTTTGCGAGCTTCTGTCCTTCGCTGGTGAAACGCAGCAATGGAACCCACAGCTCGAAGTTTCTCACCACTATCCTGCGATTGGTGCCATCGTTTTGCCAAATCAGCTCTGCATCCGATTGTAGCTCAATTTCGAACTCCATCTGCATTGGGGGGAGAAGCTTATCACCCAGCTCTTCGAAAAATGAGTACCTGTTAAGCGGAATGAGGGTTTCAACCGTGCGGCCTCCGTGGGCAAGCAAGCCCCTTTGTCTGATTCCAAGGTTAGTGGCAGCGGCGGCCGTTACATCGCTATTCGTTGTATCCAAATACCAAAACTGGTTTTTCGCTGCGCTCCTTGCATAGTCATCCGAAAAATCCAGCAGGTTTTTGATAAATATGAGCTTGTGAATGTTGTCTACGTTGTAAATGTTTTTGCCTGCTGATTTCACCACAAGTTTGTTTATCAGTGAAAATGAGCCGTTAATGGGTGCTGACTGGGCGTCCGCCGCAACTCGCGCGCCATCCGCGGTTGCCTCGAAAGTGAAATCAGCCCGGAAGTAGGCGTTATACCAGTCATACCAGTTGTCTCGGTCGGTGAGTGTGAATTTATAGTTTGTCTTTACCTGGTGCTGATTGTTTCCTGGGATAGTGATCGGTTTGTCTAACATGATACGAACATACTCTGTTTTTTCCAAATGCCTGTGGCTTCTGAACATCCTACCTTCGCAGTGTGAATAAAAAGCTTATACTTTATTCTAATCCTTATATATCTTTTTAAAAAATTATTTTAATTTTCTGCTATCAATTGGTTTACTTTCATCCTTGCAGCCCGACCTGCGTTTAAAATCTGTTGCAACTTTTTCCGTGAATCCCCGCTTAACTGAGTTGCTACCCCAGGGTTTAGCATCTTCTTCAGTTTCTGTTTCGACTCTGTACTAAGTTTCTGTGATGGGGTCTTTTTACCCTTTGGTTTTACAGTTGGAGTCTTTTTACCCTTTGGTTTTACACTTGGGGTCTTTTTACTCTTTGGTTTTACACTTGGAGTCTTTTTACTCTTTGGTGTGGGTTGCAACTTATTTGCTGATACCCCACTTCGCAAAACCGCTTGTATCTTGTCAGCCGCTTTTTCTTCTGCTTTTTCTGCAGCTTTTTTCAGCATTTGCTTCGAGGCTTTATTTACAGCCTTCTCCAACGTCTGACGGGTGACTTGCTTTTTGAACCGCTTTCCTATATTCATCAGGGTGTCTCTTACAACCCCCGTACCTTTGTGTCTGTATCTATATGTTCCGTTTGGCGGGTCGTAATATCTCGCCCACTCGCTCGGATGATTCATTATTATACTTATGTGTAAATTATTTTCAATTATGAGCTATGTGTAAATTATTTTCAGATGGGCTTAGGTGTTTCTTCTTCAATGATTATGCTTAAAGCCACGTCTTGGTCATTCAGATCTATAATGTTGTTGCGTCCGTCCGTGATTTTGATATTTATCGCATTGATTCTGTTTTTGTTCACCAGGTGCCACAAGAGACGGTGGGGCTCTTTTGAAAAGGGGTAGCTGACGGTGAGTTCAGCGGTTGAAAAAGAAAACATGACGTCACCCCCGATGTTGTCCACAGCCCTTGTAATGAGATCGCAATGGATATAGATCCAGTCGACACCTCTTGTTATATTTGGTACGAGGTCGCTCCTATTGTTCGCTCCGTCTATTGTTTTCTTGTCAAAACCCAGCAACGCGGCGAATTCACCTCCACTTAGGTCAAGCTCGTAGCCGTCCTGCAACAAAATGACCGCCCGATACGTTGTGGTGTGAAAATACAGCTGGAAAATAAACTTGGATTTTTCATCCTTGGGATCCACTCTTCCGATTAGTGCCTGAATGGTGGTGTTAAGACCGTTGTAATCATACATTCCATCCGGAATTGTCACGGTTTTCCAGTTTTCTGTTTTTTTCCGCCATTTGAACTTGTTGTTGTTGTACAGTTTCGCGATGTTGTACCACGAATAGGTCATAGATACCAGCTCATTTAACGCCGCCTTGTATGATTTGGAGGGATCTAAAGCGATTGGCGGGTCAAAGTTAATTGTGAAGTCATGTGACTTGCTGTTGGCGTTGTTTTGTTTGGCTAGCTGCGAGTCGAGCAACAGGTTGAAATGAAAATGGGTTGACATGCTTATATAATACTTCCCAAAATTTTGTGGGCTTCTTTTTGTGTTATTTCCTTTAGCTTTACCAGCAACCCCAACATCTGCTGGACCTGTTTTTTCAGCTTCAGTGAAGTGTTGCCCGCCTGTATAGACGCCAGGCTTAAGTGTAGCCTTTCAACCAAAGCGTTTGGATCAACACTTCCGCTTCCTTCCATTTCCTTTTCTCTTTCGGGTTCCTGTTCCCAGTCGGGTTCATCATCCTGGGTGTGGGGTAACCTTACTGAAGGCTGTTTATTCCCTTTTCTCCTGTCAAGAATTTCATCTCTTGCCTTTTTTATGTCTGCCAATGTGTAGCCGCGGAATTTTGATTTTGGGCTTTTTACAACATAGTCAGGATTGTCTTTATTTTTTGTTAACATGCTGCTCAGTGTCTGCAGGTCAACCGACTCTGATCCCTTGATACCCGGTTCTTGTGGCGGCCCCCATTTACTTGGTTGGGGTTTTACCCCACTTGTACTTGGTTGCTCTTCTTCCATTTCTTCCATTAATTCCATTTCTTCCTCTTCAGCCAAAGGTGGTAACGGTGTTGATGTAGGTGATAGTGGTGGTGATGATGTTGGTGATGGTGTTGGTGTTGGTGATGGTGTAGGTGATGGTGATGGTGTTGGAGGTGGAGTTTCCGCATCCGGGTTAAAATCTCCGTCGAAGGGGTTGTTTAAATCAAACTCATCCATACCATAATCTGGGATTTGTTCCTCTTCTTTTGTGTTGCTATCCCCTACTTGGAGTTTGTCAAGCCGCGATGTGATAGGTTTGAACAAATCCTCACCTGATAGCTGGCCAAACCCTTTATTGATTTTGGTATTTTTTATCACCGCGAGGATTTTGTCGTTCTGCTGCTCAACTTCAGCCTTTTCGCTAGCAAGTTTTTGCCACTTCTTCATGGACATATTTTTGCCGTATATATAACAGAAAAAAATGAAAATTCCCAATTACGACCCCAGTTTGACTACAAAAAGTAATTACAAGCAAGGCCACCCTTGTATGCCAGCAGATACCTTTCGGATGCTTATTTGCGGGCCCAGCAACTCTGGTAAGACAAATATTCTCATGCATATGCTTTACAGGCTGTTGGTCTACGACAAAATTTACCTTTGCGCTAAGAACCTGCATCAGGACAAGTACCAATACATGATTGATGATTTCGACACAAGAGTCAATCCTGTGGCTGACTATAATGTTATTGAAGCCGCCAACGATGTTATTCCTTTGGAGGCGCTGTCCACTGACAACCAAAAGATTGTAATTTTCGATGACATGGTTTGTGAAAGCAACCAAAACGACATTATCGATTATTTTATCAACGGGCGCCACCGCAATTGCAGCGTCATTTATCTTTCTCAAAGCTATTTTAAGGTCCCCAAAAACATCCGAGATAATTGTAGCCACTTTTGCATTTTCAACTTTCTTCCCAGAGAAAATAACCGTATTGCTGATGAATTGGGAATTGACAGAGCGCTGCTTGAAAGGGCTACCGATGCTAAATATTCTTTTTTATACCACGACAAACCAAAAAAACAAACTCTAAAAAATTTTGACGAAAATATATAGAGATGGGGTTTCTTAACGGTGCGACGGGTGCAACTCAAACACATGAAGAGTCTACTTCAATCCGAGGGCAAGCTGGCCCTGCAGGTCCTGCTGGTCCGACTGGCGCAACTGGAGCGCGTGGTCCTAAAGGTGAAAAAGGTGATAAGGGTAATACTGGTCCACAAGGTCCTAAAGGAGATAAAGGTGATGCTGGAGAAAAAGGATTAAAAGGTGAAAGAGGTCCACAAGGGCGAACCGGACCTGCTGGACCCGCGGGAGCAACGGGGCCAACCGGACCAACCGGAGCTACAGGACCTGCGGGACCAACTGGAGCAACTGGACCTGCCGGTTCGAGAGGTGCTATTGGACCAAAAGGTGCAAAAGGCGATAAGGGTGATAGTGGGGATGTATCAACCGCTAGCGTTACTGGTGACATTGTCATGAACGACCATGCAATAAAGCAACTTGCGAATCCTGTCGGCGATCAAGATGCTGTAAATCTTGGTTCAATGAAAAAATATGTGGGCTCCTCTGCAATTACAACTGGGCACGCCCATAAAAAGAATGACTTAGGTTTTTTAACCCAAAGGGTTGGTGTTTCAGCTGTAAACAATATTTCTTCTGTTACCGTTGAAGACTTTACATCCAACCTTCACAGTGTCAATAAAAAGGCTTATACTTTTAACATTATAAAAACAAGTGACAATTCTTTCAACTCGCGTTTGGCGTTGAATAAAACACCTCTAAAAGAAGGAGAGTACACTATATGTGTTGAGTTCTTTTACCCTAAAAACAAAAACGACCAAAACTGGTTTCTTAACCCTTTAAATAAGTTGGCCTCCAGTACTATTACCTACCACACCAAACGCTTTGCCACCCATGACCCTCCGTATATAAGGATCATTTTTAATACTTACAAATCAAAAAATAAGAATGACGACACTATCTATTTTGACATTTTAAATCCGGGTTATGATGGTTCAGCACCTAGTGAAAAGGCCGCTTTAATCATTTACGGTGTAAAGGGGTATCAATCAGATATAGACGGTATTATTTACGATGATGTTTTCTTTCTCGCTTCCGACGGTGATTTTACTCTACAAACAAATTTAGATATGAACTTTTTTCAAATAAAAAATTATGATCCAGGCTTCGCAACAGACAGCGATACAATCAAATTACAAAAAGATTTAGATCTAAACGGTAATGCGTTAAAGAATTTCCAACCTAGAATAGTAATTACTGGCGAATGGAACTCGGATGAAAATGTTACTGGTAATAGAACTTTTGTTAAATTCGGTAATGACATTCGTGTAATGGCGCCATTTCCTTGCTTACTCGATGGTATCTCAGCTTTAATTATAGAACAAAAGGGTGCCTCTCGAACTTTTGAAAGAATAGGTTTTAATTTTACTTTACCTTATGGTTTTCAAAGTGGTGCCCCATTTACAAGCGTACGTAATGCTGATGGTTTAAAATACCAATATGCGGAGCCCCGTTTTAGCGGTGAAAGAAAACAAATAAATCCGGGAGACTATTTTGCGGTTTATTTATCTCAACACGACCACTCAAATAGAGGCCTATCTAATACAAAACGTGTATTAGTAAGTTTAATTTTAATAGACGATTTTTCTTTTAAGAGGTAAGTTTGCCGACGTGTAACCATGCATGTAGTTTCCTGTCTCTGGTCTTTCTGAGAAAGGTCACGCAAAGACTCCTCTCCATTTTGAGGAGAAAGATCTCTTGAAGCACTCATCATAATCATTTTCATCAAAAATAGGATAGCCGAGATAGTGTCTGAATCCATTCCTAATGCACAGATTACAGAGACCATTTCGCGAACATCTGCTTCTGTCACATTTATAACAAAACAAGACCCTTACAATTTGTTTATTGCGATCGCAAAATGGTGCTTCATAAATTGCAGCATGAACTTCGTCCCAGCCAAGAGTTTTTCGCTGTTTGAGCTTCATTGAAGTATACCCTTTATTGATTTCTTTTCGAACCTCGTCCCAGCCAAGCATTTTACGCTGCCAGAGTTTTATTACAATATACTCGTTGCAGATTTTTTCTCGAAGTTCTTGAGGAAGTGCTTGTATCAGTTCTAATGTATCCATGTTTATTTCCTTATGCCGCGTTTCTCTAATTGCAGCGCGCCGTCTTCGAAGAAAACTTTATCAATGTAGCTATTTAGCTCCCTGCTTTTGTCCTGCTGTTGTTTTATTATTTCTTTTAGGTTTATTCCTATTTTTTCTTTTGGCATTTGCACATGTAGCGCGCCGTCTTCGAAAAATACTTTGTCAATGAAGCTGATTTGTTTTTTATTTTCGTAGGCCTTTTTATCCCGCTGGTATTTTTCCAACTCTTCCTTCGTGGCAGGGATACGCTGCGTCAGACATTTCTTGATTTTCATTCCGTCGATCTCTATGTACTCCGCTTCTTGATGCTTTTTTATGTCCTCTTCCAGCTTTTTCGCCAGCTCCACTTGCATCCTTTTTATTAATGCCCTTATTCGCCCGGGTGTTTGAGCTTTTGCCATTCTTCAACTTTCTTATATCACACGTTCATATTTGTTTATATCGATTTAAATGCCGCAAAAAAATACGGTTATATACCATGATTGTTCTGTTTCACGCTGTCGTCTGCGCCTTCAAAGACCTTTCTTCCCCCGTTTGGGCTTCTGATGTCCGACTCATTGTTGCTCAGGCTGTTGAAGCTATTGTGGACTGTTCGCCCGATTAAGCGTTCAACGCTCTTCTTAATATGTACTCCACCTGCGCCGCGCTGAACTCGTTTGCCATTATTCTGCGGGTCAGCTGTGATGTTAGTATTGGCGTTTCGTATACCGGCTCTCCCTCGCCTGTCAAATCGAACTCTTCCTGCTCGTTTAGATCCACTTCTTCCACTTCTTCTGGCTCCATTAGCGTGTTCTTTAAATCCTGTGCGCTCATTTTTTTCATTGTTGTGAGCAGCTCTTCTGAAATCTGTATTGGCGCCTCTTTTTCTTCTCCGTTATCCGGTTCTCCGATGAATATTGCGTGCGGCGTTGTCAGGCTGTTTTTAAATATTTTGGTTTTTCTCCGGCTTTGGCATAGAAGTCCTTTTCTTCCGCGTCCCATTCGTGTAAAGATTGGCTTTGTACATTTATGTTGCATCCCTCTAAATGGGCATCCTTTTCATCCTTCTCTTGCGAGTAGTAATATCGGAGTCGAACGAATACTTCCGAGTAGCACCCACCTTTCCCTCTTTCCTTTGGTTTACACTAAGTTTTCAACTTACCGAGCGAGCTTTGTGAGCGAGGTAAGTTGAAAATCCTTAGTGTTAACCTTAGGAAAGAGGCGAAATAAGGTGGGTGCGCCCGAGGTGGTATTCGTTCGACTCCGATATTACTACTCGAGAAAACATTCTGTGCCACAAATGGCACAGCAGCAAGACGGGTAAGTTCAATATATAAATAGCTACAAGCTTTGTCACTGTTTGTTGAAGAAACTTTGCTCCCCTCTCAATGCCACTGGGTTGCCTACGAGCGGGTTATATTTTGGCAATCGACATCTAGAGGGGGACAAAAGTGAATACAACGAGAGATTTTTAACAGTTTTGATGGGGCTCGCAAACCCCGTCGCATTTTGGTGGAACACCGCGATTATTGCTACACTCTATGCTCTCTATTTTTATCAGTTCTTATTGCAAGAGATCAGTAGTAATGGTAATTGTTTCTTGTACAGCGCATTTCCCAAAGCTCAATGCGCGGGATGAGACCGGACATCAGCATATCAGGCGCCTTGGTAGCCCCTATCCGTCCATATATAATCTAAACTCACCACACAAACCATGGATGCATGTGAATAGCACCAGAGTCTACTTCCCAACTCTTTGCGAACAATGATGTGGATTCTCTAACGCCCCCTACCAATTTAATTCTGTAAAGGAGTAGGAGACAAGGCCAACGGCTTAACGTCACCGCCCATTGGCGCGACCATCTAAGCTGAAACAAAGTTTTTAATACGCAGCTAGCATAATCTCACCAAGTATTTGAGACCTTGGTTGGTGGTCCGGACACGGCTCGAGCTAGAGATTCGCCCAGTCGAGACAAACTGTTTCGATACGTTGTTCATTTTTCACCATTCACAACGCTTTTCTTTCTTTCTTCTTACTTTCTATTAATCCTTCCTTCCTCCCTTCTTCCTTCCATCCTTGCTTTTATTAACAGTTAATAACTATTTTATAGGGTCAATTTGTAAGGTTATACAATTTTAAAGTAAAATATAAAATAAGTTTTTTGCATTAATTTTTTAAGGTAAACATGGCAAAAGGTTGTGATAGATTAGCATACCAAACCATAAGGTTTACTCTACAGGGCGTATGGACAGTCTATGAACTAATACGTGTTTATACTTTTTAACTGCATTGCAACTACAAACAAACCCTTTTTTCCCGTTCAAAGGACTATCTTGAACACTTTCCTATGACGCGTTCTAGCAAGGTTGGTAAATTCCATATGTATTACTAAATGAAAATAAATTGTTTCAATTGCATGACTCGTTATGCTCGAGTTTAATCCAATGGTTTCTGAGCCCCCAGTTTTAATCTCCAAGTTACTAGGCAGCTGTTTGCGCCATAATGGCTCGAGTAAGGGCACTATTCGGAAGATTTACGAGCGCCTTAACGAAAAGATTTGATTAAAAGGGTTCTTATTGCTTCGACTGTATACTTCAATTATAAGCCCACGTATCCAGCATGCAAGCTACCTTCTGAAACAATCGAAACTGATCACACCATGAATTCCAAAAATAACACCAGCGTTTTATTACATTAACTAAGAGAAAGTTGCACAGCAATTTCATCTGATTTTCTTAGAGATCGCGCGAAAACCGAATTATTTCTTTACGAATTTACTGATAAATCGTTTTATAAAGATAAGGACCGAATAAATTAAACTTTGTTCTCCCGTTTGTCATTTTCAGACCGTCCAAGTGCTGACGTATGTCGTTCTTGTGTTCACAGTGGTTCATTTTCTGCAGGAAATCGCACAAATGGTTCAAAAGGTGAAAAATCAATAAATAGATAAATAAATGAACAACATAAATGCACAAATAAAGTGTGCACAAGACCCTCGCTCTCGAAATATCATCCATTTATCTGTTTAAAACGATACTTGGCCGAACCACGATGATTGATGCCGTGCGTACGCGAAATATTCACGAGAAGGATTTTTTTAAGTTGGGTGTAATTATTTAAAAAAGTGCAATATATAAATTACACGGTTTTTGTTCGTAGTTTGCGGTCTTAATTATTCACTCTAATAATTTCCTATGAAGGTCGGCTTCTTTCAGACACAAAACCAAACATTATGTCTAGACAAAATGCATGTTGTTTATGTCGAGGCATTTGATAACCCGTTGGGAGGTTTCGTACCAGGTACAAAGTTAAACCAATAAGATTTTAGGGTGGAAATGCTGGAACAATCGCTTAATTCGTCTTTCTATTCCTCGCCATTCAAGTGTCAAGAGCTCAAGAAAATATTTCCTTCCACCACCCCTTATCACCGACCAACGGGTTCCGCCATTATAAGTCGTTTTCTCCTGCTTTATATTCAGTTCTATTCTTTTTATTTTTGTGGGGGCGTTTTTTGGCGCCTCACGTTTACATTATCGTTTAATATGTTCAGATTTTCTATATTTTGTTATGACTTAGAGATATTTTAACAAAAAAAATCAACGAAAGATAAGTTATTTGACGTTTAGACGACCTCATGCCGTCATTATCAAAAGTGAATTGTGAAACAATCAACAAAGATATATATTCAAAAATAGAAGTGTGAATAGAAGTGTGTCATAAAACATAATTAGCGCGTATTTTAAAAACAAAAAGTTTCGCTCGAATAGAGTCCGCTTGAGTGTTCAGTTTCGGTCAATTTCTTTCGAATGTTTAGCATTTCGCACTCAGGCAAAGCTCGTGTCAAAGGTCTTTTATTCTAGGAAACCGATATAAAAATGTTATGATTTATACACCGAAGAAAGAGTAACGAAAGAGTAAAAAAAAATACTTTCTTAAAGTAGTTACTTCTGGTTGTGTTTCTTCTAAGTTCAGAGTTGAACCTTTGGCTGTTTTTGATACTTTTCTGACTTTCAGGGTGCAACATACTTCAAAGAACCTTCGAACTACTTTGAGCTCACTGGTTATATCACTACCATGCTATACATCTTCCCTTCTTACGACTGCAAAACTGGCTTGCAGCTACAAATTGGAGCCATTGCTTTGTTCTTTGGATGGATGAATGTAACCCTTTATTTGAGAAAGTGAGTCTGCGGGTGGGGGGGGGGGAGGGGGGGTGGGAAGGGGGGATTACTTCCATATGAAGAGACCAATCTGGGCAGGGCTCGAGCTTGTGTATCCC
Source organism: Meandrina meandrites (assembly GCA_963693305.1). NCBI lineage: Eukaryota > Metazoa > Cnidaria > Anthozoa > Scleractinia > Meandrinidae > Meandrina > Meandrina meandrites. The sequence goes on along the minus strand of OY855912.1, from coordinate 22,079,213 downwards.
TCATAGATACAATTTTTTATGCTTAATCAGTCAAGGCCGCCAACATAGTATAACTGTTTTTTTGATAGTCGCTCTTAGGCTACCACTCGTAAATTATTATAAGGTTGCAAAATTCAAAAAATGGCAAAAAATATCCGTTTTGCTAGATGAAGTGATGTTAATGTGGACTGCCTAGAACAAGTGAAAAGAAGAGCTTTGCAAGGTCCATAGCTAAGATTAAGAATGTCGAAGACGTCGGATGGAAACCACCAAAAGGTGAACTATGTTCACAAACCACCAGTGGAAGTCCAGTTCACTTTATTTCAATGACTCCGCGGTCAGTAAAGAACTTTTAAAGTAAGAGGGCTGCGTCCATTGACTATATGATAGCTTAGAAAAGTTGGCATACCATACCTATACACTCCACTGGGAACCATTTTATTCCTATTTTGTTACATTTTGTTTTGAATTCAGTGGGTTAGCAATATAGTGCCAGAAATAAAGCAGTGAAATGTGAAAAATACTCTTGTCTAACAAAAAAAGTCTAGCCTGCTGGACTGGAACTAGCGTGCAATGGAGGTTAATGTGCATAAATAGAGCTTCATGTGATTTTCATTTGAAAAGATTCCCCGCGTTAACCTCAATTGCAAGCTAGTTCCAGTCCAATACCAGGAATACGAATATAGCGGAAGACTTGGGTCAGATGTTCCAATGAAATGAAATGCTTCTCTTTCCGTAGAATTTCGTTTTACGGATCTTATGTCATCATGCTGGGAACAATGTGCATTACGTTGATTAAGGTGAGCTTCTGATTTACGCCTTCTGATTTTGTAATAGTGTGACGGGTACAGAAGGGCGTTAACCCATATGGGCCGAAAGAAATGGGGGGATGGGAGTAAAAAGGCGGCAAGCGGAATTCTCGAGGAGGCAGGACTCGGGAGAAAACAATATCTTATTAATATTTTGAAATAGAAACAGTGCCAGACAACAGAAGTCCTAAGCAAGGGGGGAAGGGGGATACAGGTTAAGTGTAAAAGGTATAAGAAGTGGGTAGGTTAGATCCACTTCCGCCCCTCTCCCCTCCCGTGCTTGTCGTCTTTTAGTATCATTCAGTCGTCCCTTTGTCTCTCGACCCAAACCAGTAGTCTCCCTTACTTCGTGTAACTGTTGGCCTTAATGGGATATCAGATAGTTCAGTCAATAAGTTAGCATTTATCTTGTTTTTTTAGTCAGTTTTCGCGTCCATGAGTTTCCATACATGTTTCCATAGGTTTTGGTGTTATTCATGCTGTTTATCCTGGCATTTGCGACAACTTTCTATTTGCTGATCGATGAGCAGGTAAGCATTAGGTTTCATGTTGGTGTTGTCTTATCATAATTTTAGGTGACAAGCTTATGGAGTAACATATTCCAAGTAGACATAAATTGTCCCGCTAATTCAATTGGTGCTTTTCTTCTGACGTCATCCAGCAAAATTCTACCAACTAAACCGTCAGTCCTGCACAGCTTATCTTTTCACGTATTCTAAATAATATATAGATTTAGGCAGGCCTAAAAGCGGAGCTCCCATTTATCATTAGCAAATAAGTAGCCACACTATTACTAAGCTTATAGAGTGGTACAAAATAAATTAGTTTTTAATCGCTCATGGTTAAACTTTTAAGTATAAAATATCTTACATGTAAAAACCTCTCATGGTTTTGTTGACGAAAGCGATGTCAACATAATTCGAGGTAAACCGAAATTGACGAGTGCATGCACTTTATTGGGTTCCTCACGTCCGCACGTAGGAGCACACAACAGATATCTTTGTAAAACTTTCTAAAACGTTTACTGTACACTAATTAATATACCTTTATGAGTTATTCAATGTAAAAAGGACCTTGATCTTGTTTGATTTAATACAGAACAGTAAGGGCAAAAAATCAACTCAAGGCAAAAAAAAAGTACAGAAAAACAAAGTAAATCGCTGCTAAACACAGTAAACCAAATGACCTCACATCATGGCAAACTGAGAAAATCACCGCAGCAAAAAAAGCTCTGCAAATTGATGGTGCCGGTTTTGTAAGTCAGATTTTGTGTAAGAATTGTGACAGTTTGTGATTTGGGAAGTGGTGCACGCTCGTGCACGCTAACTTAGAATAAAGCTTACAATGTTGTTTTGAACCGTCCTCTGTCTTTTTGCTGCGGTTTGGTTGCACGGTAATAATCTAATTCTGTTTTATCGTATGCGTTGCTAAATACCTAAGGGAATTTTATGCAGAGAACTGATTCAATTTTCTTCATTTCTGGTAAGCAAATATGCGGTAGGGAAAGCCCGGCGGTAGTCTGAACTCACTGATATGAGCCAAACACGGGTAACTCGCAACGAAATCGGCGAGATATATATTGGTTTACCCGTACAAGATTTCAAGATCATTTCAAAGCACTCGCTGATAAGAGAAACAAAACAAATGCAATCGAGTATCAAAAAGAGCGGTTGGATAATAGATCACTTAAAAATATCTTGGTGTGCAGTATCACTGAGTAGTCTTACTCGTTTTTGTTTGCAGGATTTTTACAAATCGAAATCGTGATTTTGATCCGTGAAGCTTAATAATTTAATATTGTTTTCAAAATCCAATAATGAACATCACAGTTAACTCGACTAACTAAAACACCAAACAATTAGTCCAAATGAAATATTTAATAAACAATGTCTGTATAAAATGTACAAACATGAACAAGTTTGAGAGCGCAGCATTAATTGAATTGTAAATATTTACGAAAAGATGCGAAACCGACACAACTTCAAATTCGCTCATAAATGAAGTATAAACAGATTCTCATGCGCAACAAAAAAAGACTTATGCTTAGTGCATACATTTACGTTTGTTACCTCATGGTTGGAGAAGGCTTGTAAATTCTGCAGGGCTAAAATTTCAAACCAGCACAATGATCGGAAGCGAACACGCCACTCGTTGTAAGCTTACTCCAACACCACCGACATATAAGTTCTTACAGTGTTTTGATCTCTCCTTTCCTTTCGGTGTAGCTGTTAGGTCTGTTAGCAGTCTTTTGTCCATCACTTAGTGAACTTCACCGGCTCTGAGCTCACTTTTATTCCAGTTCAATTAACTTTTCAGCAGCTTTTCAGCCAAGGTCAGCCGCAGTGCTTCGACTCTCGGTGTTTTCCGATGTATATCACATTCAAGTCGGCAATTATTTCGGATCATCCCGTTAGCGGTTGTCCTAAATCATTTGGCACGAGGTTTCCATAAAGTTGATGAGTAAATAGAGTGAGAAATATTCACGAAGCACTATGTTTTCCAGCATGCTCTCTTCATGTCTTTCATTCAGGTTAAAAGGTGAACAACGTACCAACTATTTTAGCGCCTTTTCATCCAATCGCTTCGTTTAAGTTGCAATGTAATGTCCAGATCATAAGAAAACGCGAGAGAAAACAACCTGAAGCGACACAGTGTTTTAACAAATTTCTACGACAAATAAGTTAACTCTCGACAAACCAAAAAATGTTTTTGTGTTACTGTTTGCCAGAGAAGGACTCCAAATCAAGGACAAAGACAAACTCGTCCCCAGCCCTAATCCGTGCGTACGGACGGACGGACGGACGGACGGACGGACGGACGGACGGACGGACGGACGGACGTGACATCCAAATTTTCTCGGCTTGATGGGTTACCAATTTCTATAGCAATGGTGCTCCGCCCGCGGGCGCCTTCGGCGCCGCGGGAGCTCCGCTAATATACATTTAGGCAGGCCTAAAAGCGGAGCTCCCATTTATCATTAGCAAATAAGTAGCCACACTATTTCTAAGCTTATACAGTGGTACAAAATAAATTAGTTTTTAATCGCTCATGGTTAAACTTTTAAGTATAAAATATCTTACATGTAAAAACCTCTCATGGTTTTGTTGACGAAAGCGATGTCAACATATTTCGAGGTTAAACCGAAATTGACGAGTGCACTTTATTGGGTTCCTCACGTACGCACGTAGGAGCACAACAGATATCTTTGTAAAACTTTTTACAACGTTTAGTGTACACTAATTAATACACCTTTATGAGTTATTCAATGTAAAAAGGACCTTGATCTTGTTTTGATTTAATACAAAACAGTAAGGGCAAAAAATCAACTCTAGGCAAAAAAAAAGTACAGAAAAACAAAGTAAATCGCTGCTAAACACAGTAAACCAAATGAACTCACACCAAACTGAGAAAATCACCGCAGCAAAACAAACTCTGCAAATTGATGGTGCCGGTTTTGTAAGTCAGATTTTGTATAAGAATTGTGACAGTTTGTGATATGGAAAGTGGTGCACGCTAACTTAGAATAAAACTTACAATGTTGTTTTGAACCGTCCTCTGTCTTTTCGCTGCGGTTTGGTTGCATGAAATTAATCTAATTCTGTTTTATCGTATGCGTTGCTAAATACCTAAGGGAATTTTATGCAGAGAACTGATTCAATTTTCTTCATTTCTGGTAAGCAAATATGCGGTAGGGAAAGCCCGGGAGGTAGCCTGAACTCACTGAGCCAAACACGGGTAACTCGCAACGAAATCGGCGAAATATATATTGGTTTACCCGTACAAGATTTCAAGATCATTTCAACGCGCTCACTGATAAGAGAAACAAAACAAATGCAATCGAGTATCAAAAAGAGCGGTTGGATAATAGATCACTTAAAAATATCTTGGTGTGCAGTATCGCTGGGTAGTTTTACTCGTTTTTGTTTGCAGGATTTTTACAAATCGAAATCGTGATTTTGATCCGTGAAGCTTAATAATTTAATATTGTTTTCAAAATCCAATAATGAACATCACAGTTAACTCGACTAACTAAAACACCAAACAATTAGTCCAAATGAAATATTTAATAAACAATGTCTGTATAAAATGTACAAACATGAACAAGTTTGAGAGCGCAGCATTAATTGAATTGTAAATATTGACGAAAAGATGCGAAACCGACACAACTTCAAATTCGCTCATAAATGAAGTATAAATAGATTCTCATGCACAACAAAAAAGACTTATGCTTAGTGCATACATTTACGTTTGTTACCTCATGTTTGGAGAAGGCTTGTAAATTCTGCAGGGCTAAAATTTCAAACCAGCACAATAATATCGGAAGCGAACACGCCACTCGTTGTAAGCTTACTCCAACACCACCGACATATAAGTTCTTACAGTGTTTTGAATTATCGGCGAAGATCGATCTATCCTTTCCTTTCGGTGTAGCTGTTAGGTCTGTTAGCAGTCTTTTGTCCATCACTTAGTGAACTTCACCAGCTCTGAGCTCACTTTTATTCCAGTTCAATTAACTTTTCAGCAGCTTTTCAGCCAAGGTCAGCCGCTGTGCTTCAACTCTCGGTGTTTTCCGATGTATATCGTATTCAAGTCGGCAATTATTTCGGATCATCCCGTTAAGCGGTTGTCCTAAATCATTTGGCATGAGGTTTCCATAAAGTTGATGAGTAAATAGAGTGAGAAATATTCACGAAGTACTATGTTTTCCAGCATGCTAGAGCTCTTCACGTCTTTCATTCAGGTTAAAAGGTGAACAACGTACCAACTATTTTAGCGCCTTTTCATCCAATCGCCTCGTTTAAGTTGCAATGTAATGTCCAGATCATAAGAAAACGCGGGAAAAAACAACCTGAAGTGACACAGTGTTTTAACAAATTTCTACGACAAATAAGTTAACTCTCGACAAACCAAAAAATGTTTTTGTGTTACTGTTTGCCAGAGAAGGACTCCAAATCAAGGACAAAAACAAACTCGTCCCCAGCCCTAATCCGTGCGTACGGACGGACGGACGGACGGACGTGACATCGAAATTTTCTCGGCTGGATGGGTTACCAATTTCTATAGCAATGGTGCTCGGGAGCTCCGCTATGAATCTCAATGAAAATTCTGGTGTTGATTCTGTGCTTCTCGTTGATGAATGTTTTTCTAAATTGTCACAAGAACAGATGTTTGCTTGTTATAAAAATTTGCAAACCTATATGGTAATATAGAAAATTAGTAGAACCTATATTATCATTCGATGCATTTTCCTCTTTCTTTTCATTGGCCGAGAGCCTATTGCATGACCTACGAATAACTGCCTACAAATAATGGTCTGTTAGTGCGCATTACCGTCTGACAATGATTGACAGGATTTTGCTGCAAATAACATTCTGCTCATACGTAGTTGTGACGAATTCTAAGAAAAATGGCAGCTCGTTTTCTAAAGTTGAGGGAGAGCGCTTTGATTTGTTAACAATACACGCAAAAACCGCATTGTTTAACAATGAAGTGCGCAGTACTCGAAGGTAATTTGTATGCAAAACAAATTCAGAGTGATCAAATAGTAAAACCATTATTGAAGGCGGTTTTTGCAAAATATCGTGATTTGTCAGTGTCTCGCTCTAATTTACCTCAGCTTTCGGCTTCGGCAAATAATTGATCTGCTCGCCACTGACAAATCCCGATATTTTGCTCAACCTCCTGCAATAACTGTTAATTATTTGGTGTTCAATTTTATGGTTACCATATTGCTGCCCCAAAGAAAGACAGTAATAGCTCAGTTATGAAAAGAAACACTACAAGGCTACAATATGGAAATAACGTTTTCTGCCTGCTCTATAAAATATCATGTTATATAGTTTTCTGATGCTGTTCAAGCAAGCTAGCAGTTTTTGAAAGTTTGATAAAAACACTAACAATCTCTGTTTTGATACAAACAAGGAGTTAACGCAAAAGCCATTTTTTTTTTATTTTTAGGAAATGTTCACCTCGCTGCCTCACTGGTTAGTGACCATATTTGTGATGACGCTGGGAGAAATGAACTACACAGATCACTTCATGCCGTGGGAACTGTTTCCATTCTCCCATCTTGCCAACGCCCTTTTTGTCGTTTTTGTCTTTGCAATGCCGATCATCCTGATGAACATGCTGGTGAGGTTCTGTCTTTAGAGAAGCCCAATCACCGTGTTAGAGCAAAAATCTGCCCACCTTTATTTCCGCTTACGCCACCCTCCCATTCCACCTCTTTGAGCCCCTCTGGGTCCCCTCTGGAGCTGCCAGTGGCTTTACAAAAACAAGAGATGTTAAAAGCAAGAGACCACCCTGTCTAATAAAATTAAAACTAGAAGTAAAGCCTTAATAAGTTAAAACGTATTACTAAGGTTACAGCCAATAATAGCGGAGCTCCAGCGCGCGAAGCGCGCCAGCGGAGCACCATGGGTAAGAAAATTTGGTAAACCATCAAGCCGAGAAAATTTGGTAATCACGTGACCGTACGAGCGTCCGTCCGTCCGTCCGTCCGTCCGTCCGTACAGACTCTGGGGGAGGGAGAGGGGAGTCACAGGACAATTACCGCCTTGGTTACTGTTAAATCTTTGATATTGAACTTCCATGTCATGGTCAATTGACAGCTGTCAAAACAAGGTATCCGCTGACCAGTATCACATTACCATATCGCGGGCTCAGGCGTAAAGCTAATCGAGGTGTCGTATTTTTTGGAAGTTGACCGCTGACCAGGTAATGGTTTTCCAGTTGATCGCGGGCTCAAGTACTCAGTTTTTTACTTAGCCTGATAATTTTATCATCGCGTAAATTCAGATTTAAATAAAGGGCAAGGTAAATAACCGACAAGCTCTGCTTTTAGGCTTGGCTAAATCTATTTTAGAAATAATTAGTTTAGTTTTTTTCTTATGTTAAATAAATGATCTGGACATTTCATGTCAACTTAAACGAAGCGATTGTACGAAAAGGCGGCAAATCTTTGGTACGCTGTTCACCTTTAAAGCTGAATGAAAGACGCGAAGGAAGCTGCTGGCAAACATCGATTTTCGTGAATATTTCTCGCTTTATTTACTCATCTACATCATGGAAACTTATGCCAAATGATTTAGGACAACCTCTTAACGGGAAGATGCGAAATAATTGCCGATTTGAACAAGATATACCGGATAACAAGTCAAAAAGAGCGCGATGTGTAGGGTTCAACCTACGGCTGAACAAGGCTAGATATCACTGAATTGAGCTCAAACAAAAGTGAATTCAGAGCCGATCAAGTTCACTGAAGTAAAGGATAAAAGACTGTTAAAGGCTACACCGATGGAAAGAAAGAAATTGATGTTCGGTGATAATTCATATAATGTATATGACGGTTGTGTTGGACTAAGCTTGCAACGAATTTGCCGTGTTCGTCTCCGAAATTATTGGGCTGATTTGAAAGCTTATCCCTGCAGAATTTATAAGCCTTCTTCAATAATGAGGTAAGAAACGTAAATGTATGCACTAAGCATGAGCCTAATTTTATATTGAAAGAATTATACTTCATTTATGAATGAATTTGAAGTTGTGTCGGTTTTCAGATCTTCACGTAAATATTTATCAAGCCTGTTCATGTTTGTACATTTTACACATTTGTTTAGTAAATATTTTGTGTAGACTAATTATTTTCAGTTTTTGTTATTGGAGTTAACTGTGATGTTCATTATTGGATTTTGAAAACAAATTATTTAGCTTCACGGATCAAAATCGCGATTTCGGCTCGCTTGCATTTGTTTTGTTTCTCTTATCACTGCTTGTTAGTGAGTGTGTTGAATTTGCCGGTTTCGTTGCGAGCTACCTGTGCTAGGCTGAGTGGGTTCAGACTTAGCCTACCGCATATTTACTTACCAGAAATGAAGAAAATTCATTCAGTTCTCTACATAAGATTCTCTTAGGTATTTATCAACGCGTACGATAAAACAGAATTAGTAAATCATGCAACCAAACCGCAACGAAAAGAAGACGGTTCAAAACAGTCAAAACATCATTGTAAGCTTATTCTAAGTTAGCGTGCACCACTTTCCAAATCACAAACTGCCACAATTCTTACACGAACACTGCTTTAAAATGACTTACATAACCGGCACCATCAATTTACAGTGTTAGTTTTGCGGCCGTGATTTTCTCAGTTTGCCGTGGCGTGAGTTCATTTAGTTTACTGTGTAAAGCTGAGCGAGTTCACTTTGTTTTTCTGTACGTACTTTGTTTTTGCCTTGAGTTGATTTTCTTGCCCTGACAGTTTTGTAGTAATCAAAACAAGGTCAAGGTTCTTTTTACATTGAATAACTCATAGAGGTCCTAGAGGTGTATTACGAATTAGTGTACAGTAAACGTTGTAAAAAGTTTTACTAAGATTTGTTTTGCGCCTACGTGCGTACGTGAGGAACCCAATAAAGTGCACTCGTCAATTTCAATTTTAGAACCTGTCACTAAAGGCAGGAAAATTCAGACGGGTTAATCACGAAATATATTGACGTCGCTTTCGTCAACAAAATCATGAGAGGTTTTTTGTACCTATATGGGCCACCGTATAAGCTTAGAAATATAGTGTGGTTTCTTATTTGCTAACACTGTAATTTACTCAAGCAAAAAAATGATAAATGGGAGCTCCGCTTTTAGGCCTGCCTAAATGTATATATTACATATAATAATACATTTATAACATGTTCATTTGTCACGTGCGTGGGACAAAGAAAAAATCGGAGTCCCAGACGGGAATCGAACCCATGGCCTCCCAGATAACGGTTGGGCGCTCTAACCACTGAGCAACGAGAGTCTCTTGGTATGCTAAGCCGTTTACTGCGTAGTTCAAAACGCCCTTTTCCATGAAGGCCGTGCCTCTAAATACCGATACAATATAATCGTTTAAGTTCGTTTAAAATCCCATCCGAGATTCCGCTTGCCTGACGATTTTAGGGAACTGCTCCAAATATGCGCGATTGCTTTCTTTAATCGTGTTATCTTTTTATTTTGCGTTTGATTCATAGCTAGTGCTACAATAATTAGTTCCACAAAAATGAATTCCTACTCTTATACCTTTGCTCTTCTACCCTTCTTTCTAAGTACCAATCAAGTAGTTGTTTCTTGTTTTCGCTTTCTGTGAATTATTAAGCCTTTAAACCTTTTAAAACAGGTTGGTCTTGCTGTGGGTGACATTCATAACATTCAGAGAAACGCCAGGATGGACAGATATGTTGCCCAGGTAATATGTCGGCTAGTTGTTCAAAGGTAAACTGAGTAAGTAATTTACCCCCTCTCTTCACTTCCCCCTGGTTATTAAAAGTAAAAGCTTGAAGGGCCAAAACTTGCCCCCACCGCTCCACCACCTTTATTAATGCAAGAAACGGTCCGTCTTCACTCAACCCCCCATCCCCCTCCCCCGTTGCCTCTTGTGGGCCTCTGGAACCGCTACTCGTTGTTAAACTACATGATGTTTTACTCATAGAGTCTGCTAATTTTTATCATCACAAATACAGATTGAAATGCTGTTCCACACCGAGCAGCAGCTTCCTCGATGGCTTCGAAGACATGTTCAGTTTGAGGAGCACGTCGAATATCCGAACAAAAAGGCGCCGTTAAAGACACGGGTAATAATATAATTATTTTTAAGGAATCAGTATTTATGAAAGGAGGCGGGGTGGCCTAATGATCACTGCACTGGGCTCCGGATCAAGATGTCCAGGTTGGAGTCCCGGGCCCGGTTGCATAAAGCAACTTTTGTTCAACTTTTCTCTGTAATCGATGTAATCTATTTTTTTTAAAAATTAACTATTCGCACTGCATAAATTATCGACATTGCATATAAGTACCACAGATTATGAATAAATTGACATTGTTCAAGTGCAACGGCTCCCGCAACATGCCTGTGCCTTTCGTTGAATTTTTCGTGGGAAACACAATCTTCAGACGACTGCAGACCAGGGGGCTTCAGATTGATTGTAACTACACATGTGTATTTCACTGCTTTTCCTGGTTTAATGGTAGATGTGTGCGAGTTTTCGCCCGACAGTGTTGAATTTTATGGATTGAATTGCTCGACGAGAACGTTCACGCGAAGACCTCAAATGCGGGTTACATCGGCTCCAAGGGAAAAGGTGGCACGCTTTATAGTTCTGGACACGAACTTCCAGGAAAGTGCTTTTTGGCAATACCTTTGTGGAGCAGTTTGGCTGCCTCAAATTATCAATTTATGGAACGTCTAGTGTGTTTGACCTGTAGGCGTTGTTCTGAAAGAGACGAAAGAGGGTGTTTCTTTACCTCAATTTCCCCACGTGGTCGGGCTCTAGGGTAATGCCCACCGTTGAGCTCCATATTTACTTAGCGTCATGATTCTTTCGGCAAGGGACCGTAAGATTATCGCTGAGTGTTTATTATTTTGATTGTTTGGAGCTCGGGATGTATGATTGTTAGTTCTCTTGGTGACATGATTCTTTCGGCAAGGGACCGTAAGATGATCGCTTTGAGTGTTTACTGTATGATTGTTTTGAGCTCACGATTTATGATTGTTCTCTTGGTGATATGATTCTTTTGGCAAGGGACCGTAAGATGATCTTTAATGAGTGTTTACTGTATGATTGTTTTGAGCTCACGATTTATGATTGTTCTCTTGGTGATATGATTCTTTCGGCAAGGGACCGTAAGATGATCGCTAATGAGTGTTCATTGTTATGATTGTTTTGAGTTCAGGATTTATGATTGTTCTCTTGGTGATATGATTCTTTCGGCAAGGGACCGTAAGATGATCGCTAATGAGTGTTTACTGTATGATTGTTTTGAGTTCAGGATTTATGATTGTTCTCTTGGTGACATGATTCTTTCGGCAAGGGACCGTAAGATGATCGCTAATGAGTGTTCATTGTTATGATTGTTTTGAGTTCAGGATTTATGATTGTTCTCTTGGTGATATGATTCTTTCGGCAAGGGACCGTAAGATGATCGCTAATGAGTGTTTACTGTATGATTGTTTTGAGTTCAGGATTTATGATTGTTCTCTTGGTGACATGATTCTTTCGGCAAGGGACCGTAAGATGATCGCTATGAGTGTTCATTGTTATGATTGTTTGGAGCTCAGGATTTATGATTGTTCTCTTGGTGACATGAGTCTTTCGGCAAGGGACCGTAAGATGATCGCTAATGAGTGTCTATTGTCATGATTGTTTGGAGCTCAGAATTAAGATTGATTGTTGAATGCTTACAATTATTTTGGCTTCGAGACCATGGAACTACCTTAATTTGATGAACTGCCCACGATAGGAAGAAGACTACTTCTAACTGACGTAGGAAACCCTTCCATGAAGTTTCATGGTTGTTCTTCGCACAGATACGCGGGTACCTTTTGCCTCTGTTAAGAGACAAAGATTAAAAGAAGAGTTTTGATATTGCATTGTGGCAAAGGTCAAGAACGATGACCTCTGGGTGTGACTCCCCCGATCTAGTAAGGCAAGAAAACATTCGAGGAACTGGCCGAATGTTTGAAATATTCTGTCAGTGGCGTTAGTTGAAGAATAGATGTTTTTACCTTACTGATGGTTTATTCTTGAATGCTGTTTTTCTACAACCCTTTTTTCTCCACCCTTGGGTCTGCAGTAAGTGACAATTGTGAAAACGGGGTACCTTATTCCAACACTCCTAGTCATTCTGGGTCACAGTTGTCACCTCCTGCTGGCCTTTGGGTTTTCCCCTCGTGATACACGACTGTTGCTATTGTTTTAATTCAAAGCTTCACCCATGCTAGACCTCCTCCATTTTCACCTCATTGTATCCGTTGGGGTTCACTGGAGGGGAAACCCTTCTAAGGCCAGTATGGGGGTGACAATGATGTCGAAGTATAGAGTCAGATCACTTTGTTGAGGAACTAGACAACTACGCGGAGCGATGGAAACAGATTATGGTCGATCCTTCGAGCGAAGAGGCCTTCAACGTTTTAACAAGGAGCATAGAGTGATGAAACTTGGCTGACCAGCTAGGAAGATGCTGATTGGTGGCATCTTTTAAATTAGTATTGGATATAGTTCACAGACGTTTGAGTCTTTTGGCGTAAGGCTTCTAACAACCAACTTGTGGCGTAATTTTAAATTACTCTGAAAGCGGTTTGCTAATGAATAAATATAAATCTATCATTGTGTGTTGTGGCAGAACCGAGAGATGGTTGAATGTCCACTAACAGCTGTTCGCAAGGCTTGATAACGGCAGTATGCTGTGAGACTAGACACCTAAAGTGAGGCCTAGGTTTGAGGTTTGGGAGTAAGGTTTGGGGGTGTAACGTAAAGGATTAATTGGCCTCGGTTGGTGTCCGTCAATGGTCTCTTTGTTTGGACATGAGTTTTGGGAGTGAAAGAGCCCATTGACGTTTGGGATTGACAAAGTGCAACCATGATGATGTTTGAGGCAGTGTAGGCACTTTGTTGTGTGTTGTGTGACTTGCCTTCCAAAGGAGACCATCAATGGTCTCTTTGGGTGGATTTGAGTATTGGGGGATTAAGAGCCCATTGATGGTTCCTTGATCAGAGAAGCATAGATGATTATAGGCGTGGTCCGAATTTTATCCCCAATCTAATCCACACTTAATGCGATGCGATGATTGTTGCAGTGCAGAACAGTATACTATATTAACTGTAGATGTACCGGATTCGTCGAAGTTCTCATCGAAAGACTTTTTGTTAATTCCTAAGGGTGGGGGGGGGGGGGGTTATTATCGAAGGTATTTTTCTTTACACTTGCTCTTTTAGTATTACTAATGAACTGTTTTTGTGTAAAACTGTGTTCAGCTATATGATGCCATCTGCGGCTTTGTTCATCCGGTTGATGATGATATAGGAGACGGAAGGCAAGATTTCCAATCTCCAGAAGTTATTGATATCAAAACAAGACTTGAAGAGCAGGAAGTGAAGTAAGATGTTTTGTTTGACGTAATACAGTCATAGGTAACAGATCGACGGCCGCATGGCCAAGTGGTTTAAGGCGATGGATGTGACAGCTGGAGTTACCTGGTTAAAATCCTCCGCTCTGACACACACTGGTTAGTAGATATTTTATCCGGGCAGTCCCAAGTTCGCCTGGTCGGCCGCCACCATTTGCAAATCCTGACAAGTTTCTGTTCTACTTGTAACAGTTCGTCTGTATTAGTTGCCTCAGATGGCACTGGCACTGAAGAAAAGTGTTTTATTGTATTTTTTTGTTGTTGTTGTTTTTGTTTTTTTTTTAAGTCAGTGACAGTAAATACGATATTAGGAAAAAACCTTTGAGTGAAAACTAGCAAATACTCGTATCCATAGTTTGCTTTCGACCTGTACCACCATTTTGAACATTCGAAAGTAGATAGCAACATACGGTCGAATCTAAATGTACGGTACAGGGTCCTCCCTCGTTACTAATATGCATACGATCACCGTTTGAAAATAAAATCCTCAGCTGCACTTCAGTTCAGATGTATTAGTTTTACGTTATCTCCAAATACCGTAAAATTTCGGTTATAAGTCCCTCCTCTTATAAGCTCCCCCGGTTATAGGCCCATCTACCTGGAAACAATAAAATACATCCGGTTATAAGCCCCCCCCCCCCCCCCCCGGATATAAGCCCCCCTCTGCTTGATGACAGTACTGAACAGGGCTAAATGTGCTTTATTACGACTTTTTAACTTAAAAACGTATTTCGATCAACACTGTCGTAGCTCGTTTCGAAACGTTTTTTTATTCCGCTTATAAGCTCCCCCGGATATAAGCCCCTCCGCTTATAAGCCCACCCAAAACCCCTTAAGAAGATGTATAAGCCCAGGGCTTATAACCGGAATTTTACAGTACTTCCCAGGCCGACACCTCCCTATGTCCGTTGATGCCATATACTAGATAGCTGCTTAACAATATTTTATTAACTGGCTTTAACATAAATAAAGGTCGCGGTTTAAGATGTCAAGTATATAATTGTTCCTACTGTTTCGTTCTTTATTTTTCAGAATAAATGAGATCTGCAATATGTTACGAAAGCAGTCGGAAATGTTGGAAAACATGTCCTCTCAGAATTCCAAACGAGAGAAAGAAGAAAATGAAGTACAGCGGGAAAAAGCTTCAGAAAACAGATTGTTTTCTCTGATGGCATTTTAACACCTCTTTTGCTTGATTAGACTTCTGTTAGTTTTGGCTGCTCATTTAGAGACCATTCACACTTAAGCTTTGCAGATAACACACTTTGCGCGCTATTCTCACTGAGAGTCCTCATGCACAAACGCCCCTAATTGCGTTGTGATCCCACTTTTTCATTCCCGCACTTCTGTATATCCTCAAGGGAATCTGCTAATTTGTTTTGAAGACAACCAGAAACAACTTGAAAAAATTAGCTCAAATTACTCTACTTATAATCCATTTTCCATTCTAGCAAAAAAGCAATTCTTAATAAATATGGCCCATTATTTTTAGGTTTCCTCCGACACAAATATAGATTTAAGCTGTTCAAAAATTTATGAATATCCGTGACAAAGCCCCTTTAAAAATAGAAGTTAAAAATAGAATATATAAAATTTATATAAAGATGTTAATTTTTAAGAAAAAAAGGGATTCAAACCCCAATCAATTTAGCGGTTTGGTTTTATTTTTTTCTTTAGTTGTGTTGCTCGTTCGATACAAATGAAGGAACAGTATACAATGTACTCGTTACTTTTGTCAACAATAAATTGTCTTGTATGATTTTATGGAACTTGTTTGATATTCTGGTTTGTGTGAGCTGTTTTGTAAATATCTTACTGCGGTCTTGTAATAACAGCATGATAGCATTGTAATGATATCGTAAACATACTGCTAGGAACTTTTGATAGAGGAGGTTATCGAGCCTTACACAATAAAGTCTTGAAAAATTTATCGATCTTATACATTTTTTTTTTTTTGCTTAGTGTGAAACCTTGGTGATCATGCCCAGTAAAATATTCATGATAATTTATATTTCTTTTCTTTCGGAATTTGTAAGATGTGGTTAAGTTAGTTGTAGTATACAACAAGGAACAAGAATTTTGTTACACAGACTATTAGTAGTAAACAGTATGAACAATTTCCTTTCTTTCTGATGGCACTTTTTAAAATTTTCTTTAACGGAAAGCAGCGTTCAGAAATTCAGTGTTGCGAGCCGAAAACTGCGTTCCCCTGTTAACATCATGCGATTAAGCGACTTGCTTGCGGATGATTTTACTTTGGAGAACACTTTTAATTACAATGCTTTCAACATTGCTGATCCTAGCAGTATGCAGGACGCGTGTCACATATGAACCTAGTAAATGGCCTGGGTCACCACGAGTCTCTCGTAGTTCAGTTGGTTAGAGCGCCCAACCAGTATCTGGGAAATCATGGGTTCTAATACAGCCGGGAGTCAGATTTTTTCTTTGTCCCACGCTCGTGACAAAATGAACGTTTCATTTCATCAGTTATTCACCAAGCTGAAAATCTACCATCTTTCATTATTTATCACTTTCAATTACGGGTGCCTAGCAGCTTCAGTACATATTACCTAATCGCGTACCTTGGTCCGCTTCGGCCGTATAATATGGGACACAGATCGAGCAGTGTTTCGTATCTCGGCGAGAGAAAGCCTGGCTAAAACATCCACAATGAGACATTCCAAGCTTGTTATATCACCAAAGTCACCCTTTTAAACTGGATCCGCCAACTTGGATCTCAAAATTTTTCAAATATAACAATGCTTTTTAAAAGGGAAGGAAAGAAGCTAACAAAAAATGTGATTACAACTAAAAGATAAACTTGAAAACTACAAATTTGGTTAAAGCAGCCAATAAGAAAAGTCACGGAGTTGGGGCGTTATTCAACGAACTCCCCCACCCGCCAACTCCCATCCGGCCAAATATGGTTAATAAATACTTGCACATTTCCGTTAGACTGTTTACAGGCTCTCTATTTTTCAATGCAAAAGAACGCTTTTGATCTCTTATTGTTTTGCGCTTGCGTCCAGTTCTCTCGCCATTCTCTTCTCCGCGTTGAACGAATAAAGAAAAGTACTAAAAAAATAAAGGTTTGGGAACAATTTAGGTTTCCGTTTCATATCTTTTTCTATTTATAAACATGACGGTGTTTGTCGGTTGCTAAGCGCTACGCTTGTTTAGAGCCGCGCACGAAAAAGGCGCGCGAAGCACTTTCCATATTAGCTTCTGTCTTGCCGTTTACATTGGGAAGGAACGAAAATTTGCTACCTCGAAGGGAACAGTTCGTACACAGAAGGGCGTTAATTTGTTATAGTGCTCCATCAAATTACACCTGCTTCACTGCTTTATCTTTTAATTTATGCGTTATTTAGATCAATACTGCTTTCGATTTAATGAATAATACACCGTAAGGCCAAATAACAAATGGTTTTGACCCAAAACAAAATGCCAAGCTTCTCCTCTTCCAAGCCAAGCCCTTGAAAGTGAAACTATCTTTTTGCTATTTTAAACAAGTGCAAGAAATGTAATTAACGCCTGTCAAACTTCCTAAAGCAACAGCATGGTGTGGGCGCGTTTTGCAAGATAAATTGGATCATGACAAATTGAATAAATTCAGCACCCTGAGAATCGATGGCATTCATGAGACCCATTCATGTGGCTGAGTGCCGTCAATCAATCTCATTATATCACAAAACATTAAGTGTCAAAGTCCAACCTCTAAGCACCTTATATAGAATAGGCGTAGTTGAATCACGAGCATTAACATACTGTTTGTCGCACAGCCAAGATCAGTTGAGCAAAAACTGGGCGCTGTCTTGTGACGATTCAAACGTTTGTCGAAAAAGCCACGATGAATCCATCCATGTACCTCGTTGCTGTTCTTGCTCTATGTGCGCTACCAAGTGGTAAGTATTAACCTAATTATATTTGTTCAGTTTTGTAGCTCATGTTCGTTTGGTAAGCGTAATATTCTTAACTGCAAACGTTCAAAGAACATACGTCGGCTCCGTGTGCGTAGAATTCGATGCGTAAATGCCGATCAAAGTGTCCCTGAAAAAATGCCTTCTAATCCTTTGTTCAAACGTCTCGTTTTTGATTTGATGTGTACACTACAATCTGTAGCTGCCTAGTCTGCCGTTTTGACCTGAAATTACGCTTTCTAATAACTCCAGAATCTAACTTCTGCCCACAGAACAAGCAAGGTGGCACCATTATGCAAAGCTTGCTCAATGAGCATAGTTAACCTCGTATTAAATGAGAATTCTCTTCAATGCCGAGAAGTTTCGTATTACCTCTTTAACTTTTCTTTGATGTTAACATTTCCAATTTTATATATTGTGCTAAAAAGCTGCTTTGAAGTGGTATTGATATAACGTTTACTGCATGCTCAACGGATAAAGATAAACGACTGTCATTTTAGCAATTACTTCCAATAAGAATTTAGCTGGTATTATATCGTTTGCTCAGCCGCTGTCGTTTCATTGTCGAGTTGAAACGGTACAGCGCGAAAGAAAGCTCGTGATTTCCTGCAAACTATAAAATTTCAGCGCGTTTTCACGTACTTGGCATGATGGAAACCAAAGGGGAACTAGAAAACACTCGACTCGCTTTTAGAGAGTAATGTCTTAAAGGCGATGGCGCAACAGGCTTGATATAACAACCGGTCAATGAGCCATATTGGGCTCGAAAAGAACGTTTCTCACGGTAAATCGCGTCAACAAAAACCTTCCGTGATGTTGGCTTTAATGTTCTAGAAAAGAATAATTAAATTCCAGCAGGGCGGGAATGCATCATAATCAGCTGCCCAAAAAACTATTTACTATTTGGTTGTTCCGTTGTAGTTTGTTTATTTATTTGCTTTCTCCTTGTATTTTACATTTTGACGAATTTGTGACATACGTTCTTCGAACTATTTTACAGTTTGCAAGAACGAGGTACAACAAGCATGCTGTTTCGCTTGACTTAGTTTGCCCTCGTGGTAAAGAAGCCTCACTGAACACGAAGAATCGAAAAGAATTCGCAATTCTTAAGGGTCGGCAGCGAGCAATCAATTTCCAGCTTAAAATCAAGGCTTTTAACGGCTTTCTGCCATCTTTGTCAAAAGGAAAATCGCAAGTTATGTGATCGTTATATAGCATGGCTGAGTTGTTTTATGCAAATTTTCAAAGGAAATATTGCGAAGCTCCTGTGTGAATCGCTTTAGGGTACAGCTAGAGACGCCGAAGAAAATGCTTTGGCGCCTTTTCTTCAAGGGAAACAGTACAGCTGTTTAATCGATGAAAACAAACCAAGTAAGGAACCACTGGCCTGACATTGCGTACTTACACACCCTGTATTTTTGCCACAGAATTGTCTCGTTGAGACCGTAATTTGGTTCGTTACGAATCGCATTAATTTCCCAGCCGCAGCTATTTTGCAATTGATCCCCTCACTCTCTCCTACCCATTCCGGAAAAAGGAATTGTCTGCGAAACACTTGCTAGCATAATTTAGATTTAAAAAATGGTCAACATTTATGTATATTATAAAAACGAAGATAAAACATGTCCCTAATAAGTCCAAGAGAACTTTCGTCCTCCTGTCCTTTTTTCCCAAAATCTTCGAAGTTTTATCCTTTTCGACAGGGTCTCGGAAAAGATTTTACAAAATTCTGAAATTGATGTGGAAGATACAATGACCAGCCGGCGTTTTTAGAAGCTATTTCAATGAGATAAAATGCTAAGCCCTGCTGCACAGTAAAAACACGAATATAACAACCTAAATTTCAAGAACCCGTTAGGCTAAAACTTAATTTCCATTTATACCTCATTTTTATTAGAACCTGTTTTAGGCTTAATCAAATTATACAAGCTCTACTGGGCAAAGAAAATGAGTCAAATCCCTTGCAATATCATGTCAGTATTTGACAATTGCGACTGCACGCATACGTCCATATTTGGCGTAAACAACAGAGAGTACAGGCCGTGGCAAGCGAGGACACATTGTGGCGGACATATTGTTGCTCATTATGTTTTCTTGGGCGAGTAAATGGGGCAACATTTGTTGCGGACACAAAATGTTTCTGAAAGAAAACAGAAACATTTTTGTGTCTCGGAGACAAATTTTGCGCGCGGGGGCAAACAGGGAAACATTTGTGTTGCCACAAAGTGTCCGCAACATCGTGTCCACGTTTGCCACCACCTTACCAATATTCTTCCAGTAGCAAACTCTTGTTTTCTCAAAAAATATATAGCCTAAAATCTCATTAAACACCATTTACATGTGAACCTGTTCAGGCTAAGCTGGAAAAATGCAGGTTCTTATATGCGGATTTTTACTGTACTGTACAAGAGATACTTGTTGTCCAGCAGTGGTTGTACTTGGTTAAAAATCAAAATTTCTTTTTATTTACTGGGCTAGCCGGCAGCCATAAGACCGTGTGTGAGCCCAGCTACGATAACATTGTTTGCATTATTAGCCCTAAAGTTTAACTGACAACTGAACAAACGCCCAACATTTTACTGCTACTGCTATCCAGATCCGGGATAAATCCCGAAAGAGACGGGTCTAAATGAACTAATTAAAATTACTGAGGGGGTACATTACTGGGGTGTGTGTGGTTGGGGGAGGAGAGTGGAAATCTTAATAGAGCTTTTACGGTATGTGTTAAACCTTGTATCCCTCTTTTTTAGCTCTTGGGTTAATGTGTTACCAGTGTACGTCGAATGTGACTACTGGGGAGCTTTGTAACAACATGTCCACCTATCACACTGTGAACTGTACAGGTGCTGGAAACGAATGTGCAATAACAACAATAGAAACCAACGCGACCAACCCAGCGATACCGGCCTATATTCTGGACTGCGTTAAGGTAAGTACCAACATTTAGCATACGAATTGCATAGATTTGCAGTTGATATTTTTTAGGCTGAAGAATTTATTTGCTCTATTTCTTATGTGCAAAACCCGTATCTACCCACTATTTAAAGGGTTTTTTCTCGCCTTCAACAGGCTTTTAGTTGTACTGAATGTAAGCTGACTGAACCTGCACTTTGGCATTACTCAATTTTTCTCACTCTTTGTCATAGCTCATCGTTTATTTTATTGTATTTTATTTATATCACGGAAACGTTACAAAAAATCATGGATTGTTTCTTACTTATTGAGCATCCAAAAGCATTTACACCTTCACGATCTATTACTCTCAGTACATAAACTCGTGGACTAAAATTATATTCACTAAAAACCCTCTCAACAATTTGAAACTTGGCCTTGAATTAAAAATTAGCATTAGTGGTCATTCATGCATGGTTAATTCAATCATACAATAGTTGACATAACTGTTCTGATATAAATTTTAAGGCTCCCGCCACTTGTTCCGCCCACGGTAGTGCCCTGTGTGGCGAGGTAAGCAAGGGAGCAGAGGACCTGGGCCATGGTGTTACTAAATGCAACACGACGTGCTGCAAAGACATGGACAAATGCGCTATGGTGCCGACGCATATGCCACCTACTACTGCACCTACTACCATGGCGGGCACCACGAAGGGTAAAGATGTTACTACACCAACCGATGCTGCTATGACGTATCGCCCTGAGCTGATTGGTTTGCTGTTAATAGTCCTCTCGACTGTCTACTTTGGCGTCCAGTGATTTTCGGCCGGCAATAATCTGCCTCAAGCCAAGAGATCTACTAGCTTTGTATTTGTGTTGAGTTAGACGTCGCTTTTACAATGTAAAGGAAATTCTCTGTGGCCATGAAGGCTTGTGTTCATGCTCACGGGAATTTACCTTTTTCTTTTTGTTAAAGCTTACATTAAACAATTCGTAGAGTAGTTAGGGGAGACTGTAATCCTGGACAGATTGCTGAGCCTGGGGGTTTTAGGTGGGAATGCTTCTTAGCACCATCGTACGTTTCAAAGTGCTCGTAGTGTAATATGATTGGACAATACTTGTAACAACTGGATAATTTGAAGGAAAACGTAAAACCCGTCAGGCTGTTTGAATGAGAGTTTGTAAGTACCATATTTGCTTTAAAAATCGTTTTGCTGTATTTAAGGCTTGAGAAAGTCCAGGAACCTTGGGGAACAAAGCTGTAAACAGTTTCAATTACTTGTTAGCGAAATAAAACACTTTTTTTTTGCATTTGTTCGAAAATAGCTTCATTTATAGCTCGATCAGTCCCTTGCTGCTTATACATTCCTTTCAATGCTGGCTGGCTCAGTCAGGATCAAAAGCTGAGTTGTGCATCGAAATTATGCCCATTTTAGCTGATCATATTCTTTATTCTTGCAAATACAATGATACTGTTAGGAGAAATACAATGATGATCTCAGATCATTTTGCTGTGGTAAATTATAAAATTATGACAGGGATCTACAACCGTGGGTTTGAATTTTGGAATCTGGAACTTGCAGCTCCAGCTCTAAGGAATGTTGTAAACATCAGCATGGCCACGTTAAATAAAGTGGAACACACCAATAATACTTATGCTTAGTACGCGTAACATTCAGGAACAAAGGCTTATTGTACTAGAGCAGCTAGCGCTAACATCGCCCATCACGCGTGCTAAAAAATTTATCCAAAATTATTCGCCGAACGGTGCCCCTTTTGGTGAACTTTTTCCTCATCAAACTCGTGATTTCTTAGAGGTTCCCTTCCCGTTTTTGAAGGTAATTTTATACGTCAAAATAACGGACTTAGCATTACTTGCTATCCTTCTTTTGTCTTCTTCGTTATGCAGCATGCGTCCTTTGTAATTTCCTGCACTATTAAGTTCGCTCCCTCTAATATTTCCAAACTGCCGACTGGCCAATATCGCAAAGAACAACTGAAAACGTGCAAGACCGATGTGTCAGATCATTCACTACAAAACGTTTTTCTACCAAGTTTGCATGCAACTTCCCTTTCGTGATATCATTTTAACCGCAAAACATCGCCTAAAGGTATCTTACCGTTTTCTTTGTTTTTCAGTCACAAAAAAGGAAGCGGTTTCGAATTTGAAAGTTCAAGAGTATATGCATAGCAAAGCCGAGTGGTTGAAAAGAACCTCGAAGTGATCAAGACGGAACTACCTTAAGTGATCGTATAATAATGGTATCAGACAAGATTTGAAAAAAAAAACAAATACAAAGCACTCGGTTTGCTTGAATTAAAAGCAAACAAGAACGCGGTTCAACTTCAAACAAAGCCGGTAGAACGTCAAGCAAAACAACACATGTTTAAATATAGACATGACTCAGTTGTTTTTCCGGTTTCGTTAAAAAGAAAAACGTGTCTATTCCCATGAAAACTACTCATTCATCAGTCAACTTTGCTTTAATGCTCGAGTGTTAATTTAAATAAGAATTGAATCAAAAAGAATTCGTTTTGGCAACTTGGCTGAGAAATCAACGTGAAGTTTGTCATAGACAATTATAAACTACAAACACATCGGTCAAAGCGCCGTTAATATGACCACCGTTAGTCCATAAAAATGTGGTTCATGCTAGCAATACGGTCGTATTAACCGGAGACTTACACTAATTCCCTTCAAATGATGTCATGAAAAGTATAATTTTATTAATACTGACTCCCCATCGACTCAGTACTCATTCACATCCTCTTCATACCCTTGGGCGCATAAAGCCAAGGAAGTATAGTGAATACAAATAATGCTAGCTTGCAGTGCAGGTGAACTTTGGACGAGCGGTCGCTGAGTATTTCATTGAGTGTTTTGATGTCCGGGGGAGTGAGATAAAGACGGACTAGACTGACAAGATGTTTTGGAATTCTTGAAGCGCTCGCCTACACAAACAACCGCCTACACCGCAGGCTAAAATGATGATTGCACTCATGAGTGTTTATTTGAGTTTTATTTTCTTTTTCTATCACCTTCTCTTACGCGGCCAGCGTTCAGTCACTTAGGCCCCGTCTTCACTAATGCGTTTTCGTTGATGCGTTTTCAGGCCCCCATCGTCCACACTACAACGATCGAAAACGCTCATCGTTTTCAGCGAAAATGCATACATTTCAAAACGCTGTTCAAAGTGGAGACATTTGAAACCGGAGCGCTTTCGCATCAGTGTGCACGGCGAAAACGGAGGCTTTCGAAAAGCTGACGTTATACGCATGACGTAGCTCCGATCCAGTCTCCTTGGAAGGGAGAAAATATGGCGGACAAGTGTTGCTTTCTTTGGCTCGAGCTTAAATCGCACCCAGTATCACGCGTCACATCCGGGATCAGACTGAAACCGCTGTCATCCCTCTTTCATAACTGTCACACACCGCAGCACGATATACCTATTTATAACCCACCGATTAATTTCCGCGCGCGCTCATTAGACAAAACACATCACGTGGTACAAAATCGGACGACGGGTATCAGCCAATATACTCCGTCCGATTTGATATCCGTCGTCCGATTTTTTATAGTAGTGCAAAACAAACGTAAAAGTGACCTTTTCAGGTCTAACGTTTTAACAAAATCACAGTGTTAAGAAAGAAATTCGAAACCTATCGACTTGCATTTATTTTAACTAAATTATGCCGTGATTATCGCGCGCTGTAGGTATTTCCTTTTTCCCGCGATGAAGCGCGTTGAAGAAATTAATCGGAAGGTTATAAAATAAATAAACCCCTTTCTGGCTTGCTGGCATATTGGAGGATAATGCCCTTGGCTGAAAGATTGCCCTCAAAACTTCACAGTTACCCTCGAAGCTTCGCTTCTCGGCCAACTATTCATTTTTCGGACAATCTTTCAGCCTAGGGCATTATCCTCCAATATACCAGTCGCCTGAAGGGGTTTATTTACTAAGTAGTCCACATATGGAGTACCCCCACACCGCCCCGGCACTCTAACGCTTTCATAGATGGTTTCATAGATTCAAGAGGGCATGTACATTATTTCAGCAGCTAATGAATGTCAGCAGACATACATAACAAAAATACACGCCAGCACACTCCTTTAGTAACTGTTTTTAATCTACCGGTATTTTAAGCTTAAAGCTTAAATGACTTCATTTTCTTTGCATAAACGTTCTTAAAATAGTCATCTTTTTGAGCACGTAAAATGTTCGTTTCGCAACTTCTTCCCCTTCAAAACGATTCAATTCGAGTTGGTAAGCTAATTTTGCCAAACCTACAACCAACCCAAAAGGACTCAAGGCCATCAAAGGTTTATCAAAATTCTTCTCATCTTTCTTTAAGACTTTGCACATGAAATCTCAAGAAAAAGCTGTTTAAATACAAATGCAAACTCCTATTTACATCACTTTGATTCAATAATATTTGGCTAGAACATATTTGTAATTAAATATATCTATAAATATGCTCTCGTATAATGAAGTTTTGAGAAAGGGCCGCCCGTACTCGTTTTTCCGGTTTACACGGGCGACATGACGGTTATAAGCACAAGAAAAATGAAAACATCCGTTGACATTTGTTTGCGTTTATACTCGAGCTTGTGCTTATATCGCCTTAATGAATGCTTGAGTTCCACGTACAAACAAAGGTTAAGTAGAGCATAGCTGCTTTATGCTATGCATATCCAGAGCCGGGTTGTTCAATGCACGACTAAGCTAGTCCAGGATTTACGTGAATTTTGTTTTAGATTTGTAACTTTTCAGTGAGTTTCATGTCCAGTTTTAAGTCGACTAATTTTCAAACTCCACAAAACATAAGCAACAAAAACGCTTTTGTACAAGAGAAATTGAACCCTCGAACAACTTTTAATCCTGGATTAGTGTCAATCGCATTTCGAGCAACCCGGCCCCGTTTGAATAAAACACAAAATAATGAAACCAAACCCATGTGACTAAAACTGGGTCCGATTGTTCAACCCAAAACTTTAAATATACAATCTTTAAAAAACTATATTACTACAAATGCACTTACTGGCCTTTTTTATGATTTTAAAAAATATTGATCATTAAACTATACAAATTTGAATTGTAATTCGAATGCTATAGCTCAGTGATTGGCGTTTTTCGTGAGGCCCCTTGAGACAATCTAAAAAGTTCGTCTTTAATCGATTTGATGAGAGGTTGTGGAGACTGTCCTAATGACGCACCCCGCTGGTCAAGAGTGCTGCCGGCTGACATGTTCAACACTGTGTCGTGTGGTGGGGCAGCTTGAAGACGAGACAGGAAACTGGTGTCCTTTGGGGGACTGGTGCTTAGGGCTCCTGGATAACTTGCCTAAAAGAAAACAGACGAAAAGATTTGTTATATAAATTGTGACGTATTTGAAGGTTTTGTGTTTAGTTGCTAAAGAAAAGTCTTAAGTCGTAAATTTCGATGATCTTACGTTGATGGCAAAAATGATATTATTATTTTTTTTAATTTCTTAATTTTTTTAATTTGTTTCGTAAACTTGAAATTCTTCTGGTCTTCTTGTGTAGCAGCTGCCATTTTGCTAGAGTAGGGCTAGGGACATTGATCCTGTTTGTTCTGTTGTTCTCTGCAAGGCTTGCGAGGGCTGCTACCCGACCAAATGTTTTCGTGTATAGATCTCCGGATCTTCCTCGGCAATCTTCGACAGTTAACTAAAAACGTCGAAAAAATTTTCGGCAAGCCATCAAAAACTTTCTCATTGGCAGGGTTTATAAGAGATATGCGTGTTTGGAGATTTGGAACGTCTTTTCTCGTGCTCACCTCAAGTTAATTACTAAAGAGATTTTTCAAAAACTCCCGTCTGTAAAAAGTGGAAATTTGCAGGAGTTCGTAGCAAGAACTGTCCACCAAGTTGACTATTTATGGTTACATCACAGGTTGTACACTGAATTGTGGAATTGAACTTACCTGAGCTAAGTCAGGGTAGAGAGCTTCCATCGAGTCTTCCGCAGCATATGGGCTCCACACTAGGCCCCCCTGAATAAAAAATAACAACAAAACCAATAAATTAATAACTGACAGACACCTCGTCAAAACAAGACCACCAATCGTGAAGTAGAAGAAAAAACTGCAAGCTGGGAGACACCAATAATTCCTTACCATATCATCTCTTTGCTGTTGAACTGGCGTTATGTAAACATTCTGACCACTGGGATCTCTGTACGCATACGTTGGAGGTGGCGCCTGCTGGTTTAAAATTCTGCAGATTCAATGCAACAGATAATGGTCAGCATGAAAAATGAGTTTGAACTCTCTGTAACCAAATCCTGACATAACATAAAAAAATTCAAATAAAGCAATAGGGGGGGGGGGGGGGGGGGATAAAAATCCAGCCTTACCTTTGTCTGTCTGCTGGGTCCCAGACTACAATCGGGTCACGCGTGACAACTGGTCGCGCAGGAGGATGGCCTGGGTAACCTGGCATGCCTATATGGGCTTGAGGCATTCCTGCTGGATAGCCAGGCATTGTCGGCTGAACGCGCCTGCGCTGTCTCGGTGTTGGTTCAGTTGCTCGGCCATGCGCCGGGGGTGGTTCTGGCAAGGCAGGTTGGCCTCCGATGTATCTAAGTCGCAAATAGTTGATTGGATTTAATATCATGCGTATATTACCAAGCCTTATGAGTATGGTAATCATAGATAATGGAGTGAATCAATGTGCTTTCCACGCTGAAGATGTTTTTTACCGGTATCAAATAATGTTGTAAGCGAGGGTGGGCATGCTTATATAATCCATTGTGATCCAAAAACAGTTGAGTTGCGAGACAGTATGGGAAACACGGCATGGAAACATTTGAAACTTGTAGAGACAACAGCTTGCCGAAGAAAAAGTGGTCTGCTATGCTTAGTAATCACCTTTCGTTGTTGTGTACTTGAGCTACACAAATTAAATGAGTCTTTTGCCTTAGTTTGTAATATAGATCTTATAAAATACATGTAGCTTGAGCTAGCGTGACTTAGAAGTACCGTAGTGTTTCGTGGCCTAGTTCTTTTAAGCTAGCGACAAAATAATTTCAAGACCAGCAAAAAAGAGGCTCACCTTGGAATAACAGCCGGTCGGGCGGGAGTAGCGGGATATGTCTCGGGATGCGCCTCGGGATGTGCCGCGGGTTGTCTCTCGGATTCTTTGCCAAGTTTCTTTGAGAGTTGGGGTCCAAATAAAGAAAACGCGTCATCTAGCATTGCGTGCATGCGCCGACGTGTTTCATTCATGTCAATTTCGGATTCGTCGCTGGAAGCGTTGGACGCTGAGTCAGCAGATTTGCCATGTTTCTTGCCACGGTCCTAAAATGTAATAGAATGTAACAGAATGTAACATCTTTCAGCAAAAATATAATCCAACAGCTGCTTTGCGATTATTTCGTTCCTTCTAGGCTACGCAGGCTGTGCCGACCAATCAGATTGATTTGCGTGGTCATTTAAATATCAGCCAATCAAAGTTGAGTGTCAGATCTTGACTCCATTTGAACGTGGAGAAAGAAAGCCTGTGGGTCCAGAGATTACCCAGGGCTAACAGTAACCATGCAGTTTTGAAATTAAATTATAACCAGACAAATAGAGGAATTTGTGTTGGGCAAAACGCGAGAAAACTAGCCGTTTTTTTTTCTTTTAAGAATCCTGCCTCTCTTTGCTATTTTTCGCATTTTTTACACATTGAACTGACAGAAGTTCGTACCCGTGTACTAGTAGTAGAAGATGTAGTTTTTGGACTCTTGAGTTTCCGGTAGCTCTTGAGATGCGGCACCCCTTCCTCATCTGTAGCCACGGAGCTGCTCGGAGGACGTCTTCTTCGGGGTTTTCGCTTCTTACCACTGCAAAAGGAAATGGTTTATTTGATAAACAATTACATTCTCTAAACGTGACTGACATGTAATGTTGTTAGACGAGAGGAGAGAATTCGTAAGTAAAGAACTAGTAATAAGACCTCCTGAAAGATTCCAAACCAGAATAGTGGTGGAGTTTGTTTGGAAAATGACTGACGGAGAAAACAAGCTCCTTTACCTAAAACAAATCACAATGCCCTAATTCTCTCTCTCTCTCTCTCTCTCTTACGAACCACGACTGACGGCAAAAAACCAAAGTGAGCTTTTACAGCGTGGAAAATAAAATGAAAATAAAGATTGACTCACGTGATCACTCGCTCGGCATCTTCATCCCCGAGCACATCGTCAAAATCGTGCTGAGCTCTGTCCCAGGCTTTTCGCTCGTTTGGAACAGCGAAGCCTGGGCTGTGGGAAGAATTGCGCTTTCTGTCACGCAATCGCTGTTTATTTTTTTGCCGTTCAAGGTCCGCTCTCTGTTCCAACTCTCTTTTTGTGACTTTTCTCTTTCTTTGGCCTCTTGTCGAGTCATCTTCGGAAGGTGGCTACAAATGGAAATAGAAAATTAACACAGGCAAAAACTAAGTAGTACCCGAAGGGTGCTCTCCGAAAATTTGGGTGGGGGTGTGCGACACGCTTCAAGAAACCATAACCCTATTTCACACCAAAACATGCGATTTTCCCCTATCTCAAACCTGACCCCAAAATCGATACCCTATTTCAGGCAAGATTGTACCCAGGAACTGCTTCGGTTAACAAGGGCCTCAAATTCCCAACATTATTAAGGGGTGTATAATAACAACGATAGAAATACTTTCTTCCAAAACGTTACTGACCAGACCCACCAGGGTACACAAACCATAAGCTATTTCGGACCAAACAGCTCGAAAACCAGACCCTTTGTTCATAGCTATAAAATTCATATAAGGGAGTACCTCCACGCTCGCCAGGCGGTAGTACATTGCGATCCTCGACGTATTGGAAATATTGTTCAAGTTTGTAGTTTGTAGTTAATTTATGAAAGGGTTCCACCAAAATAACTCTTTACCTCTACTTTTACTCCAACTAGAGACGTCTGCTTCGCATCTAAGGGGGGAAGGGTCGGGGCTGGATGCACCGATGAACGGAATCGCACGGGGGGATAGCGTGGGGGGCCACTGGCCTCACTCATAACAGCAACAGTGGGCACTTGAGCTGCTGAGTGTCTGGTCTACAAAAGCAAACAAGCAAACAAGATGGAATTAATATTCTAAGAGCAACCAGTCGCAGTCGTATCTTTGGGAAATGCCACTTAATTGGCTTTTCAAGTTAACGATGCCACTTATGTTTTACGTGGCTTGTTCGGAGAACTATTTATTCAAAAAAAAATAGAGTGTTAAGTTATAATTAACAATTATTCACCGAAGTGGAGGTGAATAGTACTTTGCTAATCACCTCCGAGTTAACCAATCAGCGCGCGCGGAAAGCACTATTCACTTGTGTGGTATATACTAATACGTTCTATACATTCACTTGTGCAACTCTACTGCTATACTGCTATAGTTTCCGGATCTAGGGACATTGTTTCAGTTTGTGTAGTATACGTATTTTTACGAATAAGTCAGCATAATTTCTTTAATGGGACACACAACCAAGGTCTCTTCGACTTTGCTGAGTGGGGACCCTGTGCCACTTTTTCCAACAGTCTCATTCTTCATCGTTACCTGTTGAGGTTGTGGTACACTTTCGGGTTCAGACTCGGATACGTCTTCGGAGAGCTCACTGTCTTCTTCGCTTTCAGAAGGCTCCACAGGTCTTTGTGGCTTGGCGGGAGTTTTCCTGGAAGCTGATGGAGGTTTTGCCGCAGGGGCTCTCCCTCTCGTCAACGCCTCAGTACTCCCTGGAGGCGTGACCGATACCACGCTCTCCTCCTCTTCCTCCTCCTCTTCCTCTTCCTCGTAGGCAGGGTTTGTCCTGACGGGCAAAAAAAAAAAGATTCGATGTTACTCAAGTAAATATTTGTATATCAGGGAGAGTTTGGTCGAGCTATTGTTCGTATTTTTTAGCGAGTCGCAGTCGAGCCAAAATACCCATGGCGAGATAAACGACCTTGATATGTAGCCGAAGCGTACCAAAAAGGTACAATACCGTACCTTAGCCATACCTTAATTCGGTCAAAAATCGGGCAACATCAGGTCAGTGACATAATTTCACAGGAAATCAGGGCAGTAGATAAGGCTTCTAATTAGATAATTATAAAGTAGTATTCGAGTGCTGAGGAATACAGCCACAAGTCAACTATAAATTGACAGGGTATAGACAACTGAGAAGCCTACTTGTGTTAGGGTAGCCAAGCTTTAGTTCTTTCGAACGAGCCCATCAATAATATCACCGAAAACAAAATGCACGTGAACTGTATTTTCCAATTACTTGGAAAATTTCGATGAACACTTTTGCGGATGATGTTGGTTTGCGCACGCGTTTTCTTCAAAACTGCCGACAAACGATTGATGTAGCCAATCATATTGCGAACCTGCCCATATAGTCGATGACTGGGTTATGCTGGCAATGTCTTTATAGTCAATGGCAGTCGAAAGCAGAGCAAATAAAAATTGTAGGATTTTCAGAGACCACGGCAAACTTCAACTAAAACGTTATAAAGCCGGAATTTTTGGTTATTCTAGGGCTGAAGGGCTTTCTCGGTGTCAAACTAATTCCAAGTCTTCTACTTACTGCCTTTGCTCTCTGACGGGTGGCTTCTGTTTTTGAACCTTCCTTCGCAAGGACGTCTCGCGTCTTGCTGGTTTTACGGCAGCTTCCTCGTCATCGGCAATGGAGGGAGGAGATCTCGACACGAAGGAAGTTTCTTTCATGCCTGACACTCCTGGCTCCGTGTATCGAGCTACGTCAAACCCTTGAACCGGCTGAAAATATGGAAATAAAAAAATCAGTCATTTGTCTATATTAGCATTTGTAGAGTATCTCTAAGAGAATTGATTCGTGTAAATTCTTGCGATTGTCGTGAACGACTCGAAAAAAAATGCCGTAGGATTTTAAAACATGTTTTAAACTCTACAACAATCGTAGCATTAGACGATGTTACATGTTGTACACGATCTTTACACGTGAGCATTGCGCATTATAAAAGTCGCGCAAGGTAAAGTTAGACCGTCTAAAACGATTCAAAAGGAGTAAAAATTATTTTCAATCCGAGGGCAATTTGCTGAGGATATCCCAAAACATTGAGTTGCGTTACATCGCGGAAACGAGGCCAAGAAACAGAGCGCGCCAAGGTCCCAGTCCTTTTGAATTTTTACCGCGGAATAACCACACTGCCCATAGATGTAAACGTCACGAGGATGTTTTAGTCCTGTACACCTGTACATACAAATCCTTTGGGATAAAAAAATAAAAACAGAAGCAACAACTACACTTACCTTTCTCTTATTAGTATCCAACATTCTTATGGTGTCTGGTTCGACTCTAGATTTTGGAGCGCCTTTCTTCCATCGCCAGCAAATTAGTAATATAATAACAATTATGAGTAGAATCGGACAGAGGACCGCTGGGATAATCCACCACTTAATCTCTGTCTGAGCTACAGTGGGTGTTATTTCTGTCGGAGATGTTGGCACAATTGCACGCCTCGGCGCGCTCAGAACCTGTACAATAGA
This sequence comes from Meandrina meandrites, assembly GCA_963693305.1. Taxonomy (NCBI): domain Eukaryota; kingdom Metazoa; phylum Cnidaria; class Anthozoa; order Scleractinia; family Meandrinidae; genus Meandrina; species Meandrina meandrites. The sequence continues at coordinate 22,047,171 of OY855912.1, read as the reverse complement.
AGATGAAATAGCCGTTATAACAGTTTCGCAAAAAAACCGCAACGATTACTGGAGCTATGCCACCATGCGACAACAACATTTTCCTTGCGATGTGTAAAATTACTTTTAATCCGAAGAAAAATAACAAAATTATAGTTTACTTGGTAAAAAAAAAACTCCATAAGGTAATAATACACCATAAAAGAACCAGGATGGTTAAATCTGGAGAAGATTGCGATGGATTATGGAAGACAAATTTGAAAAAAAAATCATTTTCTATTTTCGCAATGCGCTTTCCGTGAATTAGCTCTTTGTGGCCAACCTATCAAAATCTTTAATTGTTTTATCTACGATTTTCTGAAAGAATTTGATTTTATACAGACATTGCTCTTTAGCAATTCATATGTGCTGGCGGAAATAAAACTCGGTATTCACAAGTGAGGATTCGAGTGTACTATAGGTAGGTGGCTGCAAAGTAAAACTTACCGCGTAAGGCCTGGTGACTGTGGTCATCTCATTGGTACTGAGTCGATTCATAACGGTCACCACATAACTCGCATTCACCACTTTACCCGCGTCAAACACGAAAAAGGTAACATCCGCTTCCGATGCTGTGGAGTCTGGGTTTCTAACAATGTCCTTAATCTGGTAAAACAATGAAAGATCAATATTGCTGATCATAGCAGTGTGCAGAACACGGGTCACATATAAAACTTGTGGCCTAGTTCCGTTCGGCACGAATTTCCCTCTAGCCCAGTGGTTAGAGTATCTACTCGGTGTACGGAAGATCATGGGCTCGATTCCCGCCCCAGACTCAGACTTCTTCTTTGTCCCACGATCGTGACAACAGAACTTACAGTGTGTATATTTCTCAATGAAAGTGGAAAGTAGAGAATTAACTCTAAGCTTATTTGCAGTGCTGGAAAAGCATCAAGAGGAAAAAATAACTTCACTTTACGAAGAGAAATAAAACTACGGCTACGCGCGGAAACAACTTAAAAAGTTAAGCCTACATTTTTCCAAGTTGTAATCCACTTCCATCCAAGCCATCCACAGTCAAAGACGCTTGTAAACTGTTTCAGCGCTCTAACATGGCAATCGTTAATGACGATGAAATGTTAATTTTTAGATTTGCTATGACACAAATCATATTTTGGCTGTTCAAAAAATCAGTTAAAATCCGTGACAATGCCTCTTTAACTCTAAGGTAAACTTGTAAGGTAAGTTACAGTGCTGAAAACTGATAACCCAGCAATAGGCCATATTCGTATTCTCGGTATTGGACTGGATCTAGCTTGCAATGGAGGCTAATGCCGGGGAATATCATTAAAAAGAGCTTCGTGTGATTTGCATGTGAAAAGATTAACCCACATAAGCCTCCATTGCAAGCTAGTTCCAGTCCAATACCGAGAATATGAATATGGCCTATTCCGATACACTGCACTAGTACCCTTTCGGCCAGTAAAAGGTTAAGTCATAACATTTATCCTGATTCCTTTGTTTGTGACGAATTTGGTATCAATGCACTTACAGTCGCACTTGTACTTCCGCTTCGCTTCTTTCTCCGCCGATTTTTCTTGCCTTTAGCTGTCTGATACAGCGTCACAAGTTTGTTTGCAAGGTCGCTTCTGAACGAGGCGTTTGTTAAATCCTGATTTTCCGGTACACTGACGCCTATGATGACGTAATCAGCTTCATTGGCCGTGAGTGAGTCTGGGATGTAAACCTGGACCAAGACCTGTCAATGGAACGAGAAGAGAATCCAGTTGAATGAAATCCAGTCATGCAAGGTTTGACTGTTTCTTTCCACGAATCTCTTAACTCTCGAGTTCAAGCATTGAAGGTGGAGGTTTTCCTTCTTGCTTCCAATATAAAACCGTCAGTGTGTGACAAAAATTTCGAAACCTTTTCACGCTTTTTCTATCATGACTGCTTTCGCCAGCCAATGCCATTTTGTAATTCGCAAGACAAATGCTTTGCATTATACACACACACGCATCCGCTTTCGTTAGATTCACTTCAAAATGAGAAAAGGAGATATTTTTGGTCTTCCATCCACACGTAAACGAGTCGTCAAGAGGCAGAAATGAACACTGTATTCTCTCTAAATTGTTTTGTTACTGTAAGGTAAAGGGAAGTTCATATAATAACATGTAGTCACTGCACCGTCAAATAAATCATTACCTGAACTCCAAGTTTTGCTGTGAGGAGGTTAACATGTGGAACTTGGAACGTTTCCACAACAACACTTGCATTTACTGCCTGGCCGTCAACAGTGATGTAAAATTCCAGGTAGACAATTTCATTCGGTTCGTGCAGGATGGTCTTAATCTGAAAATGGCAATTTACTCTGATAAATACAAATACAACCGGGTTACTCTTCCGAAAAAAAAGTAAAACAAAAATTGACAAAAAGGTTGCACTTCCAAAACAAAAGAACCAGTCGTTTAGACAACATTTATATGTCAGAAACACGTACCTAACCGGTTTAACCAATTGCACATACTTTCACTGCGTCTGACGACGTAAAACTTCTATGCTCCGCAATGAATGCAGGACATATTCCCTTGATTTTGGGAATAAGACTTTAATGAACTCTAACTGAGTGACTGATAATAAGGTACATATACTTTGTCAAAGAAATCCAGTATGGTGTAAGCTAAGAATTTTACTAACACTTGAAATACATGTATTTCCGAGCCTAATTTTTAATGTACTGTACGCTGCAATCCATTTCCATCCTTGTCATAATTATTCTTACTTCCTTATGTGTTCCAGTCCAGTTCTGCTCCTCCCAGCTTAGCGTTGCGTGACAGAGAGAGGGCCAGAACTGGACTACACGTGTTCCAGGCATTTATCATTTATCAAGTACTGTACTACAGAATTGCCACATTACTTTTGGATTTTCTGTGATCTAGGAACCATCACAAGAAGTGTCCCTCGCGTAGCATAAAAACGTAAGAATAATTCAAGATTAAACAATACTCACAGTGGCTTTGGCAGTTGTCAGTTGCTTCTTTTCGTTGTAATACGCAGCCAGGTTGTTTTCAAGCCTGTTCCTGTTTTCTGCAATGGAGATGTTGTTGCTGGCAGAATCCTGGATTATAAGAGACACTAGTATGTTGGACGGAAGCGGCGGAGTTGTTGGCACCACTAATGGCTGTGGCATGCTGACAACCTAGGCAAGACAAGTCAAAGCAATAACGTTAATATTCTACAGGCGTTTTAATATTTCACTCCCCGTCCCCTATCTACCCCCATCAAAACACCAGGCTATCTACACCAAAATGTTACAGCTGCACGACTACAATAAAACACAGTTCACGGTATAAACAAAAGACGGTTGTTAGGAGCGGGAATAGTTCCCTGAGCATGACGTGCCGCGTGACGCGTTTCAAACAACAACATATGGACGCATTAAACGCATAACTTAAATGTCATTTCGCATTTCTATAAGTTAAAAACAAAATAATGGTCAAGTTGCTTAAAATTCTGACCAAAAAGAAATGAGGTTTTTCTGCAAGAGGAAACATTTTTAAACCACCACACTTACGTCTAATTTGACCAAACTGCCCAGCTGCGCCTTGGATAACTTCTCATAGTTTTGAGCCGCGTCAGAAGCGGGTACGCGCTGACCATCCTTCGTGATAAAAAACGTCACATTTACATCCCCTGTATTATTCACACGCTGTATGCTGTCAATCTGTGGAGAAGGGAAAGCGTTAGGAGTTACCAAAGAATCAAGTGTTGTCGTCACGATGGGCTGTTTACACTGGATGTCAACAGCTTAGCTAGGCTCATACTGGATTATAGGTGAGTCACAGACCTGTTGTCAGGAACTACATGTGCATGTATTTATGTTATCCTATTTTAGGTAATTATTGCTCTTCATCTTCAATTACCAGCTGAAAACAATACGCACAAGTAAACTTTTTCTCGCCCTGCACACCAAAACTTTGAAAACCATTTTGTAAATCATCTTGTCTTATTGTTGCCATCGGCTCTCCTCCGTGGCTTTCATTTGTGTTTATCCATCGTTGCAATACGTTATTGCGAGCTATTATGCAATTTGAAAGCAGTTTGGCTTAAAACAGAATCGCCTAAAATTGCGTGGCCTAGTCCTTTCAAGAAATGGTCACTGCTAGTGGAATGAAAATATAATATTTATAATGCAGCTACGACATGGTGGTACTTACAGTTGCATTAATTTCTGGCGTTGCCCTCCTTCTCCTTCTAGATGTCAACTCAGCAAAACGATACGCATCTGCAAGGCTTACTTCCAGGTCTTCTTTGAATGCCTGTGACTGGATGTCTGTATTTTGAGGAACATTAAAGATCGCTTCTATCAACAGGGAACGATCTTGGGGTTGAGTAGGAGGGAGAGTCGCAGAACTTGATACCACCTGGGAAACTGTTCTTGTTGGTGAAACAACTTGACTTGTAGGCATTTGGGTAGACAACAAACGCGTGGATGTAGGAAGAGGAGTTTCTTTTATGCTGTGCGCTGCTGTAAGCGCAACGCTACTCAAAAAAATGGTAGAGCTTAACGTAGATGACTTTTGAACCCTCGATTGAGACACATTTGCGCTTTGAGTCACTTCACTTGTTCTGGCTTTAAGTGAGGAGGATGTCAAAGCTGGACGCGAGGTGGTGGAGTTAACGGGAGGTATGGTTGTGCTGATGAAGACACTCGATGAGCTTCCACTTGGCTTCACTGTCACATTTACTGAAACTGCAGTGGAAACAACTTGAGGAGATTGTGAACTTGTGGCATTAACATCCAGAGTAGTTTGTACAACTGCTGAGCTGGTATTCAGTGATAAGGATGGTGACAATTGAATGGACGTGGCACTTGCGGAATGGGTAAACGCTGAAAATCCAGGTGTAGAGCTAGCATTAACTGAAACTGTAGATGACATGCTGACCGGCAGCGTTGATACCAAACTGGGCTGCACAATCCTGGTGGTGTAAACAACATAGCAAATGCCAAGACTTGAGATGGTTACTAGAGGAGGCCTGTAAACACGTGAGCTGGAAGCGATGGTCACAGATGAACTGGCGGCTACTGTCTGTTGTATCTCGCTGCTTTGCACTGCTGATGGTGATGGCCGAGTCAGAACAGAACTTGAAACTGCTTGACTAGCTGGATCAGTGGTTGGACTTGACAGTTGGCTTGGTGATGAAGGACTGGGCAAGCTGGTCATTTCACTAGAGCTCTGCAGTGCACTTAACATTATGGAGAAGGAAGAAGGAGAGCTACTGACTGTTGACGTAACATTTTTGATTATCGTTGGCTGTGGGGACGAGGAAATTGTTATGCTTGATTCACGAGGTTGCTGGGTGAGACTTGATGAGCTGCTTCCCAAAGAGACTGAAGTTGGCGAAGGAACGACAACCACAAAAGAGGATGCAGTAACACTTCCTTTTCCAGTCACCGTAGATGGCTGGCTCGGGTCAGTGGTGGAATGAGCCAAAGTTGAACTACTGTTACCCAAAACGGCAGAAGACATCATCAAATCCTGGGAAGATGTTGAAAGCAAAGTTCTATTATCAACAAATGTGGAAGACATGATCGCACTTGCTGAGAGGCTTTGTACGCTTGATGACACACTTGTAACTGAATGGGCCAAAGTTGAACTACTGTTTCCGGACACAGCAGAGGCAGACGGTTTAAGGTCTGACGAAGAGGTTGAAGGCAAACTTCCACTGTCAACAGACGTTGATGAGATAACCACAGCCACTAAAGAGCTTTGTGCACTTGGCGAAAACCTTGTAACTGACTGAGCCAGAGATGAAGTACTGTTTGGCAACACTACAGATTCGGACGGTTTTAGGTCCAAGGAAGATGTTGAGGGTAAAGTCCTATTGTCAAATACTGATGAGATTTTTACAAGCACTGAAGAACTTTGTACACTTGACGAAACATTTGAAACAGACTGAGCCAAAGAAGAAGCAATGTTACCCAACTCTACAGAGGACGTTACTATGTCCCGGGATGATGTGGAAGATAAAGTGTGATTATCAACAAGTATCGATGAGATGGCCACATCTAATGAAGAGCTCTGTTCCCTTGAAACATGGATGCTGGACACAACGCCAGATGATGACGACGCCATGGTGCCCACAACGTTTGTTACAGACAGGTTAGCATGGGTAGTCATGCTTCCTACAGTTTCTGACACTTGTGGTACTAAGCTTTCCGTGCTTGATGACACAAGCACGCCACGAGACTGGGTAACAGTTCCACTAGGGGTTAGGCTCACATGTACGGTGGCTGATGAAGGGCTTTGTGCAACTGAACCCGTATGACTCTCTGTGACGTTGACATGAAGTGACGGTGACGGTGACACTCCGCTTGTTGCACTCCCTGTCGCCATTAAAATTGCCGAGGAACCACTCGTGGTGTTACCAGTGGGCTTTTGTATTGAAACAGAACTGGCACTTGGTGAACTTGTAGGGAGCGCAGCAGGTGGAGTGAAGTTTCCTGAGAAAGATGCAACCTGTGCAGATAAACTGGAGTCTACTGATACTGAGGGGGAGGGCAGGGGTTCCGAGACACTTTGTGACTGCCCAGACAATGTCAACACTGATGTAGCTACAAGGCCTTGGCTACTTCCTCCTTCAACTGAGAGCATGACGCCGTTGCTTATTTGTAGTGTCTGGCTGGCAGTGGGTGCAAATGGCACAACTGACGATACTGCACTCATGTCCTGACTTGCAGAAGCCACCGGCTCTCCTAATAAACTTGTTACAACGACAGAAGATGAGGAATGAACCCCTAAGGTTGTGCTGTTTGTGTCACCAATTGCTCTTTTCTTTCTTCGCCTTTTGCTAGATGATATGGATGATGAAGCCTCTAATGGAGACGATGATGATGGTAAATGTTCCACAGGAGACGATGTGCTGTTTGCCTGTGAAACTGAACTTGACGTAGCAACTTGAGGACTGCTGTTAGCTGGAACACTCGTCGCACCAGCTTGAGAAGTAGATGCCGACAAAGACGGCATTACTGACGACTGTGGGGACATCTGTGTGTTGGAAGCAGACGTTTTATTGCCTGACTGTGACAGTGAACTTGACGCAGCAGCAACTTGGTTACTGCTACTAGTTGGAGTGCTTGTTGTACCAGTTTGAGACACCATTGCCGATGACTGTGGTTCTACAACACTGGAACTCACATTTGATGACGGATGAATGCTCGAGGAGGATGGGCTCATCTCTATATTTGATGTAGTAGTTTTGTTGTCTGCAGTTAACTGTAAACTTGAGGAATCTACTTGGGGACTGCTTTTAATCTCAGTGCTCATAGAACTCACTTTAGGCTCACTTAAGGTTGCCATCACTAAACTAGCACTTGGTGATGCATGAATGTGTGAGGATGAGAGCACACTGGAAGAGGATGGATCCACTGATGCCATCGTACTGGACTGGACAAGGGAAGAGTTCTGCGAGTGCTCAACACTTTCAACTGGGATGCTGGCTTTGCTACTTACAGTTGTAAAGGTTCTGTTCTCACTTACAGTTGCCAATGACCTCAGCAATACAGAAGGCGAAGAAATGCTGCTTGTCGCAGTTTCGTTAGCAGCAACAGACAAAAGAAGTCCACTTGTAGTAGGAGATGGCATCGGGGACAATGTTGTGGTCTTCATCACTAAAACATCTGAAGCTTCCGTGGTATTTGTATGTCTTGATGGACTTGATGCAGTTTGTCTTTCACTTGAAGTTTCAGAAATGGCTATTGTTGGCGTTTTGGATGAAACAGTGGTTTGGGCAATGCTTCCACTTTTTGATGGCAAGACTAACTCATCAGAAGACCGTACAGTCACTGTTGTGCTATTACTGGAGATGACTTGGGAGGCTGCACTAACAGTTCCAGCAGAACTGATGCCTTGAGAAGGAAGCGATGGGGCAACTGTTGGGACAAAAGACCTTGACTCATCTGAACTTCTAGATGCGACTGGAGAACTTCCATGGCTGGATTGAAGACTCTCGTGTTTACTTGATGATGAAGTACCAGTAACAAAAGCTGTGCTTACATTCTGCATCTCTGAAACACTAGCACTGGCTACAATTGGGATGAAGCTATTAGACGAAGTCGTTGGACTAGCAACCAGAGTCCTGTTTATCATAGGCGTACTCTGCAATTCTACCACTGAGGCTGTGACACGAGGAATGGCTAACGTACCAGGCTGTGATTGTACCAGAGTTTTAAATGTGCTGGCATCGCTAGTATTCCGTCTGTCACTGAAGATACTACTGGTTCCAGAAGGCGTTACAGACGTTGCTGTAAGGCTCTCTGTCTGCACAACTTTGCTAGTGTGTGAAACCATGACTTTGCTGACTGTTTCTGATGATGAAATTAGTACTGTACTCATCAAGTGTGTCGATGTTGATGAAGGCATCATCTGGCTGCTGTTTGCTGATACTCCAACCAACCCAGTTGAGGATGTTAGCAAATCAGTGGAACTAACCACTTGGCTCTGCAATTTACTAACCCTGGTTGTCATAGCAACTGTATGTGTCAATGTCACTGAAGGCAATCCTGAATGCATGCTTGATGCACTTCCAATGTCTAGTGTTATTTTTGGGGTTGTTGAGCTCGGTGAAACTGCACTGTGATTAGCAGTGGCCACAGGAAGAACAGTCTTTTCAACCACATAATAGATGTAACAAGGGGTGGAATAGGAAGTGACTATGAGCCCTTCATCAATAGATGTCCTATTTGGAGTGACAGATGCTGCTCGAGACATCCTCGTTTCTACAGATGAACTGGACAGTGTTGCTGTTTTGGATGTGAGTCTAGCATACGAGCTTGATTGGCTTGTAACATTCTGTGAGAACACTAGCCTTGATGACACTACTGATGACATTGAACTTGAACTTTCACCTGTGGCTGTTGCTATGGAAGATGTAGCTCCCACTTTAACTGAGCTTGAAGTAGCAACCAGTGAGGCCAGCAAACTTGATGACACCGCAACTGTACTTGACACTGGGCTTGATTTTTCCCCTGAGGCTATTGGTAGCAGAGATACAACTCCAGTGCTATCTGTACCAGATGAAGCAGCTACCGTTGAGGGGTGTAGCGACACACCAGTTGATGACTGCATTGTAGCACTTTTTGAGACTACTGAGCTCGACACCACTCCAACTGGACTCGGCACTGAGGTCGATGATGATTGGCTTGTTGCACCTACAGCTGTTATCATGGAGGATTTAACTTCTACAACCACTGAACTGGACATAGCCACTGGTGATGCCTGTAGAGGAACACTGGAAGATGATAGTAAATCTGATGTTTTCACTACAGAAACTGTCTGATTAAGACTTGGAACACTTCTTGATGGTGACAGAGCTGATGAATTAGCAGCACCTCTTGTCTGGTTGATAAAGAGGCCCACTGAGCTTGACAATGTAGAGGATGGTAGAGTAAAATTTACCACAGGGCTTCTACTTTCAGTGGATAGTGTAGTGGTGGCAGAATGTGTAGGAGGTATTGTTTCCTTTAAAGTTGTCATTACTGTAGCATTTGCTAGATGAGAACTGGAATTCATGGTCAAGGTAACTGGTGTTTTATGAATGGTAGCTGACGTCACTACAACGGTGTCATTCATGCTGAGCAATTTACTTTTCGAGGCAAAGGTTGAATTTGTACTTGCTAAAATTGTAGATGACATTCCAATCATTGAAGGGCTTTCCGAGGCATTGGCTAACACACTGCTAGTTAAATGGCCTGTTGCCAAAGTTCTATTTGTTGCCATGGCAATTGAACTAGAAGGGGCCATACGAGAGTTCTCCAGTTGAGGAGTTGATGATCCTGCTATTGATTGACTGGATAATCCTGTTGAAGAACCATTAATAGTCATGGCGTGAGACAGTTGGCTTTGACTGGAAGTTGCTTTCGCCACAGTGGGTGACGACTGTGTCAATGACAACGTTCTTGTAGCAGAAACAAAACCTGACTGGCTTGCTGCTACAGAGACAACAGAGCTTAGATATGACATGTTTGTTGACATACTGCTCTGCTGCATCGAAGATGACATTTCAGATGTTTGCAGTCGTTGAGATGTGGAAGATGAATTCCTCACTTCAATTAATATAACAGCACTTGAACTGTTTAGATTAAAAGATGAGGATGCTGATGAGCTATTCACAGAATAATTTGAACTAACAGAATTCATAACAGCCTCAATGCTAGCAGTGAGACTTTGAGAACTTTCTAAAGGTATCGTTGTTCTATGACTTATAAGTGTCCTTGTTTCTGAAATGGACAACACTGAAGTCTCTGTCTTTGTGATACTGCTGATGGATGGCAAACTTGAAGTTGCATTGCTTGAAAGTTGAACTACGAAAATAAGAATTAAAAAAATAGTCAACCGAAGTCAGTGTTGAAAGTGAATAATTAATTACTACAGCAGTTCACTTTAGCTTATGGCCCCCACATAATTTATTACAGACAGTGAGTGGTTTTGGAAAAGCTTAGGCATAATTTTCTGCTTTCACATAAATTTGCCTTGATTAAGAACACCTTGTTTATACTACTATTTATAGTGTGTTTTCAGCTATGGTGTGACTGTGACACAAACAACCATGCATGCAACCTGGACCCTTCAACCAACTGGGGCCAGGAATGCAGTTCCATGTAGAAGCTGTTTTCTTAGCTTCCTCTTCTAGGTCTGGTCATTCAACTACCAAAAGAAATATCTGAACCATCCAGCTGTATGCTGTCCAAGTTATACATAAAATCATTATTGCAGAAATTTGTTCTAACAGGGTCTATTTATTATGAAGGCCAATATATATAACAAACACACAATTTGTCAGGTGAGGCACACATATATAATATTATACTACATGTAGTTATGTAACGCTTTCAAGTGGTATACCATGGAATACCCCACAAGCCAATTGTATTTTATAACAAGAAAATACAAGTGACAAGTGGGATATTCCATGGTACAATGTATACCATAAGAAAGTGTTGCATGACTAGCTATATATTTTATACCATGCCATAAAAAATGCGCTTACTAAATTTCACCCGGAATAAGATTGTAGCATAGAATGGGAAAGTTGGGATTAATACAATCACATATGTACCACGGCTTTCCTGTATTCTGATTGGCTGTATTTTCTATGGCATGGTATAAACGTGAATACCCAAAAGCTGCAGGTTGAACTAACATGTATTTGTTAATTGGTTCAATTTTATCCCTGGTTCAAAATTTATTTTCCTTTGTTTTAAACTCATTATCATACATTACTATACCCAAAAACAACGGAAAATAAAATTTGAACCAAGGATAAAATTGAACCACAACATATACATGTATTGGTTTAAATTTATTTTTAGTTTAAAATTTACAAACCAGTTTGGTTTTTATTTCCCTTAATGTTTCAGATTATGATAATGAATATGAGACAAGGAAAAATCAAAATCAAAACAGTTTGAAAAATTTAAACCAAAGATAAACTTTAAAACCACAACATACACATGCCAATCCAAAATGTTCATAATTAAATAATGTGTAAAATGTAAAATGTCCACTTCATCAGCTTAAATAGCAACTACACTAAGTTATCAAAATGACTAAAAATAAAACTACTGTACATGATTGTATATTTAGGCCTGTCATCATATAACACACAGTATAAACAGCACTAATTTTGTACTTCAGTCTTAAACTTGCAGTAATGTTATATTTATTTAAAGGGTCTACATCACAGGAATTTTGCAGGTTTTTGGTGTAAAGTGTTCTGAAATAATTCGTCTACAGGCAACTAAACCCGTGAAAACCAAACCCTTTGAACGTCAAGAGGAACTAACCCTTTGAACAGGTTTCCTAAGACACAAATTTATACATATTTTGGCTGCTCAAAAATTTGTTTCAATCTTTGACACCTTTAAAGTGAATGTCCTGGGTGCAAAGAAAATGAATTTTCATGTGCTTGCCCAAAGGCCTTTCTCATTTCTCTACCTGCCAATTAAAAATTCCACACATGTTACTTCACCCACCGAGCAAGTGAAGGATAAACTCCACTAGCCCCAGGCTATTGAACAAGATTTTCTTTGCATGTTGAGATTGTGTATAAAGCTGGGTTAGGTTGAAAAATGCACATGCCACTAATATCTGAAATGCTCAACTCTGTATCAAATTTCACTTCCTTGTGTTCACTAGCTTCGAAGTGTTAACAATATAGCTTCCAAAATGTATAAACTTAATTAAAAACACTGTAATCATAATTTGCAATAATTTAATAAATGACACTTATTATCCAGGGATGTGGCTATGATTTGAAACTGAGGGAAATTTGTTCACAGCTAATAGACAGGTACTACAGTCAAGGAAAGGTCTTCCAAACCAACCCAATTTCTCAATTTCCCAGCCTTCACACATAGGCAGTAAAATTCTGATGCAATGGACAGGTATTTTTTGGCCATCTCCCATCTTTAAACTTCATCCCTACACTTATCCTCTCCTACGATCTCAAACATGCAGTTAAAATTATAATTATAAAATGTGTCGCCAACAGTTTAAAACTGATAAAATATTTGTTAAAGCTTTGTCCTGATGCAAATTTCAGCAGAACAACATTCTGAAAAAATTGGCATTTCATTCAATCAAAATCCTACAAGAATAAATTGTTACAGCACTAAGACAAAAATCTCAACAATTAATTTTGGATTGTTTCACAAATGGACACAAACAATAGTGGCAACGTCAAAGATTTCAAACTTTTAGGCATAGCAACGTTTTTTATATACTTAAAATAATTACAAGTATACCACAGCTTCATTAAACGTGAAACAATGAGAGCCTGTGTATTTTGCTTTTAGAGCTTGCGTATGCCGGGCTCATTATTCAACTGGAAGAATCATCTGGAATCTCAAGTGTTGTTGAATGAGTCTCAGTTCACCAAAACATTGGAGATTTTGTTTGAACTTATTGAAGAATCTTAAATAAACTAACATATAGCCTTTCGAAGGAATACATATCCGACTAAATCTTTAGATTTTCGAGTTGTTTTCATTCCAGGAGCTAATTCCAAGGATAAAGCAGATTGAGAAATCGAAAAGTAAACAAAATTGAATCTTGTCATTTCGATTTGTAACCAAATTCTAATAAGCTTAGTATATGGTCTCTGGCAGTACTTTTCACCATTGATCAGCTTTTATAAGCTGAAAATTTCAACTTATAAGATAGCGATCTAAGGCAATATTGCAACATACCTCGTAATTAAAAATATCCGCATGTGGGGTCACAGTTTTCTGGCAAAATTAAGACAAACTTCTTTCGTTCGCAAATTTAAAACAGTCTTGTCCGGCACGTCCGAGAAACCCATGACCCCCAAAACGGAATGACATAATATTTTTTATAAATGACGCACTAAAATAATTTAGATAAATCAACATTATACTGGACAAACGTGGTTTATAAACGTTTATAATTTTCATGTCTACTGGCTAATATAAGCGTGCATGAACCTAACCATAGGCGTAATATAGATCACTGTACTTACCATATTTCGAAGATATCTCTACTGTTGAAAATCCACCTTTCGTACTAGACGTCACATTTTGGATGCTTGGGTACAACGAACTCGTAGATATGCCCGGCAACACGCTTGAAGCGAATCCCGTACTGAGACTTGCTGCATTCAATTCCGTCGCAACTAAAACCAATACCACGGCAAAACTCATCCATAACGACTCCATTCGGATCTTGATTTCCCTCGTAAACTGCCACATTACGTTTGACTTTTTATCCGCCTCATCTCGATTGGTAGTACAACTATTCGTTCACTTGGAAATTAAATAGAATCGTTGCTTTTCAGGCTGTTTTGCGACCGCCATTTCCATAATTCCATGACAACCATGCTATCCATGTTTGTCGTCTTGAACGACGCAGTTCCGAAAATAGCCCGACGAGGTCATGTGATTTTTTCCGATAACTCGACAAAAGGGGATCGGGGAATTTTTCTAAAAGTTTTATTTCTTTCACTCGCATTAATTCAGATCGTATGAATGTATTTCTTGTACTCACAGCAGTTTAGAGAACATAAGAAAAATGAACGACAGATCGCAGGTTAGAATTTCAGAAAAAAAATAAATTCATTACGCAACACTTTCGAGAAGGGTTGCGTGATGAATAATGAAAACTCTCGTTCCCAGGAACTCTCTTTTTTCCGCTCCCGTGTTTTCTGAGAATGTATGAATTTCGACTTTTGAACTTTTATTTTCAAATTCTTGTTTCCTGCTTCTCTCATTACCCCGAAATACAATGAGTCCGATTGGGAAAATCTAAATAAAATCATTTTGAGCGGTGTCCACAAGTATTGAAGGATACCAAAGGCTCATTTGAGAGCACTGTTTTTGTGGCTTTCCGCTCGCAGCTTCACCTAAGATCCTCTGGTATCCAGGGTATACCATACCAAATATATTACGTCGAGGTATGCCAGAATAAAACAGGCCAATGCCCAAGATGTTTTCACTTTTAATATCACAGTCATCGACATAATATATTCCGTATCAGTGACGCGTCATCGGTCACGCAAGGAAAAGCGATCGATATTTTTGCATATTTTTTCTGGCCTATCAAGTATATTTTACGATGTCGTACGACTACAAAATAGCATTTAACAGGTGGCGTGACAAAATTTATTTAGGAGCTTTTTTCACCTGTTCCAATCAGGCATAAATATTTACACGGGTATCCTACAACGCTAGTACTGTATGATCAGCACCGACAAGTGCATTGCTCGAACGATTCCTCGATAACGAAATGTATTCGATTCGAAAGCGGTTGAGCAGGTATGGATAGCGAAGCTAGTGCGATTGGGCAACAAAATGGAGACTTTCAAGGATTTAAGGATTCCTATGCCAGAAACCTTCGAATCGCCAAGCCTGACTCGGGTAGGAAAATTTCAACGCGGAATTTTGACAGCCGCTCTTTGTGTTTTGCCCACGTTGCAAGCTATTCAGTGGCAGCGGGGACGAACTCGTTTCAGTTCTGAATTTCACTGTGTATTTAAAGATGGAGATGTCGCTGCGAGCCGAAGTGGAGACTTTTCATCTGAATTCTTCGAGGACTACAACAAACAATACTCCGGCGTTTCGCAGGGAATGTTTGTATTCTACATTTTACTGAATCTTTTAATCATCTACTTCTATATGTCCTACGTCTCCGAACGATTCAATTCCTGGTTTGAGCTTAGAGCGACAAAACAGCGTGGCAAAATACTAGCCGAGTTGAAGAGCTCGACCGCTGTGTTTAGAGCGCATTCCATTCAACTCGTCATGAAGCTAATGTCTTCTGTGGTGTTCGTTGTATACAACTGCCTCGCGCACTCGGTTGTCTTACCCTCGGAGAGGGAGTATCGAAAACAATGGACGCCACTTCCTTTTGTATTCGACGCTAACTCGTTTGCGACAGTGGTTATATGCTACGCTGATCAAGCCTTCGAATCATCAATGTTTAATATCGCTTTGTTGACCTTTGCAACGTTTTGTGGCACTCTGAGTTTGACAGAACTTGTCTATACTTGGCTAGAAACGAGCGCCTTCGAGCGAATCTCCGACTATTATTTTTGCGTGCTTTTGTTGCGGCACAATAGCGTGACAGAGTCCACCATAATGCTGATAGAAAAGGAATTGTTCTTGGAGGAACAAAGGGAAAAGATACTCGATACAAAGAGACCTACAGTGCGACTACCGCTGACAAAGTCTGTGAATTCATCAGTGCACAGTATGCCCAGTAATATTTTCATTTCTCAGCAGAAACTGAACTACAAAGGAGTTAAGAAGCAGAAACACAAACAAGAATTGTTCAGGACATACAGCAGAACTAAAAAAATCCCAGTTGGTTCTTTTGAAGACTTGTTAAAACCGGGTAGAGACGCGCCAACACCGAAAAGAATCCTATTGACCGGGGCGTCGGGAATTGGCAAGACTGAGTTCGTAGCGCAACTGGTGAAAGCATTCAATTCCGCCGATAGCGGACTCAGCCATCTTAATTTTGTTTTCGTTTATAATTTTAAAGAACTTGATCTTATCGATGATCTGATATCTTTGCAAGACTTTCTTAACCACTCGCCGTTTTCCTCAAGACTGCGGGAGGCTGTGTACCAGCAGATCGCAGCGAATCCAGAAGAAGTCCTCTTCGTTTTTGATGGCCTCAACGAGTGGACACTGAAGTCTTCCGGAGAGCACCCATCCATGGAAGAAAGTGAAGGGAAAATGTCCGTTTCTTCTATCGTTTTGAAGCTTCTTTCTGGAGATCTTTTGCCGGGATCAACTATCGTCGTGACTTCGCGGCCAACACCCTTACTTTCAGAGATTGGAGAAATTGTGTCATTTGACCGGTATGCAGAGCTAAGTTGTTTCAGGCCAGAAGAGCTCAAGGCCTACATCCAAGCGTTTTTTCAGCACAAAAAAGAGCTTAGCATCACTGTGAAAAATCGAATTTCTAGCGACGAACATCTCGAAGTTCTTTGCCGTTTACCCCTAAACTGCCTTCTACTTTGCTGGTACTTAGACTCTGTAGCTTCAAAGAGAACGTTAGAGGAAATTCAAACTCTCGAGCTACCTTCATCGACTACAGACCTGTTCGATAGATTAGTAGAAACAGCAACAACGGCCGCAGAATCGGATCCGCAAAGTGACCACAAGTCATTCCCATCAGATCATCTTAATTTTTCAAAGAATTCTCAAGACGTCTTGGAAAAACTCTCGTATCTCGCATTTGAAGGAATAATCACCGGAAGGTATATCTTTAGAAAGGAGGACCTTTCACACGTTGAACTGAGCGCTTTTGAGGTCGATATTCTTGAGGAAGCTGGCTTTTTACGTCGCTTGAGAGGCAATTTGCCCAAACAACAGGACATGTATTGTTTCAGCTGTCTTTCAATCCAAGAGTATCTTGCAGCCCGTAAAATTGTCGAGTCTTCCAGCACAAGCGATTTTCGGGATTTTCTGGAAAAAGCCGACGAGAATCACTTCGGTACACTGCAATTCGTGGCTGGGTTGTGCAAAGATGAGAGTAAAGGTAAAGGCATTTTTGTGTGCCTGATGCAATACCTAACGGAAGCTATCAAGGTGAACAGTTTTGTCGACCAACCAGTGATCGATAACCAAGCAATGGTTTTTCTGTGCAAATGTCTCCTCGAGAACGGGACAAATCTGGGTCACCCTTTTGCAAGAGAAGCAACCTCCTCCATATCATCCAAGCCCATCGTCTTCACAGAGATAGGCACGAACCCGCATGAAACCCAAGCAATTCTGTACTGCTTGAAAGAGGCCATTGGCAGCAATGTAAAGAAAGTCATTTTCGAGAGCAATGCTGTGGAAGATAACGGGTTCCGTCAAGTGGCCGCCACCATCTGCGAGGAATCCTGCAAGCTGGACCAAGTGAATCTGACAAGTTCAGGTATCACAGATAACGCTATGCTGTCGTTTCTGGAAATAAGCGCAAGGCACTCCTTTCTTGGAATAAAGATTCTCGGGTTGAGAGGCAATGATATATCCTGCGAGGGAGCGAAATACCTCGCGTGCGTGCTCTTCAACGACTGGTGCCAATTAGAAGAACTCCATCTGGGAAATAACAGAATCGGTGATTTGGGTGTGGAATATTTCAGTGAAGCCCTTTGCAGCGGAAGCAGCAGAATTCACACTTTGGACTTAAGTTCGAATGGAATAACTCACAATGGCGTTTTCTACCTGAGCAGGGCTCTTAGCAGTCCAGTTTGTAATGTCAAACGACTTTACCTTCAGAAGAACAAAATTCTGGACTTCGGCATGCAAGACCTCTGCGAATCCCTGTGCACAGCAGAATGCAATCTTAGAGTACTATTTGCCAGTTCCAACGAGATTACCGACGACGGGATCATGTTCGTTGAAAAGGCTCTAGCACACAAGTCTTGCAACCTGCAAGAACTCTACCTTGGCTACAATTTGGTGACTGACAAAGGAGTCAAGAGTTTACTGCAAGCATTGCCTACACAGCAAATCAATCTAAAGGTGTTGTCCCTGGCCAACAACCCAATAACGGATGCTGGCGTGAAGATGTTGGCCAACGCCTTGAGAAATTCAAGCTGTAACCTACACCGGCTTTGTATAAGTCTAGGAAGAGCACAAGTGGCTGCCACCAAAGCTTCAAAGCTCCAAGTTCGATACGTCAATGCATTCTGAACAACGGTTTTACAACATGGCTTATCATAGAACTACACAAAGACAGCACACGAAACTTTCTCTTCCATAAATAATTTTCCGAACGCTTCCTTGCATTCTGTGAGTAGAAGGTTTCCGGATAAGAACCATTCTCGTTTCCAGAGCCCTCTCGTTTCTCTTAGTCATGTAGCTCGCGGCTCGTCGCTAAAGCCCGCGTTTTTCGCCAGCAAGAAGAAAGCGGACTCTGGCCTGTTCTGATTTTTGGACATACGCAGACTAATCATTTTTGATTGACAGCCAATAAGATAGGCTGTAAATCACGAACTATATCAAATCGGAAGTCACCAGATTAATTGTTTTTGGCGCTGACCAAAAGAAAACGGGCTCCGGGGTTGTTGCTTGATAAAGGTCAAGCGCATTGCACGCGCGTACTTCCCGCCAAACCTGCCGCTGCCAAACGTCTCGAGTTTATGATATCATTCGCTTTCAAGTCAAAACTGAAGACATTTACTGAAAAACTAATATGTATATTAGAGATTATCCAAAGAGAACTTAATAATTGTAATCCACCAGCTTTATCGCCCTGTATTTTGGTTTGCCAAGGTATTTGTCTTTAAGGCCGTTTTCTTACACTTGTCTTGCGCATTACGTTTTAAAATCTCCCAAAACTCGAGGTAGCTTAAACTGGAAGTGGCATCGAAGCTTTGCGTTTGACCGCTGTGTGAGTTGTCTCCTGTAGAATACAAGTCAATGAACCGTTAAAATTCGCGTTTTTTTTTTTTTCAGGAAAATTTAATTAAAGAGTATTGCCTCTAAGGAGATAACTAACGAAGCTTTGACTGCTAGGTGGAAAAGATGCTGTTGCTTTATCAAAAACAATTCTTTTGTTGCTTCAGGTATTGCATACTCTAAAGAGTTCCAATGCAAAGTGCCCTTTATGAGAAGCGTCCGCGGGGAATCGCAGTGTTTGTGTTCAACGTTGCCCATCTTGAATGCGACCACCATGATTCTCTGTCGGCCCGTCCCAAAAGAGGAATCTAGGTAAAATCTCGGTATAAAGCGCTAGTGTCGCCTGTTTTAGGCAGCCGAATGGGAGATGCATGCTTCGAACTGATTGGCTTAACAGTTTTTTTTTGTAGCCACGAGGATTTTTTGATAACTAAGGCTTAGCTTTTCGTTAGGGAAGCACTTAATTTTGGAACAGGCCATACAAGCTACACAGGAAATTCTCTGAAAAGGCGACCTTTTTGTGGTAACGCATGGAAAAGTTAAATTTATTTTGCAGCTGAGGGCATAAATTAGTCTATAGAGAAAATCGAACTTTACCATACAATCTGTTAAATTAAAAAGCCGCAGAATTTACGATAATAAAATTGTGACCCTGGAATATTTGCTTGGTGCATGTAGGGGAAATTTCCTCCCAATAAGAGTGCTAAATAAAGAAAAGCACCTGTCAAGTTTATTTGTGTAGCATTTATTGAAAAAAAGTCAACATTGTTCCTGGAAATATAGTTTACATATCGAACTGAAGCCTTGCTAACAAGCAAAAGCTCAAGTACCAGAGTCCGTATCAATAAGCAAATGCAAGTAAAAATACAAGGATCAAAACATTTTTATCCTCATGCTTTTGACATCACTCAGAAATGAATGAACTTGCTTGTTTATTCTCTTTTTTTGCGTCCTCTAGGCCTCGTTAGAGCGCTGCTTTTAAACTAGGAAAAGTTCCCTTTTGGCAGGGCCACGCCCTCTGGGTTTTGGTATCATATTATGTTTGAATCCGTTGTTATTAAAAAGTGATGGGCACATCACTTCGGTCGAAGTGAGAGTCGACCCGTAGCAACGAAAGGTTTACTTTTATTTGGCCCTAGCGGCGCAAGAACGGGGTGTAACAGGAAAGGGTTATTATAGAACAAAGGAGTTTTGTTTTAATAAAAAAAAGAACTTTTTTGATGATGTAGGGCCTAATACCGGAAACTGGATTGGAGCTCCACCCGAAGATGCAGGGCGGCCTGGGATGCGCAGACGTCTTAGGGCTCGTCACGCGTTCCTGGGGGAGGAACGCGTGACGAGCCCAGAGACGTATGTGCAGGAGGGTAGTGGTGGGTGGGTCGCAATTTGTCTTTCTGTTCGGTCAAACCTGCAAAAGACGCTTTACAGATGTCGCAAACTTATTTAACTAATGCAAATCCTGCATTTTGATTGGCTACGCTACCAGAGGACTATTAGTAATAGTCATCGAGTAGCGAAATTCGTGACGCTTTCTTTCGTTTTATTCCCGAGTAAATCTTTCTTCAACTTGCATTTGCTAACTTTATTATTGTTTTTTTTGTCCGACTAGTTGGGTGATACTAAAACAATTAGACCCTTCGCTCAGTAGCACTGAATGTAATTGAATATATTCCAGAACAGAATGTGAATGTGAATGTGAATGTGAATATTCGGGTGACTTTGAAGGGCAGGTATAGACTTACCAACAACAATGACTTGAAGTTCGATAGTGTCTTCCGTTTCTCGTGGTCTCCCAGCCTTCCACACTACTCTACAGGTATAATTTCCTTCATCGTCTCTTTCCACTCTGGTGATTTTAATGGAGCCACTGTAGAGGTCAATGAACTTTCCGCTCATGGGAAAAGTCAAGACCTGGCCATCTTTTCGCCACTGGTATTGCAGCGGAGGGTAAGCGGAGACTCCCAGTTCAATCGTCCCAATTTGGCCCTGTTTTAGTCGTTGAGGTGTTTGTACGCCATGACTTAGAACTGAAAAAAGGATGGCGTTTAAATGAAATGCGGTTACTTGTCTATGATATTTAACCACCGCCTGTTTAGCTCAATTGGTAGGGCGCCATAGTAGAAAGCGGAAAATTGTGTTTTCAAATCCCGGCTTGACCACCAGCCAGGGTTGGTGATAATATAACTGGTAATATCATGCTTCTGTGCACTAAGAAAACTTGTCTCATTCAGATGATTGAGTCACTGAGCAGTTCTTCAAAACTAAACTTGTAGGGAACGCAATCCCCGGTGTGGTGGTCTGGCCTGTTTACATGTATTCATGGGTTGGGTGGGTAGCATGGAGTGGGACCAGGAATGGATTGAACGGCTGGCATAGGCGTCGTTATATGTTCACCTCTGATCTTACCCTGACTTGAATTGTAAAGCGTATTTGCATGTACATGTATATGGGGTGATGGAAATAATGTGTTAGATAAATGCATTACCATTACCATTGTAATCTGTCAACTTTCAATTAAATACAAATTATTCTTAATATTTGGGCAATTCCTCTAGATCTCTTGTGATCGCAATCTTAAGGGAGCGCTCAAATCCGAACTATCAGAGTACAATATAAATAATGTCCACTCGGGCAGGCGAATGGTAAACGATCAGCGTTTCAACTCTCAGTAACATCATACAGTTCACTTTTTATAAGCCTGTTCTGTTCGCCCCACAGATTGCGGACACTTATGAACCCTAGTTCACCGCCGCTATAATCTTGGCCTCCACTTAGCTACTTACAATCGACTTCGAGAGTGAAGCTCTTTGATTGGATAGATCCTCTGCATGTGTATTTTCCACCATCTCGGTCAGTTACGTCTGTTATTATCAAGGTATAGTAGTTTCCAACATTTTCGACGCGCACTCGTCCGGAAGTCTGTTCCACTGTAATACTTCGGCTTTCGATGGCTGGTTGTCCAAGACTCGCTTCCCTGGAGGGCGTTTCCCAGGCAACAAAGTTCTCTGCCGTTACGTCACATTTGATCCTTATGGTTCGAAATTGCTGAGCAGTTATCCTTCCAAATGGGAGGCTTATCTCAGCACCTATTGCATGTAAATGGAACAGACTGTTTCATCAGAGTTATGTAAGTTACAAATAGTTAAAGTAAGTGTTGGCGCAAAGGTTACTAATCAAGGTTTTTAGTTGTATTGTAAAATATGAAAAATTTCCTTGTACAGTAACGATATGTGACAAGCAAATAAATAAAAGAGGGCAAAACGGAACAGTCGACTGACAAACCCGTGGTCCTTGACGTCCTTGGATTTCCGATCGAGCTGGAATATAGAAATGCTGGTTTTGTGGATGGAGAATAAAACCGAGAACTTGGAGTAAACCCTCGGAGCAAGGACAGAACTGGCAATAGACTAACCCCACCTATGACCCCAGGTTCGGAATTCGAACACTGGCCACATTGGTAGAAGGCTAGTGTTCTCACCACTACGCCATCGCTCCACGATGAATGTGGCAACGCATTATTGAGAATAATAAAATTAAGGAATGAAATGCTAAAAAATTCTCCTTACATTTTCAAAGCAGATGAAGACGAAATCTGTTAATCCATAATAGCGTTGCAACGAGTCGACAGTCGATAACTTCATACTCTGGTTTGCGATCAACTTTTTTTCTATTGCCAGTTAAGTTTAATTTACGAAAAAAGAACAATCTACTGCTTACCAGAGCGACAGGCGATTACTACCAAGAACATCACGGTAATGGATAGTTCTGTTGCTGTAAACATGCTGAGACAATCACAGACCTAGATAGCTTTTAAATGAAACATCAATTTAGTGGATTATTTGTGATGACCCTGAATTGGCATAAATTATTATTTTGACAGCACGGAGCTGAGAGTTGGGGTGGGTTTAAGGTGAACAGTGTATAGTAGGATTTGAGTTTGCAATCGGTGGCCGTTAGCATGGTGAAACATTCTAGGCACGCCTTCGCCGCGTTTAGGTAAAGTCTGGTTCTGTTTTTCTTTGCCGTGCACGGATGCAGGAGGCAGGAGGCAGGAGGCAGGAGGCAGGAGGCAGGAGGCAGAAGGCAGCGTGGTCAAGTGGCTTAGGGCGCTGGCGTTGTAATCTGGAGGTCCCGGGTTCAAGCCCTCCATTCTGCCTTTAGCTGGATTTGTTCTCGGTCGTCTGGGAAGAGTAGTAGCCTTTTCCGCACCCAAATCCTTGGTCAGGCTTTGTATATAGCCAACTGGTCTGCCTCCTCCCAGCTGGGATTTTTAACCATGTCGTGATCATTTAAAACATTTGTCTTTTCTGTTTCAGTGGCATGTCTGTATACTAGCTATCTCGTAGCTAAGTACATGACCGCTATAAACAATATTTACAAGTACAGTTTCTACAGTTAAAGTTACTGAAGTTAAAGGCTTTCGTTGTGTTTTTTTGGTGCTGTTATTACAAATATATCGCTGTAAGATTCTGCACTTCACCAAGTATTCGTGTAAAGTACGTATGCTTAATTAGGATACCCTAAAACCCCAAAGGTGGTACCACTGCCTTGGTTGGGTTTTTTTAATGGTGCACTTTTGCCACTTTCGTTCATTATTTGTTAATTCTTGTAGCATCATGCAGTTGAGACCGAATAAACATCACCGTGGTTTTGCTGGGCAACGTCACCAATAAAATCATATGTGTGACACACGACACAGCCCCCCCCCCCCCCCTCCCCCATAAAAAACGCCCCACCCTCCTTGGAACGCATGTGTAGTTGAGGCAAAATATACAAAAATGACTCGCAGAAAAGAGCATTTTTTTGTTTCTGAATTCTTTTCAACTGATCACAGCACGAAGCAAGACATATTTAAAAAAAAAGAAAAAAAAAAGAATAACAAGCCGAGGAAGCCAAGAAACACCTGCTTATCTTCAGAGTATGTTTTGATTAATTTCTCCGGAGTCAGTCAGAGATATACTATCATTAATGTCATGTGCAAGCTGAGCCAGCAGAATTTAAAATTAAAGAAAAGAATTTCAATAGTGAGGAATTGTATCATCCCTTTTTTATTTTATTTTATTTTTATTACCGGAAGAAAAAATTCTCAATTTGTACTCTTTTTATACGTGTTTTACATTTGTTTTCTTAAAATCCTCGTAAAGAAATGAAAGTCGACAGTTTCCAAATACTATCGGCTATTCATCGGCTGTAGAACGAGCGCTCACGAGCCACCTGTATTACGTCATCTTTGCGCCACGCGAATTAGTCACGTTGCGTAGTAACTTGTTTCAAAATTGCGGGCTTGGCTGATTCTCGGAAACTAAAATTAGTCCAAAAACGCTGCTTGTTTCCAAGAAATGAGAAATTCAATGTATATAGAAAAATTTGATAAAAGGTTAAAAAATAGCACTTGTATCTTGGGAAATCGCGTGCTATAATAACCGGCTGCTGAAAATATCACTGCATCGAGTGAAAAACAACACTTTCGTAACAAATGAACAACAGCCTTTCTTTAAAGATTCAACTGCAATTTATATCTGTAATGTCACGAGATATCTAGCTATCCAGCTGCCATCAAGCTTCTAAATAGACAAAACTTTTAATTTCAAACGAGAACCATGCCTCTCTAAATATTAAATAATACAAAATGGTATTTAACCTGATTTACTAGTAACGCAACACGGCTTGAAATAAAAGGAACACTGCCCGCATTTTAAAACATGTTGCTACGGGCAGTGATGCTTCGAAAATTGATTCTTTTTTCACACAAACAGAGTCGTATTTTACAGAAGCGGGAGCACTACCTAGCTGATACAAATTAATCAGAAATCAGAATCGGACAAATCGAAATCCACTGAAATATATATAGCTTTGATGATCTCCCGTAATGTTGCCGCAGACATGTCTGGCTGTTGATTTAATAGATGCAAAGCAGACTACGAGGCTAAAAGTTTATTTAAGGGAGAGTAATTTAGCGATTTAGATTCCCGAGAATATACCATCAGCTACTATGTTATTTAAACCTGTAATACAGCAACTAACTCAATCTTTAAAAACCAATGGAAGTTGAAAAATCTTACCAGTGATCAGAGTAAGCAAGCGAGGACAAACATCAGAAACAGAATGTAGTGTAGTGTTTCTTTCATTCGCGTTCCTAACAACCTCAGAATTAAACAAATTTATAATCAAACGGCAATCGTCTGTAGCCTCGCTCGACCGGCAGCTGAATAAAACTAACCAATTGCTGCTTTCATCAAACGTCATTAAAATTCCAAAATCTAAACTGTCAATCCGACAAGGCTAATATTTTCACTTATTCTAGACATCAGAAACATTACAGTCGAAACCGAAGAAGCGTGAACGCCAAAAATTATTTCTGGAATGTTTATTGTTCTACGACCAATCAGATTCGAGACGTAACCGCAACAAACCGCAACAGTAATTAGCTCAAAGGTTTCGATTCTTTTATCACGAAACGACTTTTTCGTCCACATTAAGTCTTGAGATCACCACCGATTAACAAACACTCTGGAATTATTAATTTTCTTCCATTTCAGAGTTGAAGCATAATCAAAGGATAACTATAAACGATAAATACTGAAAAGAGAAAAATAATCGAACAGACATGGCTAGACAGCGCGTCTGGAAGCGGAATAAAATTGATTTTTCACAGCAAATGCAAACTTGCGCGCCGTTGCAAATTCAAATATTATGTGTGCCGTTAAAACTTGAAAAATGGGTGCCGTTGCGTGACATACTGGGCCAGAGAATTTTGCTGCAACGCGCTTCGTGAACTGTTCTGGCTCCGCATCGAAGTAAGGTAGAGAGAACATTTTTGTTAAGTTTATTCAATAAATTTTTTGGTGAAATGGGGAAAAGGATAAAACCTAGAAATGTTTGTAAGTAGAAAAAACCGGATAGGCCGTATTTTTAAAAAAAAATAATCAAAAATTCTATTCTGCTTCCAGACGCGCTGTCTAGCCATGTCTGTTCGATTATTTTTCTCTTTTCAGTATTTATCGTTTATAGTTATCCTTTGATTATGCTTCAACTCTGAAATAGAAGAAAATAAACAATTCCAGAGTGTTTGTTAATCGGTGGTGATCTCAAGACTTAATGTAGACGAAAAAGTCGTTTCGTGATAAAAGAATCGAAACCTTTGAGCTAATTACTGTTGCGGTTTGTTGCGGTTACGTCTCGAATCTGATTGGTCGTAGAACAATAAACATTCCAGAAATAATTTTTGGCGTTCACGCTTCTTCGGTTTCGACTGTAATCTCCATGCAATTTTTGGTATTGATTCGTTTCAGAAATACAGTATTTTTAAATTTATGATGTCTCGAATGAACGGTTTGCTAAATTGTCACAAAATTGCCATTTTTAAATTTTCAAACCTGATAACATTTTAGAAGTGAAGTAAGAGCTACGAAGCGTAAGCGAATGATTTTTCATAGCAGAATCTATTTATTTTGCGTCCGAAGCCGCCGTATTGGTGCCCCAAAGATGGACACCAATATGACGGCGGATTTTTTTTTTTTTTACAAATAGTTTTAAAATTTTATTGAACACACGTTACCAAAGTAACAACAGTTCCAAAAGTTATTGTGCTGGGAGAAGAGGCGTTACAACAGAAAAAAAGGGTAATACTTGCTATGTTTACATGTTTATGTACCAAGGACGTGGCTACGTGTACTAATTTTCCAAACTGTTTTCTTTCTGCCTGCTCTATTTAAGAATTATTCATGAGTCGCGGCAACATTATGAGGAAAATTAAAGGCATTTCTCAACATCAATTACTGTGTAAGCAAACAGTTTTGGCTGCGTCACGTGACATGTTTAGAACAAAACTTTGATTACAACGCGCGATATGTTATGTACGAATGACAGATTGCAGTGACCCTTTCTCCTAGCCATATATGAGCATCGTGACGTTTCGTTGAATGAGGCAGGATATCCAACAGTTCATTACCGGGGTCACGTGGCTTGTTTTGGCCAATCAAACGCGAGAAAATATTTCAACTCAAGTATCCAAACTATCTGAATTCCGCACATTATCACTGATTTTTCCAGGCAAAAGTTTAAGCTTGCACTTCCCCGAGTTTAGTATGGCACAACAGCATGTTTAGAACAGAATTGTTTTTTGTTTACACAAAAATCACAAAGACAACAAAATGATTCCCACCAATAAAAAATAAGTTTATTGAATATTCTAAGCCTTCATCAGGCTCCAAAAGCAATCAATGTTCTTTATTTACAGTGAACACCATTCATAAAACGGCAGTTCTAAAACTCCTTGTGATTTATCGCCATTATAGAATAAAATATACTTTTTACACTTGTCATGCACAAATCGCAGCTTCAAGAACTCTTTCCGTGGGCCGAGAAGAAACGAATTTTCCCGACGAAGGACGAAGATTCTCCGAACAGTGATTTTGAAGCAATGGCACTTCGGGAGAGTCTTTGAAGTTTAAATTTGTGTGAAGGATAATTAAGTTACCGCCTATAAATAACATATCAAGAAGATTTTTTTGGTATCAAGACCCACAGCCACACAATTCACACTCCCCAATGTTACAAATGTTATTACTCACTTAAAACCTAAGGACATACAACTGTGTACAGATTTAAATTTTTTGAACACCAAGCCTAGTTAAGGATCAAATAAACGAATGCCTTAAAATATCTAGTTATTTGTTTGAAAAAATATAAATGCCAGCAGTTGCCTTGTTTAGGAAAAGGGGAATAATTAGGACAGATTCCTTAATTTAGTAATCATATTTATATCAATCTTCGAAACGATAATTTATTCAAGCATACATTATCTTAGGTGGATTCAATTGTATTTTATATCCCATACTTAACAGAGCAAGTCGTATGCTGTTGTTTGAATAACCATGAATTCTTATGAAGAACAAAATATTCCCTTCAATATCGATTTCCCAGGTAAAATTATTCCCAAAACGTTCTCGTGGTATACGCGCCCCGTTATACACAACACCAATGCGCATCTGTTTACACAATTTGATCACTCTTAAATTGATCTAATCAAAAAAGAAAAAAAATAATTTATCCAAAAATACAACGCAAAATCAACTCTCTTCACCTCCCAAAACTATATATATTTTTTTCCATCTTCCAAGAGATTCTTCATCCAAAAAATTTGCTTCACCACAATGACCCAAAGATCATTCCAATGATCAAAAAACTGACTCAGTTTCACAGACTGTTTAATATTTTGTTCAGCACACATCCCACGAGATTGAAGAAAATCGTCAACTAATGGAAAAGGTCTCGATGTACTGAAATTTTTTTAGAATTTTAGAAGAAATACAAAGAAAATCATTATCGAGAATGAAGTATTAATCTTGGTTAAATGGGTTTAAACAACTGCTACATGTATGAAACACACAGCGTCTCTAAATTCTTTAACTGTTGCCTATATGCAAGAAAGAGCTTTTCTATTCACAACTGAGAAAACATCTAATAGCTGGCGAAAGCTACAGCAAGAATTTAAAGCTAATATTGACGCTCAAGTATAATTTAAAATTCAATAGTTCTCATCTAGAGTAGTGGACATCAAATACAATCGCAATGCTCTGGTTCTGTTCGTTCAGAATGTATGCCAGCCAATTTGCGATTCACACTTTTGAAGTGCTGTGTAATTTCAGCCATTCACTACCTGGCATAAAACCCGATTTAAACATGCCCTCTTGGGCACAATATAAATATTTCAACTGCTAAATATCACGTTTTTAAAAATACTAATATACAATTAAAAGCTCACAGTCTAACAGCCTCATCCGTGGAAAGGATTTTTCTAGAACTTCACCCCTTTGTTATTATACCACCTTGAAAATCTAAATCGTTGAGTTTCCGAGCATATATCAATAAATTAAAATTGATTCTCTAGCAATAACAACTTCAGGTTCTTTGCATTCATGAACAGTATTTCACGCTGCTTCGGATGGGCACTTTAAAACCAAACCACTCACTCTATTAAACCTGGCAAATTCACGTCTAGCGTAAAGTTAATCACTTCATGACCACGCTTATTAAAACCATTTTTGTTGCTATTTCATTCATTCACTTTTTTTTGCGCTTGGACGCGCGACAACTTTCACTGCCTCATCAAAAACACTTATTGTGAAATCATGGATAAAACAGCCGTTGCTTGGTCGGGCTTAAAATATACCTGCCATACGGGTTATACGCCCCGCTTGGTAAAACATTAAAAGTCTTTACGGCGCCTACCACTGGAGTCTGATATCGTTGGTTCACAAACGGAGGTGCTTGGTAGCCTACGCCTGCTAACGCGAGGCCAGGTTGCACGGGCGCCGGACAGTTTCCATGAGAAAGAACCTGCCTTTGCGAGAGGCCTGGGTTCACAAACGATGGCCCAGCGCCGCCTGTTGACGTCACATAAGAGTACGGCACGTGACCTGAAACTGGGCCTGCAGTGGAAATTCTCGCAACGCCAGTGTACAGCGGTTGCGACACAAACTGCGTATGCGTGGGCGGCAGTATGACCAAGGAATTCCCGTCGTGAAACGAATCGTTGCCACAGCAACGCGGCTCATTGCCAGAGACGAGTAGAGTTTGCGAAGGGGGGTAGGGTAATGTCGGTGAGATGTAAGTCGGTCCAACGGGTTGACCGTATTGTGGAATGACGCCCAGGGAACTGGGACGAGATACTTTGGTTGGACTGCGGTGCGGTGCCGCAGACTCAAAGGGATGCGTTGGAAAACGAGCAGGCTGCATTTGATCACTGCTGAAGTGATTAACAAGGCCACTCTGCTGCGAGCTGGCAGCCACTAAGTTTTGATTTTGCTGACTGTGACTACCAGGAAGCTGGCCATAATTATTGTCGGCAGCGTCCGCTACTTCTCCTTTCTCGTCAGCGCTTTCAGTGTCGGAACAATAAATCATCGCACTGTCTTTTCCATTACGAGGATCATTAAAATTACCCACATGTCTATTCGGGTGTTCAGAGTTCCCATATGTAGTGGTAGAAGACACCATTTCTTCGGTGGAGACACCGCTGGCAAAACCGGTATTACCGTGGGCGTGCTCCATGGACTCGTTTAATCCGGGACTCGCGCTTCCAAGAGAAAATGATGACGTCACTATACAGTCCTCGTCATCTTCATCCTCGTCATCACCGAACCCGTCACAGTGATCGTCGTGCTCAGTGACGTCACACTGCTCGGGTTCGTCATCGTCGACGTCATCTTCGTCGACGTCATCCTCTGCAATGTCGTGCGAATTGCGACCAGTCTTGTTGGTGTCAAGAGAGTTGGGTTCCATTTCGTCACTGGAACTAGAAACCGTAATGACACTAGGCGAGGAAGGCGAATCTGGGATTTCTATCGGAGACGAAGTCTGCTTTGCTGGGGCATTTGAGGAATCGCTCTCCTGGCGAACGAACCCCAGGGGACTCGGTACTTGATTTACCTCGCCGAATAAATACGTCCTTTCACCGAACCTTCTCCTCCCCGGCGAGGACACTGTACGCCTCAGAGGTGCGTGGCCGCTGGGCAGTCCTATTGGTACGTGGGCACTGGGGGCATTTTGAAACGTATTGGTTGACAGCTGCCATGGTAACAAGCCGGCGGGAATGTGAGGTCCATTCCAGACCGGTGGCGGAGCGACCGGCTGTTGCATCACGGGCATGACAGAAAACAGCACGGAACCCGCAGGACGGGACCACTCATGGCTGATCAGATGACGAGGCTGTGTGACAAAAAAACAAGAATACGGAACAGTTTTTAGACTGAAAAATAGATGTCACAAGCTCCCTAACCCAAAGCCAAATCAATATTCAAAGACGACAACAGCGGCCACTTATGAACACTCCCTGCAAGTACTGTTCCACAAAAAAATCACAAGGCTCAGTTGATGCGAATCTACAATCTTCAAGTGAACAATTTATATAAAAAATTAAGCCCATGCCTTCCCCTCATTTTAACGATGGAGAATGGCGCGTTTTGTCTTTAGTTTGACTTATCATAGATTCGGGTTCATATCTTTTTCATCCTGACCAAGAATGCAGGCATGTTCTTAAAGCTATTGAAAATCAAACGAACAATTTAATGATTGTTCCCTATAATACAACTTGTCTCTATATCAATGACGATGATGAAAAGATAAACATACCTCACGAGGACGTTCAAAACCATCGCTTTCCTGTTGAAGCAAAAATAGTACAAATTACAAATTGGTCAAATATTTAGAGGTGATAAATACAGTGTAATATTCACTCATTTTCCACCAGTTTTAAACAGCAAATTTTACTGTACTCATACCTTGAATCATTTTCAAATCCAGCCTGCCAAGCTAAGTACTTAAAATACACAAGACCGTGTCATAACTTCTGGTGTAGACTTACCATGTGAAATACGCCTGGGCTGGGTTCTGCTGAGATGTAACCATTATCATCTGATCCTCGCCATGCACCAACTGGCGGTGGATTCATGGGCCGGCTGAAATAAATAAATGAATGAATGAATGAATAAATAAATAAATAAATAAATAAATAAATAATTTTGATAGCCATTTTAAATCTCTTGATTAGTTACTCCCTTCCGGGACGGCTTAAAACGAACAAATAAATAAATGGCCGTTAAGAGGGAAGCGGGCAGGCAGACAGGGAGGCATGGAAGGAGGCAGGATAAAATATCAGGAATCAAAGGAGTCGAGAAATGTTTATACCTTGGGTTATCCATTCCTTGCAAGTTCTCGGGAATTATTGGCTGAACCGTTGACAAGCCAACAGCTCCTGTCCAATGAGGTAGAAGCTAAAAAGTAAATGAAACAAACATTAATATTAAGACAATTAGGTTTTAGTCTTAAAACAATCTTGCAAACTGATTTGATCTATTGATTCACAGAAGGCCCTCAGAGCACACTCATGACTCTTGGTGCATCACTGCAATAGGTCAATTCCGAGTTACCCTTTGCCTTAAATGAAAATGAATTTGATTTGCATGAAAATGGACGTGCAGGTGAAACTCATTTCCATATGAATGGTTTCGCACGTAGACTCGTTTTGACACAGAGGCAAAAGGTAACTCGGAAATGGCGTATAGAGAATTCAATAAATGTAAATCAGTTTAAACAAAATTCTGTGTTTAATACTGTAGATCCATCAGTCATTGGGTTATGCTTCACACATTTAAACAATCAGGCACATTTATTACGCATTATGAATTGCAGTTACCTGTAAAGCCGGATCTGAACCAAACCGCTTTGGGGTCCATGTTTGGAGAGGAACACTCTGAGAGATACACACACAAAAAAAAAAAATAAATAAATAAAAAATAAATAAATGAGCGTTTGCCATCTTTTCTCAATTTGAAATTTGATTACAACAATTTCAAAACATGTATATCTTAATTCCTTGGTAAGGAAAAAAATCAACTATACTAAACCATGAGCAAAATGTCTTTATTTGGATACACTTGTAAGCTTATCTGTTGTGATTCAATTTTTATCCTTGGTTCAAATTTTATTTTCCTTTGTTTTTGGGTATGGTAGTGTGTGATAATGAGTTTAAAACAAAGGAAAATAAAATTTGAGCCAAGGATAAAATTGAACCACAACATATCCACACCCTCATCACATGTACAACAAATTCATCTCCCGGGAAAACAGATCTCCCCCATTGTATGCTCATTCCATCTTGGGCAAAATTTAATTGATAATTCCACACAGCACATTGACAGATGGTAGCGCTGCGTCATAAGTACATTGAAGTTTTTGTGGCATCAGATATTTAGACAAAACATTTGGTGACATGAATCTACTAGTTTGCTATGTAAAATCAGTAAACTAATTAAAAGCAAAATAGGAATCACGGTAACCAGTTCTGGAAAATGATGGGTCCTGCATAAAATGTGTCGACAAAGTCCTTGAAAATTTTTCAACAACTGATTTGATTGACATCTTGATCCTCAACAAATCAAAACCAAGTTATTCGGGGAGGTGACGAAATGTGTGGTTGCTGGTTCTTTAATTAACTAAAGTGATTGAAAAACCAACAGAAAGTTGCCAAACACTTAGGTGGGCATTAATCAAGAAATGCCAACAGTTTGGTGCATTGCAGTGTAAGCAGGACTCACTTTAGCATAAAGCCCAGATGAGGCTGGCAATGTGAGAGTTGCTTGAGGAATCGCCATTGACACCACAACTGGTCTAGGCTAAAATAATAATGATAAAAAAAAAAAACTTAAAATCACCAACAAAATAAACAACTGACAACAATTAACCTCAAAAGGTGTCAAAGTGCTTCAAATTACCATAACATGGCTGGTTGAGATTGCGAAGAATTAGTTCCGGTATAATTTGGCAAGGCAGTTATATCATGTAGGTCTTTGTTCTCTAACTGATTTTGACAAAACTTGTGCAAAATGAAAAAGATAATTGTGGTGATAACAAAGATTGCTTTAATTTAACAAGCCTGAGTGATTTAGCCTTAGACTACATGATTGCAAAGCCTTTGACGTCTTTCAGTGTTAAATATTTAAACAGTAACAATAGTTCATTTCAGGACCCGGAGAGACAACCTCTATGTGAGAGCAGATTTCTTAAAGGAAAATGATGTTCCTCGCCATAAGACAACACTCACAAAAGTAATGTATTCATTTCCTGGTAACCTTTCTACTGATCAACAAGCTAAGAAAAACTTAAATAGTACCTGCTGAGGTGTCACTTGGGAAGCAAACAAATGCTTCTGAGGCGAGGAGTTGTCTGGCTGACAAAGGACTGCATGCTGGGGAATGTAATGAGCGCCAAGGAAATCTGAAGTCGATGGCTGAAGGGTGGGTTGCTAAAAATGCAAAGTAACAAGTCAGTTTCAGGCAAGAAATGGTGACCGTATTTTAGGTCACTCGGACAAGACGATAACAGTTTTGTTATTTGATAAACTGAGAAATTTTCTTTATTGTACCTTTCAATGTAACATGCGAACTCTGAAGTTCAAAAACCAACTTATGATTGCGTTTTTTGCTGCCGTCAATCACAGTTATGGCGACAGCCAACGAACCTTGAAAAACAGAAACATAAAATTGGATCGAAAACTACCAAATGAATCACAACTGACAGAGGTGGCCTTTTGACACGTTGTACATAGTGAACTTCTGTTTCCTGAGAGGTCTGGTTAGATGATTGGCTGCAGCAAAAAAAACAAACCATTGGTTGAGGTTTGAATTTCAGAGTTCGCATGTTTTGTCCTTTTCAGGTAAGCTGATTGTGCCAGATTCCAAGCAATTAGTGAGCATGCTGGTAACAAAACACAGAGGATTGTACAGCTCATTCACAGTACAACAGCATAGAACTTTGAACTTACCACAGCTTGAAGGGGAGCTACAGGCAAACCAGTATGTGGTGCAAACTGTTCTGCTGAGGGTTGTGGCAAGCCACTCACATGATCTTGGTTTACCATGGCTTCGTTTCGCACCATTGGAAGATGAACATATGAGCTTGTTGATGCCCGTGGAAGGCCAAAGAGAGAACTGCCAGGAAGTGTCGATGCTTGTTCAGCAATTCCTCTGTTGTGTCTACAAACTTGCATGCTCTTTACTGCCAAATTAAACCTAAAATGGCAAAAGGAAAGACAGTCAAGACATTAGTTTAAGCATTCTTAATAATTAACTTAATAATAATATATACAAACATTAATTTTTTATTATGAATTATTCAGTCTTCAGTTCAACATGTACTGAGAAACTTCTGTTCATTTTTCTGTCCAACAAAAAACCAGACCAGAATAATTGGTTTGCCCAAGTTTGTCTACATGTAGATGATTGTATGTCTCTCGCATGAAAAAGGCCACTGATAAACAAACTTATTCACATTATGCCCAACCATGGCACTGTTGGGACTGTGTTGGGCTTTCAACAAACTGCTATTTGAAGTTGAACCCACCACGCAATTAACTTTATTTTCCAAAAATACCAACTTTTCACTTCATAGTCATTATCTGTGTTAAATGTACCAAGTACACTTACGTATTACAGTGAGCAAAGTCAACCAAACGAGCCAGGGTGATAAAAGGATGTCTGAGGGCTTCATCTGGAGTAATCCTCTTGTCTGGATCAACAATGAGAGTCTTCTTCAACAAATCTGTAAACTCATACCTTTAGAAGAACAAGCATACAACTATTATTAATCTCATTCACGTATTACTTTTTTTTGGTAAAAAAATGTGGCAAAACAACAATGCATTGATGCATGGTAAACAAAAGCACACAAATTAAAATCTTAGATTTAGATTTCAAATTTAGGTGGTGGCCATTGTCAACTGGCATCTAAAAACTAATAATTTTTTTTTTTAATGCCTAGTTTGCATACATGTTCATCAAAATTGTTTCTGTCAACGGATGCAATTTTGTTTGGTTTCATTGTTAAGCCAACAGGAAAGATTTCTCCCTCTGCTGTCAGTGACTTTGTGTGCCGTATATTATTGGCCATTTTGAGAAAGAAACATCTCCACTTTTTCGTTTTTTTTTTTTTATGAAGGGCCAACTTACTTATTTAAAGCATTTACCTGTCAATCTTTTCTGCTACACGTTCATTTCCAACCAGGTTGCTGGGCAGATTCACCTGTGCCATTTCATCCAAAGAATTGAAAATGTACTTCCTTGCTTCTTGTGACTTGATTTTGGTTTCTCTTTCATGTTCACTGCCAGTCTGTCAGAAACATTAGAAAGAAATTTCACACCCTTGATCTTGCAGGATGTATAATTTTTGACTGTCCAGCTGAAGGCACTCAGAATTGCATTTATCATGGAGGATTCTCTGGTCAGGAGTTTTTTGGTGAATGATCAAATAAACTGACTACTAGGGTTTGGCAATAATGGCCGAGAAGTCACACAGGCATGCAAGCTGCAGTAAACTAATCTTTTATTACATAAATTATGCAACATACATGATAAAATGTACTAGGGCACTGTTTACATGGAAGTGGTTTCATTATATCGCTTTCTTCGTTGTTATGCCTTTTATTTTTTGAAGGATACTTGCATACAAGTTTATTTTTTCAGGAGGGGGAAGGAGGGCAGAGAGTAAAAGAAAACATTGCAGTTTTTCCTTTCAATCTACTTTGCTAGCGAACACCTTAGCCAACTGATAGACATTTTAATAATAATCACACTGTACATATGTACAGAGATTAGTAAGAACAAATTGACATCTTGACATCTGATCTTAAATCATTGTGTCTAAGCATGCACAGTGATAGATAATTCTAAAGATCTAGATAACTCGTTTATATTAGGAGACCTCACCTTCAACTTCCATTCCAACAATCCTGTTGTTCCACTCAAAGCTTTTTTGAAAAATTTCAAACTTTTGGAGCCATTTGTTAACAGATGGTCATCAGGCAAACCTTGGGTCTGTGAAATGTAGCGAATCTGTAAAAGCAAGTGGCTAAGCATTAGTTTCAATCTCACTATATATACAGTAAGTGCCACTTCTTGTAAGTGAGGTCCCCGCCTTCTGTAGGCAGCCATGTTTTCAAAATACTTGTACCAAAATTTCCCCAGACAACTTTGTAACTTTTTTTCCCGGGAGCCACTTGGCTCCTTAATATTTTAAAGTGGTAGCCAATTCCATTGCCATTACTATGACAAAAAACTTTTTTTACCCTTCAATCACTTCCCATGCTTTGATTAATAACCTCACTCATTTTAAGTTTAAACGGGCTTACTTGGCAGACACGGTTGTCAAATCTGATGAAAGACAAGCCCACAAAATTTGCATGTCACAAAGAGGACACTAAAATGGGTCATATACAGTGTGAAAGGTTAACTAATGTAAATCCAAGATTGCATTTAGTGAAGAAAGATTTCTGTTGATCTTGCATGAGCTGCATTTCCGAAACAAACTTAACCAGGAAGTTTGCTGCAGATTTATCTTTACAAATCTTTAACATTCACTAGATCTGGTAAGGTGTAACAAAGCATTCTAGATCGCCGAATTTGGCGACTAATTTTCAGGATTTATGCAATTTTAAGCCCTGAAATAACTAGTCTCACAAGCAACCACCACTTGAAGGCAGCCATGATCCACCTCACTCCGCGTCAATTGGGTATCAAGACACCTTGCGACCCTGATATAATGATAAGGTTTGTTCTTACACTTCATTTATCATGTCAGACGTTCGTAAGCAGCTATTGGTTCATCATGACACTGCTAGTACGATGAAAGTAAGGGAAGTTTCAGTATATTTAGCTACCTGATCATATTCTGAAGAGCCTGGATACAGAGGCCAACCCAGAAATAATTCTGCAATTACACATCCCAGCGACCATGTATCTATGGCTTCACAAAATGGCAGACCAAGAATGACCTCAGGTGCCCTGTTGAAATGATATAAAACCATTGGTATGAATGAGTCAGTCTGTTTCTTATATAAAAGTTGAGGTTAAGAAGGCAGATTTTAAGTACAGTCAACTCTTGCCTTGCGGACACTCCCTATTTCGTACAAAACCCAGATCCCCCGCAAAAGTAGTGGAGGTTTGACTGGAAATGACTCCTGCTATTATGGTCTCTCACTATAATTTACGGAATTACAGACATTTTCAAGGTACCAAAACAAGAATTTTACTGTTTTGACTCTCAGTAAAGCAGACACTATGAACTGGTCATATAACACTATTATATGAAACATTGCAGTCTATTGCTCATTATTTGTCAAAACACACTTCAAAAGACTTCTTAAATATTTATTTTACATCAATTCCTTCAATAGCTGTACAACAGACTTTGCCTTCTTTACTTCAGCTTGGGCTTAGGAGAGATCAAACACTCATCCATTGTCATCCAACATACCCAAAAACTACTTCGCAGTTTCACCAGTGTTGATAAGTATGCCATAGTTATATAATGTCAATGGCACTTTTTCTCACACCCTGCTATCATGGACTCTCGCTATAACAGACACTAAACTACATTCCAAGCATGTCCACTATAACGGGAGTTGACTGTAGGTGGCTGCCCTTGTGTGACACTTGACAAAGAGCAATAAATTATAAGAAGTAATAAACACTTCACTTTCATACATCCGCCGGAGCTTCCAAAAAGTGATTTGAACACAACAAAAATATAATGAGAAAAATTTAAGATCTTCCTTAATCTTGTCAATTACAAGGTACATGATTGAATGGAAGCTTGGAGGCACATATCTGTCACTCTAGTTCAAAAGCTTTCGGAGCTTTGGCGTACGTGCATAGTTTACTTGCAATATGTACAGCATACTTGTATGTAAAACTGCATCGTTACCAGAAAATGTTTAATTAATTTCATGTATTCTCTTGCAAAATAACTATCATTATGAAGAAATGTATGATCACATTGGTTTCTTAATAATGGCAAAAGACTTTAAATTGTTTTAAAAAAATCTGATCGCTGTTAATTTTGTATTTTTGCAATGATTTAAAAGTAAAAAAGAAATAAACCATTTCTCAAATAATTGCCAACGAGACAGGCGAGCGAAAACGCGAGCCTGTCTCGGCGGCAGGATATAGAGCCGTGCGTAGTTCGAGGGCTATGCAGAAAAAATCTCAGATCTTTCAAGTCGATTTTCGCGTAATCCGGTTCCGTCAGTGATATTTTTTTGACCATATTAGGATGTAGCCGGAAGTTGTCGAAAAATGCGCACGAACCAATCAGAACCCTGATTTCTGGAATTCGTGAGTGTTGTTTATTTCAGGTAACGCTCAGGATTTGTTCGCCATCAGTTCGCCTAAGTATTTCGGTAAGTAATTTACCTACAATTCTGTTCATCGAGGCGTTTACATCTTGGATTTGTTGTGATTGTATCGTAAACAAGACCTGGGTTGTTTTCTGGAATGAATTCGAGTGTTGTTTATTTGATTCAGGGTAAAGCTCAGGATTTGTTCGCCATCCGTTCGTCGAATTATTTCGAAGATATTTGTTCAGCTCTCCTGAATGTGGAACCTCATCCTTTTATTATTTTGGTAAGTACTTAAGTAATTTGCCAACAATTCTGCTTTTTGAGACGTTTACATCTTGGATTTGTTGTGGTTGTATCGTACAATTGTTAAAGCTGAACAAGATCCGTGTTGTTTTCTGAAATGAATTCGAGTGTTGTTTATGACTTATTTGATTTAGGATAACGCTCAGGAATTGTTCGCCATCAGTTCGACGAATTATTTCGGTAATTGGCTACAATTCTGCTCCTTGAGGCGTATACATCTTGGATTTGTTGTGGTTGTATCATACAATTGTTAAAGCTGAACAAGAACCGAGTTATTTTCTGGAATGAATTAGAGTGTCGTTTATTTGATTCAGGATGAACGCTCAGGATTCGTTCGCCATCCGTTCGTCGAATTATTTCGGTATTAAAAAAGTAGTTTTTCTCACATTCTGCTTTTTGAGGTGATACAACTTGGATTTGTTGCGATTGAATCGCTTTTGGAAAGCCTCATTCAAGTTTTTATTTGAGCAAAAGCGCTCATTGCTGGTAAATTTAATGTGTTGATAGAGTCAAAGAAGCCAAATCGAGCCAACGAGTTCACTTAGCTTCTGACGACCTCTGAGCAAAGTTATTACAATTAAAAGAAACTTCAAACAAACAAATACCATAAATCACTTAAAAAGCTACCGCAAATCACCGAATTCATTCTAAATAATCATTTAAAAACACGTTCAAATTAAACAAACGACATTGATAATCTTCGTCATATTACATGTAAGATTGTTTACACTGTGCTTTGCTCAACACTTTCGTCTCTATTAACTAATTTGCCTGGAAGAAACCGTTTCACATTATGGCCATAATGTACGTATTGCGTTGTATTTTTGCTGTTATCGTTGATATTTCATGGCCATGTCAGAGCGAACAGTGCGATGTTTAGTAACATAGTAGCATCAAAACAGTACTTTTGTAGTTTTCACTACACTGGAAAATATTTGTTTCGAAGGATTTCTCGTGCTTCAAATGGAAGCTATAATCCTTTTATTATTA
Source organism: Meandrina meandrites (assembly GCA_963693305.1). Lineage (NCBI taxonomy): Eukaryota > Metazoa > Cnidaria > Anthozoa > Scleractinia > Meandrinidae > Meandrina > Meandrina meandrites. Next base: position 22,007,332 of record OY855912.1, on the reverse strand, counting down.
CAAATAAACAAGGACACATAAAACATGGAAATCCATTTTATTTTTTTCAAAAGTGTACAGTCACAGTACAGTAGACATCAAATTCTTAAACACCATTGTCAAGCTGTGCTGTCCACACTGACTTAGTTAATACTCGAAGACATTTTACGAACCATTGCTTGGACTATCCATTTCTCATGTGCAACACATTTTCTGTCATATCTGTTTCAGAACTTGTGTAATTGAAAACATGTGAGAACTTCCAGATGCAAAACACCCTATAAAGGAAACTAATTTAGCTGCTATGGAAAGAAAAGCACCCAAGGAGACAAAAGGTAAGAACACTCCCTTTTCTGCTGGGTGGAAAGCATCTTTAAACCCCATTTCCTTTTTATAGGCCAATGTTACGTTTCTTTTTAATTTTTTTTGCTCTTGTTTCCTAGAAAAAAAGCATGGCTATATTCACAACCTCAGTCCAATCAAAACAGCCAAAAAAAAACAAGCAAAGCATCAGTGGTACAACTTCCAACTGCAAACTGCTTCAAGCAAAGTTAGAAGTCGTAGGGTTCAACACCTCTATATATCTCCGTATACAACTCTACCAGGATTCTGAAACACCAGTTCTTTTAAAAGATGTTATCGTCAAAGAGAATGAAAGTGACTGGCTCTTTAACCAACAGTCAACAGCATATCCCTGTGCAAATTCTGACATTTCATTTCTGTATGAAGAACAAGTAAAACCTGAAACAATTCACCAACCAATACTAAGTACAGATGCTACTATTGGACAGGTCTCAACAATTAAAGCAAATCAAAGGGTGAACGTGTCTTGAAAATTGTCTTTGGGAGACAAGAAACCTCAAAAATGCAAAATCAAAGTGTTCAGCGTTTTGTCCACTCAATTAGTTAAAAAATAAACAATGTTGTGTTCAATTACAACAGAATTGGAAACCTTAACTAAAAGAAATTAATTTGAACACCTGTTATGCTAGAAGTATCCCAAATAAATATTACAAAATTCAGTGAACTCTTGCTTACTAATTCTGTTCACTCGTTGGCACTTACCGATAGGTACAACTAGTTATATACGCAATAACTAACCTAGAGAATAGACAACACAGCCCCAACATAATTCAATTTAACAAAAGCTCACAACAAATTTTGTGGAAAAAAAACTGGCTACAAACAGTGATCAGTAATTTACAAGTTATACCACTAGGATTGTTTTCCGCTGGGTTCTTGAAACCTGGTTATTTTGAGCACATTAATTAAAAATGTTTAAGATGCAGATTACAGAGTTTTATGCATAAAAATACATGATTTCTGCAGCAAGGCTGTATCAAGCCAACAAAATCACTTTAATCCTTTAGTCAACACAATAATCAAGTCAACTGTGATTGCTTCCCCCAAATTTCCTGTGTATCAACTTGCCAAGACAAAATGCTTTTAGGAAACACAACATTTATGAAAGTGTCTTTCTTGCCATTTATTAAGAAACCAATGCGATCATACATTTCTTCATAATGATAGTTATTTTGCAAGAGAATACATGAAATTAATTAAACATTTTCTGGTAGCGATGCAGTTTTACATACAAAAGTATGCTGTACATATTGCAAGTAAACTATTCAGATCTGACACAGAAAGCATTTTTTTTTTTGTTATAACATGTTAAATTGCAAAATGAGGTTTTCAGGCATGTCTAAAACCCTATTAAAAGCACTTAAAAGATCATTGAGAAAATTAATGGACTTAAGAGATTCCAAACATTTTCAAGATTTTTTAGTTCACAACAATAAATCAGAAGATTTAATTATTGCAAGATGAAGGCAGTCTCAATATATCCAAAATAGAAGCTCGAAAATGTTGTAATTAATTTTTTTTGTTTTTTCTAGAAGGTCCATAATGGTTGTAAAAAATTAATGTTGCTGGTGCTTTAATTTATTCTGTATGAAAACAACAAGACAGCCACTAAGTAATTGGAAGAAGCTGAGCACGGTGGAGAAAATTATCAAGGCTGTGGTTAGAGTTATCAGAGCTGATAACTGACAGAAAGACCTTGATAGCGAGTGCTACCCTCATGAAAAAAAATAAATTAGGGGTGTTAACCATTTTGCCGCAACAGACCGGTTGGAATGACTGTAGAATAATGACCAGTAAGGATTTCTCCAAAATCAGCAAACCGACCAAACAAGATGAAGCTTACCATCAAATTTAAAAGTCAGTTTCCTGTGATGGGTGACTGGAAATAATGAACAAATGGTACAGGACTTTCCGACAGTTTGTACCAACCAGAATATAAGGACTAGCTTATAGAATAGGTAGTCCATAATTTCCAAAGAAATTTTCTGAATAGTCACCACTCCATTTGCTCTCCAACCAACATTTCCAGGAGTTTAAGATAAATAGTAAGCACCCATGAAGGATAACATAAAAAAATGAAATACGGTAAATTAAGAAAAATAATAAGTTGGTAAGGCATCATAATATGACACCAACTTAGACTCACAGAGGTCATGCAAGAGTTTTTTCCAACAGCTCTGACAGCAGGTCAAAATCACCATCAACTTATTTTGGGTGTGCTGGTGACTTGGTGGCCCAAGAATGTGTTGTCTACATTGTATTCACATTACTATACTTGCTGCTAAGATCCTTACACCAGGGTCCGAAATTGCGCCTTCCTGGTCGCCAATGCAACTAAATATTGAGAGCTGGCGACCAGAATTTTACAACTGGTCGCCAGCAGGCAATTAGACTTAATAAAGTCCTTCGACTCAATAAAGTCCTTCGTCTTTAGGTGACTTGTTATTGCACTGCTATTTGCTTTGTTAAATGTATTGTGGGAGACATTGATTGGGATTAAAATTCAGAGCCGTTCTCCAACAATTGACTCATTTTCTGTCCTGGTGAAATAAAACTGAAGTAAATTTCCCCTTAGTGTACCTCCCAAACAGCTGCGATCAACACGAGTCGAACATTGCGTAGCCACCATGTTGTTTTCCTAATGCCTTGTTACTAAGCTATGACATTTCGCGAACGCAACAACGAACTGTTGCCACGCAAAATTCTATGGAAAAACTGTGTTAAATGAAGAGATATCTGTCAACAAATACCAGGAAAAGATCAATAATATGTAAAAGTTGGGTAGGCATGCTGTTTATTCTGTTAAAGAGCTGAAATTGTGGGTAAGACTTTGAAGTAGAGCCCGTTTCAATGTTGGAGAGTTTTAATTCGATGACGAAGACTTCGAAAGACTCGACTTTCTTTTGATTTCTTGTCGTTATTGTTTTCTGGTAGGAATATAATTGATTTTTTAGCATAAAAATGGCCAAAAATACACTAGCACAACAAGTATTTTGTCTTTTAGTGCAAGAGGAAAGATCGAAAAAATTTTGGCGACCAGAAATTGCCATCTGGCGACTAAAAATTTTGGTCCAGTCGCACAGTGTAAAATTTAAGACAAAATTGGAGACACAAAAGAGTCATTGGAGATCAGAAGTAGAGTGGTGATGGAGGCAATAAGCAAGCAAGCGGAAAGGATAAGATGGACATGGCTACATGTAGGCCATGTCCTTAGAATGGACCACAGCTCTCATCCATGCACAGCCCTCACATGGGTACAAGAAGGCAAGACAAAACAGGATCGACTGCAGGAAACTTGGACAAATGTCAAACAGGAACTGAAGGCAAGACATCAATGAACAAAACAGAGGCAGTGGCATCAATGGAAGATAGTTCAGCATGGAAACATGAGGCAACGAACCAAATTCTCCACTTGGAGATAATGGACAACCGATGATGAAAAGAGTCATTACCAAGGGAAAATTCTCTCCAAGATCTACCAATTGAAAATATACTGTTCAAAGGCTGTGTTAAAAACACAAAATGGTGAAATGGCAAAATATTATAGATACTGCACTAACCAACAAAATAAAAGCTAACCGCAAGCAAACTGGAGTGAAAACAGATGATGTTTTTACTTGCACTCTGAGCTCTCTTATTTTTTCTTGAACTCCCTTGATTGACGGTTCACCAGTGGTGAAGTGGAGGTAAATGTCCACCACTTTCACTGACACTGAGGTGAATAATTGTCTTAGTACAGGTGTACATGTATATACCACACAAGCTGAATAACTAGTGGACCAAAACAAAACTTTCGGTACCCAAAGCGACACAGAAAGCCATTTTGTTTCTCTTTAGCTGCTCCGAGGTAAATAGTACTGTGCTAATCACCTACAAGTTAGCCAATCAGGGTGTACAGAAAGCACTGTTCACTTGTGTGATATATGCCAAATAATACTATCTCTTAAGACATGACCAGGGACTGAACTGGACAGTTCATTATTACTCGCTTGTGTTGATTTCATAGAGCAACTAAATTTGATTACAAGTGTAAAAGGACAGTCAAAACAGGTTGGTCAAAGACCTTTGTTAAAGTGATGGTTTTTTCTTGCCTGACAAAAACAAATTTAAGTTATTGAAATTAACATAATATTTTATTTCTTTGTCCCACGCTCGTGACAAATGAACATTCATCATGATAATAATACTTTTTGTTATACTGGTTAACTACTAAACTGTTAAATCAAGAATTTTGTTGGTCCAGAATATCAAACGTTAATATTGTTGATGCTTCTCGTTTTGAGGAATTACATTTACCTGTAAGTGTGATTTTAGGTGATTTTAGCATTGAGAAGATTTACTTTTTACAAGATATGACATTGTGTTGGAAAAACAACCCACAAAATAAATGTTAGCATCTCCTTCTATGGAGTGTACTCAAATTCTTTCTCAGACAATATATTAAGATGACTAAGCAAGAGATTTGCACTGTAAGGGGGTCAGAATTTCAGTACGAATAAACCAGTATTTTTAAGTATCTACTGTATTGCCATAAAACACTGCTGTTTTGTTATGCAATGCTAAACATAAAATTTCTCCTTACAACATCATTGCAAGCACGTTCAAGGAAAATTCAAATTGCACTACAAGAAACGAATCCTGCTGACTAAAAAAGGGAAAAGCTTTCAACAAGTTGAAATAAAAAAGAAACCGTTTTTTGTGTGCCACAATATTATTGTTTTTGTCATAAATTTTCAAAATTGTCCCCTAGCTTTTAAACCCTCAAGGCAATTTTGCACAAACTAGTGCCGTATCTTAAGTCCCTAAGAAAGAATGACAATATTTTGGCAAGCTCAAAAACAACATTGCTAATGCGCCTATTTCCATTCAAATGAGTGCGCAGGCATTATTTGAATTTCCAAATTATTTGCATCCCCATTCGTAGTTTGCAAGCTCTTGTTATTATTTTTGGAACAAAATGTGGTAATAAAATAATCTGTCAGCTTAGTGCGAACAAGATCTGTAAAGTTTCACCTGCTCGGGCCACAAATGAAGACCCTTTTGTTTGTAAGGTTACTAAATGTTTCCAAATGTATTACAATACTTATCCTGAGGAAATGGTTAAATTTAAAATATGGCAAGTTTTTGTGTCCAATTTTCCATCAGAGAATTCACCGAAAGGCACCAGGACACACACAGAATTAAAAATAACAAAAAAACCCCATAAATTTAAAGATTAGCCTACTTTTATCTTCTAAAAAACTGGGAATTTTTTTTTCTTGTCCTATAGATCCAAAAGCAATTATATGAGCAGACACATTTTTAGGTCTAATATGAATTAACTTGAAAAACATCACGTAGAACTTTGTTACATCCAAAAAATAATAAATCAAAGAAAACCGCAGACATAATGAAAGTATTCGCAGTAATCTGCAACTCCTGCCAGCAGAAAAAACAATTATTTTGTTAAATATTCCTCTGTGGTAAAAATATTTAACTAATTTAAATAATAATAAAAAAAGATATCTGAATTTGCCCTCAAGAGAGTTTAAAACACCAACACAAGGAGAGCAAATTCTTAAAACTTACCTATAATATCGACTCTGTAGATATGAAGAGCAAACAGCTTTGGATACTTGTGTTGCTGATCCAAAGTCAATCACTTTCACCCGAAACGGCTGCTTCTCGGGATCCACAAGCATTATATTTTCAGGTTTCAGGTCGGCGTGAATAAGTCCCAAGGATTTAAGCTTTGACAGCGCGACTAGAACTTGCTGAACTATTGGTCGAATGTGTCTCAAAGGCAAAGGATTGAACTTGGATTGTTTTAGATAATCGTAAAGATTTTGCTGTAACATTTCGAACACCAGACATGTGTGGTTCTTGTGTTGAAAGCATTCGATCGCGCGGACGAAATTAAAGGCTTCTGAGTTTTCGGCGCTTAGCTTAGCCAGAATACCGATCTCGATTTGCCCCTGTCGGGCATACGAGGGGTGATCTTTTAATATTTTGATAGCGCAGAGCTCGTTCGTTCCTTTTTTCCAACATTTTACGACTTGTCCAAACGTTCCCCGACCGAGGAATTCGAGAACCTCGTAGCGCGAAGTGGCTGAACACAACTCTTCGTGAAGCACCACTTTGTAATCTCCTTCGCTGTTGCTATTCCCGGTAGTTTTGGAATTCTGTCGCGATTTTTTCCCGTTAGTCTCAGGGATTTTCAAGCCACATCGCTTGTACGTGTTCACAAGGTTTTGTGTTAAGCTCCGCAGAGCGTTCGTCGCTGTATCAATATGGATTTTATTCGTACAAAGGCCCGTGTAAATTGTTCCATTGGGTCTATTGAAAGAAGTAAATGCACTCGAAGAATGGGCTATCAATTCGGCTTGAGCCATTCTGTACTCAATATACATTAAAAAAGATTTTCTTCAGCTCTATACAACGGCTTTGTACTTGAAGCCATTAAACCATATGAAATGTGCCTTGTTCATTCGAAAGTAAATAAATGAACACAGATTTCACAAAGATTCCTCTTTCCGTAATGAACACTTGTGACCTTCACCGTTTTCCATATGCCATTAGCTTCTTGATTTCCTGCTTAACACACAATCTTTTGAATACTAACTAACCAGACAAGAGTAAGTTGAAGTTTTTTCGCGTTGTTTGTGTATTCTCTAATGAAAATCGACCAAGTTTTCGTCAGTGATTTCCTTGAGGTCGCTTACACATCCAGTTAAACAGAACGTATGCGGTGTTCGTTGCCCAAAGCAGGGAGCTTGCCAAGAATTCCATCTTTGCTTTGGTTGAATTGCAATAAAAGTAGCAGGATTTAAAGAGTACTGTGCGAGTCCAATACACTGTGACTATATTGCTTTAATTGGTCTTCCGCCGTCGTCTACAAACTGTGATCAAACGTGGAAAGGACGATGAATTTCTCTCAACCAATTTTTTCCTGATCCGTAGAACTTAAAGAAGAAAAAATCTGTAAAATATTTTCTCAATGAGGAGATGTTCACTGCTGTTACTGAAGCTTTTAACTCGTTGTTTTTGTAAACTCTAAGCACCAGTGTTCACTTTCCTTGAATAGTAAAGACTTCACAAATGGTCTACCAGTTTACCACATGTAATATTTAAGCAATCTTCATGAATAGTTGATGGCTTGCTTCCATTGCTAGTTCAGGTTCCTTGCTAGACTACAGAACTGTTAAAAACACTCGCCGCGTCTTCACTCTGTGATTAAAGCGTTTATTTCTTGCTGCGATGAAAATTGTTGAAAGGATTTTAATCCGCTGGATTATTCAATGCGGAGAAGCGAGGAGGTTGATTGAAATCAATGAATGTCGATCGCTTTCCACGAAAAAATTCTTGTTGTTCGAGCACCAAGCAATAAAAACACATCTACCAATGAATGAATACGTTTTCGTCTTTTGTTCAATTTAGCGACAACAAAATGTTCCAAGCTCCTGCTGGACTATCGACACGACAGGCTAAGTAAATTTCCACACACAACGAGGATCTCGGCGAGGCCAGGAAAGTGCGACAGGGCCAAATTGATGACGAACAATTACAGTCTTCCCAAATGTTGAGACCTTTCAATCTTCACTTGCATCTTTTCAATAATGGACTGAATGGCAGAAACTTTCTTTCCGATCGGAAACGAAATCGCCTGCTACAAAGCTAAGTAAACTACATCCTCAATGCGCTGAATGCATGGTGTTGATTTTGAGAGCACAGCAAAGCGCGCGCCATGTTTGCTACTGTGACGTAGTTTGAGTCTCTTTCTGACCAATCAGAGGCTGATAACAGAGTTTTGGTCCGTGACGTCAGGGAGTACGTCAGTATAGTTGCCAAGATAGGGTTTGTTGGGTGAGAAATTTCGCAAAAGCGTATTAATTTTTACAAAGAAATTTCCTGCACAAAAGGAGCAAAGAAAAAAGCCGATGATGAAAGTTTTTCGCTTTCTGTTGAATAAAGGTAAAGATAAAACGAAATGCTTCGAGGGAAAACTAAAAAAATATTCAAATGGTTTCAATATCTTAACATACTACAATTGGTGGCCAATCCTCGGCCGTACTGGTATAAAGAAACCAATATTCTGGTATATTTAAATTAGCATCAAGCAAAGGTTCGACTGTTATCAGCCGCTTCCAATTACCACATCCCCACGCAAGCTTGGTCTGAAAACAAATAAAGCTGAGCTCAAATACATATGTCCTACGCTAGCTGACGTAAAGTGTGGTCGTTTTAGCTCCATTCAGCATTTTTATCCTCTAACACGACATTTTTGCAATTTAACAGGCCAAATTAAATTATATTGTCAACAACAGCTAAGCTTGGTAAAAAGCCAGATGGAAAAAATCCGTTTTCAGTTCTCATGGCGTCTTCGGTTCGTCCTTTTAAAACAAGACCCACTATAGTGCATACAGACCTGATTACTGGCAGCCGTGCTGGGAAAAAAAAAAAAAAAAACGGCGGATATCCAGCGGCTCTTGTGCGCCAGCCAAATATTTCCTGAACGGTTGCCTTGAGGTAGTTTATAACTTGACTTATCGATAATTTTCAGGAGCCGACTTCTTCAAACCACAGGCAAATCCGGTGATTTTTTCTTCTAAATACAAACGACCAGGTTAAGGCAGTAAAGGCCCTGAAGATATATCTTGCACTCAACTTGATTGACGCGGATCGCACTGTTTTTAAGATAATCTACTTAAAAAAAAGGTTGAGGTTTTCAATTACTTTGCAAACAGCACTATCAGACCATAACATTGTAGCTGATTAACAGGCCCGTAGGGTGGGAGGGTTCGAGGGGTTCGAACGAACCCCCTAAAATTTTTGAGGTCGGCATTTTTGGAGGGTTGAAAAGGTAAAAACATTTTACACAAAACAATCAGAAGACTGTGACCGGTTGATTACACGGACGACTGCCTTCCTTGCCGGGATTATCAGAGGAAGCCGCAACATTTTGGCACTACAATGAGAAGTTCTAATCTTTTGGATTGGTTAGTTGATGTCAGATAATTCATCATAATTCATCATTCATTCAATTTCTTGTCCACTCATTAACCCTGCATTAAATTGTTATATTTGTGCTTTGAAAACTGTCTAAACGCACACACTCTTTTCGAACATTTCAGAATTTTTTTAGAATGAAAATTACTTTCTGAAGAACTAATATTGAAGGAAAATGCATCCCACCTCAAAAATGATGTCAAAATGCAGGAAATGACACTTGAGAGAACCTAAATTTGTGAAATTTCTAGACCCCCCTAGAGGCTCGCGGCGCTCGTGTCCGGTGGTGAAAAAATACCTACCCAAAAAATAAAAGAACCCCCCTCAATAGAATCCACCCTACGGGCCTGTGATAAAGTTTGGGTGAGGGATCAGGGGGTTCAAAAATAATGTTAGTTTTACTTATATAATTATTCATTATGCTTTTGCATTTTTTATGCAGAATTATGCTTCTGCATTTTTTTTTCTGGATTAAGCGAAAGAAAACGCACATCAAAATATAAATGAAAGAGAGTAAAGATGATGCATTTGACTGCGATTATTATTTATTTATTTATTTATTTATTTATTTATTTATTTATTTATTTATTTATTTATTTATTTATTTATTTACAAAAAACTGACTGAACTGGCTTTTCTTGCTTGGCTTGTTTGTTTGCGAATTTGAAAAGAAGATCTTCTGCAAAATGAACCCTTGCTAGTTTGGTACCTAACCGGCTACAATAGGATGCCCTAAAAAACGGAAGACAATACAATAGAAGTGCTTCTAAAGCCGGGACAGACCATTAGAAAAGTGATGGGGGAAGGGAGGGGGGGGGGGGGGATGGGGAAAAGACAACAAAAAAAATCATGCAAGGCAAAATATCCGAGAAAAAAATCATGCAAGGAAAAACCCAAAGAAAAAAAATCCATGCACAAGATGGGCCGCATTTTGATATTAAACCAGAATTATAATTCTTCTCGAAAAGTGTTCCAAAATGCACCAAATGGCATTATAGGACCCCCAACGAAATGGGCCTCCCGCCCACTTTAATACAACCAAAATCACCGAAACAAGCAAAAACCAACCGGAGTGCTATTCAGGAGTGTACCTTGGACTAAGGTTAGTCTAAAAGACACTCCGTTTAGCCGTCCTGAATATCGCTCAGGTTAGCCTAAAAAAAGGCTCAGGTTAGTCGTTTTACGGCTAGCTCTCAATAATGGTAATGGTTTTGCTTGCTTCGGTGATTTTGTTTCGCGTTCGGCGTTCGGCTCCGCAAAATTACCCTTGCCGATTTTAACACCGTTACCATCAGTGCTAACGTTTGGGTCCCCTCACCTCAAAATTCATTCCTACGGGCCTGAGAGGTACTTTTAAATTACACAAATTTTCACCATACACCTGTAAACTACTACTTACTTTTTGTGTCATAAAATAAATGGAAAGTAACGTAACAAGCTATGTATTTAATAAATCAAAGTACCAGTAACACTGTTTTTTATTAATTCAATAGCAAATTGTGCAAGCCAAAATCCCGCTCTTCCCCCATCAGTTTTCTAATGGTTCGCCCCTGCAAGGGGGGATATGGGATTGAGCATGATTGAGCGCAGGCTCCCTCGAGCCGAGAAGACAAATATAGGACCGCAATGAGTACAAGAGTCTGTGTTGCTTTGCAGACTACCGCTGTGGCGCCGACTTGCAACAAAAGTTGCGAAAAAAACTGCTAAGAACATGCTGCATCTGCTAAGAACATGCTAATGACTGAACTTTGGGTGAGAGGTAAATTTAAAGCTTTCTCTTTTTCTTTTTGCTCCAATGAAGACATATTAAGGTGGGGGTAAACGTGAATTTGAGTGAAATTTTAAGAGGTTTAAAGAAGGGATAGAAGAAAAAAAATTACTTTTGGAACACTACCAGACAGTTGACCCCCACGCAAGAGCATCCCAGGTTGTCAGGAGACTGTTTTGTCCATCTACTAATTTCTAACTTCATATTCTAATTTTAAAATCACAAATATTTAATTAATTAAATATTTCTCCAAATTTTGCTATTCCTTTGAGAAAAACTATCTCTTCCCAAACATCCCCAAAAATCACCAAAAAATTTAAAAAACACCGCTAAACATAGCTTTGTGAGATGAGCATAGGGTTGAAACCCGAACGAGATATTCGCATTAAACCCAAGTTTAGGGATGCAAATCAGGCTTCGGTTTTTCCCCCTTCAAAAGTAAATAAATAAATAAATAAATAAAGATTTACTTACTTACTTATTTAGATCCCTTAGCACTAATTTCAATCAATTAAGTCCTTGAGTAAGGATGTATGTTATCCAGAGCCTATCCGGGACCAGTTTGAAGGAAAACGGGTTGATGAATCGAACTCACTCCAATCGTAGGCATGATTTGCAGCTGTGTGAATCTTGTAGTTTCTTTAGACATCCCAGTCAGCCAATTTGACTCTATCAACCTCACCTACGCAGGGATGGCGCAGTGTTGAGAGCGCTCGCCTCCTGTAATTTTCATAATTAATTTCGCTTCTTTCATAAAATTGACACTAAGTAATCGCGGCAAACTCTTCAGGGAGTCATCCTTTTTCAGTTATCTCTTCGTTTTTTTATGTTTTGTGAGGTAAAAAAACATGCAACAAAATAAAAATAAATGTTTATACCCTCGAGTATTCTTAGTTGCCCCAAATTTTTGTTAGCTTATTTCGACTGAAATCACCATAAGGGTTTATGAGCAACACATAAAAATCACAAGGAGATATGGTTGCAAGGAGAATTCTTTATTCAAAAATTTCATTTCACCTAAGTTCTGCTGCTCAAGTCAGTGAATTTCTCAGTTCCTGTGCTGTGGTTATTTTAGTCCTTGTACATCATCCATAGACGCATCTGCACAAGATAAACCTCCATTATCGGCTTTAGTGTAGTCAAACAAACCTTCACCGTACCACAGTCGTAACTCGGCCAAATGATGCAGACCAAAAGCGCTCTTTCCCATGAAGAAGATCAGGTATGGCGAATATGAGCGGTAGCCTGGGAGCGCGTATAGTAATACTGAGCAAAGGGTTGCGAGAAACGCGGTCTAATGGCGTAGTTTCGCTCGTCAGTGAGAAAAGTGCAAATGTTTTCGTGATTCGGATCGCAGCCCCACGAACTCCCCGGCCTGCTATTTCCTCTTCCAGTGCTACAGCTTACATACCCAGAGCGGTGTCTAAGCATGAAAACCCAAATAAACGCATTCTTGCCCTGGTGTAAAGGCACCGCGCGTATGTGTTGTCTCTCGCGCCAAGACAAACCGGACTGGGGTTGAGTTTGACCCAGGACATCGATCACCAATCCGCCGTGTAACAGAATACAAACGGGCCACACAACACGGCAAAGAAAATGTACTTCACACTGCCATCTGAATATTGCGATAAAGTTCACAAATAGGGATAGTTAACACTACAGCTGCCCCGTTGTTATTCTTTTTTTTCTCAGCGCACCGCTACCAAAGTCAACTCTTTCGCTTGATATTTTGGCTCTTCTATTTTCTAAATTGATTGAAAATCCGTTTTCTGTTTGGAACAGTCTTGCGATAATTCAGAAGAAAACACTCTAATTTTTCTCGTGTTGTGCCCACAAAGTATCACGTGGTTTTTGGCCTTCTCTTTTTCAAGATCATGCGACGAGTTAGCCTGCGAGAGCAGACGACTTTCTCGGCTCGAGTTTCACCCGCCGAGAAAAGACCGAAAAAGCCGTCTGCTCAGTCTCAGGCTAGGGACGAGGACGTGCCATTTAAAACAAACTTTCAGGACGAATTTAGATAAGCAAAACAAAGCCAAAATATTCAAAAAGACGGAATGACCACGTAAATTTAATTACACGATCGCGTCCCCAACTTCCTGAGGTCATTTTGCCTTTTTGCTGTAATGAGTGATCTCAGTGAGGATAAACTTTAGTAATAGCCAAACGTTTTAAAACTACCAATTGAGATCAATTGTTTCCAGATTTTTTGTTTTAATGTATTAGGGCTGGGAACTCAAGCAAAAACGCATGAAAACGCCTGCCGTGGGTTTTAATTATCTCAAGAACTCTTTTGAGTTCTCTTTCCTTCTTGAAAAGTCTCAGTTACAAATTTCATTTAAATGCCGGAAGACTGATCGAGTCTTTTATCCGGTCAAGTAGTTTGTATTTGGCAAGTCGCGGTTTTGGACTGAGTCTTGCTTATCGTTAATCGTGGACAAATTTGTAGATATGTTCGTAATGGTTCTTGGACAAATCAACTCTGTATAATTTCGTCTTCGAGACCTTGCGAAATAAAGTGAGCAAATTTTGGGCTGTCATCATCACTCAATCCCCACGCAGAGATCGAGATTCCTTCATCTTACGTCATTATTGACCAATCACCGAACAGGAAGTTTTATCACACCTCCCGATACCCACTTGCGGGCATTCTGCACAACTCCTGGGCCCAGTTGTTCGAAGCGTGGATAACGCTATCCACCGGATAAATCGCTATCCAGCGGACAAGTGTTGGCAAAACAAACTACGCTATCCACTGGATAGTGATTTATCCGGTGGATAGCGTTATCCAACCTTTGAACAACTGGGGCCTGATACTATTTGCGCGTCCACTCTGGGCAAATCGAGATTTTTTTTTGTATATACGGATATTCTACGCGCGAATTACAATGATGCCTCCTCGGGTTTTGGCCTCTGGGCCAAAACCCTGCGGGGGCAATAAATTAAACTCCCAGGATACTTACCTTTCCTTTAATTGCTCTATAGTTCCGCTTTTCCGCGTTTCAATGCAAAATTAAATTGTCGATCTGCAATCAGCGACTCCACTCTTTCACAGACAATTTTTATGCCGTAAATATTACTTTTTATTCTATGTTCTTGAGTACCGTACCTAACACATCTTTAACAATTTAAACAGTTGTCATAGAAATTTCAAAACATGACATAACCCATATTATTGTTCCTGTTGGAACACTGTTAACAATATTCTGAATATTCGATACGAGAGAAAATGCTAAACATTTATACGAGAAAACCCATTGGCTAGTTGGTAGACGACTCTTGAAGCAACGTTGTTTGATAAGTTCTCTCAATACAATCAACGGGGTCTGTAACTCTGGACGATCAAAGCAAATCAGCTATCAATGCGAACTGATTTGACGGATATTTTAAAGAAGCAATGTCACGATGTTTTAGTCATTTTCCTGATTACTTTGAAATTGCAGGGAACCTCAAAATAATAGTTTTATGAGAAAAACACCATCTCTAAACTTCTCAGTTTAAAGAGTTCTCACAGTCGCCCTGATTTACTGGGGTGAAATCTGTTTTTTTTTTCAGGCCGTAAGAAGTCCAGTTCAATATAAAAGTCATAACGATAAACGAGAATTTAAATTATCGTACGACGCAACCCTTGGAGTGGTGCGCCATCCCACATTTTGTCGTGACGCAGTATTTTTGCGGAAATTTCGCCGCCATGTTTACGTTACAAAGTAAATGGTGTACAGCTCTAGTCAGTAAACAGCTAAAGGAATATGTTATTAAGTCAGTAAACAGTTAGAAAAATTGATTTAGTCGGTAAACAACGAAAAAGTAAATTAGTCAGTTTTTTTTGCGATTTTACGACTTTTAACAGTCACAGATGGTATCCTTTTGCAACGTAAGCGATAAAAACACCAGTTTTTGAAATAATCTGTTGAGAGCAGCCTGGAACAGATAACTAAAACGTACCAGCATTACGTTGTTTCAGTCTGAGCCGGAATTATTTCAAACGTCATAACTTTTAATTTGTATGGGCAGAAAAGGAAATTAAGTATATTAACAATCATTTTAACCAAGAACAATTATTCACCAGTGTTTGGATACCCAGAACAAATTTGTATTGCTGATTACGAACTTGACAGTGATTGGATATAATAACCCCCATGTCAATAGTTCATTCACCCCCTGAGGGAAAGAAAAAAAACGAAAAGCGAAAAAAATAAACATGAAAACGGTACTGGTTAAATGAAAGCATTGGTACTTAGCGCTTCATCGACCCTCTCTCTCTATTGCCGTTTGCCCCCGAGTGTTAAGAATTCGCTGTTGTGGGCTGGTTTTAAGGTACAGTTTGTGTTCCTAGCACTGAAAGTGGCACATTAATTTGAAATCTTTCACTGATGTGTACCCACACTCGGCTAGGGTCGGCTGTATTTCTAGATCCAGAACTCGAAAATTCTAGCTCAGCCGTCGCACATCTAAAACAGCTATATCAAAACTCGAAATACTAGTTCCTGATACACCATAAACAGTCTGCTGCTAGCTTGCCTGGTGCGGCCAAAGTTTTAGCTCAGTTTTAATTCGTTTACACTGATGGTTGGCAAAAAGGGGACATGCACGTCTTTCCACGTTTGGCTTGCTCAGTAAATACTGCGTGTTAAGGACTTGCCTTTTGTTGCTTTTTAATGTCCTTTGATTCCGACACAATGACTTTACATGTGTTATAGTAGACCACTGAAACAGTTAACAAACGTCTTTGGCTGCAGATGACTACTAATAGAAATGGATTGTTCCTTGAAAACTTGAGGCTAAACTTTTCAAGTTGTTTCCGCACGTCTTCAAAAAAAACATCGATATTTACAGACGTTGCTTGAAGGTTATATCTTCCTTTAGATGTTCAAAGATAATGTTTTCATGGGTTAGCGGGGCCAGCCACTAGTTTCAGAATAGTTAAGACCAAAAATCCGCGAAATTCCCGTGACGTAGCTCCTTCAGTTCTCTCGATGTCACTGAATTTACCTCGTGTTTAAATTAAAGTTAGTTTCACTTGAGAAAAGGAATACAAAACTTCATATCCGCTTTTCAAAGACGGAATATTTCAGAGATTCATGAGCTCTAGAACTATATAAATGGATGGCCTTGTTGATCGTCATTCTTATATATATTCTTTTTCAGAGGGAAGAAACCATTTGGCTAAGAGATGTTGCTTAAATTCATTATTATCGCTATCATCGCCGAAGTACTCTCACCCCAAGCTGTGAATGCATCATGTTCTCGCTGGGTGCAACTTAACAAGTCACCGGTTTGCTTTGGTGCCAAAGGAAACAGTTTCGGAAAATTCACTTACGATCGGAGATCGTGAGCTCGTTCATGCTCGTGCACCGCTCGGGAAAGGTTTCTTGTGACAAAAGAGATCCAGAGTATTTCAGTTACTGGGGATGCCTTGCCAATTCAACAGACATCAGAGTCGTCATAACAGACGAGAAAAACAAGATGCTGGCTCCCTCCGAGACATCCCTTCACAAGTATGGAGGCTACACTTTGGAAGGCTTCACCTCTTCATCGTCTGCCATTGTGTTCTGTGCTCCCAAGAAACCTCACTGTGTCTTCGCTAACAGCGAGCTTCGTCTGTGGTATGGAGAAGATTTTCTCGACAGCACCGAGGGCGACAACGTTGGAACTACATGCGCAGACGTGTATGGTCTTTTGGTTTGAACCAGGGACCGATTTAAGAAACCTCGAACAGTACAGTAAACTAAGGATTGTTAGCGAAACGTTTCTGTAGAAAATTGAAATGAAGGCAATAAAATAGCTCAAGGTACAGGAAATTGTATTTCTTTTTTTTTCTCGATAAAACTCAAGTGCTTCTCAAGTTTCTTCAAGCAAGCGTTAGATAGCGGATCTAGATACAGGGGTGCTCAAAATGAAGCCGGAAGTGAAAAAACGTGGGGGGGGGGGGGGGGGGGGACTGTGATTCCAAACTCTAAAAGGACTCTTCAATGGAACAAGCCTGTGCTAAACGGATATCCGAATGAGGTCTGGTTTCCAACATGACGGTTAGAAACCTTTCTCAGAAACAAATCGGTAGTCAAGAAGAATCCCCCGTTAGGATCTGAGTGATGTGTTTTCAAGAACGCGGCTTATTGATAGCCGGGTTACAGAAAAGCCCCGGAAAACGAGGTAGAGCGAGAAGGCACTGCAGGAATCCAGACAACCTTGAATAAATTAAAAGTAATCTTTACTTGCATTTTTTTTTTCAGCACTATAATTTAATCCAAAAATACAACGTCCACGATATCTCGAGCTACAATAGCTAGTACTAATCAAGGTCACGTCTTTCGCTTGTACAAACAAGCGACACATCAAATCTTAAATAATCCTCGGGCGCTTTATAAGTTTAAAAGTCTATAAATGCTCAATAAAACAAGCACCTGACCATACGATGATAAAAACTCGTGTTCTGGTACAATTTATCTACAAGGCGATCAGTATACAATCACATACAAACGGGCGCAAAGACAACGATATCTGGAATGACATACACTTTGATAATTTGCATGAATATTGAAATAAGTTCATGGTTCAGACAAGGTCTGGTCTGGTCTGCTCCAGAAAAAAAAGGGTGGGGGTGGGGGTGGGGGTGGGGAGACTCCCTACAGTGGACTACACGGGGAGGATTCGACCGAATGGGGTACCTCTTTTAGGCCGTAGGTATATAAAACGGTATGTATTTCACGAGCTGGAGTATAGTAAAAGGTAGTGAAAACGTTCATTTCGGTATTCAAAAGGTCTTTCCGAATAACTTCAAGTGAAAAATTAAGAAGAGTTGCAGTATCCCTTATAAAGGAATGTGAACGGAGTACCATTTTCTATCGAAGGTATGCAAAAGGGTTTACCATTTCTGTCAAATGTTAAGGGTACGAGTTTGGATATCGTGGGGAGGCTCCGCGTATACAAAAAGTTTTTGAGTACCCTCCCTCCACCCCTCCTGGGCGGGAGCTTGGTACCCTTCGAGAGAAGAAACAACAAGAACAATGACCCTTGCCCCAAAAAACAATAGGACTGCTACACTAGAGAGCACGCAAGGCTACAAGCTTACCACAGCTGTTAAAGTACTCACTTACACAACGTGAAAAAAAAAATGGCCGCGCAAAACTAGGCCCCCGTTCCGGCGCGGCCATTTTTTAACGCTTATGCAATCTGAGAAACAGCGATAGGGCTCGAAGGAGGTCTAGACAGAAGAAAATATTATTAAAAGTAGATACTGAACAGCAACTAAACACAAAAGATCGTGTACGTGTCCCATTATAACACGCATCGATCAGTTTAACGAGAACAAACTTACACTTTTTTGATGTAAGAGTATGAAAAGTCTGCACGTTTAAAAGTGAAAATGTACAAAACACATGAAAATTGGAACTGTCCATAGTTCCCTAAAAGCTCGCGGAAGAGGAGTACTGGAGGAGACTCTCCCTCTTCCCTCTCCATTTTTCTCACTTGAGTGATCACTGATCCATGACGCAATCACGTCAAACCGAGGCAGGTCCTTGCTTGGCGTATAAACAGCTGCCAATCAAATAAAATACACACCATGGCTTCAAAAATTCAACACTCCGTTATTAAAGCGTCATATCTCGTAAACAATGGCCATATTCTTATGGTTGACAACGCAATGAAGACCACTCAAAAATTCAACAGTTAGTGGAACTGTACGTTTGTATTGACACTAAGCATGTTCGTGATTTGTTCGAAACCAACAGCAAAAGACATCATGCTCTTACAGCGGTTTACCGCTGACCAAGAAAATGCTGAGCTCACAGAAGTCTTCCACGGCACTCCGCTGACCCACAGTAGCAGTGCAACACTTTGCCTTTGACGCTATCCACTTCGTAAGCGTAGTCCCAGGTTAGCTCGGTTCCAGCTGCAACATTCCTAGTGGAAAAAGGAAAAAAAAATCCACGTTTGTCATCCCCACAGAAAAATCCCATTCCGTTCACAGACAAAACACTCAAGGTACCATCACACGAAAAGAAATTTTACAGGGCCATGTCGCATACACACAAAACATAAAAAGAGTTAGTGGCCGGGGAAACTCTCTCATCTGTGCTGATTTTTTTCAGGGGGCGTGTTTTGCAACATGACCACGCTTCATTCTCTTGCATGTGTACGTGTTAAGATTATATTCCTGGGGCATGTTACTCCGAGATGTCTCTTCAAGTGTCAGCAGCTTAAAAGTGCAGCGGTTAGTTTGTTTCACTTGGTTTGTATGGCAACTAAACAAAACTAAATAAAAATAACCGTTTAGTTGACAGCCACTTACTGCTGAGTGAAGAACGCTACCCAAGGAAATCGGAGGTCATGAGTGTCTACAAACACATTCTGGACAAACAGGTTTGGTGAGCAGCTATGCTGTTGAAACAAAGACAAAACTGGTTTATTAAACTTGTTTAGCAGGAAGCCGTGCTGCTGAAAAAACACTGCTTTTAAATTTGAATTAGGGACTGATATGTACCAGTCATTCTGTATTGGTTTAAAGTTTTTGATTTGGAATCAACTGATAAAAAGCGATCCCAATCATACACCAACCCAACTGTCCGTAATAGATAGCAATTCCACGTCTTACATCTTCTTCGGCGTCTTAGCACACCAAAGAAGGATGAATTTCTGACTTTTTAAACTAGACTTTTCTACGTTTTCCAAATGTTTCTGTGCAAATCCGTGGGAAAATTGTGACACAAAAAAAATGTGCAGAAACTGAAATAGTACGTAATAGTAATTTACAAAAAAATAATTGGTTTGACCTTTTTTTTTTCTAAGAGAGGTGACAACAAACAAAACAAAACCAGAAACGTTTAACTAAGTTTGGAAAGTTTTGAAACAACAGCGGTCAATAAAAACCATTATCACATACGGGGCAAAATTACTGAACGCTGATTGGTTGAGACAGAGGGCATTTTTTCTTAATCACGAGGGCACTTTTTGGTAATCAAGAGGGCATGATTACTTGATCGTGATTGGCTGAGCGCGCGTCGACTGCACTGAGTTGGTTTCCCGCTTGAAACGAGTTTGAAAAAAGTTCAGAAACGCAGTGCATCCGAGTTTGATATAAATGCGGTTATTTCATCAAATGTGAAAGAAAATCGGTAGGCAGAAATGAGTGGTGCCTTGGTGGAATAGAGAGATGACTTTTCAATCCAAATTCGTTTGTCACAGCCCGAAAAAACTTCTGGACGATTGGCGCTGCACGGAGAATAGAAATTCATGGCGGCTTAGACCACTGAATCGACACTGAAAGATAACATTTCTTCGTTTTGCTTGCTTCGCCTTATTAGAAACAGAGCCTGGAAAGGGCATAAAATTAGTTGGTACTTACAGTTTTCGCTGTGGAAAGGAGAATGTCAGGTTCAAGAAGTTATTAAAGCTCGTTCGGACACTTTGTTTATGACTTTCATCGATGCAGCATTTCTGCGCGGTCGGACGCCTCGTAAACAAAGGTAAATAAAATTAAAACTGCATTCAGTTTTATCTGTGAAGGAACTATTATGAGTGAATTGCACATGTTGTGTTATGCTTACTTTTACTGTTTCTCGACATAAGTTGATTATTGATGTGGTCATTTTGCTACGAGCAAATATTCTTGCCAACCGGTTTACGCCATGGCAGACCTCGTTTAAGTTTTCTTTTGTACACAAGTTTGCCCTTTATGTGATAAACACGTAATCGCAATGTGCCCTCGTGCAATTAAGGATTAATTTCACTTGCATTTTCAAAGTTTTCCAAATTGCCCTTGTCGCTTCGCGACTCGGGCAATTTTGTGAAAACTTTGAATATGCGCGTGAAATTAATCCTTAATTGCCCTCGGGCCCATGCGATTACATATACTAATAACTTTTGCACATATTTTTTGCACATTTTTGGCCCTATACCCACCTAGGATCATGGCCATAAGTAGGTAAGTAGTAACTTTTGCACAAAACAACCAGGAAGCCAACACACTTACATTTAAATATCGACCACAGTTCCCATAAGCCTTGGCGTCGATGACGTAGCAATGTTCTTCTCCGAACATCAATCTCGTGCTTAGTCTCTTGCTACTTACGGAGGATTGACGAGACAGAGAGGGGTGTGAGGGCGATGGAGTGTTAGGTGAGGCCTTTATTGAAGGGCTGGTTGAGGCGGGTTTCGGATGAGAGCGGGAATAATGAATCTTGGGCTTGTTAGCTGGAAAAAGAGACAACGTCGTAACAAAATATTTAGAGCAATTCTCACCATGCGGTCAAACGAAAAAATGATAAGGTTATCATTTTCAGTGTTTAAAGTTTGATAGTTTACCAGTGTCACTGGAATTTTACTAAAAAGTTCTACGTGTTTAAAGACAGGGAAATACGGACTTGTCGATGCAATTTGTCAAAGCAATTTTTCCGGTGGGGAGCACTTGAAAAGTCAAGGAACTCAGTTAATTTGAGAGAAATGAAAATTCATTTACATTCGGCAACTATTTTAGATATCCTTGTTCATGCTTCCACTTGATCGTTAATGAAATCACCCAAATAAAAAGAAAAGTCAAACCCTGGGTTAGCGTTAATCGGCTTTCGAACAACCAGGCCCTGAGCCATAAATCCTCTTTAAAAGCCCACCACTACTGACCCAAGATCGTCCAAGCCCTTAAACGGAATAAAACATGCTGGAATTCAAAATCCTGGTCTACACTCGTAAGATCAGCACAAACATAAACGCAAGTATAGCCTCAAGGATGTTCACACTTGCAAAAAGCACAAGCATGAGATGACATAAGCAAGCGTAGAGCTTTAGAAATCCCGATGAACATTCAGTCACGTCAACAACCAAATCTTGTGCTTGTTCTCGTCTCTAGCCTGTTCTCACTCGTAAAATAAGAACAAGCACAAGTTTCGCTCTCTTCTGCTTGTGTTTATCTCACGCCGTTTCACACACGAGTTTTCTTATGCTTATGTTTGTGCTCATCGCGGGACCCGGGACTTCAGTTTGTAAACCTCACTCACACACGGAACTTACGTTTTAACTTTTTCGCCGGCGGCTTTGACACCCCAGTGCTTCGTTTAGAACTTCCGGTTGAAATCTCCGACTTCTGGTCTAACGACTCGGGCTTCGAAACATCCGAACGTAAACTAGATGGCGAAGGCGGGAAAGACTCCATGTTTTCTGTCTCTGGAGATGACGGATCAGATATGGGTTCTACCCGAATTCCCAAAGCATTTTCCACACTCGGAGATTTCTCGGTCGAACTTTTGTCGAGAACGTCTGCACCCGAGTGGTCAAAGTCCATTTGAATTGGCCCGTCCGTTCCATTGACACTAGAGTCGGACGAAGACGGATGAGCAGTTAAAACGCGTCTAGATAACCGTGAAATCATGTCCTCTAGCGTGTTTGAAACCCGACGAGTAGGGTTCATTTTAGTTAAAACAGGCGGCTCGTCCGCCACGGTTGTGTTTTTGGCCGCAAGCTTAGAAAGATCTTCCGCGGAGATAAGCGGGGGCGCAGAATCCGAATCCTCAACTGGTTTCTCAGAACTCTCCTGCTTTTCCTGCTTATCAGGTTTTTCTGGCTCGACCGGTTCAGGTGTGACCCTTTCAAGTTTGACCTGCGGCTGTTGATCCTTTTCTTGAGAAGCCGAATTTAAGTCTCTATCTTTGAATGTTGAACATTCTTCGCTATCAGCTTCTGTGTCGCTTGTTAAGTCAATAATTCCCATATTGTTTCCTTGTGCAGCATTAGCAGTTCCATCCTTGTGAGTAAAGTTATTTTCGCTCGCCGTATTTGCCTCGCCATTCACTGGTCTGTTCTGTGAGGTGTTGTCCCGCATTTTCTGACAAAAAGACTCGTCGACCTCATCAAAATCAAAATCGCTGCTTTGACTGATATTCTTTTCTTCTTCATCTGTGGTAAAAAAAAAAGAAAACAGTGTGATCCGGGTGCCATGGTTTCTAATCAGTTATTAGCTTCTAAAGAAACTGCTGTGCTGCATTGGTGAGCACGTTGCTACGACGAGGGGCTAACGCTCGAAACGCCAGCTTTTGAAAATTCTGTACAGCGGTTTATTCACCTAATCAACTCGTATTATAGGTGTTACCATGATTTAAACATCTCGATGAAGAGAGGGCCTATATATGCTGTCATGAATTGTCCGCAGATCCCCAATATTAAAGCCCCTACAATATTAAATAGACCCCACCCAAACGAGGTCCCAAATATGGCACTGAAAACATCAGAAACCACGTGGGATTATCAGCGAAATAATTTTACCTCTCAGTTGTTTAACACTATCCGCATCTTTCAAATCTTTTTCATCCGGTTTTACTAAAGCTGCCTTCATTGCGTTGGCATTATTTTCCGCGCCAGTCTGGACACTACTCTTCCCAGTCTCTTCAACTTTCGTTATCTTTTTCAAGAAGGCAGCCGCTTGCTTCTGGTCGTCATGGTAACGCTTTAACGCTATGTAACACCTGAGAGGTCAGAGGGTATTGCATGTTAGCAGATTTGGACGTCAAAAGACGTATTTAGGTCACAAAAAGGAAACACAACTAAGCAATGCAATAAAAAAGCTCTGTTTGAGCTTATCTTGATAGAGTTCTACTTAAAATTCTTTATCGCTTTTAAAACTGAATGAGTCTTTACTCGATAGACAGGAATTGTTTGCGGCTAGAGCTTGAAGAGTTTACGCGGTAAAACACAGTTTTAACACCTCCGGCTTAAACGCAAGCTTTGTACTATTGAAAAGCCTACAAGCGCTGTTCCTCAGTTCACTGTTTAGGTTTTACCTTAGCAATGAAAGGCATACTTCTGACTCACGAAAGCATGAGTCAAAGCGTGAACAGACAAACATATTATCGTTATTACGGCGTTTCTTGGCCAACTATCGCTGAATTTGTCAGCGTGTCTGGAATAGTCACAAGAAAACTAGAACTGAAGCGAGATGAGAAGGCTGAGGGATTAGGACGAGGGTGATGCAACACTCAGCGAATTCAGCAATATTTACCAAGAAATGCCACTGCAGGCTACAACTCAAAAATATGAAAATTAAACTTGCCATTTTTCATCAGCAAGGTGCGATAAACAGTGTGCTTTCGACTCTCGTTCAACCATCAACGTTTCCTCTCCTTGTGCACCGCTGCGATGGATGTAAAATACAACAGGTCAAGTTAACAATATACGAACTGACTGCACTGTCATCGAGCTTGCAACCACGAGTTACTGGAATTCCTTATTCCTGAGGTAATTTTACCAACTATGTGCATCTACCCGCTGAAGGAAAACACTCCCATTTTGGAAAAATAGTATGTACCACATTTTCGAGGGTTTTTCTCCGGGTTCTCCGGTTTTCCTCCACAAAAACCAACACTTCTAAATTCCAATTCGATCGGGAATCCGAGGGCCACAGGTTTGTCCGTTGCAAGACTGTTAGGTGCTACCCTCGTTAAACAAAGTCGATTGATTGATTGATTGATTGATTGATTGATTGATTGATTGATTTTCCCGATTCTTACTGCCTAATCAAGCAGTGCCGGCCACTCTCCGATAAATTAATAAACTGGGTCACTAAAATAGGCAGCAATCTTGAGCTTGAGTAAACATAAAATATACCAGCCAGAATGTAGGCTAAGTAAACAAAAGACATCTGATAGTCGAGTTTCTTTCGTCGCTACGTGGCTCTAAGTTTAACAGAAAGATGGTAAAGAGAATTAACTGATAGAGCATCTACTGTACAATTAGTAAGTCAAAACTTAGGACGAGTGTAAGCTTTACTTCTTGGCGGCCTTCACTGCGAGGTGAAAGTAATGGTGAAGTTTCTTGAACAGAAACAAACAAACAGGAAACTTGTTTACCGTTTTCTCTTTTCACTTTTCCTTCCTGATCTCTGTGAAATAAAACAACAACATACTTAGATCATTTTCTCTTCAGTATCGATGGCTTTCTGATAAATTTGAAAACATAAGTGAAAGCAATTGTTTTAACCACATAAATATATGACCCAGGGAGCTTCGTTCAACCTTACTTATGCACTCTCTTTTACTCATCTCTTTCTCTATAAAGTAAACATGATTTCCCCAGTTAGAGCAGTTTTCAAATGAGTGTCGTAAAACCAAAACCAAAGTAATCACTCTGGCCAATCACAAAAGACACAGACAATCCAGTGAACCAATCAAAACTCGAAGCAAATACAAGTAGCCGACACGAAGCGCGGGAAAACGTGCGCGAGGAAGTCGCGATTGGTTTTGGTTTTAATTCTGATTGGTTGAGAAAGTGGCACGACTTTTTTTTTAGCCAATCACTGAGCGTAGTGATGAACTTTCGACACTCAAGTGAAAACCGCTCTATTAGCAATAACGCAAGATATAACTTGAATGAAAAGTTTGATCCCAAACATGCAGCTTCTCAAATTTAACGGCAGAAACACTTGTACCTTTCGCTTCTTTCTCCTGGATGGTTTGTGGTTGGTGTGTTCGCTGTCGCCGTGTCTCGAGTTTCTACCTGAACTGTAGCTTTCCTCACTCAATAAAGAATCAACTTCTGATGACTCATCTTCTGATAAAGAACTGCCAAGAAAAAAAAAAAGCGTGAGCGAAACAAGGTTCCCATTCATAAACAGTCGATGCCAATTCAGCAACACTGTTTTTTTTTACTATCACTGAACTGACATCTTGTTCTCCCTCATAACCTCTCACCTACAAGGCCTAATTTGATGTAAATATAAGAGCACAGTTGCGATCTTTTTCAGGCCTAAACTAGAGCAGAAATGACATCGACCATTACGGAAAGCTTGGTTACCATTGACGGCGTCGACGGTTAAAATGGCATCCAACGTTTAAAATCAGCGTGAGCGACACCTTTTAAATGCTCTCATTACAAGATAACTTCAGTACAATAAAGGCTTTTTACCTCTCGCCGCTATTTCCCGAAGCACTCACGGAAGAACTGCTGTCTCCGCCGAGAGTCTGATATATAACACTGTCGTCTTCCTCAAGGTCTGACACGTTCGACTCATAGCCTTCCTTGGCTTTCTCGACCACCTCTGTAATTACAATGCAATAAATTAGAAAATTCAGGTTCTTTTTGTTTTCTTCATTACTGAAAACATGTTCCGCTCTCAAGAATTCACTTCAGTGATACTGAAATTATGTAACATAAAATCAACGTTCTTCGAGAACAGGCCTACTTTGCTATTCTGTGCGTATTGCGATGATTTAAAGCTTTCTGGATTTAAATGCCACTCAATGCGACTTGTAACTTGTGTGCAAGATTGAAATTCACTTTTTCTCACCGATGTGGTCCAGCTCTGCAAGATACTCATCTCCAAAATCTCTTCCCTCCTGCGAGCAGGGAAAAAAAGGAAAAAAAAAACATTTAACACCCAGTGCCAGCATTTAAAGAATGTACACTGATCTCTTCCTTGTCACGCTATTTGAAGCGATTTTTTGCAACATTGCAAAAATAAGATCTTTAAGTTTGAGGAATTAAAAAAAACCAGCTTAATAAGGACGACAAAATACTTTGGAGGTGAAAGTAAACAATATCAAACAAGGGTGGTTACATTGCGGAAGACTTGAGACAGATTTCAAAACCGTATTATTCAATTTCTTATCGATGTAGCGAAAATCATGCTTAGGCCAAAATCTGTAATATCCCACTTTGTTCATACAACTTTTTCCTCGTTTTAAGCTCCGCTCTGGGAGATTCAAAACGGAGGAAAGTCAAGCATGACTTGTCGAAGTCGCCTTGTTTTGGATGTTCCTGCGCGTTGCTTGCCCTTCTCCGTGCTTTTTTTGTACCAGGTGATCGTCAGCTGCAACGTGCCATTCATGTTAGGATGAACTATTCTCGTCTGCAAATGACTGGCGACACGCGAATAAAATAAAATCACAGTCAAACCTTGTTGGCCATATCCTCGTTAAGAATCTGCCCAGCATACGTGCAGACAAACGTTCCCATGGGAATGTCATCCAGAGATCGCAGTCCCCAACCCCTAAAAACAAACACAACAAGGAACGGTAAACGACGCAAACAAACTAGTAAACAACAACAAAACAGTAAAACAAAAATGGCAAAATAATCCAACAAACAACACAAAACAAAACGACCAGAAAAAGTTAACAGGAGACAGTCAACAATGCAAAACGAAATTGTAAGCAACAAACCATTGCTAAAAAAAGTTATTGGCGTTTAAATTTGTAAATGAAGATTTACCACTATCCAGAGGAACACCAATTAAACGAACGTCCGCGGTATAACGAACGTTGTTTTCAGCCCAGTCAACGTAAGTTACAGTAAAGTGTATTGGAATGAACACATTTTCTCAGTAGGTTTATCAGGAATTTCATTGCATCGGGGTTTCGCCAGTATCTCGAAACAATCTTAACTCGCTTTCGAGTCCCACTTCAAGACTTGCAATGAATGTTCTGTTGTTTCACAAAATAATGAACAAACCGTGAAGTAGTCGATAACATTTTCTATAGAGATCAACAAATATACGAACGTTAAATGGCCTAAAAATGGAAATTTGCCAGACAAATGCATCTCCTGTTGTCATTTTGCAGAGTTAAACATCAAGAGAGGCAATTATATACCTGTTTTCAGTTTTGAAAACTTGTAATCGTAGTTGAATGCCGTTCTGTACAACTCGGTTGAAACACTGACTTCCACAAGCACAGTTCTGATTGCACTCGTAAATCCTGAAAAAAAAAATATTACAAATTAAAGTAGCTGGTCAGACTTGAACTCAGTTGAGCATTTACACATACAACAAGAACACAAACAACGGAACAATTGGCAAACTTGCACTCATTTCTATCACAAAACATCTGTGCATTCACGAAAGCATGATTCCATCAAGTTCAATCTCGCACCACGAATCTTTGAGTTTGGACAAATGGGGCGACTCTTGAAAGTTCTGTTTCAGGATCGATGTTGATTGGGTTTAAAGGCTGTACAAATGCCCCTATGTAAAACTTCAAGGAGTCTGTTGAGAAATACTTTTGGCGATTCAACCATAAGCCCTAGATTTTTGGACTCAGAACTTTCAAGGGTCGTTCGCTTACCGACCGCTGGTCAAGGGGAACGAAGACTCTAAATGGAGTGATTTTTTTGTTATTTCACAACAAGATTCTGATGAAGAAAGAAAACCGGATTGTAGGCAGAAAAAACCGCTTATGACCAGTTCAAACCGTTCTTTCAGGTGAGAATTTTAAAACCCACTTACCCCGTTTGTACACCCTCCTTGAGTCTGCGGAATTCATAGCCAATGGTTGGATCCTCTTTGCCCCCAACTGCAGCGGATGCTTGGATGGTCAACTGCGCGCATGAACACTTGGACTTGTCCTTTATTAGGTTTAAAATAAGATGTTAATACAAAACTACTAGCTTATAGAGAATGATTGTACACTGCAACATTATACGGGTTCAGTGGAAATCAAACAGGTTCTCCGAAACTCAAAGAGATTTGTCCTGCTTCGACGAAGGGAAAACATTCGAACGTCAGCCTTCTAATTTCGTTATATACCTCCACACATAAGAACCCAGTATCTGACCTCGCTCAACACGAGTCCCCATAGCTCAGTGGTTAGAGCGTCCAACTGGTATTTTGAAGGTCATGGGTTCGACTCCCGTTGGGGGCTCGAAAAACGTTTTTCTAAGTATTCGACTTGAGAACGCGTCTTCATTTATTGCACTTTATCCAAGACACCATTTCACTCACCGTTAACTAGTACGTGTTCCGCCTGAAAGTCGTCCCACAGTAAATTTTAGGTTTAAACTGAGTTTAAAATGACCGGGATAAAAACATCCTACGAAGAGGTACAACTGGGCTTTATTTTTGTTCGTATAAAATCATGGGATACATTGTTTAATCACAGAAAGAAATTACCGGGGATATTCCACGAGAATAAACAAAAACACCAACCAGGTGATATTGTCTTGATGAATCGCCAAATTCTTAGCACGAGCATCAAAAGAAATGTATGAAATCAGTAAGGAGAATTAACAATTTGAGCTTTGGAAATAGTAAACAACAAATCACCTGACAGTTGTCCGTGCAGTCACAGCACGCCAAGAAGCCTGGGTCAAGAACCATGTTCACTCCGTCAGCTAGAATTCGTCTGGAGACGTAATCGATTGGTGGAGGAAAACACGTGTCCACTTCGTTAACAACCTGACAGGTGTCAATCAACATAAAAAAAATGAGCAATCATGTTAGGTATTGTTAGAAGTGCAAACAACATTATTGATTAGGTTAAAACATGCAAGAACACGTTCAACCATGCAAACATCTGATTTTACATGTAACAAATTGAACCAATTAATATTTGATTTTGTAGAACAGAACTTGTAAAATGACAAGAACCCATTAGGAAGTGAGGAAAACTGAGTAGAGCAGTACCTCTTGTGAACCTCTAATTTCAGAGGCATTCTAAAACAATATTGCTCATTGTCTTCAGGGATAGGGGCATTGTTTGTGCCCTTTGTCCCATTGTTCTTATGGCCAATCATGTGAGATGTTCAATGAGGTGCTGGTCGACTCGGAAAACTAACGATGGCGAGGATGGAAATGGATTACAATATCAACAAACTTAAAAAAATCAGGCTGACATTTTCCGTTGTAGCGCCAGCTTTGGAAGCACCTACCGAGATTTGAACGGCCTCTGCACCGCGAGATATGTCAGGGCAAATTGGTTCCTAAGGGGAAAAAAAAAAGAAAAATACAGCAATCTCACTCTTAGCAAGCACAACTTATGAAATTCATATTCATATTTTTGCACAATAGTTTATTTTGTTTCGTGTCAAGTTTGAATTGAAAATACATTATAAACTTGCTAGAGCAAAGTTATAATTCTCTCCCAGGCGTCAAAAGGAAAACGGAGTTTATTATTAGCGTGAAAAAATACAAGGAACTGAGTTAACAGTAAAGACACCTTTTACAATCTAGAGCTTCAATGCTACAGATCAATAGACCATAATTATTCGTCTGCTCGGTCTTGAACTGGAACTAGCTTGCAATTGAGGCTAATACAGGGAATCTTTTCAAATACAAATCACATTAAGATTCCCCGGCAATTAACCTTCATTGCACGCTAGTTCCAGTCCAGTATACCGTCTGTTGAAGGGAGTTTCAGTGGTAATTTACACAGTATTGTCTTTAGGTCCAATCAGGTGCCATAGAAAACCAACCCCTCGTCAGTTTTCCCGCGATTGTAGAAGGCACGCTGGTCAAGTTCTGACAAGATTGATACATTTTTGACAAGTGTAGAGATCAGCTCTGCCACTATTAAAAACCTACACTGCGATCTAAATACGCACAAACAGCTACTAAACAAAACCCTCACCACATCTCGGAAGACAGTGTCTTGACAACAGATATCCGGATCGAATGTAAACTGATCTATGGACACGTTGGTAGCTTCTGTTATCGTCACTAAAGTAAAACGGAAACAAAATAACTCATTACTTGCCAATTCTTAAGCCCCCCTGCCCCAAAATATACTCTTGACATTTACCCAGTGTAAAGAAGCACCCTCATTTATCAAGTACAACTAATATCCACAAACAAATTCTCCTGAATGAGCAACATACATGGTTGGGAGAATTTGTTAAAAGTTCAAAACAGTTTCTCATAAACTTTTTTGATAAAGTATTGACATAGTCAGGAAAAATTTGATAATGGTCTCCCTTGGAAATTTCAAAAAGGGTTAACAGAAAAGGCAGTGGTCAAGCACAGAAATTAACATTTCATGAGGCATGCAGTTAATAAGTCCAAAGGGCAATTTCCGACTTACAATAATTAGCAACCTCCAACATTGACCTCTGCAAAACAAAAAATACAGTTTACAAATCAGGCGTGGGAAATGTACGATTTTACTTACGAAATGCACTCAGCAGAGTGTACGCAACACCTAAGTCTTGCTTTAAGCTACATGTATGTCAGTGTCTTTCAAGTAACATACAATGCAACTGATGAAAAGCATTCTCGTAACCAAAGTATGTCACCCATAACCAACAATCGGGAAACGAGCGACCCTGGAAAGTTCTAATGAAAGCCCGAAGATACCGTATTTCCGGTTGAATTACGCATGCCTACCAGCCGAAAGCAATGGCCAATCGCACTCCATGGTGTTTTACTTCCGGTCATTTTTGTTTTTGACAACCAATCAAAATCGATTCTGCGATGGAACTCTTGAGTCGCTCGTTTCGTAAAGATTGCCGAGAAAGGAACGAAGACTCGAGGTACGAAATTGGATGAAACGAAGAAATCTTTTGGAATCGGCCATTTCTAAGGACACGGAGATTCTGTCCAAAGAGTACACGCTTAAGTCTTGCGATACGGGCATCCTTAATGCTCTTTTGGGCAATATATGTTTCAAATGACGTTTTCCGTACAAGTTCAGTTCACTTCTTGGAAAGGGAAAACCTCAGATGGAGTGACTGAAGCGGACAGTTTCTGGCATGGCACCAAGCAATTTTGTCACATTGAGATAGTCCTACAGCTGGCTTATTTAGATTTTCCTTTCAGAATTAACTACTTTAAACTGGTGTGGCAATTTTTCTGTGAACTTACCAGCCTTTTGTTACACGGAGTACGGTAATAAACTGTTTTCTTGTTCCCAGGGTGACGCTGAGCCACTTCTCTGCGAGAAAATAATAACAATAAAAAGTTAGAAATGGTTACACAACAAACATGACATTACCAGTGTTTCACTGATACGAGACCTTCAGAAGCAAACCTTGACTGTGACCTTGCTGACTTTCTGCGTATCAATGAGAGAATTGAGGGTTCCTATTTCCTCTCATATTCTTCTCCATATAACGACGATTGATAGAAACTTATTGCAAACTTCCAAGTCAAGGTTTAAAACAGCGGTGAGCAAAGAAAAGCAAACAAACATAGAAACTTCGTATAACTCAAAGAAATATAACCTTTTCCACTTCAACAAAAGAGGAATCGCTCTTGGGTTGTGCTTCACATTTTCCTCTTCATCTAAGCTAAGCGGTGGATTGCATATGATGGTGCATTTGTGAGGACCTGCAATAGAAACCAAAAGTTAACAAAGGAAATAAATTTTACTCATCGACTCAAATTGTCCCCATTTCGAGTGTTGCACAACGTTACTGAGCTTTGATTCGGGAATGGCTGAGAAAAACTGGGGAGAGCTAGGGGAAAGGAAAACCTCATCTCCAGTTTCCACAAAGACAATCCTTTCTCTTGGGTTTTTCGCATTTTACGCTATGGGACTGGAGGAAACGTGGCGACTGCTTGCACACTATTCGCCGTTTGGTTGCGTTTTGGACAATTTCCTTGATAGTCTGGACAACGTTGGCTCATCAAAAGCTAATAGATTACTACGAAATAGGAACTTATCCATTATTACACCGATGCGTTTCGAAATTTACACCCCCCCCCCCCCCCAAAGGAACGACGCACCTAAACTGAATTTTTGTGTGGCTTCCACGAAGTGTGTACCCACACCATGTTACGGTCGGAGTTATTTTCAAAATGTCCGCCTCACCTTTAGGAGCTTGTTTGTTCAGCACAGGTACCCCAGGAACCTCACACTGTCCCACAGGTTTGTTGTCCATGTCAGTCTGTTTCAGTCTCTCTTCGATCAGCGATGCCACGTCCTGTTTTCGCCGGTTATTTGTAGGGATTTGGAAGGCTGGGACGCGATTACAGCCTGTGCTTCTGACGTCACGCCGGTTCGCTCGTAACCAGGGCGCTTCCCAGGCCTGAAAAACGAGAAAATGGTTAACTAAAAGGTCACACTGTACTAGTCTACAATTATAAATTTGAACTCTAAGGAATTTTTGTATGAAAAGAGGATTCCATGTTCTTTTATCCTCTCATGCATTTCTCTCCCTGTTTCCCCGATAAACACTCAGACTGCCGCATTCACATGAAATCTTCATGGAACCGTCTTGTTTAGCTGGTTTACGGGGGTCTCTAGGTCACACAGTGTGACCTAAGCGTTGTGCCGGATTTGAGAGCGTGGGTACGCCTTGTTGTTGTAGGTGGCGGCGAAGTAGTGAAATTTAAATCTTTGAAGTATGGATGCATGCAATCAAGAAGTGCAATAGCCCATCGATAACAAAGCGGACCCATAGGGGAACAGCATGCAGTCAGAATAATAATTACTGAGTGTGGATAGAACTGAACCAGCAGCAGTGATTCAACGTGCTACAAGTAGCGATAATCGACGCCATTACCTGAAGAATAAAGACTAGCAGTATAGTGGACGAAACGTCACGATCAACACCTCAAAGCGACCCCATCGTGCAACAAAAGAACACATGCAATGTTTATTTGATGATGATCACAGGAATACGAAATTGATGAAAACAATTACTTTAAGAAAGGGACTTCGTGAACATTAAATAGTGCATTGGTGCATTGCAGAACGTGCGTTGCGGAATCAAGCCCGTTGTTTATGCTAAAGAACGAAAAATACTAACATTGTAAAGTTCATCCAGAATCGACTCATCCATGTTAGGACCTAGGTACTGAAAATTAAAGTTAAAAGCATGAGGAGGTAAAGGAACATTAATATTTTATTCAAACTTCTTAATATCTTTCTTGGGACTCACAATAGTAAAGACGTGGACAAATCATTTCATACGTCAAACAGTGGAGATTTTCTTCAGAAATTAAAACGGCCCGGTGAAAGTGGGCCTTTAAGTGCATGAAAAAAAAAAGCAGGCATGAAAAAAAGGCAGCTCTGCACCCCTTTGACAGACAAACAGGTCTAAACTATTGTGAGCACTGTACTGATAGAGCACTTAATTCTCCTGCTCTGCACAATCAAAGTTGTTATGTCACAGTAAAGGGAAGACAGATGTTAATCAATTATCGGTATGACAGGATTATTACAATTCATTGCACTCGCCCTCTTTAGTAACATTAGGATATAGTTACTGTGTGAAAACCAGTGTGTGATTGAGCAAAAAAAAAAACATATTATGCCTTGAAGATCCTTTATTTTTTTACATAAAACCTTTTTTATTGACCATAATAAGATCATTGTGATCCTTGACGATCATGATTATCAAAAGCCGCTGCAACCTCAAAACTAAATTTACTGATCAGATACACAGATTCTCTGAGCAAAAGAAATCGATGTGAAGTGATGAATAGCAACAAAACACTTTTGTCAGTTCTGGTTTCACATCTGATTGGCTAAAAAGAAACCACTGCTCTCTGATTGGCCCAAACATAATGCACAAAGTTTTCTCGATCTCAAAAGTTCACAGCTGAAAGTACATGCAGATGAATCTCTGGCAGCTGCTGTTCTTTAGCTCTGCGCGAAAAACTGTGCACAAGGATCCAATGAAAGAACTTCTACAAAGGCAATTCAGTTTATGCAACAGGCCCTTACCTCATTCTTGTGTGCTGTCAAAGAGCTCATGATCTGATCGGATTCCGTGGGAACATGAAGCATGGCTGTTGTACCATCCCCATCTAAGTCAATCACTTCAATACCGTTAGGTCTTTGAAAATGGTCTTTTGGAATGACTGTTGGATAAATGAACACAAGGTACTGTATAGAAACATTTAAGCTTGGGTGTTCTGTCATATATTTCCTGTCCCTACATGTATTTAGTTAACAACTCGCCAGAGCAGCTTTGATGGAGACTAACCAGTTTTCCGTTCAACAATATCCTCTTGAAAATCACATTCTTAATTCTGTCTCCTTCAAAGTGTTTAAAACTTTTTAGGGGCGGACGGGGAGGGGGGAGGGGGAGGAGGGAGGACTGTCAATCATTCTTAGATACAAATACAATATACCCAGATTATTGTTTAACTTACCACAAGGAAGGCCAACAAAGATTTACCTAAATAAAACACGTCTCATATGAAATCTTATGTCCAAAAAATAATTCCAAGTACAACAGGAATCTAAGCTCAAGATTTGAAGCAATTAAACAGCTTTTTGGTTAACAGCAACTGTCACATTTTTGCCGATATGTGTCAAAGCAACTAGAGTCGAAACA
This sequence comes from Meandrina meandrites, assembly GCA_963693305.1. Lineage (NCBI taxonomy): Eukaryota > Metazoa > Cnidaria > Anthozoa > Scleractinia > Meandrinidae > Meandrina > Meandrina meandrites. The sequence continues at coordinate 21,972,261 of OY855912.1, read as the reverse complement.
AAAGGAAAGGAATGTGGTTGTGGTTCAAGCAGCCATTTGTGGGTAAGGAAGTGTTGCGTGATGAGCCCAAACAACGGCTGCAAAGGAGACTAGAATATGTGCTGAAGTGTTTAAAATGAATTTTAGGTCAAAATGATCTTAAACTCGTTTGATATGTATTTTCATTCGTTTAAGATTCCTTAAACAAAGAAAAATATAAATTAAACTTGTTGAAAATCATTTTGACCTGAAAATCATTTTAAACTACAACTTACAAAATAATTCATTGACTATTTTTGCTTCTACTTTACTTCTTCTCACCTATTCCTGCACTGGTCTGCTTCCTTGCAGTACTGGCCTGAATGGCAGACAATGAAGTGTCTGTGCTACATCCATAGTTGGCATTCCCTGCACTGTCAGTGTTTTTGGCGTGGACACCATCTTTTCGACCAGAGCCTGGGAGTGCAGAGCAGTGACTGCCCTTGCAGTCAGTTCCACTGGCCTGACCGGCAGGAGTGGAGAGCTGTTTTGCATAGTTTGATTTGAATGATCCTGGCACACAAGACAAAGATAATACTCAGAGAAAATACCAAAATATAAACATAAAGAATGGTTTTAAAAGAAAGCTCAATTTATGATTTTGGTGGCCCTATAGATGGCTCTGGAAAGGCTCGACACACTATATGGTGCATTAGTGACACAATTTGATACAAGTTTCAACCATCTCTTGACATCACAAAGTTACAAAGCAGGGTAAAAGGAGAGGAGAGGAGAGGAGCCCAGATCTCCTCTCCCTCACCATTTGGGCCCACCAAGAGCTTGGAGGTTCAGCTACTATTCAGAGAAGCACCTCTCCAATTTTGCATGCTTGTCTTTTTTAGTTATATTTTTTTATTTTAAAATCAAGTGAGCATAAAATAATTGCTTTCCAACAGGAAAAAACAATGTATACTTGTCAGACAACCAGATGAGACTTTTTTCAAGCCTTAGTAGCACACATGGACCCAGCATATCTAACACAAACTTACCAGCATTACCTGATGTCTGTGTTCCAGAACCACTTCCTTTGCCTTGGCCCTTATTCTGTTTACTGCTGGGTGCTGAAGTTTCCGTTCTTGATGCCAATGAGTCGCTTATCCCCCTACTGTCAGACGCAAGGCCAGAGTCACTCGATGGCCTACTGATAGAACCTGCAAAGGATGTAACAGTGGTAGAAGTTGCTGTTACAGTTGACGTCGATCGGCCGCCACTCGAAGTTGACACAGGTGGTGTTGGGGTTGTGTTCGTGGTCAACTTCTTGCTCTCGTCTCTCAACTGTTCTTGTTGCTTTGAAGAAAAAGAACAATGACAAGTCACACAATCCTGCAAATGGCTTAAAGGGGCTTTGTCACGGATTTTAACAGACTTTTGAAAAGCCAAAATTTATATTTGTGTCGAAGGAAACAAAAAAATAATAGTCCATTTTTATTAATAGTCGCTATTTTAGAGCACCAAAACTGTTAATAAGCGTCTTTAGCTGCAGATGGCTAGGATAGAAATGGATTACAACTTGAACAGTTTAGCTACACTTTTCAAGTTGTTTCCGCACGTCTACAAAGTTAGATTTCTATCCACTTATTAAGGTTATATCTTCCTTTAGATGTTCAAAGGTAATGATTTCCATGGGTTAAGTGGCCTACCACTCATTTCAGAACAGTTTAGACCAAAAATATGCGAAATTCCCGAGACAGAGCCCCTTTAAATAAGGAATACCATAAATTTTTGATAAGCCCCCTTGGGAAACATTGGGGAAATACATTAATAAATATATATAATAGGATCAGGATTTGACTTGACATGGCATTGCATTGCATTACCTTACATTACATTAAATGCATATCGTATTGTAAAACTGTTTCCCGCCAAAACTCTCTGAGCAGGCAACATTGAAAAAAACCTATAAAAGTGCAATGTTACCCACGAATGTTGACCAATGACCGCCATTCTTCTAAGTCTTTGTTGTGCTTATATATTAACAAATCCCTTAATGACTGGTCCATCGGGAAACCAGTTATTTTGTATTCCATGATGGAACATTGAGGTTCTCAGGAAACAATATTTATTGTTTCCCTCAGAACCAGCCATTAAGTGTTAAGTATCATATCATGTCATGTCATACATGTATATCTAACGCAACATAACGTAAAATATACAAACCTCTTGTTGTCTTTGCGTTTCAAGCTGTGTTTGCTGCCGTTTCTCTTCCAGCTTTCGCTGTTGTTCACCTACATTTTTGTAGTAAATAAAACATTCAAAAAGTAAAAAAAGTTCAGTCGAATTACTATACATGCATCCATGTAGGTACATATGCCTACTATGTAAAATAGTTTTATTTCGCAGATCAAAATTATTTTGATTTATACACTTGTAAAGAGGCAGACAGGCTTCATGTCAACCATCAGTAAACTTGTAAGACAAAAGTGTCCCAAAGCAGAAGGTTGAATCACATGTACACTGTAACAGCATCAAGCAATCTTGAAACTGATCAAGGCTTAACAGTAAGCTGAAACATCTCAGTATAAGTCACTGGCAAATATTAACTTTTTTCAATGATGTCATCTCCTAAATACAGCTATTCCATATTTAGGTTAAATAAATAAATTGACTTTGTTTAATGGGGGTAGCACGTAACAGTCGTGCTATCGACAAACCTGTGGCTCTCGAATTCCTGATCGAATTGGAATTTAGAAGTGTTGGTTTTTGTGGAGGGAGGAAAACCGGAGAATCTGGAGAAAAACCCTCGGAGCAGGGACGAGAACGAACAACAAACTCAACCCACATATGATGCCGGGTCAGGGAATCGAAGCCAGGCCGCATTGGTGGGAGGTGAGTGCTCTCACCACTGCACTATCCTGCTCCCCTGCTCTGCTAGGTTTAATGTTATGATGAGATCTTCTTTCCAAAATTAGTATTTAGCATTTAATCTCGTTTTTCAGTAGAAACTCACCTAGAGGATCAGTTTTGCTGTATGGTGAAACACCAAGACATGGTTTAGTGATACTGTAGTCAATGAAAGGTTCCTGGGTTTTTCCTGAAGCACCTCGTGTCAGTTTACGAGACCTCTTTTTTCTTGCAGTAGAAATCTTCCCATCAACCTGACAAAGATCAACAGTAAACATTGAGACTGCAGGCTAAGTAGTGAAAATCAAAAGTTGACAATGGCTGTTGTTTTACCAAGGCACTGTATAGAGGCTCTAATCTTGTGGATCCTCTGTAAAGCCATTCTGAACGATTATCAATCTGGAACAACATCTGCAATAAACGAAATCATGTTATTAGCTATTTAAATGCAATAACTACATAAAGTCCAGCATGTAGTACATTTGCAATGAGTTGAAGGGATTATACACAGAATCTGATCTAACGCAAGAATTTTACACTACTGCATTGTAAATCACTGCTAGTGGCTGCTCACTTCGGTCAGAGTAAGAATCAGTTGTTGTGATTGTTTTTGCTACAATTGCGCTTATGATACACAAATTACATAAAGGTGTCCTTTGGTTTGGTAAAAAACAACAACTGCAATAACAAAAAACAAACAAACAACAATTTCAACCTTAGGCTAGTGTTTATCGTAATAAAAGAAAACTGACCTTAACCAAACTGCAGTCCAGCTGCATAACTTTTGCCTTCAACCTGAAGATGTTAATAAACTGCAGTTATTATTTACAACCACCATTTTAATCACATGTAATTTTGCAAACAGCCAAGATAAATCAATACTACATCCATGATGGTTTCATTACGAACCAATGCTATAAAATTAAAGGAAAGTTTATTTTTCCACTACAAAACTCCATGTAAAATTACTTCTAACACAACAGGCAAGATCAGTTTTTCAACTTGAAAATGTACAGTGGAATTTCCTCATAAGACAGTGAAATGCTCCCCACAAAGAAAACATCAATTGAACTTACCATTGCCCTCTCCATTCAGTTTTCACCCATTGATGGACTTTGAGTTTCACCATTGGTCGCTATTAAAAAGACAAAAAAAATGTTTGGGGACAATTTTCCAAACAGGCTGCTCTCAGGTTCAGCTCAACTCAGTTCACTCTCTCTCAACTTAAGAGGCTGGGACAATCTCGTCGAGAGGGCCTGCTTTTCTTTTGGAAAAGAGAAACGTTTGGGAAATGATTTTCCAAACAGGTTGTTCTCAAGTTCAGCTCAACTCAGGTCACACTCTCTCATCTCTAGAGGCCGGGTCAATCTTGTCCAGAGAACCTGCTTTTCTTTTTGTCAGCAGACTGTCACCAAGCCTGATAAGAAAGTCTGTGATTCCTTTCTGCTCAAATCTGATTGGCTGAAGATTGAAAATGAGTACTCTGCACATGCTCAGAAATCAGACCTGGCCAGAGTTCACATTCTTTGTGCTGACCAAAAGGCTGGGTGGATTAAAAATTTGCCTGATGGACATGTCAGATTGAAAGGGGGGCGCCTACACCATTGCAATAACTTAACACAAGCTTCAACCTTACCTTTGCACAGTCATTTATAATTAAGCTAGAGTTCTTAGTGAAAAAACTATAAACTCTGCTATCATATCATCATATCATAATAAAACAACTTGATACTGTTCTCCTGTTTACTGTCTATTGGATTTTACCTATGGATTTTATAACAAAAGTAATTGATAATCAGTGTGCATGTAAAACAGTCAACATACATTAGGGAATTCTTCTAGGTACTCCTGTATAAATTCCTTGGAATGCTCAGCTACTTCATCCCAAACCTTCTTGCCTGAAAAATAAAGCCAGCAAAATAACTCAGACCCAGTATCTTAACGTCAACTAAAAACAAAGAATTGATATAGTATTACATGACTGTAATAAACCCATTGGTCAGACATCATGTAAGCATACTATTATTGTTGCTGGTAATTGCATCCAGGCAACAGTTTATTACTAACTGTAGAATTCATAAGCTAAGCTAATTGCAGTAATAAACATAATTGTATAGATTTCAAAGGTAACATTTTGGGCCCGCTGTTTCATTAGTCTTCATTTCTCCACTTCACATTTTGACAGAACCTTCAGTTACAAGTTTAAAGAACTGTGATAGCTTACAGAGCTTTACTTGATCAGCTCTTACCTGTATGATAAACATGGTGAAGTTTTTTGACTGGCAGGTATTGTGCAAATCCATCATCAAAGAACACAAGAAACCTGAAAACAAAAAATTCAAATTGATTAGTACAAGTAAATTTTAATGAAGCATAGGAAAAAAAAAACAACAAAAATTATAAGGTAAAAAAAGAGTCTGCACCAGGCCATGTGGACCAGCAGAATCTGTCTTAACCACAGTGGTTAAGACAGATTCTGCTGAAACTTTTGAGCAATAAGTGCAAAACTTAAAATTACCAAAAATCTACTTACAACAAGGTATCATTTTGTATACTACTTGAAACATCTCACTGTACTCAATTTCTCTGAGTGACCCGCAATTAAACCCTAAAGAATTCTCAAGAAAATTTATTTCAAACCTTGTAAAAACGTGTGTTATTTTGTTTTGAACTGGCATGCAACGTCCGTTTTGACTGAAATATGGACAACTTTAAATTCATTTTACTCTCGCAAGGTCAGCTTGAGAGCTTAAGTTTTGACAAGTTCTGTATTCAAAGGTTACCATACCGTGCTACAAGTTCTTTTTGGCATCTCTATTTTTGCCTTTATTGCTCAAATGATCAGCAGAACCCGTGTTAACTCTGATTCATACCTCACTTATGAAAAAATAAGAAATCTAACAACTTGAACTCAGTGTAGAACAGTCACTCCTTTGCCTGCTAAACTTCTGTCAGCAAAACGTACTTGTCAAACAAATGCTAAATTTACTTATTAAATACATGACGAGTTGCAGACCTGTTCTTGTTTTCAGCACAGGAATTCTCTGCAACAATACCAGCATATAACACATCAAGCTTGCCATATATTCCTGCAAAACAGAAAAAGAAAAATAATGTTGTAGAAACAGGATTAGTTTCTCGACAAACATAGCCATGAATTAAAAAAACAATGTCAGTATCCTGTACAGAACATAGGACTGGAGATAAAACTGGGCAGGAAACATACTCAGTTACTCAGGAAAGAGAGGACAGTTGTGGGGGGGGGGGGGGGGGGGAATTATTGTATGACAGCATTTAGATGGACCAATGAGCTTACAAGAAGAAGGCCAATGAAAACAGCAGCATGGAACAGGATGAGTTGGTTATGTAGTGACAGCCTAAAATATGCAAGTTCTGGCACCGAGAGAATTAAGTCATGTATAAGTCTCGTATAAGCATGGTAGCAGTTATATTAATGTCACAATTCCTCTGAAGTTATGCTTTATACGCTTAATAATAATCAGACACAATAACCACACAGCATAATTGGCATTGCAATTACACAGTGGTAAATTGTGTACCATAGAAAGTAAGGATCTTATGCAGTCATAAACAAGACACAAATAGCAATATTTAAAAGACTAGCCGTACAAAACGCACAATATAATAGTACTAGACAGTGTTGCAACATGTATACTTAAAAGGCTATAATAATCATTGTCCTTTTGAGACAAGAAAGGCATAAGGAGCTGTTGCGTTACATAACACTATTACACATAAACAGTAATGACCCTGCAGTGGCTATGCATGTGTGTCACGCTCCATTAACTACACTTTACAAGTAGCTTTAAAGCTTTATTTTCACAGAAGTCAATCTCGAGAGGCCCAGGTTTGAGCCTCGCTGGGTTCCCTGTTCTGTGTTATTTTTTTTTACGCAAGACAGTTGTCCAAAGCACAATTAACTTAAAATTAAATGGAACCACTTGTCTGCCACCTTGGTCTTGATACTGATCCACAACATGTACATTGTATGGATTTTGGTTCCTTTCCTTCTCTGCTTTTAACAATGGTTTGGTGTTTACATTAAATCTTTCTTTTATTTGTGTCCAATTCGACCTGTAGATTTTCATGGCAAAACTTTCCAATTTCATTTCTGATCGATAGCCACCATTACTACATGTACCTAGGCACAGAATCAAAAAATTGTTTACTATGCAATTTGAAATCCTAGGGCTAGCCCTTGTAGACACCATAGTTCAGCATCTGAACACAGAGGAGCCACCCTGCTCCTTTAATTAACCCCTTCGACTTTAACTTACACTTTTTACACTTACACTTAACATAACACTTTTTTAAACTTTTAATTTTTAAAAAAAAATTCAATAGCTGGTGTGATGTCCACATGGATTTCATCAGCTTAATTTAATGTAGATGTAATGTAGCAGGGCAATGAATGCACACTGTATGAGGAGAAATTGCACAATAAAATTTAAGGCTTTTCTGGCATTGAATTTTAAAAATTGATTTTGGCGAGGAGGGTCACAACTTTGATATAGTGCTTCTCTCGATTATCCGGACTCGTGGGAACTGGGCTTAATAGTCCAGATAATTGAGTCCAAATAATCGAAAATATGAATATTAGAGAGCTTAAGCACAGACGTTTTTGAACCACTGACGGCAACCGGAAGGCGAATGTTTAAGATTTTGGCGAACTTTTACCTCCAAAAATAAGTTAGAAAGCTTTCATTTTAGCACTTACAACTTGAATTTTTGAACAAAAGGCTGACAATAAGCGCTAAAGACGAGAAGATTCCATTTCCGGATGCCGTCCGTGGCTCAAAAACGCCTGTGCTTAAGCTCTCTATTAATGAGCCAGATGATCAAATGCCTGGTTACTAAGCCAGGAGCGTTCAACGAACACACTTTCTCGTCGTCACGCAAAAATGGAAAAACTGTGTTTAATGAAGAAACACATGGCAACAAATACCAGAAAAAAGATCAATCATAATTAAGCCAAAGTTGGTGGAAACGATGTTCATGATAATGAAGCACTAAAAATGTTGGTAAGACTTTGATCTTCCATTGCAATGTTAATAATTTTTATTCATGAAAAAAAAAATGGGACCAGAGAAACAAACCCGGGCAACTGAGAAATCCGGATAATCGAGGTCCAGACAATTGAGGTTTGACTGTACTGATAAATATACCAATCCTATAATAAAGTTCTCAGTCCATTATTCATTCAAATAAAAATTGTTCATGTAAGTACTCAATGCTCAAGACTTGTCTTAACCTTACTGGTATTTTGTGTCACCATTCACATCTTTCTTGGAAACTGTTAATTGTAATATTAGTCTCTATGTTTGGAATTTCTATCTTTTTGATATAAGTGTAATGCTGAGCATATAGTTAATGCATAATATCCAATAACTATAATAATTTTTTTTTTATATATCAGGGTTGGACATTAGCGCTCGCCCACTCGCCTAGGCGAGTGCCAAAACTGTCGGGCGAGTACAAATCACAGATCACTCGCCTGGTTTGGCGAGTACGATTTTCAACTCCAGAAAATGTTATTCAAAATAAGCGTAATTTTCTACTTTCCACTTTGAAATCATCTACACTGTCCACAGCTAATGGTTCGCAAACATGCAAAAATAGCTTCGCTGTGTAATCGTTAAATGATGAAGAGACCTTGAAAATGAACTGCGAAACTCAACGGAAACCTTGTAAACTTCTTTAAACTAGCTTAAACTAAGGAACAGTTTCAAACGTGATTAAAAATTCAAGTTGGATATTTTATGTTCATGGGCTGAGGATGTCAGGGGGGAGAGGGCTTAATGTTTACTGTGTTTGTGTGGAACTAGGGGACTGGGCGAGTGAAGAATTATCTGGGCGAGTGCAGCTTGAAGGTCACTCGCCCAAATGGCGAGTGCTCCGAAATTTTAGTTTCCAACCCTGTATATACACATACATGTACTTAAGAACTTCATAAGCCATAGGAAAAGCAGAAATTTTAACAGGCCACTGACACTGCCTTACTGCAGTAGAAAACTAGTTGATTTCTACTATTTTATTATGACTTAGTTATTTTGTGAACTTGTAGACTGGAATAAATTGTTGTGAATTATTATAATACAACTTGTGGATGTCCTGCAGCGCAAACCAACAAAACCATATTCTGAAAAGCTGTTTCTGGTTTAGGAAAGTGTCAGCACCACTTTTGTAACAGTTCATTACCACAGAATTAATAGCAAGTCAGAGCAACTATGCCACATGAGTCTGATACTCTTGATCTTGATTGCGTTAGTGAGATTGAGAAAAATGTTTTGAAAATTGTTATGTCAGACGTTACCATTCTATTGCATTACCTTTGTCAGTCTTGCCCATTTTATCTTTGTGACCTTAGCACCTAATGCTATAATATAACTGTTTATACTTTATGTGGTATTTTGAAACTATTCTATATGTATGCACTAGGAAAGATTCTGGCACACACAGTTTATCAAGTAGCAAGGACATACTGCAACACTGCATGTAGCATTCACACACCACACGTTTGGCGCACACACTGCAACATTTCATGCCATGATTTTCTAATGTTATGTAACCAAATGGCGATGGCAGCTGGATTGGTTAGCTAATGCCAAGAAGGATAAATGCCAGCTGTTTACTGCTTTAACTGCTCTCATCAGAGAAACATTGAAAAAAATTAATATCCTTGTTTTTTGTTTGCAAATTGGATCAACAGAAGGTAGGACATGGTGGATAGTCGTGTCATACCATTGCGTAAAATGTTGCAGATAGTGAGCACATTGAATCATTATTCTGTACAATGTCGCAGAATGTTGTTACTTCTGCAACATTGACTTGTATGAACACAATGTTGCACACAACACACAGTACACAGAAACGTCTGAACCTTCAGTTAGTAAACACACTTTGTCTCTTTTTGCTGTCGTATGCATGATTGCTGCACCCCCATGAAAGATGAGTTGTGAGTGGACAAATTCCACACTAATGACATAGGTTAAGAAAGTGAAGTATGCTGAGAGTCACATCTTTTCTCACTCTAGATCTCTTCAACTCATTAAGTAGACCATCACCTTTAGAGGAGAAAGAAAACCAAAGCAAATGTGAAGCCTTAGGAAACAAGACGAGAAAGAAAATGTTAACCTGTGGAAGGTTTCCGCCAAGATGCATTCTCTTCAGCCGTGTCCCTAGGCCTCAATGCTAGTGGAAGAAAAGTGAGGAGTATGCGTCAATTAGGCTTTTAATGTCATTGCCATTATATTTACTGTTGTATTATTTTGCCCACGATTAATGTTACTGACAATGAATTAAGTTACGAGAAACAGAAATTATAGGGCTTAGATTGTACACAACTGCCTGCCATCTAACAGTGGTGTTTTTCTTATTAAAGGTCAAATGAACCAAAATTTCGACATTCTTTTTTTCGCGATTTTAAAGCAACCAAACGCTAGAAGAACCCATTATTAACTAAACTTAAGAAGATATTTTGCTTTCTGAGCCTTAAAGCACGAACTATAGCATAAACTACGAAGATTTCCGAAGACTTCACGAAAACGTTTCCAAAATGACCGCGCACTAAAATGGAAGGAATGGATCGAGCTTTTAATTTTGTGACGTAATAGTTTTATTTCACGGCTTTGCGATCGAAGAGACGATCGTCGTTTAAAGAGCTAATAATGTAAAGTTTGAGAGTTTGAGTCAGTCTGAGTAATTAAGTAATTCTGAAAGAATCTAAGCTTTTTTTTTAAACATGGTTATAGTTTTTACTACATTGTAATCCAGTTTCAAAGATTAATAATTATCAAAGCACTGAGCAAAATTGTAAGCATTTTACGATATAGCAGGTTTTCAAACACTGGATGGCGTATAAAATCATCAGTCTGCTCAGCTTGGTATAGAACAATTAGTTTTGTTATATACCCCAAGTGAAATGCAGTTTTTTGGATTTGCACTTAATTCTTATCAGGACGTGTATGGCTTGCAACCCGGATCGGTATGAAGCGCGAAGTTATCCTAGGATGCGGCCAAAAGCTAAGATTGAATTCACTGTTTCTTTTCTGTACTCAAGAGTCACACAAAACACAAAAATCATTTGTACACACAAATTTAACTTGAATGAAAGGGTATTTCTCAATGCAAATTCGAAACTGCAAAGCATCACGCAGGGTAAAAATATAAATAAATAAATTCGTGTCGTTTTCAGCTGAAGGAAAATTCAGTGTTGAAATAAATACTGAGCGTTTACACACTGTCCCCGTGGACACTGTGAGTTCTGTTTGTATTAGCTGGTTTTTGGTCCATATTTATTTAGCCGGTACATGTTATTTAGGGCTCGAAATTAACTGTTGTAAACCCAACATAAATACAACATTTGAAGCTTAATTTTATACGCGTCAAAAAGCACGTGCATGTGCATGGAAGCAAATTATTTGGCGAGGATATTGAACTAACGAACTCAAATTCTAATGCTTGATTATGATCAGCCAAACCAACAAAGTAAAAGTGCTAATAATCATAACAAATACTCTTCTATCTAAGCTTTAGGTAGAATGCAAAATGCAAAATGCATACCTCTAACTTCTGTCGTTTAGCAAAAGCCGAACGGACAGTGGGGTCTTTGTGCTTCGGAAGGCATTCTTCCCCGTGATTTCTTTTCCGAACAAAAAAAATAGTCCGCGGCACAGCATCCTCTTCTGGGTGGAGTCTTAGCGGCTTGAAATCAGAACCCAGAAACGTACGTATTGCCAGATTTTCTCTGAAGTAGTCTTCGGCAAAATGAACCGCACAAATGCGAGAGTTCTTTTCTGGCTGAAATTCCCTTCTTTCCATTTTTCAAAGCCATTGTTTCCTGAGCTTTGAATTTGCTGGAAACTTAAACGTACTTACTTTCGACTTACAATAATTTAAGCAGTTTAGTGTTGCACAAAACACCATGATGACATGATGTTCCATTCTTGTGAGCTTCATCACTAAAAGACTTTGAATTTCCCGCAATTTCACAGCGCACCAATACTGACGTCACAGTTTTATGTTCCGAAAATTTCCCGACAATTTTCCCGAGCACTCTACGATTATGAAGGCCAAAACTAAGCATTTTTCAACTTGAAATTTCTCTGTTTTGCAAAGTCCAATTCCTTTGAAACTTTGGAATATGTTTATTTGGTTCTTAATCAGCAAATTGGCCTAAAAAAAAGAAAATTTGAAATTTTGGTTCATTTGACCTTTAAGCGCAGTTTAAATTCTGATAAAGCCTCCTACCTCACAAGCTTCTAGCCTTAAACACAAACCACAAACAGTACAAAGTTGCTTTTAATATTTTATGCTGTACTTATGCTCTATCTAGTAGTTACTCATGAAACTTAGAAGCTGGTGTTTGACTCATCAACAAACAAAATTTACATTGATTTGTATAATTATTATAATTTTTGTATCATTAGACAGTACATTTTGAAATCAACCAGTTGAGCTGCAATGATGACATTAATTGCCCACGGCAGGATACACAATGACATTGATACAAGTGTCACAATACGATACATATGATACACCATTACAAACAACTGGCAAGTGACATAATTTTAGTAAACTGTGGTTCTAACGATTTTCTTTTCACCTTTATCAACACTTAAGGTTACTGATAACCTTTTTCGGGGTGAAATTTTGCAAAATTGCAGAAACCTACCATTAGATAGCCCACTCTTCTGGTTTTCTTTTCTAAAAAAAATTTTTTATTACGAAGTTTTCTAGCAGAGTTATTGCAAATTTTGTGTTTTGCGTGACTAAAAAGTTAATCCCCAAAGGTGTTATGACATGTCAACACTTCGGACCTCCGGTGAGTTTCACAAGGGAATACATCCGGAGATGCTCCAATTACGTATTGCGTTCACGAAGAGGTTGTGTTTTATTTGTGGTCCATGCGAGGAGAAATGTGAGGCAAATTTATTGAGAATAAGCAAAAACGTGAGAGTTCACCCTGGATTAAAAGTAAGAAAAAGCCCGGGCCTAAGAAAGCGAACAAAGATTTGCTTTTTGGAGCGGCCTTTACCCCTTTGCCTCGTTGCATTCGAATTACGCGCACCCGATTTCGTTTTTTAAGACCACGGATAACAAATACAATGGCTGCAGATCGAGTGGCGAATAACTTTTCCCGCGAATTCGAGACTGTTTTGTAACAAGCGACATCAGGGGGCTGTATGTTAAATTTCTATTGGTCGGCGGCATGGGCCGCATTCACACCCGCGTTGACAAGGTGTGAAAACTAATAAAATCTTTTCGGCCCAAAAACTCGGGGTTTATTTTTCCACGACTAACCTCTCTTCAAATGAATTAATAGGGTATGTAGATTTGTCAGATTTTTACGAAATTTGGCCAAAATGATCGTGAGATATTGGTGCACAAAAGTGTGTCGGGCTTTAAAAATATTCGAAATATTTTTCCTGTGACACCACTTTGCGTGACGCGAAACGAAAAATTTCCTATTGGCCAACTTTAGAGCCTATTTTCTCAGAAACCAATAGAAAGATCCAAAATGCCCGACACACTTTGATAGCCTATCAAGTGCTGATCGATATAGTGCAGTTTGTTTTGATGTAAGAGATAACGCGGATGCGGGTAATTCAGCGAAGCGAACATCGATAATTTCAAGTTTGAAGGCTCGGTCGCGCTAACCAAAGCAATAAATTTCCAATATTTTTATATATTTGGATTCTACATTTCATAACCTTTCCATAGATATATAGTTATCCATGGTTCCACCGAAAATGACGCGCGTACGAAACATTTTCCGAACGGCACCCGAAAAGGTTATCAGTAACCTTAAAACACTTTTGCAAAGTGAAGTTGTCACAATTTGTGTGTTGTTGCTTGTGACGTGGGCACACAAGACTGTGTCAGCTGACAACTAATTGGAACCACCCATGCATTTGTGTCACATCTTGGAGAATTCATGATCAGAACTGAAGTAAGGATGGCACTGTTTTGTCCCTGTGCTTAATAAATCCCTACAAAGGGCTTGGACTTGATAAGGAGTCATTATAAACAATAATTTCTGAAAATTGTCAAAATGTTGATATATTATTGTCAGTGATGAAAGAAATCACGGTTCACCAGTGCACAAGAGCATCATTGCAGCACTATCAACCAGTGTTCTAAAATAATGCAAATTCTACAATCTGATGAGCTATACATACACTACAGTAATGCATAGATACAAAGTCTCGCACTTTTCGACCCAATCTCATGCAACCACACCTTTCAAACAAAAATAATATCACACTTTTTTAAAAAATACTACAACTCACGGAAAAAATGTTAACTAAAATATATATTTTCAGGTGTACAAATCATACTGTACCCAGACCTTCCAGTCTGGACATGGTCATGGGAGATCTGGGTACAAGATTAGACTTGAACTTTATATCATTTGATGACTGAGGAAATTGCTCCTCTGCAACATAAATTAAAACCTTCTAGGGGAGGGGAGGGAGCACGCCCCCAGACACCCCTAGAAGTTCAGCTCTATGGACCTTGCTACTGCCGCTTCGAGGCAAGTCCACCAACCAAAAATCTTGGCATCTATGGTAATGTTACTGTAGGTCTACAATCAGCTTTCAGCTAACATCACAATTCTGTTGGTTGAGCAGTTCTTAATAATAAAATATTATGGATTATCCTTCAAAACTTAAAATTTTCATCAGGTTCCAGGAATTGTAAAGAAGTTTTTAGCATGAGCTTCTGAGTATGCCCAGCTAACATTAGCCAAAACTGCAGAAAATACAGATTGCAAGCGGTTTCAAATATGAAGGATTTAGCAAACTGACACTGGTCAGAGGATACAACACAAAATTATTTACAAAAATGCATTTTACCATTAGTCAGAAAATTTGAAGTCATGTTACTTCTGATGGTAAAGAAATTAAAAATAAGAAAATTTATGATAATAGCTAAATGCACAGTATTTCAGTATGACACGTAATATGGTTGTTTGGTCATGTTGTCAGGTGTTGCTTTCTTAACTGACTACAGTGAACTGTTCTATTAATGTATGTATTGCGCATACTTACAGCGAAATAAACTATTAACAAACTGCCAATCTGGTTTCCGTAAAGTGCATTCTACAGTTACCGCCTTGCTTGTTGCTACTGATAATTGGTCATTCAAAATTGATCAAGCATTGATTAATGTGATTGTCTTCGTTGGCCTCAAAAAAGCATTTGGCATGGTTGACTACACTATTCTGCTCCAAAACCTGACATTGTATGGTGTCTCTGACACCAGCATAAAGTGGTTTCAATGGTTAATGGAGAGATGTCAAACAGTGACAGAGGTCCTTTCCCACAGGGGACAATACTCGGCGTTTGTTGCTTTAACATTAAAAAGTTTTCAAAAACTGAAATGTATGCCGATGACACAAGCTTCACAGTCAGTGGCTAGTGCCTCAGTCTATGAAATAGAGGTCAAGATGAACAGAGATTTAGAATATATCTGAGTGGCTAGAAGCAAATAGGCTGATCCTAAATGCAGCAAAAACAGAGTTCCAAGTATTGGGTTCCAGACAGAGATCTGCCCAGGTGTCTTGTCCAAATCTTAAAATTGCAGGTCACTTGATATCAAAACTCTCTGCAGAAAAGAACCTTGGAGTGCATAGTGATGAAACACTCACTACCAGTTGGGCACAGCATATTGAGATCATAAAAAAAATATCTGTCTGATAGGGGCCCTCAAGTGTGTAAGACCATATTTCGCCATGACTTCCCTCCAGACTACATGTATGTACAACTCATTTATCCAACCAAACTTTGATTATTGTAGTACAGTTTGGGTCGCCATGGGATCAGAAATCACAAAAAAACCCTGCAAAAACTACAGAATCAAAAGTTGGCAGAGGAAAAAAATAATATTTTAGCCATAGAAATGCTCAAAGTACATGTATACAATAAACAGGCACCCAAATATTTGATTAGCAAATTTGCTAAGGTCAAAACACCACATGACACCAGAGGCTCCACATCCAAATTTCAATTGCCTCTCCCAAGAACATACTATAGCAAAAACTACTTTGGATACGGAGGAGCATTTAATATGTGGAAAAAACTGGAGGATATGAGAAATTACAGTTCAATGCAAACTTTCAAATCAAAACTAGACAAGTCGCCCTCTTGCCACATTGATGCCTAATTAAACCGTGTCTATACATGTATGTATTTTCTATGTGTTTTTGTTTATACCTTATACATGTAACATTACACAGTAATAGCACAACTTTTATGTTAACCAGTCCTACTGATAAAACAACAGCTTTTAAATAAAGCTTTATCTATCTTACCTATCTATCTGCGCTAAGTACACTACACATCTGCATGTTCTGTTGGTTCTGTCATCTAAGTGGTACTGTAGAGTTGCACACTACATGAGAATTGGTAGCCAATTCTCCATGTGTTTACAATAATCCTTATACTGTAGCTAGCTGGCAATTTGATTATGCTTTGTTGACTTGATACAAAATGCCTCTACAACTAAATGTTGCACGAGAATAATTTAAAAATCTTGCTAATTCATTCCTGTGGTCAGTCATCTGTGATCACATATTAAGGTTACCGTATACCTTCGCGGGTGTCTTTCGCGAAAAAAAATATTTGCGCGCTATCTTAAACGCAGCCACCACAAACTATATATCAGTACAAAGCTAATGAAATGCACTATTCGGTAAAAATTATTTTTCTTTGATTTTTTCTAATCGTAAGGAGAGTGTGTCCCAAAAGCCCAAAACGACTGGCGTCTACTTGAGCGAGTTTATCGGGTATTGAATTAGACCGCACAATCAAAACTACTGCATTATATCAATCACAAGGCATCAATCTTGAAAACCGTGTGAGGCTTTGTCAATGTTCCTATTGGTTGCTTCGCAATTTTTCTGTCAATTTTGATGATCAAAAACTTACCGAAGCCTTTTACGACGAAGGCCATTGCGGGAGATCAATTACGAAAAACGGAAATCCCTCACATGGTTTTTCTGTTTGATGTCTTGGGCAACTTCGGGCCAAATTTCAAGGCAATCCGTCAAATTTACGTACCCTATAAATTCGTTTAAAGCGAGCGCACTCGCGTAAAAACGAAATAGGTTTTTTTCGCTTCTAAAGGATTACAAAGATTTCAAGCACTTGCTGCGCCATATGTCAACACTTTGGATACTCCCGATGCCGACAGCCAATAGCATGTCAGGACGTCCCACGAGACTACTGGTGTCGACTAGCATCTCGCGGGAAAGTAGTTGCACGCGTGACCACAGCTCGTTTGATTTTCTCGGATTTGTTTCCAGACTTTCCAAAATGCCGGGCAAGAGAAAAAGTTCAAAGAAAGGAAAAACTGCAGTGGCTTTGACGGTGGCAACGTCTGCATCTATCGATCCAAAAGAGCAGCTTCAGGCAGAAATGCAGTTGCTGGAGTATGTCGAAGTACAATGATCTGGAATGTAACTATCGGCAAGAGTTTTTCGCCATTCATCATCGAAAACCTTCTTCTTCTTTTTCTTAGGACCGGTTTTCTTCTTTACTTTCAACCAGGGACTTTTTTCTTTCTTTTTTTGTACATACAGGTCAAGTAAAGACCAACACAAGCGAAAACTTGGTGTGAATAAATCGCAAATTGCAAGCGTAAACAATAGCAAGGGACGCCACATGAAATGAAATACCCCGATCATTTGCCGCGAAAAACGTCCCAGGAAGTCATGACGCTGACACATTTTAATTGGCTTATAACTCTCTGGCGGGTAATAGAGTTTGATTTGAAAAAAACATTTTTGTTGATTACTCACGCGCGTTTCAAGATTTTGAAATAATTTTTTTTAGAAAATGAAGGGAGACTAGTAATGTTTAATTTGGCCGTAAAAAAAATTTTGAAAAAAATCCACCCTTGAAGGTATACGGTAACCTTAATAATTAACAATTATAATTATTACTCCATGCTTTAGCGTGCTTTGTTGAGTTATGGTGCATGCCAGAAGTTTTGAGAGCATGAAAGAAGTGTAAGAGTTTCTCTTCTTAGCTTGTGTAAAGTTGGTTAGATATGCCCAATGTTTTAAGTTCGCATGTAGTTACTCATATCACAGCATATTCAACTATGAATGTGCACATTTAAGGGCTGACTTCACCTTGATACATTCTTGTACAAATGCAACTCTTGTTCTCCTTTTTTCTAGTCAGTTATATGACTATAAGCTCACTTTATCATTAAATTTTCAGCTTACAACAAACAATAATATTAATCTTGAGCTTCAGTTAGCCGATCCATTTATCCCTCATGCAGCACCACCATCACTCGGACCTTGTGACCATCTTGAATTGGTCTGGATCTATTTTTGTTTTAATCTAGTTTGTTTGATTCACTTTGGGTGATTCAAATTGGGTTAGCCAGGCAACAGAAAAACAGGTCAAACTGGTGACTGTATTGGTTACAATTTCCGACCTTGTCTTACGTTTATTTTCAACAATAAATTAATAAAAATAAACACAGTAAGCAGTAAGCTTGATATCAACTGTACACCTATTGCCCTTCCGGCTTAAAATTTGTTCAACCATACAAACTGGACAACGAGTGTAGGTGTTGCAGTTAATTTTTTTCTCCAGTTAAATTTTATTCTTCCTTTGTTTTTGGGTATGGTAATGTATGATAATGAGTTTAAAACAAAGGAAAAATAAAAATTAACTGAAGAAAAAAATTAACTGCAACATACTGTATGTACAAAAAAAACGTTCTAAATCAAACCTACCAACAACACGACTTCCAACATTCAGGACAGCAGGATTAGGGTTTGATTCCAGGGAGATGTGATTGGACGACAGGAGGCCCCTTGTCCCTTTGTCAAACTTCACCTTGTACTTAGTCTTCTGCAAAACGAAATGATGGATTTTTCCCTTTCTTGCATGTACAAAATACTTATAATGAACAGGATAACACTGATCTAACGTATAACTTTCTGGCTTTTCTTGAACAAAAATAAGTCATTTCTACTGTATAACTTATAATAGATACTTGTTTCTTTTTAATCAAAAACGATATTATGCAATGTAACAAAACTGTAAAGTAACTTACTTGATTGTTTTTGTCTGTCAAAATCTTCTCTATCACACCTTTTCAGTACACAGAAAAGAAAGCTGGGTCACTTTAAACAATTTTCTGAGGCTTGAAAAAGCAGGCAAACTTTAACAGCATTTTTCAGAAGTCTAGGAACTCTGAAGTTTAGTTACTGTAGTTGAAATCATGCTATTGTTTATTATCCCAGCAGATGTACATGTAACAGCAATCAAAGAACCATTCATTACCATTTGGAAAAATTTGAACCATTTCAAAACCATTTAAAAAAATGTCACACTTGTCCACAGGCTGTGATTAGTGGATTTTGATCAATGTCATAGTACTTATTATTTGTTTCTTTTTCCAAGATCTGTTGGTTGTTATCATATCTTCATGCATTTTCTTATGGTATTACACTGCAGATGGCAAAATTTGTTGAAAGATCAAAGCAGTTTCCCATTGGTGATCATTTTGGTAATTCTCATAACCTTTTCTCTTGATGAAGTATATAAAAATATAGTGCAAAGAGAAATTTGTTGATGATCAGTCTTGGGACAAAGGGTTCAAGGGACACTGACATGGACATTTTTTGGCTTTTTTAGTAAAACGGCACCAAAATTATGACTGAGTACTTTCAACCATGCAGGAAGTGCTCTTCGAACGTAAAGAGAAGGATATCTAGCAAATTGTTTAAAGAAGAGGGTGACCGTAAATAGTTTTCATCAATTTTTCCAAACCACAAGGACACAACTTGAAAAAGTCAGGCTGACTTTTTCAAGTTGAGATCAAAAGTTCCCGATGGTATCACAGTGATATCACTCTATATTTAGCTTCAGTACACTAGTATTAATAGTAATTTTAAGAAAACTTCACCACTGTTACTACATGTAGGTTTCCAATGGTGTAAACATGTTTTTGGGCTGTTGAATTTTTGAAATTATGCTCGTGACAGTGCCCCTTTAAGTTTCAACTGAGAAGATACATGTTAGATACTTGAGAAAGTGTTCTGCCCACCACATCCCCAAATCCAATTTCATCATATTTGTTAACTCTCTTTCTCGGTGCTAGGAAATAAGATGAGCTACTATCTTTCATATTTTATATACTACTATAAATCTTACCTGGATACCATAGTTCATCTGCTCTTTGACCAATGACACGAGTTCCCACCTCAAACTTAGGGGGGCCTGCGGGGGGACTGATTTAAAAACAAAATCAAAACAAGTTGAGAAGTTGTGAAAACACATTTCAAATCAATTCCTTTACCCTCTAGTCTTGGTTGATCAAATGGTGGAAACGCTATCCACTGGATAAATTTACATGGATATCATTCCATTGTGTAACAGTTATCAAAACAAATTATGTTGGATCCACAGTATATCTAGCTGTTTATCTAGTGGATAGTATTATCGACCTTTTGACCACCTGAGGCCTGAACAGTGAGTTGTACTTCAATACTAAAAACCTTATCAAGTTAAAACAAAGGAAACCACAGATTTTATTATTTTATTTAGAACTCTGTTTACTCCTTTGTATTGGCTTCAATTCAGAACATATCAATTGTCACATCTTACAAATTAAAGGTTTAAAGTGGCACTGTATATGTCGTGGTCCCGTTTTACCCTTGGTACACATAGGAAGGCATTTTCCTTTGCTTTGGTCAACGGTAACATTATGATAATAAATATAAAATAAAGGAAAATACCAGATTATACCAAGGGGACAATTGAACAACAGCATAATTATACAAGTTCGTCAACAAACCTCTTTTCTTTTTCAAGTGTAACTTTTCTATCAGTAGAGGATGGACCAGCCTGAGGGGAAGGCGTTTGCATGGGTGATGGTTGGGTAACAGAAGGGGTTGTACTTGGCCTGGAAAGGAAAGCATAATTATTATTATCACTAAATGGATATTGTGAGATTTTTGATACAAGTGTCACAAGTGGAGAAATGTAGGTTTGAATGGCAAAGAAGTGGAGTCAAAACAATTTACAGTGCATTTCGGAAATAGTTGATCACAACACAACCCACATGATGTCGGGTCCAGGAATTTATCCTGGGACACAATGGTGGGAGGCAAGCGCTCTAACCACTGTGCCATCTCCGCTCCCCTAAATGCTTAATACCATAATTATGTATTTCAGTGTCGTATGGACTCCAGTGCATGCACTTAATGTGCTTGCATCACTGGTATACAACTGGGCTTACTTACATGTACATCTATACCAGCAGCACACTAAGCAATTTTGGTGAAGACAAAATAATATTGTGTATAGTAAAAACAGTTTGAGCAGTGAATTTTGTCAAATAATTTGGCGATTTCAACCAGACATCATAAAACAGAATCAGTGGCGAAAATCACAGCCACAGTAGGGGTATTCCTGGGGACTTTTGCCAATCAGTTATGATGCACCTAGTATACATGTACAGGTAAAATTGTCTTTTGGGTAGTATTGATGAAAACATACTTGCTGTCACCAGGGGACACAAGTGAAGAAGATGCTCCTGATGAAGACTTTATACTCGATATTGCTTGTTGAACAGGAAGAGATGGGGGCGAAGACTTCAGCGCTACACGCTGTGGTAAAAATGGTGCGCCACTCTCAACAGGTGATTTCAACGTTCTATAAATCACGGGTGGTGTCTTTGCCGCACTGCTTACGGAAGACACGACAAGTTCTGATGGTTTACTTATTGTTTGTTGCGGTACTGATGAAGTCGCAGTTAGTAATGTACCCGAATCATGTAACGGATCCTTTAATGGGGCAGGTCTGATTGGAACATATTTCTGTAAAATGTCCCTTTGCTCACGTTCTGTTTGCTGTTGTGGAGGTGATGAATAATTTTGACTTCTATTCAATGTCTTTTCCTGTACTTTTTCTTCTTCTTTGTCACGAGTTTCATTTTCAATTTCCTCAAAAGAGGCTTGACAAGACATATCGGCAACATCAACAAATTCAGTCTCATCGTCGTCAATAACAATAACAGTCGCAGCAGGCAGTTGCTGTTGTTTCTCCTGTTGATCTTTGCTAACCAGAGGAGTTTCTCCAGCATCTTTTCCTGATACTCTATATACAAGTAATAACAATAGAAGAAAATTGATTACTAATTTATTCTCTATGATTAGATGGCTTGGGCAGTGGTGACCAGCTACGGTATATATGTAATTATGCAAATTTTACTGGAAAAGATGAAAAGGGTGTGACAAGATGAAAGGTACATGTAAAGATTAGTCGTACTCAGTATCATGTGATCATACTACAATTTCCAGTTGAGTAAGGCACGGAGAAGTTTGGTGACAAGGTTTTGATGATAAAACTATGTTGTTGCCACGAATAACCGGCTTAGTATCCATTGGTAACAAATGCGTCACATGCCAAAAAAGCCCGCCAAATCATGCAACAGCTGAGTTACTACTGGAAACCAAGCCAGTTGCCCATGGTAACAACACAGTTTAACATCAAAACATTGCCCCCAAACTTCCCTCGTGCCTTACTCAACTGATAATCGTAGTACCAAATGTACATGTATCTAAGACCACAGCAATGAAGCCTGGACTCTGGATTGATTGGTTTGGGTTCGAGCCAAGGCTGGGGTCACTGCGTTGAGTGGGGAAGACACTCAAAGTGCCTCTCTCCATCCAGGTGTATAAATGGGAACTGGTGAATTAATGCTGGGGTGCAACCCTGTTGTGGACTCGCATCCCATCCAGGGGGAAGTAAATTACTCTTACCAGCTCAATGCTACAGAAACCAGGGTAAGCTCTGGCATTTAATGGGCCACATGGCTTGATATACACTGTAAATTACTTTTTTATTACAGTGTGAATTGCCATTGAAGGGTTAATTTTCAACAGAACTCACCTAGGTGTCTGCAAGGTTCCTTGAAATTCTTTCAGTTGTGTATCAATGGAGTCCAGGAGCCTTCTCAATGTAGAATGGCTTTCTACAGTTTATAACAAGAAATAATACTGTTTTCAACACACCATAATAATAATACTATTACCCGGTAATACTAATATTGAGAAATTACTTATTATAACCCTTTATGACAGGGCTTAATGGAATAAATAGCTTGTGTTCCCAGATTGACAAACAGGGGGTGAAATGGAGTCAGAATTATACCTGTCAGGAAACCATGAATTGCATGTTACGATTTGTCAGTTCAAGTTAGTAATGATTTATAAAGCATGAGCACTACATGCACGCACACGTGCCTCATCCAGGTATAATGCATACTGCCTGCATCCCCGAGATTTGAGTTTGCACATTTTCTTAAACATTAAGTTTTGTAAAGACATTTTTACTTATATTGTGTATTTAAGCATACTAAGAATGTGAAACAATATCATCTGTTTCTCGTGCTTCTCTGAGCACTTCTCTCGTGTTCTAAAGCATACCCGTATACAATACACTAAGGCATGTCTGCAGTTAATTGCAAATTAACAGAGTTGGCAACAAAGAGCACCAACATTCCCTTGTAGTCAGCGGTGCTCTGACATGCGCATGAGCCAGGATATCCCATTTCCTCTCAGGCTGGCGTGTGTTATTAGTGCTAACAGTGAGCGCTGTTTTGCATGGGAGCTCATCCTCAAGGCTGCCCCCCCATTTCCCTCTCTCTTTTCCTTTGTTTATGCAGTGCATTAGGTGCCTGTCCTCCCTTTGGTGTGGGGGCTGATAGCTGGGGATAGTCTCCATCTAGGAGCTAGCTGCCAATAGTGGAAGCTACTGGATATAGCAGGTACCAAACCTCCATTTTGCAATGCAGTTGTTAACTGGGTCATCTGCTCAGATTTTTGGAACAGGATTCCACTGCACAAGGGTTTCAGCAGGTTTAAATCATGCACTGAAAGGACAAACAAGGAGCTAATACGAGTGAGTTTGTTATTATTGGGTAACAAAATTATACTGACCTTCGACTGCAACTGCCCTTTGTAAAAGAGTTCTTGTGGTCCTATAATAATAATGCAGTGTTTAGCATTGTTTATAGTGCCTTTTAATAACATGGAGACTCTGAAGTTCAAAACTCGATTAACAATTGCATTTTCTGCTGTCATCAATAGTAA
The DNA here is from genome assembly GCA_963693305.1 of Meandrina meandrites. Classification (NCBI taxonomy): domain Eukaryota; kingdom Metazoa; phylum Cnidaria; class Anthozoa; order Scleractinia; family Meandrinidae; genus Meandrina; species Meandrina meandrites. The sequence goes on along the minus strand of OY855912.1, from coordinate 21,948,254 downwards.
TTAAGACAACAGCCAACAAACCATGAAAAACAAATGGATTGACAGATGCGACCTGTTGAACCATTCAAAGTGAACTTCTGTTTCCTTAGAAGTCTGCTTACAGCGGATTCAGGTTGAGTGTTTAACGGTCTCAGTTGTCGCATTCGTTGTAACGGTTGAATTGATTGCGTTGCGAGGCAAAATGACAGACGCTGCTAGGTAGGAATGACGACCTTCTGTCTGGGAAAAAGCATTTTGTGGTTTTCCCAGGCAGAATGTTGGCATCCTGTCTAGCAACGTCTGTCATTTTGCCTCACAACGCAAATCAATTCAACCGTTACAACGAACGCGACAACTGTGGCCGTTAAACACTCAACCTGAATCTGCTGTAATAGATGATTGATGGCAGCAAAAATGTCAACCATTGATTGAGCACTGCCTGTGTTATTGAAGGCACATCCCTGGTTTTCGGTTTTCTTAAGGCATTTAGTGGTAACTTTGTCCAAAAATGTAAAAATGAAAAAGTAACATATAGAAGGGAATGGTATAAAGTCCCTTACATAAACAAAATGTATATGTAAATCACCGAGGATATCATATTCTCTAATAACAGGGAATGAGCAAAGTTGATTTGTCTGTGCTACAACAGAATTAAATTTTGGCAAAAGCTTGCAGAAGGTATAAACAAGTTACAACGGCACAGTGCTTGATATCATTCAGTTATGTTTATTCAGAGCTGTAAATGCAAACATATCTGTTTACACTGATTAGGGGCGAACTGTCAGCTTGTATAATTTACAAATTAGTTCTCTCGAAGTTGTCTGGACAGGGGAAATTAAGTGTATAAATTATCAACTTCAAGCTGAGGCAAAATAACGCAGTTCTCCCAATTGCCCTACTTGTTGATATCAAAATATCCCTCCGTAATGTAAATAACAGCAAATTTATCAACTATATGTATCAACATAGCACAAGGTGCAATTTACAAATTGTGAAAGTGACACTTGGAATAAAAGGACTGCGGACCGGTCTGGTGTCGCGAAAGATCTACGAATTTAACACTTCGTCAACACGAATCGCACGAAAAATACTCATATGACGGATATAACAGCATTCTTGCAGCAACATTTAAATTAACTGCACTGCTTTAAACGAAAAAACATCACGTGTAGATCATACCTTTCACAGAGCTCCAAAAAGCCCGCCGCTCTTAACTCTTCATCGATCATGTCTTCCAAATCGAATCCCTCCTGTTGTAGCCGCGAAACCATTATTCCGATCTCACCCATGAACCTTATAGAAAGGTTAACACTCCTTGTAGCTGTTATCTATCGTTGTTTGGAAAAGGCCCCATTACAATGACAGTAAAATTCGAGTCCTTTCCCAAACATCTCTCGTGAAAGCAAAGCGACCCCATTCATGCGCGTGTAGGATGGGGCGCATTTGTCTACCAGCAAGACCGCTGACAATAAGCTTGTCACTATTGCATCAGGAAAAGAATAACAAATCACAATTCAACACGTTTCGAAACTTCTTGAAGTAAAGTTTATTTCGGCAGCATAAAAAGTAATTCCAGGTTGGAGTTGTTTTTTAAATAACTCGTGTTTTAGCTATGCTAAGCATACCCTGCGAGCAGAGTTTGTTGGGGAAACTACAACTGATCACAACTTCGAATTCTTCACGTCCTCCCAAAGGAACTGAAATCCTGGAATGCAGGGAACTGGAAATCGAACGAAAAAAAATGCTAAGATGACAATGATAATCAGTAACAATTTATCCAAGACTCATCAAATAGACCCTTGAAACTGAAATCAAAATGTTGATTCACTGACATAAAAAAGATTAAAAGTGGAAATATTTTCTAAGATTTATGTATGGCAATTAATAGTGAAAGAATTAAGAAATAAATAATAATAATAATAATAATAATAATAATAATAATAATAATAATAATAATAATAATAATAATAATAATAATAATTAATTAAATAATTCGATTCGATGAAAAACGTGTGCATGTAAACCTGTTGCTTGTTTTTTTTTATGTTCTGTTGTCTTGCTTATTGTTTCTGACTCCCGAAGTTTACGTCGGTGTAAGACCCTTTGATATTTTTATGTAGCTATGTAGCTATCGTTTCCAGCTCTATAATATTTCGAGGTTCATCGCTGTCTGGTCTTGATCGTTCTTGTTTTGCGTCCCTGGCGAGTTTCAGAGGTCCTTACATCGAAGATGAGCCGAAGATCACTCACGATTTCCCTTTAGTTTTATGTGCGTATCTAATGTATATATTCAGATTCACATTTTCCATTCACATTATTTAGTTGCTAGGAAACTAAACAGGTTTTCATGAGCGCATCTTCTGAGACCCGTGGGCAGTTAGTCGGGACGAAACGAAGTAAACCCAGCAAAAAATTGGAGCGACGAAAGTTCGTCGCACCGACTTTTTTTGCCGTGTTTACTTTTGCTTACGGTCTCTGAGGATGTCACCAGCGTTGCAGGTGACAATGTGGTTGCTAGGTAACGTGGCGTTATAGATGCATGCGTTTCAGGGCCGTAGGCAGGATTTTGCTTGGATGGGTGCGCACGAGCGCCGGAAGCATGAGCGTCTTGGGGGGATTCGGGGGTATACCTCTAGGGGAAATTTTGAAAAATCAAGTTGTCGAAGTCCATTTTTCCTGCATTCTGAGAGCCATTTTAACCCTCCCTCTAAGATAAGCGGACCATCGCACCTCCCTCCCCCCTTCCTACGGCTCTGCATTTACAGCAAAACATTCTCGACTTTTCCAAAGGTCCTTTGCTGAGGGTGCTAATGGGGGTACCCAGTTGTCAGTTAACTACTAATTTTTTGGCCAATTGTCAGTTAACTACTAATTAAAGTTAGCTATTAATTTTCATTTTCTTAAAGCGAAAATTATTGCGTCATAACCCGAATTTCTTTGACTTCAGCACGTCAATCCGTTTTGGGGGGTGGACCTTACTAGCATCGAGGTATAAATTACATGAACTCACAAAGCCTCCACCAATAGTGTGAGTTATAAGGAAGACAGTAAAGAAAAAAACATAATTATCTAACTGAAGTAGTGAAATTAAGTGCAATAGATAAGAAGATTCAATTTTTAAGTCGTAAAGCCATCTACTAATACCGACCTCATAAGTCCAGACGCACAAACTACTATTAAGCCAACTTCACAAGGATGGCTGAGATATAACTCGATGAAAACCGAAAACGATTCTCCTGATAAAATTAAAATAGTTTGCCTAACGCTTTCAAGAGATCTTGCTCCGTCGCGCGCATGCGTCACAGGTGACATAGTACCTTTAAAACCCATTGAATGTAAATTAAATTAAATTTTGGCGAGAAAATAATATCCAGAAAATGAGCATCGTTATTCGCATTTGAGTCGATTTCACACACATCAGCAATGTTTGAAAGTCGTCAGAACATCTTCGGTGCACTTCGGCAATGTTCGGAAGTCATCGGAACATCTTCGGAAATCCCCGGAAATGGTCGGAATATCTTCGAAAATATGGAGATGGTAATATCACGCTTTTGACTCAGGAAAAGTTGGCAGGTATAGAAATGTGCTTTGCCATGTCAAACGGTACGCGACCTCTGTAACGTTCGAATGCCGATCCTTCGTCATCATCTCGATAGAAACTCAGAATAACTTGGACCATGACTCTCGACGCCATCACAGGGATCAAGGTGAACGTACGTTCGCTCGTGGCTGGCACGACCCTGGTACCTTTCGCATATCATATAAGTAAACATGGTTAATATGTCACCTGGTCACACAGCGGGACAGGTGAATGCCACGAAATAGCTTTGCTGTTAGGAAAAAACTTCGTTGCTTTTATTAACAACAACAATCGTATTCAGTATAATTACTAGAATGTCACTTAACTGTTAACTTTTCATTTATCAGTTAACTACTAATTTTTTGGTCAAATTTCAGTTAACTACTATTTTTTTGGCCAATTGTCAGTTAACTGTTAACCCCATTACCGAGCACCCTCTTTGCTGCGATCTCGGAGACCCATGTTCCTACGCTGAAAGTACAGAAAAACGGTGTAACAGTGGAAAAAAAAAAAACAGTTGGATCGCAAAGAAACCCTCTTCGACATTCTCTATCAAAATGCAAGGCAATATCTTTTGGCAAAAAGCAGACCAAGATAATACAGAGCTGCGATCAGGCGGGGCTTTTCTGGGGCTGGTTGCGGATGATAATTGTGATATAGTGCACTGAATTTGCATGTACTTCTGGCAAGAATGCAGAAGCTCGCTGCAACCTGGACATTTTGTGGCAACGAGTTATTGTCGCCCTTTCATGTAAATGTGTCAATCCCTCAGTCTTCCCCGATCAAACGTTTGGAAATCACCTTTCACCCTTTTTACGAACTCTCTTTGGAAGAAGATTTTTAAAGAACAGCAGCTTTTAAATCATTTTATTCTGTAAATTAGTTACATATGTACTTTTTATACTTTTAAATTGATTTTATCTTGTATCTCTTGTATTTTTATTCGTTATATTACCTCATAGTTTAGCCATAGTTTTAACATCCGTATCGTACATTTTTTTAGAGGGCTACTGCTTTGTTAGTATTTTTTATATTATTTTAGTGCTACCCTCATTAAATAAAGTCTTTACTATAATTTACTATTCTTTACTGATCGTCGGCTTGCGGCTTACCGCAATGAAGGGACGCAAGCCGCGGGAAAAACGCGTCCGTGCCCAATCTGTAGGATATCGGATACCCATGTATATCACATGACCGATTTCCGCTTTCGTTTTGCAGTGTCACAAAATGGTTGTAGTTGGTACGAACAGCTCTGCACACTAGAGGTAGGTGAAATCATTGTTTTCTCATAAAATCATTATTGTTTTGTAGATATCTTAAAAACGATAAGTTACGTGAAATGCTTAAGTCAAGAGACCCAAACTCAGCTGAATGTTTCCAATTGATTTTATGTTCACAATTGAATTCATGCAATTGAATTCATGCGATTGAATTCATGCAAATAGTAATTTTAGTTTTGAATGGATCGACTTATTTTTAGCAACAGTTCGTTGTAAAACCGAAGGAATTCACATGAACTTGACAAATGATTCAAATTTATACAAATCATCCTTCCGTGGATTTTTAGCAAGCGTTTTGCAGGCTGATCAGAAGTCGTGCTTTTGCCGTGCCGATCCCTCGAGTGCCGAACCGGTAGTAGGATCGACTGTAGCACGGCACAAACACGACTCTGATTCAGACGTCGTGCAAGAGTCGTGCAAAATTTAGGATTTAGTGAAATCACGTAACAATTAGTCAGCGCCGTTGTTCAAACAAAAATGGCCCCGTAACTACCCCCGTCACAATACATTTAAATATAATTTATGAATTTTGTTTGGCACGGCGGAAGCGCGACGTTTGAATCGCAGCCGTGTAGCCCGGCAGAGCTTGTCGAACTTGATTGCTTTGTCGTACTTAGTTTTAAGTTTGATTCAGACGCCGTACTTCCGCCGTGCTTTTGTCGAAGTTAATTCTTGAATTTAGTTCGGCACGGCAGAAGCACGACGTCTCATGTCGCATGTGACCTTTATGAGACATGGCGGCCGGAATTTCCTTTGCGGATTGCCCATTGCTGTCGAAATAGCTGTACGAAGTTTGGTCATCAGTAGTGCGTGCAATATTCGCAACTCCCCTCTTTTTGTGAAATGCATGCATCTTCCTTTTTTCCCTTAGCTTATAGATGGGGTGAATAGGTTCCGGGATGTATTCTCACTGGGAGTCCTCATGTACAAACGCCCCTAATTCCTTTGTGATTCCAGTTGTTCATTCCCCCACTTTAGTCAGTATATCCTGTTATGCATAATGTTACACATGTTTATTTCTCTCGGACGATTCGCGAAGTTCGAAAATACAGTGGATCGCGGATTAGCTGAAAATTTTGGCCCGGATTTCGGACTCGTCATGTCCGGAAGTTGGCATCGTGCATTCGGATCACTTTCGTCGACGATCGTCCGTATGTTGGCCGCAATAACAAGGAATGAAACAAAACTTCGTAACGTGGGCGCGGTACTCCCATATATGAACTATTTAGGTATGTCCGGTGGGATAGTGTGTGGTTCTTGAGTTTCTCGGTCCTTAATAAATAGGGTATCCTTTTTACTCCATTGGGCATTGTGTTCCCGGTGTGATCCTTAGATAGGGAACAAAAATCCTATCAGCTAAAACAGAAGAATACTTAGTATCACATATCCTTCTGGCTAAAGTTATAGTGTTTAAACGCCAAGCTAACTATTAGCAAGGCGATTTCATAAAGATCTGTGCGTGGTTAGCCGTTATTTGGGTCGTCACACAACGCTTCTCCTCCCCTTGAATTGGGTGTCATTTTTTGGGTTTGGGCCTTAAAAAGGGCATCAATTTTTGTTTTCTTCATCCTTAAATAATGAAAGAGGTCTAGAAATAGGAACGTTCGCAACACACACCTGTCCGAAGTTTACGAGAGTGCCCACCCTCCCCCCCCCCCCCCCCCCCCAACAAAAAACAACATCTACCTTCCGTTACAAGGTTTTCAAGTAATGTGGATTCGGGTTGGAACGGAATTAGTGGCGGATATACGAATTAGACAAAAAATAGCACGGACTGGCGGATTTGCGTAACCCTAGTCACCTCCGTCCTCATGTAGTGCCTTTGAGCCGTCACACTACACATTTGACATATGCATTATGTTCCAGACTTGCTTTTCCAGTTATACATATTAGAACAGATACAGGCAGAATAATTGTTTATAAATTCTTTGTAAAAAAATCTCGCCAAATGACTTCTGCTTTAACGAAGTGCAATTTCCCGGCACTTGCATTCACCAGCAGAGCGACAACTCGCGGCCAATCACCAACTCCTCAAACCAACTAGATTTGTTTTAACCGTTAACTTTTAGTCAGCTTAATTTCCTGCGATAACTATTGTAATCGCCGATGCCCAAGAGTGCCATATGGCATAACGTGCTCAGTATATCGTTTTTAAGTTTCAAAAAAGTAAATTGATGTAATCAAACGGCCAATATTACTTTTGGTAAACGAACGGCGAGACGGGAAGCCAGTTTGTTTCTCGTCTGCCGCTCAGAGGTTAAAAGTACTTTGTTAATCACCTCCGAGTTAACTAATCTGGAGGCGCGAAAAGCACTATTCACTTGTGTGGTACATAACAGTTTTTATTATTTTATCTTTTTTTTTTTGCAGAAGAGAGCTAAACCTATATTTCTTGCGAAAAGCCATGGACCTTCTCAAAGAACACATTGCGATTGTACCAAAGTCGCAGAGTCGCTTTGGACAGTTTCAGTTCTTGCTGGCATTTATATCTTGGGCAGGGGTGATAGGAAGTTTGAGGGAGTACTACTCTAAAGACAAAGTCAATTTTAAATGCAATGTAAACAAGGATCCAAGTTTGGCGAATCAACTCTGCTACGATCTCTACGCCGAAGATTATAATAGCCCTTTGCCCCAGTTCACGTTTGCTCTTATCAATGGTTGTGTCTTGATTGGTATTTGGCTCGCCTTTGCTTTGTACCTAGGCCCCCGACTGCTACATTTCAAACGGCAGGCGGTTAGAGGACATGAACTGGACCAAATACGTCAGCTACACATGCGCGAAGCACGTGATCAACAGAACAGGTGCATCGGCGTTTACTGTTCCTACTTGTTTCAGATTCTCGTCAGAGTTGCATTCTTGATCGCGATGGTGGCTTTACTGCTTTCGTTTCAGACGTTTGAATTTCACAAGAGTTTTAAGTGTCTATTAACGATCGACAAGGAACATATGAACGCGGTGTGCTCGGACGCGTATTTCGCAGACAAGTATCGCTCAAATATCGCTATGCTCACACTCGACATGATTCTGATCTTTCTTGCAACAGTAGAAGGCGTTTTCTTGCTGGCTAAAGTTAGTTGGCGCGAAGGACTAGCACGGGACCAAGAAAGTATCAATCTCATGGAACCAGACGTGTTTCCAAGACAATACAATTGCAACTGCTGTGGGTATCCTGTGACCATTCCTAGCGATGACGAGTTTGTTGCATACCTGCTCAGGGAGAACTTACAAGAAGAGCCAAATGAAACAGTATTAAATGCTGGACGGATTTCTGATGAGTTCAAGGAGACAATTCTTGAACAGACGAAAGATCTGGCCATAGCACTTCCTCTTCCTTTACCTTTTGCGTCTCTAAATACAGACAAGCTCTACACAACAGCGGTTTTGCGGAGTGAAAGGGTAAATGGACGGGAAAGATCGAACACGAATCCTGAACAGCTTAGCCTAAGCGATATTTTTGAACAAGTGCAGGGAAACCCAAAGACAAAACCCAAGAATATTCTGGTTCATGGATCTGCAGGGGTTGGAAAATCAATGTTCTGTCAAAAGCTCCTTCGTGATTGGTCAACTGGTGAGCTTTGTGCGGTGAATGGTGAGCCCAGAAGATTTAAATTTGTCTTCCTTTTGAAATTCAGAGAGCTCAATTATATCACAGGTGCCATCAGCCTTGGTCGTCTACTTACTTGTTCACCTTTCAGCCCAATCGATGACGAAACCTGTAGATGTATCGCGAAGTTCATTCCCTCGTCAATGCTTATCATTTTTGACGGGCTCGATGAATTTCAATCTCTGTCATCTTGCGCTGGAGATCTGTTTAATTACGCCGATGACAAAGAAGCTGAAATGCCGGTATCTGCATGGTACGCCAAGCTTGTGTCAGGAAAGATTTTGAAAGGTTCTACAGTTATAACGACGTCCCGACCAGATGTACTAAATGCCCTTCCAAGAAGCTTGCAGTACGACAAAGTTGTGAAACTTTGTGGTTTTACTTTGGAAAGGGCGAAAGACTTTATTGGTAAACTGTTAGAAAGTGAACCGGAGGCAAGGGATCTTGTCTTCGAACTTATTTCAAGTAACCGTGGCATTGAATCCCTTGTCTGTATTCCAGAAAACTGCATCATCATTTGCTGCTCGTTCTTGTACAAAGTAAGACAGGCCAAAGAGAACAACAAGCAGTCTTCCACCATTACACAAATCTACGACGATGTGCTGCACCTTTTCACTGTTCTGCACAACCCAAGCTGCCGTGGTAATATTCCAGAGCAGGGCTTTCCACAAGCGGTTCTAGACAAGCTGTTTGCACTGGCTTTTAAGGGCATCGAGAGAGACATGTACCTGTTCAGACGAAGAGACTTAGTAGAGTTTGTCCTTCCAGAAAGAGGAATCGAGCCCCTTATTGAAAGTGGTCTTCTAAAGTGCCTTCCACTAACCCAAACTGGCCCAGCTTGCTTTGAGACGCAATACTGTTTCAATTCCACAATGCAAGAATTCTTGGCAGCGAAACATATTGTAACCGCACTTTCTGAAGATGAGTTCACTGGAATCTTAGAGTCCTTGGAAGTGAGCTCAAAATGGGACATGGTCATCAAGTTTGTGGCTGGCCTTTTGAAGCCGAGTGATGAAGCGAAGATGAGAAATCTCGTGCGCGGCCTGAGAGCGAGTATCGCCCATCCTGAAGCACGAAGCGATGCTGAGCGACTTCTTCAAGCAGCCAGATGTTGCTTTGAGTACAACGATGACTCGTTAACCAGCTCAGAGCTGACTACAACCCTCCAAGGATGCATTGATTTGAGAGCTTGCCAAGCAAGTGCAGCTGACAACAGAGTAGTAATCTATCTTCTCTCTCGATGCCAAAAAGGAGCGATCAAGATCCTTCGAATGTTCAACAGTTTATTTGGCAGCAAGGAATGTGAAGAACTTGGCATCTTAATAGCCTCTCGCCATGGCCCCACTGAGGAATTAGATCTTAGCAACAGCAGTATCCGAGACGATGGAGTGGAAAGTTTATGCCGAGGTCTCAGAAGAGATCATTGCACGTTACGTCATCTCAGTCTGAGTGGAAATTCTATAAGCCAAATAGGCATTAGCTGCCTTTTAGATGTTTTGAAGGACGCTCGATGTCAGCTCCGAACGTTAAATCTCGCCTTTAACGACCTTGACCACGACAATGTTCGCCAATTGTCAGAAATGCTCGTTGACGAAAACTTCCCCGTGAAAAACCTTTCTGTGGCAAGTTGCGGAATTGATGATTCAGGAGTTGATTCTTTGGTGACCGCAATAATCGACAGCAGGTGTCACGTGCAAGACTTAGACCTAAGTGCTAACAATTTCACCGAGCATGGAATCACGCTTTTGGCCGGAGCACTTGTAGAACGCGAATGTTATCTCCATTCATTAAAACTACGTAACAACTGCCTTAGTGCCGAATCTGTCAGGGCCTTAACTCGGCGTCTTACAGATCCATTTTGCAGGCTGCAAAGACTGGACTTAGCTACAACTGGCATTTCTGAACTCGGTGCAAGATATATTGCTTCAACACTGCAAAGTGGGAACTGCAAACTGAAATGTTTAGACATAAGTGGGAACAATTTTGGACATTCAGAATGTTCAAACATCGTTAGGGCTGTAGCCTCTCATTCAAGCCTATTGGAGGAACTCAACATGCAGCAGAATGAAATTTCTGATCTTGAAGCTTTGCTTTTTTTGAACTGTTTCAAAAACCCGAAACATAATAAACTAAGCTCGCTTTATCTCATTGGAAACAACATAAGCGAACAAGTGAAGAAGGAACTGCTTTGCGCCTTTCTAGATGTCGAGGCTTTTTACTGGGACCAATTCTGGGGAAAACTATCTCTGTAACGCCATACCGTATTCGTATTCGTCAGCCGTACACTTGGATTTCCATTAGGACGTGCGCATACTACGTTAACTCAATCCATAGATTTTGCTAATATTAGAAAGAAATGCTTGGATTTGGTCATCACTGTCATCTCAAAGTGCAAAGATGGCTTTTCATGTTCGATGCCGTGTTGGCCTGGGGACGTGCTGCAACGTTACACACAACATCGACGTGACTACAAGACTGCACGATGCAACCGAGTTAGCGCCACATTGCTGAACTGCAGGCAAGCTCTGTTGTGTACAATGATCAGATGTAACAATAGTTTTTCGTAAGTAGGTATAAGTGCCACGTGAACTGCAGTTTTCGATTTACATTACCAGTGCCTTCACCGCTAGAGGTGTATGGTGCAGTTTAGCTGATCCGATTGGTGATTATAAAATGGCACTTACATTTGAAAACCGTTGCTTGTAGCATTAAATTTATGTATAACAATAGACTTAACAGAAATTTATATCAGCCGGTTTGTGTAGTCGCACAATGTTCTGCTACAGTTTAGAAGCTACTCGCGTATGATACTTTGAGCTTTGTTGAATAACATATAGTGATTATATTTTTAGAGAATCTTCAACTTGATTCACTTTAAAAGCCGCTCTTTCTACTTTATTTCCGCTTTCCCAGGCTTTACCTATTTCTATAAGGATTTATAACAAGTTACGTCTCTACTGAATGATCGTCGTTTTACCATTTACCATTTATTCTTCTGGAAGCGAAATACTCAGGAAACGTTGCCGTTCTTTACTTAGCGTATCAAGAGACTTGTCAAAGATTTTTAAAGCTCTGTGAGCCTTTCTAATTCCTGTGTCTATACTCAGCTTCCAGGGTCTTTAATTAAAAAGAAACTATGGTAGCGTGGATTAAAACTACACACAAGAAAGCAGAGAAGAGACTGAGAAAATCGATGCGGTTTTCCGACAACATTTTCCCACTTTTTGGTGTTGACTTCGAAACCATACGACCATATCTGCGGTTGTAAAACCAGGGATTTCAATAGCAGTCATCAACAGTCAAGAATCACTTCCTAACTGACGAGATATTTCAAGAATTACAAGAGATACTACTTGCATTTCCATACTCTGCTTTGTTTTCATTTGAATCGAAGCCCCTTTCGTCTCGCTTTCATGTACTCGACCCAAACTCTTCCGCGCGCTCCGCCATTTATGAATAAGGTGTATACTGTAGATAAAACCTTTATTTAGCGGCCACCTCTATTAACCGGCCACGGCCACCTTTTCGCCGTCCCGATGAGCGTTGTTCCGTTGTTTCTACCTCTATTTAGCGGCCATCAGTTTAGCTTTGTTTTCAACAGGCTCTGATAGACAAGAGTCTAAAAATAGAAAGTAACCACTAAGAAAATCATTCAAACACAAATTCGTTGTCGTTTTCATGTGATTCTCTGATTCTTTTTCGCACCATTTCGTATGAAATAACGTAGCCTTTCTAAAAGGCCTTATTAAGCGGCCGACCTCTACTAAGCGGCCACTTAGCTTTTCCCCTGTACGTTCGCCACTTTTAGTTTTCGTCCCCAGTAAAACAGGCTCTCGTTATGTGGGGCGAGCGCGAGCGAAGTGACCGAGAGCCTGGTACAGGCTAAAGCGGATAATTAAAACAATAACCTCCATCAGCTTCAAAAATATGAACGGATATTTGTCCTTGGACCGTGGCTTCTCGGAACAGATAAAATCCTCAGACAAATATATCCGTGCATATTTTCGCGCTAAACGGGGGCGCGAGGGCCGTTCTGGATGTATATTGACCATGGGTCTTAACAATAATGGCCAATTAAAACGGGCAACGTAACATTTTCTTTCAACAACCTTGTTAAATTAAAAAGCGTTGTCGCGCTTGAGTAAAGAACTTGAGTAAAGAACAAGTCACGCAACAAAATTGCTTGACTTGTTGTTGGATCCAGCACAGCAGAGTCTGGGCAAAGAAGACCGTCGACGACCCAGAACAGTCCTGAGCCAGTTTACTGAACTTGGTTAATGCCAGATTTATTACATGGATTTTACGATTCAAGTTGATCTGTATAAACTTTACCGGTCCATACTTAGAAATATATTGGAACAGGAATAAAGATTTCTGATTGGTTGATTGGCTCTCTTAGCCGTCTTGGCTTTAGAAACCTCATCCGGTCCAATATCACGTTAGAAAACGTTGAACTTGATAATAAGCATTCTAACTGGCTGGCATTAGTTATTGCCCCAGGCCTCTCAGCTGTCTGTCTGTCTGTTCAGTCGTACAATGGAGGGCGTATATAATGGACAGATATTTATTAAGAACGAGCTAAAATATATCGAGAAATCCGCGAGTTTGGTGTCCATGCATCTACTAATTTTTACCTTCAAATTCTAAAAAAATTTAAAATCACATTAAATCTTAAATATTTCAATTCTTATTTCTCCAAATTTTACTGATCCTTTGAGAAAAACTATCTCTTCCCAAAAATCCCCAAAAATTTACAAAACACCGCTAAACATAGCTTTGTGAAATGAGCGTAGGGTTTTTGGATTGCTTAAAACGCGAACGAGATATTCGCATTAAACCCAAGTTTAGCGCGCGGTGGCCGGAAAAACGGGCTTCGGGTGTACCCAGGCCTTACATGTAATTTGCAAATCATAATAATATTTTTTAAGTGTTTTAAAGAAAATGGCCCACGTTATATCACCAACTTATTCAAGCCCCGGGTCACGCCATACAATCTTAGAAGCAGCGGGCTAAACGTAGAACAACGCCCTTACAATAGTAGATTCTTCCACGGCTCGTATTCTTATATCATCTCTAGAATTTGGAATCAGTTACCGCCGGCAGCAAAAAATGCAGCAAACGTTCCAGCTTTTATCAATCATCTTAATACAACAAACTTTGGTGGCTGCCAATGCAGTTCTTGTTTTAAACGATTCCTTTATAGACATGTTGTATTTTTATCGTTTTTTAATATTGTATTTTTAACGCATATTTTTAAGATATTAATAGTATAATAATATTGTATTTTTTAATATATAGTTTTTAAATCTTTTTTTAACATGTATGTCAAACACTTTTATCATGAGCCCCTGGCTCGGGAGACTTGGGCAACCACTCCCCGTGTTCTTGACGTAAAATAAATTACCTTACCTTACCTTAATCAATGAACCAAACAACGCGGCGCGTTAACAGAAGGTAGTTTCCGCCTTACTAGCTAGAGAAAAGGCCAACATTTCCATTTCGAACGCACTGGATATCGACTACTAAACTTCAGTACAATTTGAGTTCGCAAATCAACGCCGAATTCGAAGTACACTTGCCAGCTATTATCAGCATAAAATGGTTTAGCCTGCAGTGGAGTTACTATTTCATTCAGACTGACTTATTATACATCAATCACAAAGGTACTTTGTTTCATTATTCTGTTTGTTTATTCTGTTGTAGCTGGTTAGTTGTTCGTTTGTAGTTGTTTCATCTAGTCTTCTTTTTGAAACAACATCGCATGCATTTACAGTCAAACTAAACGTTTTGTTTGCAAATGTTGCGGAAGGTTATTACGTAATTTGCAGGTTGCAAACTCAATTCAAATTTGCTCGAGCAAGCTGCCAATTTCTGTTAAAGTTTTCTCAACCTCCTCGTTTCATTTATCGTGTATAAATTTAGATAATACTATTACTTTGTGAACAAGGAGGAAATAACCCTATCGGGCATAGTTATTCGATTAACTATGTGTAGGGTAATGATTAATTAGCGATATACATCTAGAACGGCGCTTTGAAGTTCAAATTTGCTCAGCCGAGTAAGGGAGATACTTTGTCTTAGTACGTTATCAGACATGTGTTCGTCTTAGGCTTTACAGGCTTTATGCCGGGAAACGTCAGATAACCTATAAAAGGGCCCTGTAAATTTAATCGTTAAACGGCAAAGTCACTTTTGCAATACAGTGACGCAGCAATATTTATAATGCAGGCTCCATAAATTATACGTCCAGACGCTCGCGCTGTCATTGTCAGTTGCGAAGAAGGTAAATGCCAGTTTAGCGTGCAAGCCAACATGGAGTTAATACTAGCGTAAATCGAATCAGATAGCAGATTGAGCCTTTTTATTAGTGACATGTCTTTTATTGTCATACAACTGACCATTTATCGTCAAAGAGACATTGTGAACGACAAACCGACTGAAACCACTCTTGTGCAACTATGTGTATTTCCAGTGGGGACAGGTCCCCAGTCTTATGTGTCAAATGAGTCTTTGAGTCATGAGTAAATGCGTCAAGGTGATTTTTACACAAAGTAGATTATCTATTATCTAAGCCATGGTTTGCCTGTATCCAAAGTTCCATTCCGGTTTGCTTGTGGTTAGTTCCAATCTGGTGGCTTGCAAGTAGCTTTTATTTGATAGTAAGGAAAGCACTATTTCAAAATTAACAACTGTTATTTTAGATTTGACTCACTGAATCATAAAAACTTATGTTAATAAATACAAATAGAAACTCGAATATTCTTTCCTCGATCCACTGATTCCATTGAGAAACTGCCAAGCATCAGAAGCATGACGACTGCTCAACTTCAATGAGTTTGGAAAATGCTAAATGACATGTTTCCACTAAATGAATTTAGGCAAACCTAAAACCCGACCATCCCAGTCAGTTTTTAATGGCATTTGTTATATGACTGGCCCCAGGAGCGGGCAAGATGAGGTAGGCCCTACGACATATATATATCTTTCCCGCGATTTTTCCGCAAACGTGTTGTTGTTGATGCTGCCGTTGTTCCCATGTAAACGATTTACTACAATAAATCCTTTACTGACTAAGCTTGTTCGGTCAAGTTAGCAACATATTGGCCAAGTTCTTTTTGTATGTGTATGGAGCGAGACGAAGTCCATCGATAAGGCGCAAGACAATAAGAGAACTTTGTCAATAACCCAGTATTTATTGGTGAAATATTTAGAATTCTCAAGAAAAGGCGTCGAAATTTCAAAAACTTCAATCTAGCTTTGCACAACCCTCTAAATTACAGACCTGGTTAAAACTGGTTATTCACCGGGTTTTTAATAAAAACTCTACCAGCGCAGACAAAAATCCACCAGGTTGATCCAAATATAAAATCTCACCATTCTATGTATATATGCAAAACTGTGTAGTATTTTTTGCAACATGCTGTGTTGCTGCATTAAAAATTCAAAGCACGTCAACTGAGAAAACTTATAGATGAGTTGTTTATCACCAGTGAAAGCCACTTAAGTAATAATTTAACTAATTCACCGTCCGTCCTTACCATCTTATCAATTTGACCGAAAGCCGTACGCGTGGTGGCGTGTTCAGCAAAGACTTTGCTTTGCAAAAATATTATCACAATAACTTTTTAACGGTTGACATATTTGGTAGCTGGGTTCAGCTGCTTGAAGGTCTGTGATAACTTAGCAGTGATGGGAGATTGCAACGACTTCCACCATTCTAGACAATCCAGGCCGATTCAATCTCTTTTAAGGCCAAATTTCAGCCTGCAAGTTCTTAATCCACATTTTCTTATATGTGAGTTTATACTATAGTACTCGGAGTTTCAGAAACCGCCATTGATTGGCATCTAGGCCGATTCTCTTTTATCGATCCGGTTGATTATTACAAAGTAATTATTTGGATGAAAACAAAGTTTTAGGGGGTTTACAGGAGGCATGTGAATTAGCTGGTGTCTTTCACTGGAATTGGATGCTATAGCTAAGTGCGTGATCCACGTAAATAACTGAAGTTATGCTTATGCTAATGCCTCGATAGCTGATCTTGGAAACAAAGGTGTAGTGAAAACCACGTCACATCCATATAATTAGCAGCCTCATGCAATGCATTTAGATGCTCCCATCTCTCTCTTCGCCCTAAATAATTGAGTGAAATACTTTGTGGCGCCTCAGGTTGCTTTTGTCCGCATTCAGGGAGAGAGGGAAAATCGTGACATAGACTGTACCTAACTTTACTACTGGTTGGCCCGTTAAATGCAAACAAAGCAACAAAAAATACACAAATACTCGCCACAGCTAGCCCCTTTTATTATGGTTTATTGACAAGTATCGTGGCATCAGTTAACATTGAAAAGAGTCTGTGCTACATTGAGCTAACAAAACCTTTGTCTTCACAAACTCTGGTAAGTTGTATTCAAAGATAGGGAAATCATTTTTGCATGTCTTGAAATTGATAGCGTTGGTTTCCATTTAGTGGTTTTTGAGCAACTTTAATCCCTGGCTAAATGCATTTGTTTTCTCTGCAATCACCCAGTGGTTTTAACTTCTAGTTAAACGCGCTTCTCATGTGTACAAGGTTTGGTGAAGTTAGCGTGGAACTTCTTGGCTTGGCAATTATTAAAGTATTCCTCGAATGAAACGCGTACTTAAGGTTTAGCGTTTTCAGTTGCCTAGAGTCATTAATCATTTAAATTTTGCTTTTTTAAATCGATTCACCAAAACTACATAAAATAATCGTGAAGAGGTCTTGAAGTGGTGAAAGATTGCAATGGATTTTCAGTTCGGCGGTTCAGGCCGGCGTACAGCTAGCTGCCTAAAACTTCATATTGCAATTATATTCCTGCTGTGGTGGCTTAATCAGAACCAAAAATCAGAGAGAGAATCTATGTGAAACTTGGGATCAGCGTTCATTATTGCGCGATGTCCCCCGCTAGTGTTGATAGTAGGCGAAGCGTTGGTGTGGAAATCGTGCAGTTGCTGCACTCTCGATGTTAAAATCACAATACGAACGGTAACATAGAGTCAAACAAATAAACAAAAAACTGTGTAGCGCAATTGTTCTTTGTTGTGAATTGATGCCAACTGCGCTACATAATGTTTTCGTTGTTTGAGTTTCTGTTGCCATTTATAGCGTGACTTTATCTTCTAATGCCGCGACTGCACGAGAGGCAGGTTTACCGGTTACTCAACAGACGAGTTTCTCCACCTACCAAGATCATTTACGGAGAAAAGGTTTACGCTTTGCCGACAAAACCTTTCAAAAGAAGACATTAATTTTCTCAGCAAGTTTCTCCGGCCTGGGCCCGTTTCTCGAAGGTCCCGAAAAGTTTTCGCACCCGGAAAGCCACAGCAAAATCTCAAACCTTATGATTACATAGCTGTTTAATTCCAGAATATTTTTAATATGAACAGAGGTTCCCGCCATACAGTTCTTTGTTTTTAACATATTGATAACTAGAAATTGCTTTGCGGTCCCAAAAAGTTTCCGGGGCTTTCAAGAAACGGTCTCATAACCAACGGATTAGTTGTGAGGTTTTACGCCTCATTAATTTTCACACTAACGCTTCGCCTACGTATCAGCACTCGCAGGGACGTTATTGCCATCAATTGTAAATACATCTGTACAAGCAACCACGTGGTATATCTCATCAAATGTTGCCCCTGCAACACGTTAGACATCGGGGAGACTGGCAGTCGCCTGGGAGATCGATTCAGAGAGCATTTACGTTCCACCAGACAAAGAACACCGATCTTCCCGTCAGCCGACATTTTTTGATACCAAGGCAATGCAATGATGATGTGCCAGTGTCCGTGATCCCCTCTGGCTTCCGATCGACTCACCGTGGACAGGTAACATCAGAAGTAACGTGGAATGTCTTGTTTTGATGACGCGCGAATTTTTTCAGCTGTACCTTAACACGTGCACGCAAGTAACGGCGAATGGTCTCGAATCGTGTTATGTTTTGTTTCGAATGCTATTACGCGCACACTTTTTACAGGTGCACTCTTGCCACTAAATAAGAGCCGAGGCAGCAGCCCCGAAACATGTGGTCTTTTACGTTTTGAAACACAAATTTTGGCGCAATAATGAACTATCCAAGTCTCACATCGACGAACAAATACGCTACACTTTTTTGTTTGACTAGAGATAATCTATGCCGACTTGGGATGGACTGTGGGTAGAGTGGAAGTCGTAAAACAAGATTAACGACTACTGAACATATCGAGACTGGTATCTGGATTAACACAGTCAAGATCCGTGACATCTTCTGTAAACCATTGCTGAGGTTTATAGTTAGACGCGTTGTGACTTCATCACTTATTCAGATGATAACATTACCTTTCTGACACGCGCGATGAAAAGTAAAATAAACCAAAAAGTAAGCCAATGGCATTCCACACGAAGAAAAGCTAGAAGCACAATAGGTATTGAACTATTGAGAGCCTCATTATTAATTTACTGGCACGAAAGTAGCTCGGCCTATGACTTTAACATTGACATTACAAGACCGGGGGCAACAACTTATAAGCAACGTCTTTTTTTGTCCCCTTGTCCGCATTAGGAAATTTTTGCTGGAAGAGCTTATTGTGTACGAGAACAGCGAAGGCATTAGCTTAAGATGTCCAAGGATTAAAAATTCTCTCTCCTGTATCACAGCAGGATGTAAACAATAGCAAACTTAACGAAGACAACAAAATTTATGAAAAAAAAGAAAACAAATAAAATGGTAATAACAGGTGTCAAGGAAAGAAGCAAAGTAAGATTTAACCGCAAGGGTGGTTCAACAAATTTAACGAAAATATTGAAATAGTTCTCGTTAAAGTTTGCGCGAAAAACAACAACAACAAAAACAACATTTCGAATGAATGAACGAGGACCAACGAGGAGTGATTATTTCATTGATTTTGAACATTGTAGGCATAGTCACGGTAAAAGCGGTCCACTGCAGGTCGAGTAGAATAGTCTATTTCCTTCAAACTTTAGGTACGGATTTATCACATGAAATTTGCCAAATATCTAAAAACAAACTCTTTATAGGCCAAAATCGCTTCAACCCTCAGTGGCCTATTTTTGGTAATAGCGAGGCGTAAAAATAACAAGTATTTAATTGTGGACACAATTTCTTTCGTTTAACAGAAACGTAGAACAAAAACTTATGACCATGTTTTGTTTGAAACCTATACTTCGCCGTTAGCGTGACGATTCAAAAATGCAAACTTTCAACGAGGCACGCATGGCACAAGTCCAACCTCTTCGATATCTTCCATATGAACAGCCAAAGAGCATGGAAATGGAAAAATTATGTCGTGGTTTAAGCAAACTGTTTACACAGCCGGTCAACAATTTTTGTACTTTTCGACAGTTGTGTATAATTTCAATGTCGTCTAATTTCTGTGAATCTAATATGAAGTACAAATGACTTGACTTGTCTTCCTTTGAGCAGATTTACTAATGCACAGGTTGCAAGTTTGCTTTCCTGCGTTGAAACGAGGACGTAAATATGGCATCTTTTTTAGGCTAAAGTAGCTAAAAATATCAATTTGTCGTTGAATTTTCTTCGTTGCAGTAAATGAATGCAAAGTAGAGTAATTCTTTGTTCCTAATGACACTGCGATCCGATGAATTTTCGGATTGTAAGCCCAGGGCCGTAGGCAGACTTTGCTTTGGTTGGCGTGAGTGCCGTAAGCGCGAGCGTCTAAGGAGGGGGGGGGGGGGGGGGGGGGGAGTGAATCGGGGGTATTTTTCTCTGGGAAATTTTCAAAAATCAAGTTGTTGAAGTCCACATTTCCTGCATTCTAAGAGTCATTTTAACACTTACTCTCAGATGAAGTAGACCTTTGCGGTGCGTGAGGTGGTGCGGACGCACCCATCGCACCCCCCCCCCCCTGCCTACAGCCCTGAAGCCTTGATGGTCTCAGATAAGGGATCCTTCTCTTGGTCTTGAATTTTTCGCGTTTAGCGGAGAGCTGAGTAACGCTCCAGTAAATACGCCTTTCAACGCGTCTGCACTAAGTCTACAGTTGGATTCCCGCTGAATCGAGAAGCCGAGCTTTTTGAATCGTTTTAATACAACTTTAAAAAAAATATATAGATACCGTATATTATACCGCCCGAGCAACCTGTAAGCCCGTGCCCGTCACACTTAAAGGCAGGCAAGCACCTGACTTTTAATGGTGGTCGATTTTGGGAAACATTTTAACAAGAAGATTAACAAAATAAAAGTTACTTGACGTTTCGACGACTTCATACCGTCATTATCGAAAGTGAAATGTGAAAAAATTAACATAAGATATATATACAAAAATAGAGGCGTGAAAAAGAAATACATAATTGCATAAAGCATGATAAGCGCGTATTAAACAAATAGTTTCGCGCGAATAGAGTCCGCTTGAGTGTTCAGTTTCGGTCTTTTCTTTCGAATGAATAGCATTTCGAAAATTAAGCACTCAAGCTTACTTCGGCATTTCTTGAGAATAGTGAAGTTGTCACGGAGGTTGGAGGATTTAACACTGTGTTCGTCCTTTAGGTGTTTTCCAATTACAGAATGTTTGTGTTCCTCGACACGTTGACGTAGATGGCGGCGTGTGTACCCAATATAATTTGAATCGCACAAATCACATTTATATTCAGAAACCCCGCTTTGCTGGTTGACTATGGGAGGCTTCAATTTCGTTTCTCTCAGGTCATCAGCGATCTTCTTGCTCGTAAAGATTGGCTGCAACTCATGATCGTCTCGTGTAGACGACAAACCAATGACTCTAAATGAAGCCCATCCATCTATTCAATTTACCATGGAGGCAGCTACCAACAACCGTTTACCATTCATCGGTATGGAGATCATCAAAGAAGACCACCGTCTGGAAACCCGTGTCTACAGAAAGACGACGAATAAAGGACTTCTCCTGCACTTCCAGAGTCATGTCGACGGCAGGTACAAACGGTCGCTTCTCAGAACTGTGCTAGACCGTGCAAAACGTTTGTCGTCTACACGAGAGTTCCTTACACAACAATGTAAGAACTTAAAGGGAATATTTTTGAAATAAAAATATCCAGAGAAACTTATCGACTCGGCGATCGACTCGTGCCATCACCCACCCGACCTAATTCACACACCATCTGACAACCCCATTAGGATCATTATACCTTATAAAGATCAGAAATCTGCCGATGTGGTTCGCAAACAACTTCGCGACCTTGGAAGAAAAATCGATCATGAATTGCAGCCAATCTTTACGAGCAAGAAGATCGCTGATGACCTGAGATCGATAAACGAAATTGAAGCCTCCCATAGTCAACCAGCAAAGCGGGGTTTATGAATATAAATGTGATTTGTGCGATTCAAATTATATTGGGTACACACGCCGCCATCTACGTCAACGTGTCGAGGAACACAAACATTCTGTAATTGGAAAACACCTAAAGGACGAACACAGTGTTAAACCCTCCAACCTCTGTGACAACTTCACTATTCTCAAGAAATGCCGAAGTAAGCTTGAGTGCTTAATTTTCGAAATGCTATTCATTCGAAAGAAAAGACCGAAACTGAACACTCAACCGGACTCTATTCGCGAGAAACTTTTTGTTTAATACGCGCTTATCATGCTTTATGCAATTATGTATTTCTTTTTCACGCCTCTATTTTTGTATATATATCTTATGTTAATTTTTTCACATTTCACTTTCGATAATGACGGCATGAAGTCGTCGAAACGTCAAGTAACTTTTATTTTGTTAATCTTCTTGTTAAAAAAGCACCTGACTGTTTTCTTATTTCTTTCCCAGCTTGAAAATCGTCACCCACAGAAAGCAGACATCGACATGGCTGGCCTTTGCACGAGACTTATTCCAACACGACGCCTCAGAAGTACCAAATTCTTAGCAATACTAACCATCGGCTTAACAGCATTTTTCACCAATCTTTACGTTCTTAAATTCTTCACAACGGCAAAGCAGACGCCAAAGATTATTAGAGAAAATATAGCAGGAGAAGTAAGGATGGTCCAACCTAGTGCTAGCCACCTTAAGACGACTTCTATTATCCAAAGAAAAAATTTCACGACCACGACAACTCCGCCAAAGAAGAGCGTTACAAGTAACCCGGATTTGAAGTCGAGTTTTGCTGAGAATTCGAATAAATCATGCGCACATAGAATACGTGAAATGGATGGTGGGATAGTGCTCTTTAGAGACATCATTATACGACCAAAACTTGGGCGCGCTAGGGTTCTTGAAATCCACTTAGAACATCCCGCAGAAGAAGATGAATTCTTTAAGTTGCAGAAAGGCTTCTTCACACTGTTCTGTGATGGTGACGTGAACGAAGCGAAAGAGAAACTACATATAGTAAAAAAGTATAACGCGTTAACCGCTTGGATTTTGGCCCTTGAAGTTGCAAATCCTTTGCTTTCCCAACTTCTTAGATCGAACCAATCATTTCAGACTGGTCACTACCTGGCAATTGAAAGGTGGGAATATGCCAACGTCTACTGGACAGTTATTGACTTGTTGGACATTTTTATCACGACACAGCGCATGGGAATAGAACCAGAGAAGCTAAGCATAATTCTGATGGATGCCCACCCTCCCACTCCACTGGACCCTTTCTGGAGTGTCTTGTTCCAGGGGCTGATAAAGCTCACCGATCCCATATTTACAGAGTCAAATAATGTTGTGTTTGAAAACCTGGTTTGGAGATATCCACGGGTGAACTGTCCATTATTGGATAAGAACCTTAAGTCTCTGAAATACATTCAACCTTTTAGGTCTTTTGTGTTAAAGCGGTTTGGTATTCCGTCAGGAGCACACATTCGAAACTGCAGTCAGCAGACGATAAACGTTCTGGTCAACTTCAGAAGGGATTATCAGAGCCACCCGAGAAATTTAGATGGTACTGTGGACAGAAAAATTGCCAATGAGAAAGATATCGTAAAAGAAATGGTCGAGGGCAACTTCTCTTCAAAACTAAACATTACTACCGTCCAGTTAGACTTGTTTCCATTGAAACGTCAGTTAGAACTAGTTGCATCAGCAGACATTTTCTTCGGAATGCACGGATCTGCTCATGGATTTCCCATTTTTATGGCACCAGGTGGTGTGGTAATCGAAATGTTCAATTTTAATTCTGGTAATTGGCACATGGGGAAAATAGCTTCCCTTTCTGGACATTCTCACGTCATTTGGACAAATACAGATAGGAATGCGTACAACAAAAAGACAAGATCGACGACAATTCCTGCAGGAGTACCCTCGATGCTTTTAAGAAAGGCACTTGAAAAAATTTGTGATCAAAAGATCAACATCGAGAAAAACAAGTCTTGATGAATTTGGTGTAGATCTTTTATTCAAGTTTCTCTTCTTATTCTGCCTTATGTGATCTTATTTTTTCAGTATGCGATCCAAGTGCCTTGTGTCCGACAGGGGATGAAAAGGATTAAGTAAGTTATGCGATTTTCCGAAATCTTTGTAGCTCGATTTGATCTATTCGCACTGTAGATGCTTTTCCACAGTACTTAGTCAAGTAGTCTGCAGTGCAGGCGTTTTTGGTGGACAAGCGGTTGAATTAAAACACACGAGCTAGTGAAAAAGGTCCCTCCCCACTCATTTGCTTTTCAGTCTGACTCCCACCCTCTTGTCTGATTTTCCACTCGCCGGCCATAACTCTCAAAACACTCGATGGAATGTTCAGCGCTTGCTCGTCCAAACTATACGCCTGCACTCTAGGCTATTAGTTAAGTACAGAAGTTCATAATTTGTTTCTCTCTATAATTGCTTACTTTAGTTTGAAAATATCTTCCTCTCCCAAGATTCGGGCAGCTTTACATCGTATGGTTCTTTCATAATCCCAGTAAACGACCAGTTACATCGTATGATTATATTCTGTCGACTCGTATTTATTGACAGATAATTAGCCTCGGCGGCTGGTCTAGGTTAAGTAATCATTCATGATTACCGAAACAGGAAGTAGTTTGAAAGTTTGTTGCAGGCAAGATAAACAACATGGAAATCATAAGTAATTTATTAGTTTAATTGTTTTTTTGAAGTTCTTGATTTAGAGTGACTTTAGCAGGTGTGTTTCCAACGTTGCCTGACAAGTAATACCATAATAAAAAGAAATCTCCAGAAATGTAATTATTAGTATATGTAATCGCATGGGCCCTCGTGCAATTTAAGGATTAATTTCACGCGCATTTTCAAAGTTTTCACAAAATTGCCCGAGTCGCGAAGCGACGAGGGCAATTTGGAAAACTTTGAAAATGCAAGTGAAATTAATCCTTAATTGCACGAGGGCACATTGCGATTACGTGTTTATCACATAAAGGGCAAAATTGTGTACAAAAGAAAACTTAAACGAGGTCCGCCATGGCGTAAACCGGTTGGCAAGAATATTTGCTCGTAGCAAAATGACCACATCAATAATCAACTTATGTCGAGAAACAGTAAAAGTACGTAAGCATGATAACACAGCATGTGCAATTCACTCATGATAGTTCCTTCACAGATAAAACTGAATGCAGTTTAAATTTTATTTACCTTTGTTTACGAGGCGTCCGACCGCGCAGAAATGCTGCATCGATGAAAGTCATAAACAAAGTGTCCGAACGAGCTTTAATAACTTCTTGAACCCGACATTCTCCTTTCCACAGCGAAAACTGTAAGAACCAACTAAATTTATGCCCTTTCCAGGCTCTGTTTCTAATAAGGCGAAGCAAGCAAAACGAAGAAATGTTATCTTTCAGTGTCGATTCAGTGGTCTCAGCCACCATGAATTTCTATTCTCCGTGCAGCGCCAATCGTCCAGACGTTTTTTCGGGCTGTGACAAACGAATTTGGATTGAAAAGTCATCTCTCTATTCCACCAAGGCACCACTCATTTCTGCCTACCGATTTTCTTTCACATTTGATGAAATAACCGCATTTATATCAAACTCGGATGCACTGCGCTTCTGAACTTTTTTCAAACTCGTTTCAAGCGGGAAACCAACTCAGTGCAGACGACGCGCCCTCAGCCAATCAGGATCAAGTAATCATGCCCTCTTGATTACCAAAAAGTGCCCTCGTGATTAAGAAAAAATGCCCTCTGTCTCAACCAATCAGCGTTCAGTAATTTTGCCCCGTATGTGATAAATAACTTAAATCAAGACAAATTCTGAGGTAACTGTTTTTTACAACTTGTAATTTATCAACAATTTCCACTTTCACAAATTGTTTATAAACAAACAAGGTCGCAAAGCTTTTTCGATTACGTCACTCATGACATTTACGAGCGCATATAAAGGGAAGAGCGCCGCAGCGTTCGTTAAGATCATTTTAGTGTTTTGATTGCGGCGCTTGTTTGGGGGCGGCGCTCTAAAAAAATCACAACATTTGTAAATGGTAACAAGCATATGCCAACAACAAGATAAACACTTTTTCTTGAAAAAAGTCATCCACTGTCTCATTTTGGCAACAAAAAAAATTGGCTTGCGATATTTTTACAAAATGTCAATATTACTGTCCTCTATGTGATCCAAGTAAAAAGCTGAGTAAACAGATTACCAAGGCTGGTTCAGCATGAGCTGTACCGTACTTGGTTTCTAGTTTGACTCTCCGAACAATTCAGTGTGATAATGCTTTGATTAAGCGCCGCATTGATTCACAATGGGGACAGGGCGGCGCTAAATCGAGTAAACTGCTATTGGAACCAAACCCCAGGTTAAATTGTTTAATTATTTTCCTCGTTATGTTGCCACGACTCATTTATAATTCCTAACTAAGCTGGAATAAGTGTATTGAATAAATTAAATGCTTACTAATGATTTGCCAAAGAGAAAAGTAGTGTTTGAGAAGTATTTCGAAAAGAAACTGCCGCTCTGGTTTCCAGCTATTTACATACTGAAATGATATATTTAGCTCGAGCTCTGCGGATGTAATATTTACTTAGTAGGTTAAATAATATTATGAAATAAGTAGCCATTGATTATCCAGCTGTTATTTTAAAATGCGAAGAAATTAAAATATGGAAATGTTCATTTAAGAGAGCCAATCATACAAACTGTAAGCAAGAAAATAGATTTACGTATGGACTTTATTATCTAAATGTAAAATTCTAGGTCGTTTGAATAAAAACGTGTTCGCTACACTTTCTAATCAAATCACTGTTCAGTGTTCGCCTTTATTGCTGCTATTTCATCAGAGCATTGTTATACATGAATTTGCAAATGTGAAAGGTTTTAAAAATTGTGGCTAAACTAAAAAGATTTACCAAAACAATGCTGCTTTCCCTGCTTTTTTCAGCAGTGCTTTTTTAGAGTTTCTTTTAAAGGATTTGCATGTTATTTACATTGTAGTTTCATATCATTGGCTGTAGTTATAGGCGTATTATTCGTCTTTCAAGATAAACCAGTTACATTTTGTATGGCTCTCTGTAAGAGTGCATAATGACGTCTGTTCATTATGACATGTCATTTTCAACCATTTGCTTGTGGCAAGCATTTGACAAAATGGCGGGGCTATTTTTGTATCAGGCTAACTTTGGTCTCTAGAAGTCATTAAACCTGTTAAACTAGTTGATATATTTCCAGTATACATACTCAATTGTCAAGGTAAGTGGGGTCGTTTTATGATTTTGACCAAGTTGTTTCATATCGTGAGATTGAAATTATTGTCATTCCGAATTACATGTATATTATTCAGAACTGTCAACATGGACATTTCAGTGACTACGTTATTTCCATCATTGTGAATAGTATAAGGTTTGTTTTAACCTCTGTTCGAAAGCGACTGACTTGTGTTCTATATGATTTCGCTTATTGAGGAAACTCAGTGGATGTTTTAAAAGGTTATCGATGATGACACGTTTGCGTACGAGATTGCTCCGTTTGAATGTTAAATACAGTGACATTTGTTCAGTGGTATACAGTCGAAATATCTCACAGCTTGTTCAACTCGATATCTCTTTTGTTCGCTGCACTTTTCTGACTTTTCCCTTAAAGCTGAACCTTAGAAGGGCCAATTAACACTGGTGATGTCCTTGGCGAATTGGCGCATTAGAATTGCAAACAAATTTAGCCAAAATGCATAATATCCTTGTTTAAATAGAAATTCAATGTGAAATGAAATTGATTCTTGACTTGCCTTCACCTGCTTTACGAATACTCGTTTAAAATCAAAATCACATTCAACCATTCTGCGGATATTAAATAAAGGAAAAGGCAATTACTTGGTTAGATATATATGGTGATTATATTGTATGTTTATAATTTCATTTAGTATAATTTCCACAGGTGAATTCAATTCTGATTGGTCGAGAAGCTCGCACTATGACGCTATATTCACCGCGCTAGGCGGTGAATATAGCATCTCAAGGCCTGGCTACTAAGCCATGCCACGTTTGCCATCCAGGCCAGTGAACATGGCGGCATTTGCTGAATGAAAATTTCTCTCATTTAAAAGAAATCACTCCAAGTCCTGGATATTTAAAATATTGAGAATTTTTCAAATTAACTACCAAGGCTTTTGGACCGGAAATATTTTCAAGAGATGGTTTTCAAGGCATTCGAATTGATCGTAAACATGGTGGTTTTGGAGATTGCACGCGGCCGTGTACTCAGTCAGATCGACTGGCAAAACATTATTTAGTTCTCTTCTCACTGGAGCTAGTAATTTCGAGAGGATTCACACAATTGTTCAGAAGTCACCAACGATTAAACAAAGGTACCAGATGTATCTATCTTTTTCGTAGTGTGTTTTGTTCCGTTTTATTGCTAAAACCTGAGTGAAAATTACGATTTCAATCGAAGAATTAAACTGGTTTACACGTATGCAAGCGAGCACTTGTGTTTGTTGTTTTCGTGTTTTCTATTATTATTTTTCAGTTTTTGATATTCACCTGTGAAAATTATACTAAAACAATTATTCGCCTCAGGCTCAGTGATTATTGTTGAATAATCACTGAGCCTGAGGCGAATAATTGTTAAATATCCTAAATCCATCAATTTTATAACAAACTAAATCAACCATGATTGCTCACGGGACCTACCATTTGATACATTAAGACTGGGCACTGGACTTAAGAACAAGCATAAGCACAAGCGCAGCCTTAGAAAGAAGCCGAGTTTCTTTGTTCTTACCAAGTTTGGTAACGTGTTGCTTAATGTACACCACGAAGAGTAGTTTATCGTGGTCGATACGTACTGCCTTGTCGTTCAAGCTAGAATTCTCCTATTTGCTGGAATTAGAGGTCGATCACACAAACCTTTTATACAGTGCTAAATAATCAAACAACAACTACTCCAAACTTATGGGTTTTGAATCACTCTTTTATGTTGTTGTACATTTACCCAGATACAGAAGAGCATGCGGCGGATAAGGAGTTGGACTCAGCTTGAAAGAAAGATTCTTCTTCAAATTATCTTTGCATGTTTCAGCCAATACACGTTTAAATCCAAAATAGACTAACATTTTGCTTTTACTGTTTTCTTATTCCTTTATTTCTAGCTTGGAAATCGTTATCAGAGAAAACGTTATCGACATGGCTGGTCTTGGCTCAAGCTTTATTTCACCACGGCTCATAAAAAGCATCAAGTTCTTAGTTATAGTACCTTTTGTTTTAACAGTATCTTTCACAAGCCTTCACTTTCTAAAACTTTGGACAACGACAAAAGAAACACCAACGATAGACTGGGAGAATATGAAACACGAGAAAAAGACAATCCGGCGTGAAATTGTAATTCCCACAAAAAAGGCAGTTGCAAGTGACTCCTCTTTCAAGTCGAGTTTCTTCGAAAATCCGAATAGATTATGTGTAAATAGAATACGAGTAATGGACGGTGCGATAGTGCTATTTAAAAACATCACAATACGATCACAGTTTGGTCGCGCAAGAGCCCTTGAAGTCCATTTGGAACACCCTGCAGACGAAGATGAATATTTTAAGCTGGAAAAAGGCTTCTTTACACTCTATTGTGATGGTGATGTGGAAAAGGCGGAGGAGAAATTACACGCAACCGAAGCGTATTATGAGTTAATCACTTGGGTTATTGCCCTTGAAGTTGCAAATCCTTCGCTTTCTCTACTTCGTCGAGTAAATCAGCCATTTCAGACTGGCCAATACTTGGCAATTCAAAGGATGGAATATGCCAACGTTTACTGGACAATTGTTGACCTGTTGGACATTTTCATCACGACACAGCGCATGGGAATAGAACCAGAGAAGCTAAGCATAATTCTGATGGATGCTCATCCTCCCACTCCACTGGACCCTTTCTGGAGTATTTTGTTCCAGAGACTGATAAAGCTCACCGATCGCATTTTTACAGAGTCAAATGACGTTGTGTTTGAAAACTTAGTTTGGAGATATCCACGGCAGAACTGTCCTTTATTGGACAAGAATCTTCAGTCCCTTAAATACATTCAACCTTTTAGGTCTTTTGTGTTGGAGCGGTTTGGTATTCCATCGCGAGCACGCATTCGAAACTGCCGTCAACACAAACTGAACGTTCTAGTCGTCTTCAGAAGAGATTACAAGAACCACCCGAGGAATTTGGATGGTATTATCGACAGAAAAATTGCCAATGAGAAAGATGTCGTTAAAGAAATGCACATAAATTCTCCAAAAGCAAACATTACTACAGCCCAATTAGATTTGTTGCCATTGAAGACTCAGTTGGAACTAATTGCCTCAGCAGACATTTTCTTCGGTATGCATGGAGCTGCTCACGCATTTCCTATTTTTATGGCACCAGGCGGAGCAGTAATCGAAATGTTCAATTTTCGTTCTAACTGGCACATGGAGAAAATATCTAATCTCTCAGAACACTTTCACATCACTTGGACAAATAGAAATTTGAAAGCATACAACAGAAAAACAAGATCAACTATTATTCCTTCTGGGGTTCCCTCCATGCTGTTAAGAGAAGCAGTTGATAAAATTTGTGCTCTCAAAACTGGCATTGCTGAACGCACGTCTTGATCAGTCTCCTTGATGTTCTTCATTTGCAATATGCTTCATGCAATCTTCCTGTGTGAAAAAAAAAAAAAATTCATCTGGATTATCGATCAAATCTACAGCAATCATATGCCTCTGTACTGTCACCCAAATATATAAACAGAACACAATAGTACGGCTTCGGTGCAAAACGATACGTAACAGGGGAGGCACGGGAAGACGCGTTTAATACAAATTTAATGCATAAATTAATAGTTTAACAGGAATGGAATCAAAGGTCTAACAGGAACGGATTAACAGGAACGCAAAAAGCCCCATCAACATTCCTATTTTGCATAACGCAAAATAGTCGTAAAAATGTCTTAGAAATGTGTTGTTTTTTCTCCAAAAAAAAACTCCAGGAGCCAGTACGAACAGATAATCGTCTTATCTTACAGAGCAAGCCCCGGGCTATATATTTGCAGCATAGTTATTTGAAGGCGTCTCACAACAACGAACCCAGAGGAAGTTCTATCGGCATACCACAAATGGAGGGGTTGACTTTGTTTGCACGTCCGAGGGTTAAGTTGTTGATCTAATTCCGGTCATTATTCGTTTTATTTGACAAAAATGTATCTGGCTAATACACAGCTTATTATACCTAAATAAATACCTGAGGGGCCTTTTTACAACTCCACCTTGGAGACCCAGTGTTTATTCGGTTCCCGGCGTTTAATGGAGAAAATACGGTAATCTTCATGTAGGATGTTCTCCTCTGGGTAATCAGTAGATGGTTGAAAAGCGCGAGAACGAAGTTGAATTCTAGGAGACCGATTAAGCTCGAGAGCAAAGAAGACAATAGCCTGTTCCAGGCGTTCGGTGGTTGGGGAGCAGCGCGAAAAACAGCGAAAGCAAAATGAGGGGAGGGGTGTGGGGAGAAGGCTCTTCGCCTTAGTCCCCTCGCCATTTTTCATTTTGCCGCTCGCCGTTCGTCACGCTATTAAATCTCGAATTTCGCGCTGCTCCCCAAATTACCGATCGCCTGGAACAGGCTAAGAAGACAACATTATGCGCTATATTTTGGGCTCTCTTTTCCAAGGAGACTGGAACAGAGTGACGTCATGAGAATAACGTCAGCGTTCTCGAAAGAAAACCTCCGCTTTCGCGGTCCACACTGAAACGATAGGTCTCCTTTTTCAAATGTCTCCACTTTTAGGAGCGTTTTTGATGAAAACCATCAGCGTTTCGATCTTTTTAGTGTGAACACAGTAGGCGAAAACGCATCAACGAAAACGAATTAGTGTGGGCGGGGCCTATTAAAGATACTACCGCTAAGTTCGAAAAGCTAAGTAATGACCCTCGTTACTTACGGATTTAGAGGCCTTTTCAAACCGCTACTTGGGATTGGAGTTTCGAAACTTTTAAGGGGTTGCTATAGTTCTCGGGTCGTTTAAATGTGTGCAAAGGGAACTGAGACTTCGCGGAAGGAATCAGCTTTTGCTTTAGATATAAAAAGATGACAGGAACAATAAAACGTGTTGAAAGGACTTCAACTGATCACGCCAGAGCAAAGATATATTGCCTTTGAAATAAGGGTCCTCTGAAACAAGATTCAGATCAGTCTGGTACATCTTGATACATCTGTTAGTCATATTGCTTCTCAAAAACAATCTAAGTTTAGTTTGAGATCGCAAATTCAGAAGATCAGTGGCGTAGCTTGGGACGGGTGTCCTGGGTCCCCGTGACCTCTCCCCCCACTTTGTAACATAATTTTTCAAGTAAATAGAATATAAACCTTATAATTCAGGTGACGAAAACGCACGAATCCGAAGAATCAACATGCCATAATTCCCAGTGCTAGGTAGTTACATACTCCATTTGCAGGACAGAACAACTGCAGTGGACCATGTAAGTACTCTGGGTGTGACACAGTGTCCCCCCCTGGAAAATCCTAGCTACACCCCTGAAGGTCGCATAGTTTCGAAGGATTACTTTCTGGAGTGGCGAACAAGGGGGCGTAACGTTATTTTAAAATTGCGGTATGTCACTTTATACTTAATATATATGACATATATTCGTTTAATTTCCAAATTACGTTCAATTAACATAAAAAATCTCTTAATAGCAGTTTACCGTAGAAAAATATTAAGATAATTGCCCGGTTTTCTCATTCATTATGATGAAAATATCTTGCATGAAGTTTGAAGGCACATAGAAATCATGATTTAATACATGCACATGACTTGTGAGTTTTCTAAAATAGAGTGATGTTACGTAAAAAGGAAATTCCGCATCTTAACATTTCGCGACGTACTCGGCTTTATCATTATACAACAGTAAAATTTTTTAACAAATAAAAGTTGTCTGTTTTGCAGGACTTCTCCGAGGTTAAAAATTAGTTTTAAATCAATGTTTCGACCAGTTTTACCGAAATGTCAATATGGCGGATCGTTATTTGCTTGGTGACCGCGCACACTGAAGTACATCATGACCTTTACATGACGTAAAAGTCACGGCAAAATGCGCGAGAAAAATGCAGTCTGAGATACAACAGGTACACTAATATTAACCTCGGAAAAATCCTGTAAAACAGACAACTTTTATAAACGTTTCAGACATACGATTAGAGTAAAATCTTTGTGAAGTAGTATTTGTCGTTTAGGGTACCCATTTGGCATTCCATGGACTTTAATAAGGTCAGTGCTTTCACCATGTCCAACAAGAGAGGATGTCAGTTGTACTACACCAATCTTTGATAACTGCTAGTAAATATAGTTATATAAAGGCGGGGGCAGCTGTAGTGAGAACTATTTCTAGTAATAAACAAAACCGAGGTACAAAGATTGCGAGAGGGGAACATGAAAGGTTTAGTCAAAGCGAAGCACAAACTTTCTGATATGCCTTTCTTAACAGCATCGAGGGAATTCCAACAGGAATTGTCGTCGATTTCGTTTCTGTGTTATATGACTTTGAATTTTCATTTGTCCAATTAATATGGAAATGTCCCGAAAGAGTAGATATTTTTTTCATATGCCAGTTATTAGAATTCAAATTAAACATTTCAACTACTGTACCGCCCGGTGCCATAAAAATGGGGAATGCATGAGCAGCTCCGTGCATTCCAAAGAAAATGTCTGCTGAGGCAACTAGCTCCAATTGACGTTTTAACGGAAACGACTCTAACTGGACAGTAATAATGTTTACTTTCGTCGAAAAGTTGCTCTCCATTTCTTTAACGACGTCTTTCTCATTGGCAATTTTTCTGTCGATAATACCATCCAAATTCCTCGGGTGGTTCTTATAATCTCTTCTGAAGACGACTAGAACGTTCAGTTTGTGCTGACGGCAGTTTCGAATGCGTGCTCCCGATGGAATACCAAACCGCTTCAACACAAAAGACCTAAAAGGTTGAATGTATTTAAGAGACTGAAGATTCTCGTCCAATAAAGGACAGTTATCCCGCGGATATCTCCAAACCAGATTTTCAAACACAACGTCGTTTGACTTTGTAAATATGCGATCGGTGAGCTTTATCAGCCTCTGGAACAAGACACTCCAGAAAGGGTCCAGCGAAGAAGTAGGATGAGCATCCATTAAAATTATGCTTAGCTTCTCTGGTTCTATTCCCATGCGCTGTGTCGTGATAAAAATGTCCAACAGATCAATAATTGTCCAGTAAACGTTGGCATATTCGATCCTTTGAATTGCCAGGTAGTGGCCAGTCTGAAATGACTGATTGAGTAGAGATAGCGAAGGATTTGCAACTTCCAGGGACATGATCCAAGGGATTAAATCGTGATACATTTTGGCTACACGTAATTTCTCCTCTGCCTTGTTCACATCACCTTCACAATAGAGTGTGAAGAAACCTTTCTCCAACTTAAAGAATTCATCTTCTTCTGCGGGGTATTCCAGGTAGATTTCAAAAACCCTAGCGCGGCCAAGGTGTGATCGTATAGTCATGTTTTTGAAGAGGACTATCCCACCATCCATATGACGTATTCTATGAGCACATGATCTATCCATATTCTGAGGGGAACTTGACTTTACAGGGAGGCTATGTACAACTGTCTTCTTTGTTGGAACTGTCGGGGCCGTTAACTTCTTTCTTTGGATAAAAGAAGTCGCGATAATGTGGCTTGCACTTGTCGCAATCTTCCTTTCGTCTTCTGGAATTTTCTTTGTTGTTGTAGTATATATTTTTAGAAAGTAAAGGTTGGTAAAGAATATCACTAAACCGAATAATAGAACAATTAATAATTTGGTGCTTTTGATGAGTCGTGGTGAGAAAAAGCTTGTGCCAGCCATACCGATGTCTTTTCCTCCCGGATAAAGATTGCCAAGCTGGACAGATAAGAAATAAGAAAAATACAGTTAGAACAAAATAGTTAGAATCCTCTGCATTAAATGATTTGCTAAAACGACGATAATTAATTCAATGATCGTTCTTGTTTTAGCTTGGTTACAGATTTAGCCCACTGAAGCCTTTTTTTAACCAACGCAGCAAGGGTGCAAACAGGCTATGCTCTTTTTTTTTCTGCGCACGCGTTTATTGAGTTATTTTTTTCAAAAAAATAACTCTTAGTCGGCATGAAGACGTATTTGGCTATTAAGTGGGTGGATGGTGGATGGATGTTGGTTGGGTGGATCATTCATGTATGTATTTCACACCAATCAGATTTGGGACTCTATCAAGGACCAATCAAATTGCGGCTTGTATATATGGATCGTTTTTATGAATATTTGTTTTGGATTCAAGGTACGGCCATCTTTGTTTTGCTACAGATTCGACCTTATTGGGCCGTGTTGGTCTGAAGTCTCTATTCCAGTTCTTGATTTTTATGTAGCTTTGGGTGAGAACATTGTGTGTGGGTTCTGAAACTGAAAAGTGTTTGGAAATTTCATGGTGGTGAAGGTGATTCTCTTGGTTTACGAAATCAACTAGTTCAGTTGACGACAGAATATGGGTATAGTATTTGTTGACCACTTTATTTTAAAATTTATGACGTTTTTGAGTATAGAATAAATATGTGTATTGAGAATAAATTAAATGTTGTGACTTCCATTTTTAATGTCAGTGTTGTGTGTTTGCTCAACGTTTTTATTTGGTCCCCAAATGAGAACAAACTGACGCACTGTGGGTTGTTTGTAAGGGCGAGTGTTAAAGAAATTAAACGAGAAATCTTTGAGATTGTAACCGCGCGGTGTTTAAAATGTTTTCTCTCGGTTAAAAGTATAGCATTAGTAGGAGCTTTGGCTAAGTAATAACACGAGCGACCATAAATCTCTCAAGGTTTTCCCCCCAAAGAATAACGTAATTGTAATAGGTTGAGGTATGTGGGTTTATTTGGGTTTGAGAGTTGCCAAATAATAGGTATTTTCGTGAGGTTGGAATGTGGTCAGAGAAGGTTCGACGTTTCCTGCTTAGGAATAGTAGGACGTCACATGGGCGGTCATGAGTTATTTATTGTACGATTGTTTGAAAAGCTCATAACGTGATGATGTTACAAGGGCACGTTTTGTCTGCTCGGCAAATATTAAATTTCCCCTCAGGTGTTTTGACAACGTGGTTGGATGGCACAGAAAGAGAAAATCATCATTTGTGCCGCGAGTGAGGGCCGCAGGAAGGTATAGTAGTCGTTGTGCGAGTCTCGCATTTCAAGCTTCGCATCCGATTGTTGATGGCTATCTTTAGTAGTACGGCGGTGCAATGCGGTTATTTCCGTACTAATGACGTAATGCTTGCTTGCGAGGCCGTTTTCTCGACTTTTAGACTACGGCACAGTCTTACTCTCTCCCCACGGCCCCACGGGAGCCTTTTGACGCCCCTTTGTAATGTAAGATTTTTAACGGAAAATTTTGACTGTGCATCCGTCCGGTCAGTCGCAGTTGTCACGCTGGAGCGGTCGCAAAGTTTGATTTCAAACTGTTCCGTAGTCTAAAAGACGGGGTCAAGGTGCGCAGGAAAGCTGAAAGCTCCAGTAGTGATGCATAAATCGTTGGATTTGGAGCGGAAAGGATGAAGTTTTTTCCAAGCCGACCAGACGAAGATAAAAATGAACTTTTCTTCTTTACGTCGGAGGGGAAAATCAAGCCGCGGATTCGAATTTTGTCGAGAAAACGGCCTCGCGGCACGGCTCGTTCGTAATGGCTCTGTCCAGCCTTGACTTCGTCTTATGAAGGGTACGACTAGGACCTGAAAACCCCCCAAAAACGATGAAATAGCCCAAAAGGACAACAGAAATCAAGAAAGGTGAGTACATTTTCTTTGTTTTATTGAAAATAAGGTAAAATTTTATTTCGTCGAGCGCTTTTATTCCACGTTATTTTAAACTCCATACAAAGTCTTATAGAGCGCTCAAATCTCCAACGGTCTAAATTGTAACACAACACCGCGCACTTCAAGTAGTCACGTCCCACTCGATACGCTTACATAAATCATTCATACGCTTACATAAATCATTTCTTCGATCGGTTTCTCGAATCGTGAGTTTGGGATGCCTGTGCATCGACAGCCATCTTTAGCACGGCCGTGGGAATATCGGTACTGATGATGTTATGCTCACAAGTTAGGGCACGTTTCTGCTTCCGGTTGCGAAATTAATATTGTACCAGTCCAAGTAAAATTGTCACGTGGTTTGGCCGAAATGCACTGGTGACTAGAGTTGTTTGTTTCTCGCGTTTGTCAAAAGACACTCGTCCTTGCTTGCAGAAAGGTTTCTGTTTTATATTGATGATGAAAATAATGTAGCCATTTCAGAAACCCGAGAATACTTTGTCCTTGTTCCATCTGGCTATTCGTTTGCAATTTCTGGGTCAATTTGGCTTTCTTAGTGAGCGTGTTTGCGATTTTGTGATCATGTTTACGGTAAATGTTGTCAACAGTTTTCAATCCATGTTCTGATGTACTTAGCGGTTTTCTTTCGGATTGGAATGAAAGGGGATGGATAGTTAAACATCAAGGTAACCTTAAAAGTGACTACCGGATATTTTTTCCTGTTTATTTTTGAAGAAATTAGTGACGTATTTTTTGTCTTCAACAGTATGGTTCGATCGATCGGTTGCACACCATAGTCATATTTACAAGGGAAAGCGGCCGTGCACATGCACCATGCACAAATAACTCAACCCATGAAATAAACCATCCCAACAGGACTAACACCCAGTTCTACCCCAAGCTACCCAATCAATTGAAAAAATAACTCCTGCACGCTTAGCGTGCCTATGTTTTAGTACCGCAAGTATCTACATACAGACTGTTGAACATGCTCTTGGAACTGATCCTGAGTTATGAAGTAAGTGAAGGGAAGAATAAGAATCGAGGTAACCAATTACTAATAAATCTCGGGACTACTGTATATGTTAGTTAATGAGACAACCATGAGTGATTACGTGCTGGTTGTGCGACATGCAATAACGTAGGGGGTTGAGTTTCACAGTCCAAAATTCAGTGGTGATCACATGCAGTAGTAACGCAAACTCCAGGCTAAGCCAATCAGAATCCATTGGCATTTCACTGTCAATCAATTCCCGAGCATTGAATACGAGATTCGTGTGTTGGGCTTTAGAATGTCACACACCAAAGTACATAGAATGTTTGTAAAAATGCACACAGTTGGGCCTTGCTCTCCCATGTTATGAGATCATCTCATAGCTGTTTTACTATGCATAGCCATTGTACATGTATCTACTCTCGGGGTACACGGCCATAGGTATTGAGATCTCTTTATATAATATGTTGCAGTTAGCAGATATTTTATGTTATTGTTAGCACCAATTGGCCCTGTCTAATCTTAAGGACCACATAGCTGAAGTAAAAGAGTTAACCTTTGGTTCAGATTTGTTGAATTGAATACACGAATAAACTTTCGGTTGGGTTGAAGTGCTCCCGTACATGCATTCTTGGCCTCATAGACTCACAGAGTGGATTGGTTGCCATGGTAACCATGCGTCTAAACTCCCTTTAGGGCTAGGAACCTCTTTCAGGGTATTGTGACCTGCAGCCCTGAAGAGGAGGCAACCCTGGGAACGAGGTTGAAGAGGGGGAAGGACTTCCCCCAGGGGAGAGAAAGGCTCACCGAAAATGAGGCTCACAATTGACTTTGCTCCAATGTGCGGCTTCATTAGATAGCTCAGTTGGTATAACGCGGAGGTCGTGGGTTCGAATCACGTTGAAGCCCTGAATTTTTTCAGGCTTCTTTTTTTTTGCAATTTCTTTAATTGCAATTTCAATTTATAAATTCTAACTTTACATATATTATTACATTTTGCGCTGATGTGGTAGTCAAAACAATATGTCCTTCCACTGAATATGTGCTAATAACTTGGGAAAAAGCCACTGCAAACAAGAAATTGATCTGGGCCTTGTTTTGCCGATGTTTTTAAACTTAAAAGTCTATGGTCGAGCTAGCTTGGCGTATATAAATCCCGGATATAAAGCTACAAATAGATACGGTTGCTTTGCGGAAAGAAGTAGGCGGCTTATTCCTTTCTATCGCTTTTGCCAGACAGACAATGTCTTCATCTGAATAAATTATGACATTACATTATGCCATAAAGTATAACTCAAAACAGTGATTTTCAGTACTCACAATTATGACATAGATCTTGCCTTTATCCAACGTTTCCAACTGTTTCCCAGATAGGTCCAAATGTTAATCTTGTTAACGAATTTTACTCGATCACAATAGACTGCCCAGTTCAGTTACAGCAATATCTACTTTCTTTCAACTGTTTTGACGTCGAGAGCAATATCGAAAAACGCGTGTAGTGTATTAGGAAGTGACTAAAAGCCAGCTGGCTCTCAGTGGGTTGGCTGATTCTGGGACTTTCTCCTTAAATCGGTGGTAATTTTAATTTCCACCGGCGAAATGGCTTTTTCACCATTATTTTAGCTGTGATATGAAATTTTAGCCGGAGCGAAACAGCGCTGTGCAACACTGATAATAATTGGAATAGGCCTTTAACTTGAGGAATACTATATTCGACAAGATAAAAACTTCCGCGCTAATTTAAGTTTGTAAATATGGAAATGAATTTAAGCGAGCAATTTTCTCTACATTTTGGATACAACCATAGAACTTACCGGAGTTTGTGAAGACGGTTTGGTTACCTTAAGCTAGCACAGACCTTGTAATAGTTTTGTTTTAGCAACCTCAGTGAAGCTCATCAATAAGTCATGATAAATTGACACGAGTATCCAAGCGTATTTACTGTTGAAAATGTTATAAAATAATAAAATAACCCGGCTGTTTCTGAGCTGTATTATGCCTGGCGCGAAACCACTCGCATGCAAAAGAGCTTTACTCAAATTTTTTTAAATCAAAATAATTTTCACCTTAGACTAATTGTGTGCGCTTGTTTGCGAATTATCCTAACTACCAATAAATCACAATAGAATCTGTTTGTTTTTTCTTTTAAACCATTTCATTTAATTCCAGAAACATTGAGGTATTTCTATCTAGCTGTTAGCATATGCTCATAAAAATCAAGCAAGTTGCTTTTAAAAAGACAACGGTAATTTCTTTGTGCCGTCTTTACCGATGCCGTAAAACAAACGATTTATAACAAAAAGATTAGTGTGCCCATTATCAAAACAAAGGCAAAGGGCAACATTCACAGGCAGTTTTCTCAAAAGTGTGAAAATACTTACAGTATTCCGAAATACCATTTTTTTCTGGACAAATCACAAAATTCGGAACTTCTCATAAGAGACCATCTCTCTTAGGCGACTATAGCCACTTCTAGAGCTGATGGTTTCAATTTTTCTACTGTTTTTAACCTCTGCTAAGCGACAACTTCACGTGGTAAATGTGACGTTTTGCAACTCTGATACGATGCATTAGAACTTGCTATTTAATTTGCCATATCCGATGTTCGCTAGTGACTTTGGTTCATATGGCACTTTGGACTAAAAGCACTGAACATGACCTCTTCGAATTACCAGATTTGTTTTTGAATAAAATACGAACGTGGCATGACTCGATACTTTGACCGCCTAGCCCCCACCCCTTTTGCTATGTCGAGGATTGTTAAAAAGCTATAATAATAGAATAAAATGCTTCCTGTTTTGTAACTGTTAAGGAGGGCTCCCTATTTCATAACATTCACGACAAATTGTTACCTGATTGTTGTGTTCCTTTAGAGTTAGGAGCCTAGGAACTATTACAAGCGTACTTTGTGGATGCCGTATCCATGGATACCAACATCCTACGTTCCTATCATCTTGCAATGTAGCAATAGAAATGAAAAGAAGAAACACCAATTAATTTCTAGGTGGCTCCGAAGCGGAAGATTGTGAATTACAGAATGCTAAAGCCTTGCTGGTGAAGTATTTATGACGGCAACTTTGGTGCATACGAATGTATGCATAATGAAATTTTTGGAATGATAGGGAAGCTATCAAGTGAGAAATTTGACCGCAAAAGCCATCTGCTAAAATCAATTGAAACTTTTGCTTTAGCGTGATTACTGTAATTTAAAGTACTATGCAAATTTAAACACGCTTGCAATGTAAAATTCCAATTTGTTATTTTGTCGCTTTTCGAAAAATTCTTCGCTTAATCTTGAAACAAAATTGTTATTTCTTCAGTTAGGATTTTTAGGCTTTCGAAGCGAGCAACGCCTTTAGATTTGAGACAGACGTGATTGTTATCTGATCCGCATTCTTTCGGAGTATTTTTATAAATAGTAAAAGTAATGGACAGTGTAGCAAGTATTGCTGGTGTCAATTTAGTATTAGTTTAGAAATTCTGTAGATTTACTAGGGATTTCGTACTGTTTTATGCTGCTATGATTTGCAAATATTTTTTATCATCTCGAATTACCGCTTTTCAACACCAAGAAAATAAAACTGTGCAATCGAATAAATGTGATTTCAGTTGAACAGAATTAAGAAACCTACCTGTTGTCAAAGTATTTGAGGTGTTGTTTAGTTTATATTTTCTAGGAAGTCTTCTTGTTTTTGCGAGCTTCTAAAATGACGCGCGGGGTGAAGAAAATTTTTATCACTGTTTTCAAGTTTGGTTTGAGATTATTTTATCAACGCTGATAAGCTCTTTATTAAACTATAAATTGGTCTTTCAATATGCCTAGTTGGATGCTTTCAATCTTCATACCACTTCCGGCATTCACTTGCAGTTCTCGACTGCCTGTTATTCACTTGTGCAGAGAAACTATTTGTTCCGGTGAAATATCAAATGCAAGGGTCCTTGTTACGCCACAAAATGTAATAATTGACGCAAAACGTAATAGTAACCCAACTGTAATAAATTTTGACGCAAACTGTTATAGTAACCCAAAATGTAATATCTTTTGAGGCAAAATCTAATAAACTCGGTAACCCAAAATGTAATAACTTTTGACGCAAAAATGTAATAAACTATAGTAACGCAAAATGTAATAAATTTAACGCAAAATGCAATAACTTCAGCTTGACAAACGCCACCTATCAATCAAGTTGTACACGTCATTAATCACGTGACAAAATCGAAAATTATACAAGTCAACGTATTGACACTTGGCAACCATATTCAAAAGAGTAAGAAGCCCCTTTCAGCAAAGTATAAGTTGGATATCGAGCGTTTGCTGGGCGATGAAGATAAACCTGGAACCTTCGGAGTAACTAACGGAACGTTATATCAAAATGACTCTAAAAGAATGAAAAGCGGCTATAAAATAACATCAAACACAATGTACGTTCATGTTGTCTCCTTCTGCATTATAGTAACGTCTGAGCACAGGCAGCCCAAGCTCACGTTTCGAGCGGTTGGTAGGTATAAATTGGTGTTGCGTAACACTAGACCGTTGAGAATATTATAAGGCTTTGTATGGGATTTGGGTCGATTTTGGCCGTATTTATGCTTAAAATACAGTAAATATACAAAATAAACTTACTTTTGCCATTTGCTGTGTCCTTTTGCCTGTTTTGCGTCTTGAAGTGGTGTTTTAGTCGATTTTTCTCTTCCCTGTTCCTTCCTTTCTAAGACGGAGTCAAGGCGAAACACTGCCATGGCGATCGATCCGCGATCGAGCGGCGATGTTTAGCCCGAAAATCGGTCCCAACGGCGTCTTTTCCTTTCTCACGTAAAGGTCGTTAGCTCTCCTCCTCCCACGAATCCACAGCTTTGGAAAATCTCAATGCATACTCTTTGAAATAAACCGATTTCCACGACTAATCCATAGGTTTCGGAGGTCTGCAATTCCTGTGTAATTCGAAGTGGACACGACCGTTTCAAACTAGGCTTAGCGGCCTGGCCTGGTGTCAAATCCACATACGTCCACGGGAGGGAAGGTAAAAATTACTTAGTTGCAATCCGAAACTTTCAGTTTAGATAACATTTTGTTTTTTTTCACAAAGAAAACATCAAGATTCGCTAGGAAAAACCCTTCCTTCATTTGAATTTCATGAACCGAACCGATGTTTACGTTTTACCGCTTTGCGATTGGTTAATAAGTTCAATGGAGAAACGTCATAACACCGTGGGGAGGGGCGAAAGTTTCGGATTGCGACTAAGTAATTTTTACCTTCCCTCCCGTGGATTTGACACCAGGCCAGGCCGCTAAGCCTAGTTTGAAACGGTCGTGTCCACTTCGAATTACACAGGAATTGCAGACCTCCGAAACCTATGGATTAGTCGTGGAAATCGGTTTATTTCAAAGGGTATGCATTGAGATTTTCCAAAGCTGTGGATTCGTGGGAGGAGGAGAGCTAACGACCTTTACGTGAGAAAGGAAAAGACGCCGTTGGGACCGATTTTCGGGCTAAAAATCGCCGCTCGATCGCGGATCGATCGCCATGGCAGTGTTTCGCCTTGACTCCGTCTTAGGAAGGAAGGAACAGGGAAGAGAAAAATCGACTAAAACACCACTTCAAGACGCAAAACAGGCAAAAGGACACAGCAAATGGCAAAAGTAAGTTTATTTTGTATATTTACTGTATTTTAGGCATAAATACGGCCAAAATCGACCCAAATCCCATACAAAGCCTTATAATATTCTCAACGGTCTAGTGTTACGCAACACCAATTTATACCTACCAACCGCTCGAAACGTAAGCTTGGGCTGCCTGTGGTCTGAGTAATTGAAATCTTTCAGCTTTCCTGAGAGAAGGGGTGAGTCGGTCAACGGAACGAAAGATTGCGGATTCAGAGCAAAATTTTAACGGATGTTGGGATCATGCCCTGCAAATGCAGCAGATTTATCAATTTTTTGAGCCCCGATTTTTGGTGTTTGCTAATTTTGAAGTTGTGGAATTCAATTCAACCCTCTTTAAAAATTGGTTTGTTTTTTATTTTCACGGCCGAAACGTTTTGCTAAAACACAATCTCATACAAGGCAAGAGTGAAATAATTCGCGGATTCGGATTTGTGAATTTTATTTTTGTGGTCGACGGATTCAAGCACAAACAGGAGCCATAATCGGGGACGGAGACCGTAAGCGCGAGACACACGCAACCCATGACACGGGACAATTCTTTTATTTTTAGAACAGATCTCGCCCTCCTCGACGTCATGACACACGGAAATTTGCTTGGGTTCTCGCGTAGATGTTGCCAGAGTTCCGTGATCAGTATCATGTGAGTCGCAAGAAATGCGAAAACTTGAGAATGAAAAAGAAATCACTCGTTCTGTGAACCACAAATTTTATATGGACGATAGTGTAGAGTTATCCGCGTAACTGGATGTTTTCAGTTAAGCAGAAGACTTAACTACCGTTGGAAATCTGGAGAAGTTTTCTGCGATAAAAATTCACGGGGTTTATTATCGGTGTTTTTAAGCGCTGACGTCATCGCTTAATAGCGGAACTCCCCAGCGGCCCGACGGGCCGCAGAGCGGAGCCCCATAACCATCACGCTAGGATAGAAATTGGGAAAACCATGCGTTTGAGTTTTCATGGTCATCGTGGCTAGCGGCATGGCTCGCGGGCGCGCGCGTACGGAGTTGCCTAAATGGCGGCTATACTCCAGAAAAAGCTTGACCTGCATTGGGCATCTTACAAGTTTGATATTGACCATTCACCTTTCGTTAAAAGTTAACTATCGTAGACGTTTGTAGGACACTGCACATTTATTTTTCATGTTGAAAATCGCTTAGGGATATTTCATTTCGCCTACACGAATCGATTGCGTGAAAAGGCGGCAAAATCGTTCAGATCGTTGGCGGTTGCTTACCGCGTGAATGAAAACTTGTGAAGAAAGTTAGC
Organism: Meandrina meandrites; assembly: GCA_963693305.1. NCBI lineage: Eukaryota > Metazoa > Cnidaria > Anthozoa > Scleractinia > Meandrinidae > Meandrina > Meandrina meandrites. The sequence goes on along the minus strand of OY855912.1, from coordinate 21,903,706 downwards.
AGCAGAAAATATTTCTTCGTTATTATTTTTCACCCCATCACATCTAAAGTTTTTATATACTTCAGGGATTTTTCTCATATCAAAAAAATGATCTGGACATTTCATATCAACTTAAACGAAGCTATTGCATAAAAAGGCGGCAAATCTTTGGTACCCTGGAACGCTGTTCACCTTTAAAGCTTAATGAAAGACGCGAAGAAAGCTGCTGGAGCTAGAACATAAATTTTCGTGAATATTTCTCGCTCTGTTTACTCATCTACATCATGGAAACTTATGCCAAATGATTTAGGACAACCTTTTAACGGGAATATCCGAAATAATTGCCGACTTGAACATGACATATCGGACTACAAGTCAAAAAGAGCGATGGGTTCCAAGGTTCGGCCAGCGGCTGAGCAAGGCTGAATATCACTGAATTGAGCTAAAATAAAAGTGAACTCAGGGCCGATCAAGTTCACTGAAGTGAAGGATAAAAAACTGTTAAAGGCTGCACCGATGGAAAGAAAGAAATCGATCTTCGCTGATAATTCATATAATGTATATGTCGGTGGTGTTGGAGAAAGCTTACAACGAAACTGCCGTGTTTGTCTCCGATATTATTGGGCTGGTTTGAAAGCTTTGCCCTGCAGGATTTACAAGCCTTCTTCAATAACGAGGTAAAAAACGTAAATGTATGCGCTAAGCATAAGCCTAATTTTATCTTGAGAGAATTATACTTCATTTATGAACGAATTTGAAGTTGTGTCGGTTTCAGATCTTCCCGTAAATATTTAACATTAGTATCAAACATGTTCATGTTTGTACATCTTATACAGACATTGTTTATTTTAGTTAGTGGAGTAAACTGTGATGTTCATTATTGGATTTTGAAAACAAATTGTTTAGCTTCACCGAAACAAATAGTTTCTCTGCACAAGTGAATAACAGGCAGTCGAGAACTGCAAGTGAATGCCGGAAGTGGTATGAAGATTGAAAGCATCCAACTAGGCATATTGAAAGACCAATTTATAGTTTAATAAAGAGCTTATCAACGTTGACAAAATAATCTCAAACTAAACTTGAAAACACTGATAAAATTTTCTTCACCTCGTGCGTCATTTTAGAAGCTCGCAAAAAAGAAGACTTCCCCAGAAAATATAAACTAAACAACACCTCAAATACTTTGACAACAGGTAGGTTTCTTAATTCTGTACAACTGAAAATCACATTTATTCGACTGCACAGTTTTATTTTCTTGGTGTTGAAAAGCGGTAATTCGACATAATAAAAATTATTTGCAAATCACAACAGCATAAAACAGCACAAATTCCCTAATAAATCTACAGAATTTCTAAACTAATACTAAATTGACACCAGCAATGCTTGCTACACTTTCCATTACTATTTATAAAAATACTCCGTCATATTTTCTGAAGGAATGTAGTAATTATCGATCGAACCTTAAGCTTCAAAACAAAACGACTTCAACGGAGAAGGTGATCGCCGGGAAAGAATGCGGATCAGATAACAATCCGTCTGTCTTAAATCTAAAGACGTTGTTCACTTCGAAAGCCTAAAAATCCCAACTGAAATGAAAAAAACAATTGAAAGAAATTTTGTTTCAAGATTAAGCGACAAATTTTTCGAAAAGCGACAAAATATCAAAACGGAATTCTACATTACAAGCGTGTTCAAATTTGCATATTACTTTAAATTACAGTATTCACGCTAAAGCAAAAGTTTCAATAGGCCATTTTACAGTTGTCTGCTCAGTGGCCTGGTCTTTGAATGGTAGCGAGGCTGGAGGTGACCTTGCATTGATACAAACCTCTCTGCTTTATCATGTAAATGCAAACCAGTTAGCATCAAAACAACTTGATTTACAAAACAAAAGCAGTGAGGTCTGTATCAAAACAAGGTCAACTCCAACCTCGCTACCATTCAAAGGCCAGGTCACTAAGCAGACAACTGTAAAATGGCCTATTGATTTTAGCAGATGGCTTTTGCAGTCAAATTTCTCACTTGATAGCTTACCGATCCTTCCAAAAATTTCATTATCATCAACCGGGCTCATATGAAGAGGCCCTTAGTTAATCATGCAACGAAACCGCAACGAAAAGAAGACGGTTCAAACCAGTCAAAACAACATTGTAAGCTTATTCTAAGTTAGCATGCACCACTTCCCAAATCACAAACTGCCAGAATCCGTACAGAAAAACTTCTTTAATTTAAAATGACTTTGATACATAACCGGCCCATAAATTTGCAGAGTTTGTTTTGCCGCCGTGATTTTCTTAGTTTGCCATTCTTAGTTTTTCTGTACTTTGTTTTTGCTTCGAGTTCATTTTCTTTCCCTGGCAGTTTTGTAGTAAATCAAAACAACATTGAATAACTCATAGAGGTCCTGGAGGTGTACAGTAAACGTTTTAAGAAGTTTTACTAAGATTTGTTTTGCGCTAAGTGCGTACGTGAGGAACCCAATAAAGTGCACTCGTCAATTTAAATTTTTGAACCTGTCCCTGGTAAGAAAATTCAGACGGGTTAACCACGAAGTATATTGACGTCGTTTTATTCGTCAACAAAACCATTAGAGGTTTTTAAGATATTAAGTTTAACCATGAGCGACTAAAATTTATTTTCTACCCCTATGGTCCACCGTATAAGCTTAGAAATATAGCGTGGCTTCGTATATGGTAACATTGTAATTAACCAGCGCAAAAAATATAAATAAATGGGAGCTCCGCTTTTAGGCCTGCCTAAAATCTATATATTATCATCGTGCGAGTGGACGGGATCTGTTGTCTGTTGCGCGCGATCGACCGATCTGTAGAGCCGAATAGGACTGGAAACTAATGACAGGAATAAACGTCAGTAGAACAGAAATCAAGTATAACTTAACAAGAAATCACCGCGTAGAACTCAAAGCAAAATACTCTCGGGCAGTTAGAAAGGACTAATTCAAAGTATAAACGAAAGAGACAAATTATATTTGATGAGTTCTATTAGATTTAGTAAACAGAAAGCTTTACATTCTTTTAAAACAAAAGGGCCGGTGCAAACAATTTCAAGACAGCGTTTGACCCTGTATCGTATATCGTATAACGGATATAACGAATGTCACGCTACAAGATAAAGTAGATAACGCAACTTTTGCCGTCGAACAATCATTCAACACTGCAGTTGTCAGCTACTTTTATTTACCTTAATTTTCAGACAAATTTCCTAAAAATTATTAAAGACCCCTTGTGCATTAAATTTGGTAGTTGACTTGTAAATAAAAAAAAAACAGAAATAGCAGATTTTCGATTTAGTCACGTGATCGATGACGTGTACATCTTGACTGATAGGTGGCGCTTGTCGTTTATAAGTATAGATGTTCATGTATCTACTGCCCCATTGAGTTAGAGGAAAACGAAAAGTAAAGAACAAAATGTTTTAGTCTCTAAAACATTAAAATATCAGGTTCCATTAAGATATTAGGTGTACATGTCAATCATAGAACTGAAAAGACAGCTGAATGATTCCACGAAGCTTAAATATAATACATTATTTTCTTTGTCAAGGGTGATCTTAGCCTCTTAGGAATATTATCATGAAAAAGAAATGCTTTGAATCTATTTTTCGAAGCTCTGTCTCATAACAAATTCTGCCAGTAGAATTTATAGCAGAATTGGCCAAGGCCGTTGATGCATGGCAGCCAGAACTTTGCCTGTATAATGAAGAATTTCCTCCATCAGACTAAGCAAGGGCTTACAATAACTTTTTATTTTGCCTTACTCAAAGCAATTTGACCGAACCAAATTAGCCTGATGAGTGCAGCGACCAAAAGAGATGTCGAATCGAACATTAGACATTCTCAATATAGATATAACAAAAAAATTTATATTATTCAACGTTGCTAGCAAGTACGTAAACGTGTCCTCATTGATTTCATTTACTAACACTGTCTTTCCATTGAGAGAAATTCTTTTAATTCACAGTAGCTTAATACACAAAAGCTTTCTGTAAACGCTTTTGACTATTACCAGAAGCAATTTCGAAAAAAAATCAGAAATAATTTGATTTCTATCGCGGTTAAACTACTGTATTTTGAAAGGCCACATGACATAAGAGCCAGAAACCTTCCAAATTACTGTCAAATTCAAGACAACCTCAACTTACCTTGGCGATTAAAGTACACAATTTAAGAAGGACATAAATCAACCAGTAGAGTGACTTCCAAATGCTACTAATAACGATGGTAGCTTACAAGAACAGCAAGAATTGCCCTGCGTAGTTTCCCAAATTGACTGCGGCGGAAGTAAAGTTATGGAAAGTAGCTTCATTTAAATTTTAAATTTGTCGCAATGGAACATTTATCATAATATATCTTCCACGTGTAAATGTATATTTCTAGTGTGTCATGGTGTACTACTTTGAGAAAAACATTGTAACGTGTTTTTACGATTTTACGATTTTACGGCATTTTAACCAAACAACCGAGATTTCGACGAATTACAAAGTTTCGAACAGCATTACAATTAATGGCATAACGTTCTTTTACTCGCAATGTAGAAACTTCAATGGATTGTTTTGAAATGACCGCATGTGTATAAACAAACCTCAGGCTATCGAAGACCTAGGAGAAGAAAATTATAATTTATCGACAACTGTGCTTCACTAAGGCCCCGTCCGCACTAATCTGGAAAAATTTGAAAACGGATAAACTGTTTTCCGTCCACACTATCGTTTTCCTATCGTTTTCAATATTTTCACCGTCCACACTAATCCGGGTAAATTTGAAAACGAAACGCGGCATCGGCCCTAGATGAATGGCAGAGCATGCGCACGTTATAACCAGAGCGCGCACTAAATTCAAATAAGGGAATTTAATGTCTTTGTCGACGCCGAGGATAACGTCAATCAAAAAATTACTAATTTCTATTTCACTAAAAACTTCGCGATAATCTGTAGATTTCAGAGCTATCCTCGGCTGAAGACAGCGATCAATAGACCATTTTACAGTTGTCTGCTCAGATACCAGGCCTTTGAATGGTAGCGAGGCTAGAGGTGACCTTGTTTTGATACAGACCTCACTGCTTTTGTTTTGCAAATCAAGTTGTTCTGATGTTAATGGTTCGCATTTACATGAGAAAAGCAGAGAGGTTTGTATCAATGCAAGGTCACCTCCAGCCTCACTACCACTACTGAGCAGACAACTGTAAAATGGCCTATTCCAAAAAGAAAAACAAAAATTCACAGAATGCAGAACTTTATGATTTCACGTTCTGGAGACCGTTTTCGAGAAGCTTCGTTTTCGGTGACCGAAAACGCCGTTTTAGTGTGAATGATTGGCCAAACCGGAGAAAAAAAGATGCGTTTTCAAATTTATCCGGATCAGCGTGGACGGGGCCTAAGTTAGACGTAAATTTATTAATGCGTACGTAATTTATTTTCAGTTTGAAATCACGGACGTTTTCGGTGGGAATCACGAAATCCTCGAAATAAACAGATCACGTGTCATACTTTTGATTAGCAGGGATTTGCTGAAGCAAAGGCATATAACAAAACCAGGAAAGGTTTATTGCTGCTCAACGTTTCGGGGTCATCACGACCCCATTATCAAGAGACTAGTTAAATAGAATGCAAACCAGGAAAAGCTACAAAATGAGCATAAACTGATTCCATCCGCGCCAAGGTGTTATTTTAGGCTGTTTTTACACAGGTAGCCAAAGCTTAAGATACGACTGAAAATAAATAAAATGATCTAAAATTGTCAAATTTTTATTGTTTTATCAATCTTATATTACATATTCATGTGAGCTTTGCTAAAATTGCTCCCAACCATCAAAGCGAAGCGAAAGGTAGCACACTCGAACCGCCAGAATGCAGACCCGTGTTCATGAAATGAGCTGTAATTCTCAAAGTTTGCCATCTTTCCCTGAAAACGCCTCAAATTCAAAGGCTTCGATAGTCATTCTATAAATACATACCGAAAAAGTGCCCAATGTTACATCCTTTCCCCGTCAAAACGACAATATTTTAGTGGTAAACCTCCACGAACCATCCGCGGCCCGAGCGCCTCTGCAATTTTTCTCATTTAATCATATGCAATTTGGAACCACAAAAGCCACTTCCTAGGTGTATGCAATGTCGCGTGCGACACATGATTTGATTAAATGTGTTTACTAAATGTGATTGCGTGACCGTTACAGTTTTGTTGTAACTGCATAAAAATTTGATTTGCGTTTAGTTCTCTTATCGAATGGCTTTTTAATTACCCAAGCTGGATTTTTTATATGTTACAATACGATATCAACACTTTAAGCTGATTTATTTTTACTTCAAATTTCGATGTACCGGGGCAAAATTTTGACTTCAAAGTTCCCTCATTTTCTAATGTTTGTCAAAGTGCTCAAAATAAGAATCTTTAGGCTTTCAAAACGACAAATTAAAATGCAAGATAATTTCGATACGCTTATCCGTCTTTCTTTCCCAATGATTTGAACATTGAAATATTCATTTGAAGAATGGAATATTGGAGCAAAGATTGAACTCAAATTTCCGTCAATGAATTCATTAATTCACCCTTGATAGGAACGCTTGAGCTGTTTTGACTGTAATGATTACAGTAAAGACACTACATCTATTTTCAACTTTTCACTTGAACCATTCCGTGACGTGGGCCTGTGCAAGATATTTTGAAACTGAAAGCTTTCAAAACTACCTAATGTATGGCAAGTTAATCCAAATCGTCTCTTTCCCACTGTTGTTGTGGGTTTTGTCAGGAGCACGGTTCCTGGTTAAGATATATTTCTTGAAGTATTTATTAATGCACTAATTAATCGCTTCAAGAAGTCTATCTTAAACAAGATGCCTGCTCTTTGTAACTACCGAAATGACAATTTTCCCAGTGTACCCTTTTCTATACCCCATCACGTGAAAACCCTATCTTTTTATATACCTCCAGTCTGAGAAAGGTATCCCTTTCGGGCAGGGCCTCCACCCCCCTCCCCCTCCCCCTCCGTACGCACTATAAGAAGTAATTTACACCACTGACCTTAACTGGCGTTACTTAGCTTCTCTAACTTTGCTTCAAAAGCTGCAATTTACGGCTGTTGTCACGCTACTGTGAAAAGCGAGAGATGGCAATTCGCTACTAGTAAACTTTCAGGTTTTTTTAGTTTCAAATTTAATGCCACGGGCTCACTTTCAATTCGTAGATCACAATTCTATGTTCAAGTATCATGAAATTCTGATTTCAAAACCTTAAAAATAATTGCCTTTTGTTGTCTTTAGAGGTCATTTTGTCAGTTCACTCTCTTTGACAATTATAGACTGGCGTTTTTAAACTACAAACATCATTCGACTGAACGAACCTGGGCTAGGTAATGCATGTGCGTCTGGGTATGTTTCACGGTAAAAAAGACTGGCTATCAGCCTATCGAAAACATGAGCAAAACGCTGCTCGACGCTACACGGCGGTAATGCAAATTTGAGTTGGTTTACCAGAGTAGCTCAGAGTGCAAGAGTAAATGGTCATATAAAGTGTCTCAACCAAGACAGAGAATTTAATTCTCACAAACCCTTGTTTACTCTAGTCCTCCTTTGATCCCACCCGTACAGTGGAATCGCGGCTTCTGGGAACGAGAATGCCCGGTGTCCGAACCAAAGGAAGCAAAAGCTGGTCTGGGAAATCGGGAGTTCGAGATATCGGAGGTAAAATTGAAGTGTGTGAAGCAAATCCTAGAGAAACGAGGTTTGTTTCTCTTGAGATTCGGAAAAACGAGGGCTCGAGGAATCGGAATGCCGCTGAATTTAGTTCGTTCCGTAGTACGTCCCGAAAATGAAGCGAGGAAACTAGAAAATATGGTCTAAATAACACTGCAAATGAAACCCAATGAAGCAAAGCAAGGCACGAGATCGGATAAAGACACCTCTAGTTGCCGGGTTTATCACACTCGTGATCGAGGCGAAATGAATTTAGTTCGTTCCGAAAATGAAGTACATCCCGAAAGTGAAGCAATGAAACTGAAAAATATGGGTGTTACATCTGAACAACTGAAATAACACAGCAAATGAAACACAACGTGACAAAACAAAGCAAGGCATGCAATCGGACCACGGTCCCTCTACGGAATTCCTTTATCACACTCATGATCATTAATTTAAATACAAAGTTGTTTCGAAAAGTACGCACCCAACAAACTAACAACGACAAAAATTAATCAACCAACTAAGCAATGGGGCATGGAATCGTGAAACAAAAACTTACCTACGGCATCTTGGCGGTTGACACATAAACAGACAAGGAAATCAGTCAATCAGAACGAGAAAATGAATTCCAAAGGTCAATTATGTCAGTGGTAGATTAGTCTGCGTGGCAAGCGTTCCCGTGCGAGCGAAGTGCTATGTGTCGCGCGCGAGCGAAGATTCTGGTTGCACAAAAACTGGGGCAAGAGCCTCCCCCTTCTTTTGCTTTTTGCTCTCGCTCCAATTTTCGCGCGACTAGCATCTTCGCTTGTGCGCAACACACAGTCGGCTTCTCTCGCACGGGATCGGGATTAACGCAGGCTAATGGAAGACGACAAGCATACCTCGACGCTGATTCCTCAACTGATTGCGTAATGTTTAGTAGCAGATCTGCCCGAGAGTTTGAAATGGGGGTCCTTTGTAACTGGCTAATAGTTAAGAAGGTAAAATTAATTTACGCTTGCAGGTTGTTGGTTTGTTAACGAGCACGTTTAATAAAAGACTGCTGACAGAGAGGGCATTAACCAAATCAACCAACCAGAAAGCTGCAATGCCTGCTCAACATTTTCAAGGTATTGGATCAGGTAAAAAGTTTCTACAACTCTTTGATTCGTTAAATCGTGTCGCTAATCTCTCGTTAAACCAGAGACAGCTATGCAATAAGCGTTACGAGTGGAACGTGCGAACGCTCTTCGCCCTTAAGCTTGATCTCGACTTGATCCGTGCTGCCTACGTTGTAGGCCGCCTTAGATTTTGGCTGGCTAAAATCGGGTGGAAAAGCAAAGTCTATCAGACCAGAAAAATAAAAATTAATCTGAGTTTACACGGTCGCATTTCAAGAAGTTAAATGCAATCGTCAATTTTAGTGGCAAAAGTTGTCTTCACTCACGAAACTTATTCATGTGGAACATCGATGGAACAGGGCAATTTACATTACGACTGTAATTCTTTTGTTACTTGCTATTCAGCGTCAGCGAATCCTGGCTTTTGTTTTACTGACCGAAAGATAGTTAAGTGAGCACAACAGATAACTTTCAGCTGCCCTTGTCCGAGCATGAAATTGTCGGCTGTGACAACTGCAGTAGTAGATCCAGTATTTTATGGAGCATTTCTCTCGATCAGTTGAATCAAACCGCGGTGAGGCTCGATTGCCACCGCTCTCTCGAGTCCGGTCTCTGTTGAGTTTGTTCCCCGAGAAGAGTACGCGGGCTCATTCCCCGAACAACGGCTGGTAATCGAGCCAAGCCGTGGTCAGTCGTTACAAATTAGTGATAGCGTATCGTGACGCGTAAGTCGTGGGGCCTCAAATAGAGGAGATTGTCTGCCTGTGATTATACTTTTTTCAAACTTTCAAACCGCCATACAATCTCACGGACAAGTTACTGATTTCGTTACATTCTTTTTATTTGTCACACCAAGAATGAAACGCATCCATAAACCCAAAGCCAAGAGACATGATGGTCAAGCAATGCAATGGTCTGGTAAGACACCCCAGAGCCGGTCGAAGGGGCGTTCCTACAAGGATAAACTCTCTCAAGCAGTTTCGCCTAGCCTGCGAATACAGCCGCCTCTCATTCGCTCCCGCTACTACGTGCGAAACGCGAAGAGAGACGTCTGCGATTCAGGGTCAAAAATTCCATACTGATGACGTTGACCTCTAATTAGATTTCCGGAATATAACAAAAACACACGCAGTTGGTCTCGCATAATTAATGTCATCATTTTCAGTTGCCCATTGCTAGCTCACTGCTCGAAGAATAGATTCATTGAATAATATTATTGATTGAACACAAACACTTTCAAGGCAGTCAAGGACGCATACACAGCGGACAACTTGGTCACGAAAATCCCAAAAAGGGTTGCACATAAGCTAAGATTTGAAAAACGAAGCTGTAAAATCACTAAATGTGTCATCAATAAAACCCACGGGTGTCAAAATTTATCTAAATGTTTTGAAACTGGCTGCAGTGGCGCATCCTTCCTGAACGTCTTTGAGATCGTTCATGAGGCACTCTTGCCTTAGTCTTCCAATAAGGTATGAAGTGAGAAATCAGAGAAATGTAAGTTGTAAGTTATTCCTCCGGTGTATCTTCATAAATTATCCTGCCGCACCGGGTGTACTTTTGGTCCACAATAACACCCGGCGTTGACCCGGCGTTATATTTCACATACATTATGCAAATTACCTAGTTGACCAATCAGCGCTCCTGTCCGGATTCCGGACAGATTTACGTCATCAGTATGGAATTTTTGGCCGTGAATCGCAGACGTCTCTCTTCGCGTTTCGTGCGTAGTAGCGGGAGCGAATGAGAGGCGGCTGTATTCGCAGGCTAAGTTTCGCCCTTCTTTCCCTGTCTCTCGTACCGTCGGTATCTCTCAAAGAAAACGCTACTTGCTGTAACTATTCGGATGTTTGACCAAAATCAAGGGCCAACCGACTATTTCAAATAAAAGTTAATCCAAATCACGACAACATCATAATGACATTCACCAGATTAAGTAACTATTCGCATTTCCCACTATTCAGCTACGCAAGTTACAGGCGATTTCCTGCGAAATCGCCTGAAACTTAGCCGACAAGGCCGTAAGTTATGTACGGATGGCTGAAATCAATTACTTTCTGACCATATATAGGCATCGCGCAAACTTGTTTAATCAGGTTAGAGGTAATGGAGTACAGTGTAATGCAGATCGATTTCAAAAGAAAATTCAGAATAATAAATGATAAGAGTAATTAAAATAAAACTCCACTCAAAATTTTTGAGCAAGTTACAATTGAAGAGTGCACCAGTTCTGTTCATTATCCCGTCTTACTGTTCACGTAAACGGCGGACAAAGGAATAAACAGCAAAGATGACAGTTACGGACCCCCTCCATCCAGCGATTGACAATCCCGGGTCGGTCTCCTAAGGCATTAGCGCGCTTAATGCAGCTACCTCTACGGCCATTTCAGAAGCAGTGAAAACACGCTTGTCTAAGAACATTCACACTTAGCCGTGAGGCAAAACAAATTTAGTCTCGAGCAGACCTGTCATCAGATGGTGCAATCACACCTCCAGAGCCCGCTTTTCTTTTGATCACGTGATCAGCACCAAGAACGCGTACTCTGATCACCTCTAATTTGTTTATCCACGGTTCACTGACTTCTGGAGGTTGTACGCAGGACTCAGAGTTTATTCCGCTTAAAAGTGATTGACCGACTCGACAATCGATGTAAATGAGCACTCAGTGCATGATCCAAACATGACCAGAGTCCGTGTTTTTGGTGCCGACCAAAAGAAACGCGAGCTCTGGGAAGAGACTTCTGATAGCGTTAAACAGCTCGGAGGGACGATGTCTTCAGGAACCTCACCGATGCAGGTAGCAAAGACCAAGGAATTCTCACCGGATGTAGACTAGTAGAACCCCTAATTTTCGTTCCTGCCACACGACCAAATACGAAAAAAAAAATTTCGAAACCAAAGCAAGTTGATTATCAGCATGATGATGATGATGATGGCTGAATATTAATAATAGTTAATAGTTCAATGCTCTCTACAGAAATACAAGTGGTACTCAAGTGATACAACCTCAAAATTTCACTTAAGTTCAACTGAAGGAAAGGGAGCGAAAATATTGCTCTAACTCACTGACATCTGCCAGCTTAATTCATGACAACAGCAGTGCTATTTGGATCAGGCATACTAAAATTGTTCGTGCATGAAAGTAAATAACATAAATACAATCTACAGTCAGTGTTTATTAAGGCCATATTATAACCTGCTAGTATTATAAATGCTTATAAACTATTGTCACTACCTTTAAGTTTTGTAAAAGTCCATCTTTGAACGAAAGGTTTTGTGAGGTTTCCTTGAGTGCAACTTATAAAATTCTAACCTACTTTTGTAAAAGCCCCCCATCTTTGAACGAAAGTTTGCGTGACATTTCCTGCGAGTTCAACTTGGAAGTTTCGTCATTCTCAAGTGTTGCGAAACAAGTCATTCGGGTAACATGAGGAGAATAAGCAATTTAGTCCGAATCTTAACAGACATATCATTTTTTGGATCGGCAAAAAATAAGCACTTACATAGAAAACCTACTAAAATTGTGGACTTCCGTACCAATAGTAAATTGAAGCCCGCGCGGGTGCCTAATTCTGTGACCGCAAAGGACGATTGATCGTGTTCTGTGACCTCAATGGCGGGCGATTGAAAGGAACAACATGTTTACATCTGGAATAATTTGACTTTGAAATGCATTCAAGTACATCCTGTCTCCTTTGATTAAAATTTTGTCAACTGCAGCACTATCCCAGTGCCGCAGTGGACATGACTGTGCCCCGGGGACTGTGCAGTGTGCACACTGACAGCACTGTAAAACTCAATCGTTCGTGAACTTGATAACTACTTTCAGCAATCGACACAATTGCCATGATAACTCTGTTGAAAAAAAGAAATAACCTTACCTGATCAGCTGATCGACAATAAACTCTCTTCGAGTGTGAGAGCACAATTCGGCAGCTACTGATGATCCTACATATTACATCTACCCAAAATCATCACCACCGAAAATAATTTAGTAGAGTTTTGTGACATATATAAAGCGCCCAGGCCCCACACGGTCAGTCACAAATAGTGTGGTGCAGCTGCTTCGCTAAGCCTTTGCAGCAGTAATCAATCAGCATCCAGAGTAGAACGACCCAACCAATCAGAGTGCGAGAACTAAAGTAGTTTCAAACAAAGAGCGGTAAGCCAAGTTTGCTCTTGACGGCAGTTTATGAGTTTGAAAACCTGGCTATCCGTTTTCTTCCTTTCACAAAACTGTGCCTTTAGAGAACTATGGAAAGGCACGCCAACAAAAGTATGCTCAAGAAAGAATACAGTAATGATATGGAAACAGATAAAAATCGTTCTTTTTTATTTAACAGCGAACTACGCTATGCAGCTTTGTTTTTTCTCGCTGCATTTAAGTGTGTCAAAGGTTATAAACTAGAAAATCGCGTAAGTTGATAATGGTTGAATTGTCTCTCTCTATATATAATAAACAAATTACAGCATAGAAAGTGCTTTAATTATATAGACTCTATGTAGTAGAAAAAAGCTGTTAGCAATCCCAAAGGAATGGTTCGGGATCGATAATCGTTCGGTGTAATTGTGCTTAAACAATAGCCCGCCTCATTGCGGGCTTGGTGCGGTGATCGTAATCCAATCAGGAAGCAAGGATGTTGTTAACGAAGCAACGGTCGAACGGAGCTCGAGCACGACACGCAGTTGTAAAAGAAATTGTCATGTATGTAATTGGAATAAATGTTTTACAGTGAAAAATAATATGAATCCTCGTTTTCAAGTGTGAAGCAACTGAAAATGTTCTCCTTCCCAGCTGCATGTTTTTTTATAATCCCTGGGAAACGCAAAAATCCGGAAGTGACATTTGTGTTCATAAACAAAAATAAAAATAAATAAGATTGAAGTCAGCAATTGATTTTTCAATTCAACTGAAGCAGGATTTCATTCACAGAATGCAACTTTCATTAAAAGAGTTTTGTTTTCACCAATCAAGATTCAATCTAGAGCTTGAAAACAAGACAGTGTAATCGAATTACATTTCGCGCGAAATTTGCATAAATATTGAAACTTGCCAAAAAGTAGTTAAGACAGAATGACGCTTTAATAGTTATTGAATTCTGATCTGATTGTTTAATATTTCCATGTATTGACTATTTGAAAGCTGTTCTCAGTCATCAAAACAAAACTCTTTCATTCAACTGCTTGCAGTGTTTAATAGACGTGAAAATATTTCGCTTAATTAAATTACATTCTGCACGCAATGTTTTCTTTGCTCTCCCGTGTATTTTGGCTTATTTTGATGGGATTTAGGATATTTAGAATACTGAATAAGCGGCTGTATCTTGTCTATCTATGGGGCGGATTATTATTTTTTTGGAAGCTGGGGGATGAAAATTTTTCCAAGACAAACAATTTTTTTTCTGTATCGTTGTCTGTGAAAACATTTTTTTTCCAGTGTCATCTTCCTCCAGACAATTTTTTTCATGCCTGCAAAAAATTTAGTTGGGTTTTTTTTTGCTTTTGCAAACAAATTTTTCAGGATTCCCCCACCCCCTCTAAATCTGTATGATCTCCCTATGGTCTACAACGCACTAATCTTTTAACATGAATCGATGAACTCAAACCCTAAGTAACATGTTTTTCCTATTTCAAATATAACATTTCCTCAACTTTCTAAATATATATACTTATGAGAACAAATATTATCGACTTCTTCTGAACCACTCTTACTACCAAACCTCTACTACACCTCTTGCTCTATGCCGTAAATACCGAAACTACTTCAACATATTTCAACCGCACTAGCAATCCATGACGCATTATGGAATTTCTGGCGTTTGAGTGAACATGAATTAGCCGGAAATTGAATATTTCTGCGGCACTAGAGCAGTGGGGACTGGCGCTAGCCCAGTCGAAGTGAGCATGTGCATGAGGGAGGGCTATATAAGAGATGATTATCACGTGGGAAATCATTCTAGGCCGACACCTCGTTAGCCGAGTTCGTTATTTTTGAGTCTATTCTTTTCACAAACTTGTCCTTTGGTCATGCAGGAGGCCGATGTTATTAGAATTGTCGAGTCGACAGTTGCCGACAAAAACCTTGGTTTATTAGCTTCGATGAAGTCGTTGTTAGATACTTCTTTGACGGATCTCAAGCGTTCTCACGCGGACACAGCCGATTCTCAGCTCAAAGAAATAAAAAAGCTCAAGTTTGACGTGCCGCATCGTTTCAAGAAGGAAGGGAACGAGGATCAGTACAAGTTTAATCTCAAAGTTACCGACGCCATTGTTGAAGCTAAAGAAGCCTGTTCGTCCCAACAGCTCGACAAAGTCCACGCTTCCCTCGAGAAAGGTGAGAAGCTTTTGTCAGAGAGACAGAAACATATTCTGCTGGCCGATAAGTCCGACTTTGGATGGTCGTTAATACAGGAGTACAAGCGAAATGATCTTGCGGACGATTCTGACGATGAGAAAAAGATAATTCGAGCAGAAGCCAGAGCGCGTACCCAAGCCAAACAGAACTTGGCTCGAAACAAGATAAAGTTATCGAGCAGCAGAAAGGAGCCTTCCGCTTTCACGCCAGTCGCACCAACCACTTCCAGCCATCTTTACAGCAACAGTGCAAGACCCATACCAACAGTCCAGACGAGGCTGCAAACCAAACCGGGTTCCTGTTTTGCCTGTAATAAGCCAGGACATTGGAGGGCTCAGTGTCCTCTCAATTCTACCAAGTTCCAGTCTGGTCAATGACTAGCCGACCATCAAGGACAGGTCCAAGGTGTTGTCAATTCTATTTTTGTTTCTAATCTTAGTGACACTTGCGATGATGAAATTTCAGATTTAAGTCATTTAGATACCGCAGTTGAAATAAAGTCACTGTTAAATTATGAGTTTACTTCAGGTCAATCCAATATTCCTTCGGTTCGCGGTCGTTTGGCTCTTTGTTATGATGAATGGCTTAATTTAGGTGCTTCGGGGTTTATTTTAAGCGTGGTGCGCGATGGTTATAAAATCCCATTTGTGGCTCTCCCGCCTCCCAAAGTTAGTTTTAACAATACCTCTGCGCTTAAGGATAGTCTTTTTGTTTCAGAGGCTATTTCCGATTTGTTAAAAACCAAGTGTGTTGAGATTCTTGATCATCAGCCTGACATAGTTAATCCACTTTCTGTTTCTATACAGCCTTCAGGCAAGAAAAGATTGATTCTTGATTTGAGGCATGTCAATTTGTATGTCTTTAAGCGTAAATTTAGATGTGAAGACGTTTCCGTAGCTCTTCAAATTTTCGCTAAGGGGTTTTATCTTTTCAAGTTTGATCTAAAGTCTGGGTACCATCACGTAGAAATTTTTCCGGAGCACCGGAAATATTTAGCTTTCTCCTGGGATTTTGGTGACGGTGTGGTTAAATATTTTCAGTTCACAGTTTTGCCCTTTGGCTTGTCATCCGCACCTTATCTATTCACCAAATTATTAAAGCCCATTTTGACTTCATGGAGGTGTAAGGGAATTCCCATGGCAATTTTTCTTGAAGATGGTTTGGGTGGTGGTGTCAATACTATCAAGGCTAAAATTAACAGCTTGACAGTTCGCGCTGATTTGACAAGGTTTGGCTTTCTTATTAACGAAGAGAAGTCCCTTTGGGAACCTGTTCAAGTTATTACCTGGCTTGGCACTGTTTTTGATACTTTTCAAGGTGTTATTTCTGTTACTGAACGCAGGATTTCTAAGTTAAAGAGTAGCATTAGTTTTATTCGTAAGGTTGATTGTAAGAGTGTCAAAGTTAGAGATCTTGCTTCTGTGGTAGGCCAAGTCATTTCGCTCAGTTCTTGTGTAGGAAGTGTGGCTAGGATTATGACACGTTCTATGTATGCTGCTGTTAATCAGAAACTGTCGTGGAATTCTGAGGTTGAATTAACTAAGGAAGCTTGCGCTGAATTAGCATTTTGGAGTGAGAATGTAGAATCCCTTAATTTTCATTGCCCCTGGGAGCCTTTGCAACCGCCTGCTAAGTTTGTTTATTCTGACGCGTCTGATCACGCATGTAGTTCTTTCATTGACAATGAGCACAAGATTTTTCATCAAAATTGGAGTCCCGAAGAAAGTTCCAAGAGTTCCACGTGGAGGGAACTTAGGACCGTAGATCTAGCGCTGTCAGCTTTTGCCCCCGATCTTCAGGGCAAAAAAGTTGCTTGGTTTACTGACAACACCAGCGTGGTCAGTATTGTTTACAATGGCAGTAAAGTTACAGAACTTCAGTCTCTAGCGCTTTCTATTTTTAATGTTTGTGCCCGTACTGGCATTTCCATTGAAATGAAGTGGATTCCTAGGTCTTTGAATTGCCAGGCTGATCTTTTGAGTAGAACCATCGATTTTGATGATTATACCATAAACGACGACATTTTTCACATGCTTGATTGTAAATGGGGGCCCCACACAGTGGATAGGTTTGCCTGTAGTTATAACGCGAAGCTTTCGCGTTACAATTCTAGATTTTACCAGCCGGGCGCCGAAGCAGTAGACGCCTTCACCCAAAACTGGGATTGCGAAAATAATTGGATTCTTCCTCCGGTTTCGCAAATAAGTAGAGTTATTTCTCATGCTAGAGCTTGTAAGGCTGTAGGAACGCTTGTAATTCCAATGTGGAAGTCATCATATTTTTGGGTTTTGTTGTGTGACGATGGCAAACACTGGAATGCGTTTGTACATGATTGGTTGACACTTCCTAGGTTTAAGCATCTTTTTACAAGAGGTAAAGCCAAGAACCACGTTTTCGGTGCAAGGGATTTGTCTTTCAGTGTAGTAGCTTTGCGTCTTAATTTCAAGCGACCTAGAACGCAGTCTTTTTCGGGCTTTTGCACCGTGGATGGTGGCAGTTGTGCACAATGCTACAACTGTTAGGGTCTTTGGAACCCATATTTGGGAAGTTTCTTTTTGATACTTCTATTTGTTGTCTATATGAAGACATTTGTGAGCCAGATTATGGCCTTTGTTTTTCTAGTGTTTTCTAGTTTTTCTGTATTTATTAAAGACTAGGCGAGATGTTTAATAAAATGACTTTGCGCGCTGTTTTTGTTTTGTTTTAGTTTTTGCCTCTGATTGTTCTTCCTTTGTTTTCAGAAATTTTTAATGAAGGTATCTGGAAAGAGGCAGCAGCTCTTGAGGACCAAGGTTTACAGGGTCTTGCCTCAAGGCTTCAGAGGTCCGTTTTGCAGGCGAGGGCGCCAGCCACTACTACCATGTACTTCCGGGCGTTCAAGAAATGGAAGGACTTTGCCTTGAGCAATTTGAAGAAGACTTCTTTTCTCCCCATAAGTCCTATTCATGTAGCACTTTATTTACAACATGTATTGGAATCCACTAGGTCGTGTAGTTCCGTCGATACGGCTTTTTATGCCATTAAGTGGGCCCATGAGATGGCCGGTATGGTCTCTCCTACGGATAATCAGTTAGTCTCTAGAGTTCGGGAAGCTGCCAAGAGAATTTTAGGCGCCGCGAGACCCAATAGGAAGGAACCTATAACAATAGAAGTCCTTAATGATATGGTGGGTCGGGCTGATCTGTCTAACATTCTGCAGCTTAGAAATGTGTGCTTATATGCATTATCTTATGCAGGGTTTTTCAGATCGGAGGAGGTTCTTAATATTAGAATGAATCATATTTATTTCCACGAGGGGTATATGCTTATCAAAGTGGAAAAGAGCAAGACCGACCAGCTCAGACAAGGTGATGAGGTTGTGATTGCCCAATCAGGGGGGAGGGTCTGCCCCGTTTCCTTGCTTAAAACCTACTTAAGTAAATTAGATATCGACCCCCTCTCTAGCGAGTTTATTTTCCGACCTTTAGTTAAAACTAAGTCGTCTTACAAGTTGGTCCAAAAGGATAAGCCTATTTCTTATACAACGTTCAGGGATCAGTTAGCCAAAAGTCTACAGAATGTTGTTCCAGATCCCTCTGTTTATGGGACTCACTCATTTCGTTCGGGAGGAGCCTCTAGGGCTGCTAATAGTGGAGTTAGTGACAGAGTTTTCCAGAGGCACGGCCGATGGAAAAGCGTTGCAGCTAAGGATGGTTATGTCAAGGATGACATTTCTTCACGTCTTCAAGTTTCAAAGTCTTTAGGACTTTAGTTCTTTTCCCGTTTTGTCAAGCCCTATACTTTTTCTTCTAGGTTGTAGTATAACGTATTGTTATTGTCCCGGTGCTCGGCCGAAACCTCCAAAATAAACCTAATGGTTTTTGTACATGTTGTCTACTGCGTGGTGGAGCTGAAATATGGAATTTCTGGCGTTTGAGTGAACATGAATTAGCCGGAAATTGAATATTTCTGCGGCACTAGAGCAGTGGGGACTGGCGCTAGCCCAGTCGAAGTGAGCATGTGCATGAGGGAGGGCTATATAAGAGATGATTATCACGTGGGAAATCATTCTAGGCCGACACCTCGTTAGCCGAGTTCGTTATTTTTTATTTATTTTTAAGTGTGTCATTTTTTGGTAGTCATACATTTAGTAGCTCCGTAGGATGGGCTATTTGAGCTTGAGCCATGGTTCCTACCCAGATTTCCTGCCGTGTTTTTTCCCCTCCGGGGTTTTTCTGGCAGGTTTTTTCTGGCCTCCGTCTGACAGTAGCTTTTATACTGTCGCTCAGCTCTGTTACATGTTATATAATATGGATGTAATTGTTGTAGTATAACGTATTGTTATTGTCCCGGTGCTCGGCCGAAACCTCCAAAATAAACCTAATGGTTTTTGTACATGTTGTCTACTGCGTGGTGGAGCTGAAATAGACTCATGTACCCACTGGGTACTATTTTTTATTCACATGTTGCAATACTTTGAAAAATCACTCGTTCGCTGCGCTCACTCGTTTGTTTTCCAAAGTTTTGCAAATCGTTAATAAAATCCGTTCGGTGCACTTTCTATGAAGCAATCTATGTGTATTGATAAAATCCTGCTGTCGAAGCAAGTGTGGCACATGGCAGCAAAACATGTCTCGTCCTTACATTTCAATCCTCACCGCAAGACCTCAGGGGTGGGGGCGGGGGTGGTGGTGGGGTGTATTCATCTTACCATTGTTACCCTTCTAGTACTAGTCACAAAGCAAACGTGTAGTAAAGCAAATGTTGCCATCAACACTTACAGAAGATCTCATCTTAGGCTACTTGGATATCGCTTTTTGTATTTTATACGATATGTGTATTTGACCATATTTGTGCAACAGTAATGAATATTATCCGATGAACTTATTTACTGAGTGGGAGAGCAAGCGGGAAAAAAATGTTTTTGGCTCGAGGCTACGGCGTGCGCTCGCATGGTCCGTGCAAAATAAACTAGTGGAAACATTTTCGAATTTCCCTCCGGTCCGACCTAACACAGTTAAAGAAAATTTAATAATAATAATATTTTAATTGAATTTGATCTTGTTAGAAAGTTGTGTTCGCGTGCCTAAGGAATATGCCGACGTGTGCAGGGTCCGGAACACCTATAATAAGTCAGGCCTGCGTCAGGCCTTCCGTCTTTACATACGCCAACTCTCGTTATTCCTTTCTACAGACTTTGATATGATTGCGTCAGCAGGGATGTGCGTTGATAATGAGATTAACGTTATTGATAACTAGACAATAATGTAAAAATTTGGCCTCAAGGTGATACTACCAGCACAAAATATCGCCCAACATGGCACCATGGATAGTTCTTTTTCTCGCGAACCTGAGTCGCCAAATGAACACACAATGTTTGCATCCGTAACAGTGTCCCGCTTTTGCAGTCTAAATATTCAAATAGATTAATTAATTCATTGATATACTACTACTATGAAATCTTTGGCGTGGGTTTCCAGTATATCTACATTTCTGGCCGTTATCTTGATAAAATAAACACCAGATTTGAACCAACAGAGAGAAATATTACCTCGAGGTTGATGTTGAAAGGAAACGAGAGTAAAGTCGGCTAGAGAAGTCTCTTACCATTCAACACTTTTAATAAAAATAAATTTTCAAGTAGTCTTCTCTAATAAGCTAGTAGAAGACTATGTGGAAGATTAAAATAATAATTAAGACGGAACAAGACGAAGAAACTTCCTTTGGGTCATTCAATATTTGAATCTAGCTAGAGGAACTTGATATTTGTTTCATTGTGGTAGCCCACGTATATTGTCTTTTGTTTTAGCGATTAATCACGAAATGTGTTTGTCCATTATCGACAAACCTACGTGGTTTATCTCTCATTGAAAAGAAAACGTAATCCTTTTTGAGTGCATTTACTTTAGTTTTAATTAAAGAATAAAGGAGTCGAAGGAAAAAAAATATACTGTGCTAGTAATTTTGATGGGAGCTTCTAAACCTCAGGTTTAGCGGTACATCAAAAATATATTTAGTTGATAATTCTCTCTGTACTCTTGTTATCTCTGTGTCTGACAGTGTAAGAAAGACTCGGAAGTAAAATAAAAGAGTTGAATCGAGAGGGGTGAGGGGAATTTGACGGGGGGGGGGGGGGGATTTATTTAGAATGAGGGTGCTAAAACGATTCCTGACCTAAAAGCCTGTCAGATAGAGGTTTACATATTCGGAACAATTCTGCCTTAGATAAAAGATATAAAAAAATTAGAGGCCAAGTGGATTATCTCATGTACATCCGCGCAGAATAATAGGCAGTCAAAGATTTTCCCATACCACTCTGCCAATTCATTTGCTTTGAACACGCCTTTGTCCTACAGTTCAATTGCGTGCGCTAAATGAATAGTTTAGTTGTGTGGGTCCAAAAGACGTTTTCCGGACTAATCTTGCTTTAGGCGCAAACAAATAAGAGTGAAGCTCGATATCAATTAAAAAAAAAACCTGCTTTGGTTGCGATAATCAGAAATACGTCTCCATGCATATTCTGAGTCTATTGTGCAAATCTTATCGTTACTGCCCATAACCTAGAGGTTTGTGAACTATTGTTTGGTCGGGGAAGGGGAAGGTCATGCATGCAAGTGTTTTTTTTAAGGTGATGATATACAAAATTGAAAAACGAATCAATATTTTATAGATTAATATTTTTCATGCAATAAGGTAGTTCAACAGAGTTTTTTCTGTCATGGCTCCTTTACAATTTTGCCGCAGATAAATAAATGCATCCATTCTCCGCAATATACGTGCAGCAAATTTTAAAAGTCATACACTTGCATTTTCAAACCACTAATATAATCACGGTTCGGAAAATTGTCCGCCAAAAAGTATAAATTAAAAGAAAAATAAAAAACTGTCAGAAATAAACAGCAGAAGAGAGGTTCTAAGCAGAATATATGCCATGCTTCAAAAATTCAAGTCGACAAAATTAATTCTTTAGCGGTCTCGACCGGGTGTGACCGTGCAGCGAACCAATCCGAACACTTCCAGTATCGGCGTTTCCCTAAAATTATATCTTTCAAGTCTTTTAATGCTTATTTTTTATTTGTCTCAGATCTAGCAAGCCTATAAATTCGTAAGGAGCAATTCATCACGTCTCTTCGTTATATAGTTAATTATCAAAAAAACCAGTAAAACAGAAGGGAAAGGAACTTCCTTAACTTTTTCATGATACGAGATATTATCATAAAACACTTTAAAACATTTATTAGTTCGGCTTGAACAAAACGAAACAGTCTTCCAAACCTGTGGCACAATATAGTGAGCTATTCTGGGAACACACCTAAATCTTCTTATCAGAATTTTCCAATATAAGTAAACGGAAAATGGTTGCTCCTGAACAGAAGCAGGTTTGCTTTTGTACAATGCTTTTTTTTTTTTAAAAAAATGCAAATTCACGAGGGTTGTCAATCTGCAAATTTCGGATCGCTCAAAGAACCAATCGGAATTAATAAAATTATGTATTTGACAAGGCATGCATTTTCATAAGAAACCTTAAAAATAATTGTAGCTGTTCAGACTCGTAATTTGGTTTATCGAAACTAAGTCAATCTTCATGCATTCTGCCAAGATCACGTTTAATGGTTTTTGATTTCCTATCGAACTCTATTTATATCGTTGTGAAAACTGTCTGTCAATCAAAATTGTGCATGAGCACTATTATCTCTGACAGATATTTTGCCTTAAAAAATGATTTACAAATGAATACAAAACATTTATACCTTGTATGGAGGCGAATTGAATATATAGTTAAATGAAGTAGTTGCAATGACGATAATTAAGTCGCACTTTGCAGGAAAAAATGCAGACCATAATTTCTTAGTGAAACTGACGGTTTTTACCACTTACCACGGTCGTAGTTATTCCAGTTTTGAACTTTCCTGTATCGAGCAAAGGCTTATAATCAGATATAAATTTTTCTATATAATTTTTTTTTTTTACTTTTTTTAAGGCCTCTGGTGATAACAGACGTTACAATAAAACTGACGGACAAACACTGTGAATAAATTCTTTACTCTACCACTGACTCGATTGCAGTTTATTATTGAAAAATATTCCAGCTGCTAACGTGCTAACGCGCAGTGAAAACCTATTTTCAATTTACACCTCAGTTATTTTTAGCAAACCTTGCCTATGAAATATTTAAAGTTTGGAAACTACATCGCGTTAGCTAACACAAGTTCAGTATTGTAAAAATTACTGACACAAGATCAATTGATTTTTATCGTGAGATATGTTTGTTCGTCAAACGAATATAGTATATCTTCATGTTTTTTCTTTTTGTAAAATGAAAAGTACAGCTGTATACTTCCTTTACATCGAAAATTAACATCTGCGGAAGCAGAGCCTTTTTTTTACTTTTATGAGCTATCATGCACAAAGGGATTCATCACCATGCCGTTTGTAAATGTCCCCAACCATCGATTGTGACAATGCAAAATTTAAATTTCGCTGTTGCTGTTTACATGCGACTCAACTTTTAATATAAAATTGTCAGTACCTGTTGTGACAGTGGGACAAATGTGGCTCATCGTTTCACATTAACTATTTCAAAAAATCGGTTAGTGCTTGACAGTAAATGGAACTGATAGAAAATACGGAAATTTGTCAACGTGTGCGCGTTGTTTGCCGTGGGACGGGTATAATATAGGAAAATGAATGATTGACAGCTTTCAACGGTCGGCTAATAACACCCTCGAAAAGGTAATTGTCTAGATGATGCGTTGAAGGCCTCCTTTTTTCTTTCAACCAATGGAATAACAGTTCTTTGTGGTGGACTGTTGCCTTTATATTTGCGTCCAGCCGTGTGCTTTATGCCATTTCGTTGAGAAATCTTGAAAAGGGGAAACCGACCGCAGCACAAATACGAAAACGTATCAAGGTATGTGAAATTTTCGGCCACTCTAAGCATAAAACTAACTTGTTCCTGATCCTTAGTAGTTCTTGAATGACTTTGTCTAGGCTATTTTTCATATCTTGTTTTCGTGGCTATCTCAACTTTAGTATTTTTCCTGGTGCATTGAACTAAAAAATTGCGACCATTCTCCTACTGTGTGCACAGTTAATTTTCTGTTAAGTAAAATGCAATCTCCAGGGGAGATTTTCTCAAGGTCCAGTCTTGGTAAAGTCGAAACATTTCAGTAGCGCTTGATATCAAAGATTGAGGGGTTTTCTTTTCAACCACAATAGCATGTATTCAGTCGTTCAACTTCATGATTCACGGGCATAAAATGAGAAATTAACACCTTTTTCTACCGAAAAATCAAATATTAAGGAGTCGAGTATTCTGGGTAGAGCTAATTTAAAAGAAAAAACGCACAGAGCTACACAAAAAAAATTCACCCTTATTTTGAAAGTCCAGAATCTTCTATTTGAAAATGAGTTTTTCAGTACCGCGACTAGAATTATGTTTGTGTTCTGTTTTATACAATGTCTTATCAAGCAACGCACCTGGGACACATCGAGCAAGTTCCCACGATATTTAAAGCTTAAATATGTGTTTCATAATTCAGAACAACCCACGACAAAATAACCTTTTAACTTTGGGTTTATATCTCACGATCTAATATCACAATTTCACCCCTGGAAAATTGAGATATAATGTTTTTAATGGCGTAAATTAAAAGACTTATTTCCTATTCAAACGCAATTGCAAGGCTTTCTTTTTGGAAATAATTTCGGAATCTTAATGTGAAACAACATACGGCGGCTTATGTTAACAGGATACCGCATGTTATTGGCAAAATTCCTTTTAAACATTCAAAGTTTAAAAGGTGTTTATATTTGCCGAAACGTAGGGTAATGTTTGTCTTTTTTATTAGCGGCTTCAGATGGAAGCTTGATAAGCGACAGGTCATTAATTTCCTAGTCAGCACTGTATGTTTTGTTATAGATTTGTCGAGTTGGCAAACTGTGAAAAACATTACATTAGTTCTCAGTAGAAGCATACCTTTGCAGAAATTTTACCTTTAGTATATAATTCTGTTTTAACTAATGCAATGAATAACACGGAAGCGCGACCTAAAATTCGCATGCACGCGTATTCCGAAATACCGGATCTTCGGTGTGAAATACAGGTTAACTTTCTTGGAATTTTTCTAGCTATCATATAATTTTAATTCTATCGAACTCTGTGCATGCTGACTAAGACATATTTAGATATTTCGTGTTGCTATCTTGTTTAAAGATTTCAACGGATGTTTTACATGTTGTGTATTAATCAATTTCCTTCCCAGAACAAACGCCATTTTCATTAAAATGAATAGAAAACAAGGGAGATTTTTCGTTTTGAAAGTGGGAATTTTTAAGACAAAGTAATGATTATCTTTCGATAAGCTTCAGTCAATATTGCTTTCGAGCAAGTAATGAATATTTGGTTCGTTCTTTTTTTTAACTCCATGGCTTGAGAGTAGAGTTGATAAAAACTAATTAAGTGGAGGTTGAAACATTATCTTTCGTTGCCAGTGTGATATTAATCTTCTCAAAATAAGTCATCGGATAGTTATCGAACGCTTTATTAAAAACTAAATATCAGATTGGATGCAGATGACTTCGATTCGATGCTTGTAAACTACTCGAACACATAACAAACGAGCTTGATAGATTTTCTCAAGAACCTTTAAAATGCCGAGACCGAAGGTGATGTTAATTTTAGTTCCCTTTCATATGCGAAGCATTTTAAATTTGTTAAACCAGCTGAAAAGACATTCTTAACATTGGCCCCATTACTAATTAATGCTTTTATTTTCTTATTAAATTCTATTCAGGGGAAATACAAATTGCTGAAGGGATCTTATTATTTTAGCTTAGAATTAAAGTTTCGTTTTGCCTAAATGGTTAAAATTGAACTGTGCACAAAGCGGATATTTGGCGAGTAAAGTGAATGTTGAAGGATATAATAATTGCTCGGTTTCTTTGAAGATTTCGTTTGCTTCCTTCAAACCACAGGCTATCGATTATTCTATAAAATTCGATGGCAACATTGCTAGAGCCTAATGGAAGACTGTTGTTCTTTTATGCATTCAACAGAGGCACTGCTGACGTACGAAACAGCATGACTGACGATTTATTGAAAATAAACATGTTGATTAACTTACCAGGCAAAATTCGAATCATCTTATAGTTTTGAGATGCTCGTTGATTCTTTATAAGACTCATTTTTCTTTTCTGTGAAAAACAGGTAAAAAGCCACAAATATAAAATTAAATATCTTGCATCTAGAAAAAAATACCAACGCCAGAAAAAGGCTGGCTATTTTTCGGCTTTGATAGATAGATGACTTTCGTCTGCAAACAGGAGTAGCAGATTGAAACCTCTTTACCATATCTACAATAGAAAAGCAAAATGAAACAAAAAGCCAAAATTTATTCCTGTTAAGCAGTCTCTTGCCTTCGGTTTTGTCGGAGTAAAGGAAAAACATTTTTTTCTCTTTAAGAATAGCAACAGATAAAGGAACTTTCAATTAATTTTCTGGTTGCCTTGTGGTAAATTTTGATCTTCAATCATTGGTCATTCTTCCTAGGAGCGTTAGCCCTAGGAAGACAAATTGGGACCCCTTTTGATCTCGGTGGGATTAAAACGAGCGATTAGATTACATGTTCAACCGACTGAGCTTCGGGGCTAAACGATAGCAGGTCAACCAAAGTATGTAAATCGAGTTAGTCTATTTTCTAAATTACAAAACAATGGCTTCACATTACAAACTAATATGTCCCACCAGCCCTTTTTTGTCATTTTAGATCCAGGATATCATGAAATCTACAGCTTTGGTGGCCCTCGTTCTGTGTTTTGCAAGTCTAGGTAAGGAAAACACTTTTTACCTAAATTGCACGGTAGGCGCAAATGCAGACATCATGGCTTCAAACACTAAGCTAAAAAAAATTAAGGACGCCCGCCCTTAGCTACAAATGCAGAACGTTTGCCAAGGGAAAAGTGCCCTAGCGACGAGGAAGGCTTAGAAAATTATTTGTGGCTGAAAATTTCTACGATGTGAGTTCTAAACATGTAAAGGGGTATTGGTATAATTTTGGCATCTATGGGCAACTAATTTTAGTCCCAAACTGCGAGCAATGAAAAATCCCGATAACCACGAAGAATCAGGGACAATATATCCCCCTATGTTATCCAAAGAACGGGATTACCGTTTGCATAAAAAAACAAAAACAAATCTTTTTAACACATTTATCGTATTTCATCGTGGTTATGACGTCTTAACTTTCGCTTCACTTTAATTTTCACCAGAGCCATCAGTTGCTTTATGCATTAAAATTGGCACTGCTTGAATTGCTCAAAAACTAAGCTGTTTGAGTTTTAGCGGGAGCCCATGTTTTAAGGATTTTTCTGTTCTATTCACAAGACTTGCTAAATATCTTGGTGAATCGAAAATGTAGAAGGGGCCTCCAATGCAACAAACATGGCGGTGAAGTTTATATATCTCAACAAATGATAGCTGTAAGTCTTCCGTCAAAACAGAATAGCTGTTTTGACCGTCCTGCCTTAAGACTAGAATAATCTTTTCCCCGTAGTCTCGGATGGCTAACAACATCGAATTAAGGAGGAATGCCGCCAAGCACTCTAAAATCTCGCCCCTATTCTGCTTACATTATCTCATCTCTTACACTCGCTCTTTATTTCCACTCTTCCTTCCTTCCTTCCTTCCTTCCTTCCTTCCTTCCTTCCTTCCTTCCTTCCTTCCTTCCTTCCTTCCTTCCTTCCTTCCTTCCTTCCTTCATAATTCATAAATTACCTTTCCCTCCTCTCCCCTCAGGGCAAGCCCTCGTGTGCAAAAGGTGCTTCAGTAGAGAAAGTTTAGAAGACTGTGAAGAGAATGCGACAGAAATGACCTGCCAGGAACCAAAACCGGTCTGCATGATGTACCAGACCAAAGCCATAAAAGGTGGCATGTCAAATGAGCGTCACATGAGATATTGTACAACTTTGGACCGACTTAAATTGCTGCAGAGGCTATGTGACATGGAGCCGATGGAGATTCCAAAGCTGGGCGTGGTCACATGCCGCGCCTATACTGATTTTTGCACAGAAGAAGGCTGCTTTAAATATGTGTAGAACATCGGTCCTTTTGTTTGCGTGTGCTCATTAACTGCCGTTAACATTACATCTTGTCAGCACAAATTCATAGTAGAAAACTAGATAACGTCTAACGCATAGCGCTGTGTGAAGTTTGATCCAATGAATAAAAGCTAAAATACATACCAAAACTTACTAGTAATTCCTGTTTGTGTCTACTATTGGTCATTGGTCATTCGCGACATAGTAATGATAGAGAAGAACTTAAAGAGATTGTATCACGGCTGTGCTTAGTCTATGCTATAAAATTTCCGTTGTCAAACTTAATGTTAGCAGATCTAGAGATATAACGTCTTTGGATCTAAAACCATAGCTTCATTACAAACAAATATGTCTTCAAGGAGTTATAATCTAAAGTTATAATCAAACGAGATTAACTTCGAAAAACGTTCAGCCTAACAGTTTTTCAAAACTCCATATCGCAATCTGTTTTAATGTTCTTCAATTTTTGTCTATCCGTACCTTCCTTTGTATTTGCCGTGTTATTGAGATATTCCTTCACCGTTGTAAGTAGATATTTTCATATTACACTCAATTTGGTGGCCGTTTTCTATGTCTAAATTTGGCTAAAATCCATGGCTCAGTCCTTTTAAGACATGCTCCACAAACAAATTGTATGTTAAATTGTTGGAATACAGTCAACACGAGCTATACGAGAAACTTTGACACATGAAACAGTCATTTTCGTTCCAGTTGAATTTCCAGAGAACACGCGGTTACCCCTTTTATTGCAAAACTGAGCAGCTATTGTGTTATGATAATTTTGACAGTCAGATGACGTCATTGGACGCAAAATGGTGGCGCGTGTATTGGCTCAGCTTTTACTCAACATCCATTGATTTCTTTCTACTGATCTCACAGATTTTTAGTTTGGACAATTTTTCAAACAGTTTAGTTCCAGCAGTGATGGTTTCCTTGAAACCAATCCGCATGAAATACATAAAGAAATAGCTGCCATTCCTCCAGGGCAAGCTAGCTGACAAGGAAGTTCCTTCATACACAAGAAACAAATGAAGACTCCCCCCCCCCCCCCCCCCTCCGCGAAAAGGGTACCTTTTTCAGGCTTTAGGTATAGAGATACAGTGTGTTCGTTCTAAGTAGACATGTGAAGGATAGCATTTTCTTCTGGGGGTAAACGCAAGGTCGCAAAAGGGTTGCCTATTCTGTTTATTTCTTTTTAAAATCACATTAATCTTCAATATTTCTTATTTCTCTATCCTTTGAAAATATTTTTCTCGATCTCCTCCCAAAAATATCCCCCAAATCACCCATAAATTTACCAACACCACAAAACGTATATAGATTCATTGGATAAACGAACAGTTGAGGAATTGCTTGAAACGCGAACGAGATATTTCCATTAAACCCAATTTACGCGGCGTAAAGCAGCCTTCAGGGATCAGGCTTCTGCGGTAACAAGCGACAGCCGGAAGTACGTCTGCGTTCGCAGGCTAAAATACACCAAATACTGGATATTTGGATGATATCATATACAAACAGGAGCCCTCTGCTGCAGTTGACATCCAAATACCGAGAAAAACAAGAAGAAACACTGGTAAGAAGACTTTTTCGATTTTCTGGTCTGACGCATGTGGCCCTTACAGTTCACTGACAGGTAAAGTTGTGATTATGAGGATTTTGAGAGCGTTCGCACTCAGCGCTTACAAAAAGCCCAAAACTACTTTTTACACCAGCTTTCAGAACGGCATTTCCTCTTTCAAAATATCTGAATTTCATGAGGTTTGGAGTTTTACCGGGTAGAAAAATTCTCTCGAAAAAGAGCGCCAAATTAAGAATTTCGAGCAATCGAATGTTAGTGATTTTCAGTGGCTCACCATGATCTTTAAATTTAACTTAGAGAAGGATTACTTGTAAACACTTCAACAGTGCATTTCTAGGCCCAAAACCGGGATTTTATATAATTCGAATGAATCAGTGCAAAGTTTGCAACAAGGTGAGTCACGTTTATTTTGTGTGTTATTGAAGACACGTTCGTTCCGCCCCCAATTTAAAACGGGTTACCTTTTCTGGTAAAAATGGTTAGGGCGGGGGTTAAAAAAAAATATTCATTCATTCATTCTGTGGATACTCAGGTGACTACACAAGGCACCCAAAACACAATCTTGTTAAGAAGGGTCTGCGGCAAAATCACTGCCCTGTCCATACATTTCACGTTCGCATATCTTTCTGTTAGCAATAATACTTCCATTCATTACACTAATCAGACAAAAATAACTTCACTGCAGTCGTGATTAATACTACCCTTTATTAACTGAAAAGTAGCTACTTATCTGACTTGGAGTGGTTGTCACTCAGTTACAGAAAATACTCTACTTTTACAGCCATGGCAGTGACCGGAATTTAAATTCTCCACACAACATCAAAATATACCAACACAACCCTTTGCCTTAAATCAGCTGCGCGTAGCTATGGTGAAACAAACAGAATTAAAAGCAAAAGTCGAACAAAAATTATGGACAACACGATGAATATGGTCCGCAGAAAATAGAAGCATCGCAGTCTTATCTCCGATTTGGAGAGTGCAAACATACTTATGACTTACAGATGACTAAGCTCTCAAGAGATCCCTGTCGTGATTCTGATTGGTTATTAATTTGATGAGAATAATGGCCAATCAGAGAATAGACACGCCTCACTGTCTTCAGAATGGTAGTTTCGACTCGATTTCCAAACGAAGTAAGAAGCCCAAAGAATATTTTTTTCTCAGCTTATGTGGATATTAGAACATTAAATTTGAGAAACAAAAAACAGTATTTTGAAACGCCCACAGAAAACATTTTAGTGAACAGTTAAGTCGAACCTTTCAGTTTGGAACACACCTTTTAATAATCTGCAGTAGAAATCACACTTGTTTGTAACAAAGCTATTTAATTCTATCGGGACTATTTCTCAAAGTCCGAAGGATGGTAAAAAGTTCATTGTTTAGCCTGAGCTTCCTTCTCAATATCCAGAAGTTTCTTCACTCCATTGTACATGTCCTGGACACATTGCACCTCTGACAGACCTAGGCGCCTGCGGTTGCTGATGTCAAAAACTCCGGCATCTTCTCCTGTAGACTCGGAGTGTTCCCCATGGATTCCACGAGCCTAACGAAAAGGAAAAGAAAAAGAAAGAAATCAAAGTTTTTTCGACTTTTCAACTTTTCAACTCTCTTGTTAACCCGATATTTACACTCATTTCACGGGTATAAGTAGGCCTCGTTACTGGCGAGGTGCCAGTGGCTTCACATATACAGCACTGCTCAGGGGTAAAGCGTGACCAGAATCGTAATGACCACGAATTTGAATCCTGTTCAGGCCTTAATTGTTTTCCGAATTTTACTACAATTGCTGCACTCCTTTCCTTTAGGCCTACACCCTTATACCAGCTCCGTGAAGTAAACTGTTTTCCCCGAGCACTCCGGTGAAGTAATCTAGTTTAATATACCTGAATGTGGAATTCATCACAGATCTTCTTGAAGTCCGGATGTTCACTGGCGTGTGGAATTTTCACGTGCACACTAGCTCGCATTCCAGTGCCCAAATTAGTAGGGCACGAGGAGAGATTACCACGAGACTCATCGTGTTGAAAGCCAATCTGCTTGTCGAGCTCGTTGACGGCGTTACACAAGCGCTGGAACACAGATTTGATGTCACTTCCTTTCTCCATGCTGATGATTCGGAGGTGATCCTCCTCATTAACCCACACCAGGAACGTTTTATTGTCGTTGTGGAAGATTCCTCGACCCTGAGGCCACATCTTATTGATGCCGGCAGCTTCCAAAAAGCGGTCCCCCTTCTTGAACAAGAAGTGGTCTTCGACAAGTTGCTTCCGGGTCTCTTCGCTCATGCCGGACAGCGGATAGTACTTGCCCGCGAGATCTCCGGTCAGCGACGTCAGGACATTAACAATCTGAAAGTAATGGATATCATTAAATTCTGTTTTACCAATAAAGAAAAAAACAAAGTGTTTCTAATTAGATGTATTACTTACTTAAGAAATAAAACCTCTGTGTCTGTCTTTATACTTTGATTAGACGGCAAGCAAGGGTGCTAGCAGCGATTCGAGGAAGATAAATGATCTTTATGAAAATAATCCATAGACATCGGACGTAAATATTGTATCGGGCTTGTGAAACAAATAGGTAATTTTATTGTTCTTAAGCTTCAAAATAGTAAATTGATGTAATCAATCATTCCCATTCTGTATCAAAATCATTTACAGAATGCCGATTCTGTATTGGGATTTGCAAATATAAATAAATAAAATTAATCACTTCATTGAACTGTCAACGAGGAAACAAATATTGCAAATCAAACAGAACTTGTTAAAGATCTCAACGGGCAGCAGGCTGCCCAGTTGGCTATTTACAAAGCGCGGGGGAGTTGAATTCGGGACCACCAAACACAAAACCATCTAGGAGGATTGAACCTGGGACTTCCAGCACCCTAACCACTTGGCCACGCCGCCTACTCCAAAACATTCATGGAAAGCATTGATGTGACCTGTCTTTTCACTGGATTCATTTCTTTTAAGTTATTAATAAATTTAAAATGCTTGCTGAAAGCTTATTCGAAGGACTAGAAGATATTTGGCAAGGATAAAAGATAACTTCATATGTTAATAATAAGAAGTATAACATATTTTCCACGACCACGGTACAGTACTAAATATTACCTTCTTTTCAATATCCTGTCTCTCTTTGTTGTGAATACTGGGCGGCAAACCGTGGCCCTGTAGATTTCGCGCCACGCGGATCCGCGTGGACCTAATGAACTTGTGATCAGGATCCAAATCTGGTGCTTCAACCTTGTCTGGATTCATATCGGTGACATGTTTGTCCGCCAGTTTGTACGGAGCATGGTAGTCTTCTATGATCGAGTCAAACAGCTTACCAAACAGGGTATAGGCCTCTTGTTCCGAAGCATAAACACCGGTGGAGGAGTCAAGGTTAGCCACACCAGAGTTGATCTGGTTCCAGAGAGTCGAGCCCCTGGCTGTCTTCTTGTCCTTGAGCTCATTGAAGCAGTCTTCGGTAAGGTACTTCTTCAAAAGGGATTTTACTTCAGGCTTGTTGAGTGCCTCTGGAAACTTGGCCTGCTCCTCGCTGAAAGGACGAATAAAAAGCTGTTACTATAAATAAGAAAAGTTCGACTTTCGATGGCATGCATAATCGCAGCTTTATTAAAACACCTCACACCTTTTCAACCCCCGTTTCTCTCTAATAAAGTTCTTCCCCATTTTTTCATTAATTTACAATTTAAAAGAAGCCAATCTCTCTAGAACGCCCACTTTCACATTCCCTATTCTCCTCAAAACTCTTGAAAAATAAGAAACATCTTATCCCCGGATGGAGGAGAGGTTAACAGCACTTCTACTTCACAGGACTATAACTAACTCCCGGAACTAACTCCAGGTTTCCTCACTGCATCGGGAAAACGGTTTTGGGGTGAATTATCGGTTTTCAAAGCTCATTTCTTTGTTTAAAAAACTCGGCAACGTGCTCAAACCATTGATGGCTCAAGGTGTTTTTGTCTTTGTTCCAAATGTGCTTATTATCGGTAACAGGTTTTTGCCGGCTCCAAATTCTGATGAACACAAAATAGTTTACGAAGCAATTCGATTGCAGCACCTCTGTCATCAGATCATTACATTTAACAATGTTTTTCTAGCGACAGCTAAGATCTATTGTCATTTAGAATAAACTAGAGGTATGTTCGGTTACTAGACTTGACTTTGGTTGATTTAGGTCGTTTTTCCCGGCCGATCAATAGTTTTTAGTGACTACTGCGCTTGCGCGTAGTCACTATTGGGATCATGTAAGATTTCCGAATGTAAGTAAGTAACAATAGAATATACTTCGTAGCCAATCAGCACAAATAAATACAGATCTTGTGGTCTCTTCGCGAACACTTTGTATCAACGATGACCTACCGATGGCCCACGATGTAAAACGAACATCTTGGCTTACAGCTTGTGTTTGGAAGGTGATCGATTGCCGGGTGAGTGTATTTATATTTTACAACATTTACTTCTCACAGCTTTCATATTTTGTTTCTAACCGATCAGTTGAAAGGTTTCGTGAGTATTTTTCAGCTTTTAGGTCGGTAAAAACGACGAATTTCTATGGTGTTTCATCGTTATTTTGCAGCACGTGATAATCAACACGTATACGCTTGTGGCTCCATAAAGAACCCGTAGGCTCGACGATACTCCGAAATTTTGAAGTACATAAGCTTGGTACAGGAAAATTTACTTAACTGAGACTCTCCCGAGGAATATTAAGTCCTCTTGTGGGATAATTAAGCTTCTTAACCTGACGGAGCTGTGATTATGCAAATGTAAGCTTCTTCCAATGGTTTATTTAACATTTGAGCGTGACAGCGTGTCCGTCTTTCTTCGCGCTTCGCTTATAATAATGCGAAGTCACGAAAAGGCTCAAATTAAAAGTTTGTTTCTTACTTGCTGAACGTTTATTATGATTGACTAAAAGTTTCACAGAAGATGAAGAAATTGATGACAACATTTGCAGGGAATGTGTGATCTTTTGGATCACATTCAACAAAATGCTGACATACCAGTGATTATGCAAATGTAGCTTCCTCCAAGGTTTGTTTTGACTAGAATTTTTGACTCTCTTGTGGTCTTTCAGGTCGGGTAACAATTAAAGCTGTCCTTTGATGCGCTGCCGGACGTGTCACATAATCCTCGGCGGTTTAGACTGTCTGCGACGCAGGATATGAGAAGTAAATGTTGTAAAATATAAAAACACTCACCTAGTTATCGATCACCTTGCAAGATCACCTTCCAAACAGAAGCAGTAAAACCATGCCAAGATGCTGGTTTTACATCGTCGACAACAGTGCCTTATTTAAACTTTTTTACATGCATTCGCATCCACATAAGGGACCGGTCATTATTTATGTAGAGGTGTTCACTGGCCAAGGTGGGTGAAACAGTTAATTAGTAGAGTGCAAGCACTATCTGTGAAACAGTAATGCTAAATTGTATAATTTTATGCTAATTCTATTGTTTTTCTTTTGCATAAACTCCACTATTATGTACAACTTAGTGATTTGTATTTTACAGAAATACTGTTTGCACTCTAAACTCCATTGTTATCTCAAATTTTAGTTAATAAAGAATCCAGACCTATCTGGTTTAATATTTGGTTTGACTGAAATTATTTTCTGCTATAAACAAAGTAAAAAGCACGTGACAGGCGTACACAGACTCCTACGTTCGCGAAATTTGTAAGTTGCCGTTTTGTATTGGATTTGGTCGTCCAATTTATTTTGCTTCTCACTTGTATAGAAAGGGCACTATATGCTGTCAGCTGTATTATTGGGAGGCGTTTTTAGTTGAGAAGAGCCGTAAGACTGCCGCCCAGGAAATGTTTTCAGGTCATAGGTCTGCACTTTTTCCCATTACTAGATTTTGGACACCTCTGTATTTAACTTGTCATGCGTATTGCTATAGCGGCTAGTCTCTGCTCATCCACATATGCAAGATAAGTTTTTAGCTCTCAGAATGTTCGAAAAAGTGGCCACTGGTCCACACAATACGCCGATTTTGTGATATAGTAGGTTAGTTCCATTGTTATGCAAAGTAGCTATTAAATCATCTTATGATTGTATGTAGCGTGCATTTAATAATTACTTAAGGCATATAAGAGGACATATAAGGTGAGGGCAGGGGGGGGGGGGGGTCATCAAGTAAATATTGCAAAAAAGGAGGGGGGGTGGGGGGTCACTTGCTAATTACCTGGCCTGGAGGGGGGTCTTACAGAAATTTTGATCTTCCCAATATATTTTTCCCTCCCCCCCCCCCCCTCTACATAAATAATGACCGGTCCCTAACAGCATATTTACACCAATTATACTTTTCATTCTTTTCTCCTCCAGCAGTAGTCACATGCGCCTATAAGGCGGCTATTTTTTTTAATCGAATTGGAGGCCTCTTCAAATTAAAACAAGCTTCACAAGACGCACGCATACAACATTGCTCGAGCTTTGCTGACGTCTGAGAAATGAAATCCAGCAGCACGTTATTTGCTGTTCACTTTTCAACTCTTTTAAGCAGAACAAACATGTTCGATTCGGTGCCTTGGAAGATAATGGATCGGTAAGTTACTGATTCACTTCCATTTTCTCATTGTTTTTTCTTTTCTCGGGTAAAAAGTCTCGATTTAAACAATGCTAAAAGGTAAGGTTGAGTCTGCGTTTGAGCCTAGTGTCCCATAACGTCGAAGCTTATCCTGCCGTTTCTTCGAAGTATGAAGCGGCTAGGTGTATATTTCTACTTTCCCCTTCTCCCTGGGTTGGATGGTAGTCCATCGCACTCATTTATACACCAGTGCGGAGATCGAGAGTTAAATATCTTCCCGAAGAAAACAATGTAGTGACCCCGGCCAGGGCTCGAACCCCAACGGTTCCATCCGGAGTTGAGCGCACTAAGGGGAAAATAGAAAATGCGTCCAAGAATAACAATACATACGCAACAGCAGCTTTTTCAATCTCCAGTAGCTTCTTTACTCCCTCATACATGTCCTTAACACATTGCACCTCTGACAGACCCAAGCGCCTGCGGTTGCTGATGTCGTAAACCCCGGCATCCTCTCCTGTAGACTCGGAATGTTCGCCATGGATTCCACGAGGCTGTAGGGAAAGGAAAGTTTGAAAAAAATACCGTTATTAAAATTAATATCTAACTAAAGCACTTTCTCTAACGTAACCTGATTAGTCATTGTGATGTAATATTGCAAAATATACAGTACAAAGAGTGTGCCACCATTCCACAAATGAGATATAATAGGCTTTGAACTTCTGCGTGGCAACAGCTGCGAGAGGAGGACCCGTCAGTAAAATTTCGTGCTCCTTGATTGGCTTAATAACCTGTAAAACAGTGGCTACGGAAAGGCGCGTCGCACTGTAAATTTGGGAACAATTTAACGTTCCAAGATAAAGATACATCCCCAAACCACGAGTCGATTTCCCTCTTGCACGACTTTCTTCTCGATGACACTGTTCAATCCGCGAGTAATATATTAACAAGTTAACGTTTCCAAAACTCGGTCTGTATCAATTCTATAGAAAGGGAGTTATTGCTTCAATTGCATTTTATAAATGTAAGGAATATGAATGTAGTTTTTGTATTTCTTTGTCAAATGACACATTCGGTTGAAAATAAAATGCCGTGCATCAAAAACAATCTAGATTTCCACAGACGTTTGTGAGCAACAAAAGAGAGGGCGCGAGAACGAGCGCAAAACACGGAAGCCACTGATGCCCTTGCGTTCGCGCTTGCTCAAATCACCGCGGCTTTTAGTTTGGTGGCACTCTTGATGGAAAGTCTGTGAATGGAATCTCTAGTAATCCATGATGCTTATTCTACTAGGGTAAACCTTACACAACAGTAGATACATATCATACTTTGCCGCCTCCATACCTGAATGTGGAATTCATCACAGATCTTCTGAAAGTCTGGATGTTGACTGGCGTGCGGGATCTTCACGTGCACACTAGCTCGCATTCCAGTGCCCAGATTTGTAGGACACGAAGAGAGATACCCATGTTCCTTGGTATGCTGAAAACCCAGCTGCTTGTCCAACTCATTGACTGCATCGCATAGGCGATTGAGCACAGACTTAATGTCGCCTCCCATCTCCATGCTAATGATGCGAAGTTGATCCTCCTCATTGACCCAGACCAAGAATGTCTTGTTGGCGTTGTGGAAGATCCCCCGTCCTTCAGGCCATTCTTTATTGACACCAGCCGCTTCCAGGAAGCGATCACCCTTCTTGAACAAGAAGTGGTCGTTCACAAGCTGCTGACGTGTCTGTTCGTCCATTCCGGTGAGGGGATAGTATGTTCCGGCAAGGTCTCCCTTTAGTGACGTCAACACGCCAACAATCTTCTTCTCCAGCTCGACCCTTTGTTCTTTGGATATATTTGGGGTAAGTGGGTACCCCTTAAGATTACGAGCGACACGTATGCGAGTGGAACGGATAAAGGCGCCCTCTGGATCCAGATCTGGAGCGTCTACCTTCTCCGGATTCATGTCTGATGTGTGACCATCGGCGAGCTTGTACGGGCTGTGGTACTCTTCGATGATGGGACTCAGCAACGGCGCAAAGAGGGTGTAGCATTCCTCATCTCCAGCGTACACTCCAGTCGATGAATCTGCATTCTTTAGGCCAGAGTTTATCACATCGGCTAAAGTGACTCCGCCTTTAGTCTTCTTATTCTTCAAAGCTTTATACACCTCTGGAGTGAGATGTTTCTTCAGCAACATTTTGGGATTGCAATCAGGACTCGAAAGTTGACTCGGGAGAGACATGTCGTCGGGAGCTCTAAACACAAAATCGAAAATCAAATTTAGTGCAATTTTGATTTGATGGAGTAATGTTGATAATTTTTGTTTAGTAATGGTGATAATTTTAATTTAGCCAGTGAGGTTGTTGACAACCTCACTGATTGGATCAATCAAACATATAAATTCCGTGGCCGTCAACTACCTCTCGGAACGAGTTATTTCATTGGTTCTTAAAATAATAAACAACAGGTCACAACAATGCCCCTAGCCCTTAATACCAATAGAGGTAGTGTTTAATCCGGCGAATAAAAATAGAGTTTCCAGAGAGGTAGTATCTTACTGAAAATCTGGGCCCAATACAGTTCCTTGGGGACTCGTTATATTGTTCTTCCCGTGAATAGCTTCCTATGCACACAATTTTCTGGCCCGTTATGAAATTCTTCTGCCCAAGATTGCGTGACAGGAGTCGTGATAATTGGTTGTTGCATAAAGGTTGCCAACCTCCCACCTGTACGCCCAAACACTGTGCAAGCTTGACGAAACGAGCGATTGTAGATAAACGTTCTGTGGCAGGATTGGCATTGACTGCGTTTGGACATGTAAGCGATAAAAATGACCGTAGGTAAACACAGGAGTTCGATTGAGACATATTTCTGGCAGCTAGGCACGCGCAATTCAACTGGAAGTCAGACATTTTAATTTTGTGTGCACTTGCTTCCCGACCGCGCGCTGGTCAAGGGGAACAAAGAATTTGGGTACAAGATTGTAGGAGGAATGCAAACTCTTCGGAAGAGATTGCGCAATTTGAACAAGCTACTTAAATTAAATCGTGACTAAACGCCGCTCAACTGTAATAATTTTCAAGTTTTTATTTCGTGTAAAGCACGCGTCATTCATTTAAACGAGATGTGAAAAATTTAAAGGAGTAGATATATTACACCCGTAGTTCCGAAAAAAATATAACTGGTATTTAAAATTCATCGTTAAAAATACTGTGCGAGATATGATTTTTTCGATTACTGTAACAATATGACGGCAAAAATTCGCTAGAGAGCTAGAAAATTATCAAGCATCGGAGTAGGAAAATACACTGTTTTGCTTAGAAAATGCTGGTAGTGAAATTATATGTTTTGTCACGGGTTGATCGGAATAATTCAATGTATAGCCGGCGTGACTTTCGTTGAGTTCGTGACAGCACATTATGAAAATCAACCTGTAATACTGTTTGTTTCTCCGTACACAAAGTAAAACATACATATTTTAACGAACAAAAAACAATGCCTGCAGTAAACTTCATAATACCATGCAAATTGAAAGCTCGTCACAGATGTATGATTCTTTCATTTCCAAAAGCATCAATTATTTAACCCGGCTTAACGCGAGAATATTGCAAATATTATATTAGTAGCGCAAGAAAGTTTTGGAAAATTACATCGAATATAACTTCAGTGCGATAGAACAACACGAGGAAACCAAAATAATTACGCCACTATCTCGTTTTATTTCATTACAAGCGAGTAGCCTAATCGCTTTAAAAAATCTCTTACTCCGAATATGAACATTACCATACAGAATTTTACATAGAATTAGTCTTTTCCTAACCACAATAATTATATTTGATTGAATGGAGAATCCACTACTCTTTCTTTTGGAATATAAGGTATATCTGAAGAGCTGGGGAACAAATTGCCTTCTCAAATCGAAACAATATTAATGACGGACATTTCATTTGTGCTTCTATGTGTAGGAGTATGGGGAATAAAATATTCAAAATGATTTCTTCGATGCAGGTAACACCTTCAATTTTATAAACAAGAAAGTCTGAAACACCGAGAAACTCGGAAACCAATCTTAATCGACCACTGCTTACAGCATGCTCTCAAGTACTAGAAATTACGTTGTCGAAAGTGGAATCTCACGAGCTGGTCACATAAATACATCCACCGGCAAGCCAAATTTAAGAACCGTGAATTTTATAAATTAATGAGAGAATTTCATTGCATTCAACTCGCAATTTTCGATAGATTCGATCGCTGCGAGACAAAAAATTTTGTTTCACTGCTGCCTGTTATACTACGTGATGATTTTAAATCTACAAATTTCCGGCGAACCAGAAAATATTTTGACGAACCGAGTTCACGCCATGGTAAAATGAAACGAACACAGATCGTAAATAACAATTTTTAAAGGTAATACCATGTGAAGTGTGATCTGAAATCGCTTACGGCTTACCTGAAAGACTCTTTAGCTTGAAGAAAATCGCACCAGTTTCGAAAAAAGTATTAAAGAACAACAGTGTGGGTTAGGCGTTCCTTATAGCGTTGCGGGACTCCGAAAAATAAAATGCACATGCGTCTCGGCAAGCATGTACTGTATTGACTTTTGTGTCATTTGCATCACCTGACTGGAATACTGATTACGAAGCACCGGCTAATACCGAAGTGGTTCGGTTCCGAACCGTTGGCTCGTTATGTCCGAGAATTGTTATTCGTGCAACTGTCCTTTAATTGTCCCCAATTATAGCTTGTCGCTTTTGGCAGCTAAATAGAAAGATCTATTATTGGTGTTCTAATGGATGTTTGTTACAGCCAAGGCTACGTGTCTGCTTCTTTGTAACCTTGAAAAGATATCAGGCGAAAAAATATCAGAAAGGCGATACCTGCAAACAGCCAGAAGCATATATGATCCACTTTCAGGTTAACTTTTGAATCATAAGAAAAATTATAGACGGATTTGTGCAGTGGTGTTCTCAATCTCAAGTCATATACACATTCAAGTATTAGACCCAGAAGGTGGGGGTGGGGGTGGGGGGAGTTGAGAGGCTCTTCCTCGTATATAAACGCTCTTTGGGTACCTACACTGTAGGCATGTGTGGTGCGAAGGGGTGTGGCTTTCGAGCTCTTTTAGTCTGAAATAGGGTATAGATTTTTATCATTCAGTTTTGTACAATCTGGTCAGCAATCAAGCATAATTTTTGGGAATTATTCTTATGATTATAATTATTCTATCACCCCTTGGGAAGTGTGATTTAAAAATTTGAATCACCTGTCAAATATTTATACAAAACGAAGCAGGGTACAATCTGGTGTGAAATACGATATCAATTTTGCACTAAGGTCTGAAATGGGTTTGGCAAAATCGCACATTTTGGTCTGAAATAGGGCAAGTTTTTCAGAAGGTGTGCCGAACACTCTTACTCAAACACACAAATTTTGGCAGAACAGCCCCTGGCAAGTGAGAACAAGAGCCATTTACAACTATGAGTTTTCTGCCTCGGCGCTTTCTTGATATTATTTAATTTATGAATATTCAATGTCAGGATTGAGACTAACAATGCAGTCACTGTACAGGTGTGTCTTTCTAAATCACAGCGGTCTTGGTTAACTTCTATTCATCCGCTTATTGCTATCCTGGGATTTTCGTTTACTTTATCGCAATTTCTTTCAACCATAGTTACACCTCAGTATCATTCAATGTTGTTATGCGTGACATTTGTACTCTTGTAAAATACAATTAATGAAATCGCCCTCTTGAACTGTATTAACAACTGCTCGTTTCAAATGTACATGTCACAGTACACGAAAACTTGCGTTTTTTTTCTTTCTAAAAACATATGCAATTTCAGCTGAACATAGCCTACTGCTGGGTTAAAAATGAATTATTCAATATCCGTTTACGACTCTCAAAAAAATTCAATATTCCTTCACGGCTAAAGCCAGTATTCGATACTGTTCGTTCCGGCCGCCGAATTCATTTTTCCATGTCGATCCTGAGTTAAAAT
The DNA here is from genome assembly GCA_963693305.1 of Meandrina meandrites. Taxonomy (NCBI): domain Eukaryota; kingdom Metazoa; phylum Cnidaria; class Anthozoa; order Scleractinia; family Meandrinidae; genus Meandrina; species Meandrina meandrites. The sequence goes on along the minus strand of OY855912.1, from coordinate 21,861,387 downwards.
ATTCCTCTGTGCGCTCATTCTTACAGCAGAATTCTAAAGATAATCAGTTCGATATAATCCCATTTTACTTGCGGGATTATTACTCGTCCACTTGTAGAATTTTCACAGAGAGTTTATTGTGTTTTATAAACAAACCGTGCTGGTCTCCAAGCCAACGCGTGTGACCTTAGCGACCGTGCAGAAACACATCTCGAATATGGACGACAATACAATGCAATACGACTATACAAGCGAATAAAATATCAATGCTGACAACTTCGACGTTTACCAAATATTCAGTGAATTAAAAGATGGAAATTTCAGTTGTTGCTGTCAACTAAGCTTCTCTTAAAGCGTTTTTGATTATAATAAAACCATTGCGAGTCACACTGACAGATAACACAAAACGAGCACGTTTCAACTTGTTCAATCTATTTATCGAGTTTATAAAAACCTCACAGTCGCCTGGTTATGTTGTTTGTTAACTATCCCATCTTATAGTAACCTGTAGATTTTATAGAACAGACTTTTGCGACATTATGGATGACCATGGCCTTTGCTTTCATGATTTATACGGTACTGCGAAACCGCAAATTCGCTAAATAATTCGAAAGACGAAGTTCGACGCAGTGTGGGTCAGTTTGCATCACAGCGTTTATAATTTCTTGTATATGCCGTTTTCGTTGTATGAAAAATTTGCCGCCTAAACAAATTAATTACCTGTGGTTATCTTTCAAGCATTTGACGGCCGAGTAAGAGCCGGGAAACGCAAATTAACAACACCGAGCAAGGACAAACTTTTACGCAATCATTTACAAACGAGCATACACAGAGAGGTGAAACTTACTCTGAGATGGTCTGTGCCACTTGAGCTTGCTGTTGGCTCTCGTTTTCAGCATTAGCCGAAGCGGACGACGAAGGATTTGCCGGTGAGCTGGCTTGTTGGACTTCTTGCGCGGCTGGCTTTGCTTTCGATGGAAAAAGCCCCATTATGAATTGGAAGAACGACGCTGTGAATTTGCATATATTACGAATTCTGTCTGTCTCGTGTACAATCCCAACGCGGTCAGATATAATGAAAAGTAAATCCGTATATTTGTTGTGCCATTGACATGTCACACATTCTTTTGTTTTGCAAAAAAAAAAAAAAACTATAAGCGTCTAAACAGCTCGAAAAAACTAACGCTAATCTAGTTCCGCGACACAACATGACAATAATTTGCGACAAAACTTTTTGAAGAAACTATCTAATTACAAAAAAAAGTCAAAACTCGATTTTGCAAAATAATACTCCTCGTCGCACTCGTTTAATTTTCCAAAGTACAATACCAAACAACAGAAGGCTAATTGTCTTCAACTCATGAAGGAATTTTCAGTCATCTTTTGTATTGCATTTAAAGAAAATCGAACATACGAGTACAGATTACTCTCTGCGAGTACACTACCAGATTTGCAAATTATCAGAGTACCTCACCGGCGTGACCTAGCGATAATGTTCAACACAATGACCGGATTATCAGTGGCATTTAGTACTGCCATGTTTATAAATCAGAAACGCAAACTTTCAGAAAGAATATCAGAAGCACAAAATATGGATTATGCAGCTCTTAATCCCAAATAGCGACGGAGTCAACATGCTAGCTACTGTGACTGCGCACTGACCGAAAAAAAAACGAACAGAACGGAACAGCTATAGTTTGGATTACAATATGTTGTGTCACAAGCTTCAACCATGCAGAAAGATAATGGAAAGTATTCTTTGAGCAAAGAATGTAAATGAGACCCCTTGGTTGGTTTCGTGTTTCTTGAAAGGAATTATACCCGGAGGTAAAACTTGAGAGGCTGTCAGGGTTATCGCCGCCAGGTCAGCTACTAAAGTGTGCCGGATTAATTCACCGTGCTGCTCTTCAAAACGAAACTAAACACGTCAAGAGCATATGAAATTTATGTTGGTGCAAAATGATTTATTTCTGTATGGTTAATATACATCAAATGCGAAAGGAATCAGTCGCGATTAGACAATTTGTGCATGAAAATAGTAAACAAGCCGAATTGCATGACAATAACATCAGATATTTAAAAGTCACTTAACGCAGAAGAGCTCACATATTTTTCAGTCTTTCATTCTGGAAAGAGAATGCTTTAAGACTCTTGGATCTTCGATTTAAATGATGTTTTCGAGGTTTAACCCCGAAATTTCGGTACAAAACACGTCCCTAGCCCTCCACACAAGAGTGATCGAGCCATTTTAAAAACTTGAATCCTTTTGAACTTGATTTAAGCGTGAAATGAAAACAGTAGAAACATTTATGGAAATCGAGGGACTGTTTTGCACTTCATATGTATCTTGGCGTTGCCGCTTTAAAAAGAGTCACGTCATAAAATTTGTCGGGAAGAAACTAATCTATGTCTTGAGTTCGTAGTATCACAGCTCGCTGTCGTGACTTTGTAAGGGTCAAAAAGCACGCAATTTGAAAACCACCAGAAACTTTTTTAAAGATCTGTTTCTAAGCCTGCATCTTTCCGGTTCATTTTTCCTCGTACAAACTACTAGATTTAGCTAAACAGCGGCAGTGGAATTGGAGGAAACACAAATGCTCTCTATTACGGTGAGACTGGGCACCAAAGACAGGAAATATTGAAAAAACGTCTTCGCTTAATTAACTTGCTCGTACTTTTCAAATTTTCCACTTATTCAAATCTGTCACGTCAACTAAGTCAGCAAAATGCGCGAAACTCAACATACCTGATTCCGCTACACTCTTGCAACCGTATTGTCCAGTGTGAAGTGACAAAAGCGAGCTGAAATGTTATTGTTTGGCGTTTTATCTTCCGCAGAGCGAGACCTATCTTCTATCTTTGCTCCTTTGTTTAAAATTCTGTTTTTTATTCTACAAAGGATATTTAGGATTTACCAGACGTCAGGTATTCAGTTTCTTGCAACATTAAAGCGAATTATTCTGGCAGCCCAAAGGTGTCGCTTTGCACGGTGAATTACTCCGAGATGGATAACAGACAGCAAAATTTAATGCCCGCCCGGATCGCTCAGTGTTATGCCCGCTATGTAAAAAAATACAGCATGGCAACTGTTTAATGAGGAGTGCGTGGCTGTTCACTGCAGCGGTTGTTTCAAATCGCCTTTGAGCAACAGAATGACACGTGAACATAATACTGCTGTTCCGGTGATACACTTTTAGCTTATTTTCAATGAGTGGGTAGTTTTTAGTTGTTTAAAAAAACATCAGCCGGCAAGCGGCACTCCTACGTTGGCTAAGATGTCAAAGTTCGCAGAAAACTGGGGACAATAAGAGGGGAGAGGGGTGGGGGTTGACAGGGGTTTGAGCAGCCCACCTCGTACTCAATACCATCTCCACCCCTACCCGGTCCGTCTTGTCTCCTTTTCCCGACCATCGTCTTTCGTTTTCCCTCCACAGCACCATAAACTCGGGCATCTTACAACTGTGATAATCATACAGTTGGTTTTAAAGAGATCGGTGGTACTTTAAGAGATAATCAGCTGATTTCTCAATATTTATGGTAGTAAGATTATTGGGGGGTGTTGAGTTGTTATCCCTGCAAAAAGAGAACGATAATTTTTGCCAACAGCCACCACGTTCCTGCTTCAAAGATCCTAGACGTGTCCTTGTTATGACATGTGGAGACAAATTTGCTCATGTTCTTGGGCCTTAGCTCTTAGACTAGATCATTGCGCAATATTACCGACATCCAAACCGCAAAGACTCCTCCCCATTCTCCTCGCTGCCCGTGTCGCAATTTGCGTGAAAATACTAAGCGGCGAGAACATACAAACGCAGGCTAAAGCGAAAGAATAAACACAGCGAGATCCGTACAAAATAGACGAATATTGTGCAGAACACCAGCCAGCTGGCTCACCAAAACAATCGCTTTCTTAGGTTAAAAAATATGTATAGTTTCCCCTCATTCTTTTTCCACGCAATATTTTTTTCCTTGACCAGATAACATTTTACTAAATCATGAAACACTAACCGAAATCAACTGTCTAAAGGTCTTTTTTATTGCTATTTCTCGAAAGTATTATACAATACAAAATAAAAAACAACTGAAAGTTTTTCCTGAAAATAAAATTGTTTTTTTTTTGGAAAAGACCCCGAAAGGGTTCTAATCATTATTTCAACTTTAATTTGAATATAAAGTGTCAACGATTTCCTCGGCCATTGGCCTGAAAAATGGGACTCATCAAGAGAAATCCCAAATTAAACTTTCCATATACTGGGGTATGCAAATGAAGACATCAAAGCGATTGTTTGGCGAAGAGGAAGAGATTCAAACTGCTCTGAGAACTGGCTTTGGTTTGACAGCACTCTGATTCGAAGGATTTCTACAAAAAAACAAAAACGTTTGGTAAGACTTTGGAATATTACTACCGAAAAAGATCTTTTTTTAACTGAAATTTAAACGACGTCGCTTTGGTCAACTTGGTTCTAGCTGTTAACTGGTTAAGTGTTTTGTTCGGCACTTATACTGAGAAACTTTCAATACTTTTTTATGCGGGTGAAATTTCCCTTCCGCGATGTCCCCCTTTAACACTTCCTAAAAAAAGAATTCATCCAATAAGTTTTAAAAATAAACTGCACATAAAATGGACAAGTATAGACAATTTAAATCAACGCAAAGTTGACAAGAAACACATACTCATAATTTCGCATTAGAAATAATCCGGGCTTGAGGAAGATAAGTTTTTTGAAAAGTTTAGCTATAGTTTTACTCAGTTTCACATAATTTTAGTTCGTAAAGTTAAATTTTCACTCGGACAAAACAGTTGTCAAGAAGATCAAACACTTTTATTTCTTGTATACTAACCAGCTAGGAAAAGACCATCTGTTCACTTTAACATCACTTTAATAAAGCTACAATTGCTCTCCCTTTAGGCAGACAACTTTGCCAGGAACATCCAACACGAACTTGTATATACTGATGTTGTAAAACAGAGAGAAAGGGATCGCAAAACAGAATAGAAAACTGTAAATAGTTTGAACGGGAAAGTGCTTAGAATTGCATCATAGTGGCATTTACTTGTAAAGTTTGATAAAGCAAAGAAAATTCAGCTAGTCTATAAACCGTTGTCCGAGTGTTTTTTGAATTTGACGCTAAGAGTTAAAGGTTGAAGAGACGTTTTATGGGTTGTGCTTAAATTGCGTCTTTAGCAAGTTTTAGTAGAAATATAAAAAAAAATGTTTTAGTAGAGAGTCAGGCATGCAAGAAGGAGAGCTGGTTATTCGATTCACAACAAACTATATATGTTCTCGATTTTGAAAGCTGGTATGAAATTAGGACAAACGAGATACCTCAATTTCTGTTTTAATTTTGTAAGAAAATTGTCTTTGTCTAGAAAACAAATGCAAAATAGCTACTAGAAGCTCGTATTTAAATCTCCTTTTGGCATTAGCTGGCCAAGTACATTCGAAGATAGGCTTGATACATGAGCAGGTGCTACCGATTAATTCAACTTCTTTGTATACATCAAGTTAACCGATGTCATTCGCTGAAGGAACACAGTTGGCCAACCACACTGCAACTCAATTATATTGATTTACGTCGAAAGAAAAGTTGTTTTTAGAAGTTCTATCCGAACATAAAGTGGTGAAAAATAAAAACACGAAATATCGAGAAATAAGTGGTTGGAAAATTTTCGGCTTTCGTCGAATCGAATCGCTTCGAATCGTCGAAATGTTTCTTTAAACTCAACAAAAAATATTCTTGATATTTTATATTGCGTGCGAGGCTAGATACCATATTTGGGCCCGGGTGAATAAAGCAACTTAAGATTAAGTGGGATTTTGTGCAACTATTCTCTGTGTCCCAGAAGATTTTTTTCACACCGGCATTGTGTTTGCCTTACTCTTTTATTCACATTCGGCTGATTTATCAGTAATAGCGTGCAAGGAGAACTTTCAGAACTCAGGGAATTGTTGCAGAAAATCTCACATAATCTTATGTTGCTTTTTGCAACCGGGCCCTGGTGCGTATGGGATCGTCGGTTTTAATTTTTCTGGGAGTACAAAAGGAATGAAAACGAGAATTTTGTGGCCCAAGGACTACATGTATTTACGTTTTTATAATTTTATTTTTAGCCGCTAATATAAATTGGGTTTCATTCACCACCCCTCTCCGACTAGTGATATCAAACTCAGATAGCAAATGACTTCTCTTTAGTTATTCTTGCAGATATTGATAAAAAAAAAAAAACGAGAAAGGAGCAAGTTTTTGTCATTGTTAGGAATATCACTGTAGATCGTCCCAATGCTTATTCAAGTTAGACATTTTTTCTCACTGATTTACAGACTGGAAAAGAGGTCATGGATCGTACGGCACCAACCTTAATAATTGCACTCCTCATAAGTTTCTTAGGTAAGCCTGGAATAACAAAGAGTTTACACGATTCAAGCCTGTTCCATGCGTTCGTTTAGTTGGGGCGGAGCGCAAAAAAGGGGCATTGGCGAGTGAATAAATAGTCAGAGGCTTGGGGCGGGAACGCTTTTCTCCTAAACCACGTCTTTTTTTACTCACAGTCCTCGTGCTGCTGCTAACCGAGCACTTCAGGAAAAGCATTGATTTAGAACCCAATTTTTCAGAAGGGAAATTATAAAAAAATATTTCAAAGACAATAAGGGAAATTATGATGCTGATCTTTGAACTAGTGAACACCTTCGGTGAACACCTAGAGTTTATTACAAAGAATACCAAAGAGTGCACAAAGAAAGGAAAACTAAGTCTATTTTTATCCTGGCGTTTGCCGTTAACGTGGCGAGTAGATCTTGGTCGTGTCGTCGATATTCTTGTCTCTTTTTAAAACATTACTCACATATACTATCCACTACCCGGAAGTGGAAACGTCCTCAGTGTGGAATTCGTCCGCTTTACTCTCTAACGATAGGCTCTCTAACAGCGATATAAGGAATTTCAAATAAGCTTCATTACATTAATTTATTTTATTCCACAGGAAATCTTGATGCCTTAAAGTGGAGTGTGGATTATTCACTCGGTGAGACGTCCTGTATTAAACCGACTAGTGAAACAAAATAGAAGGCATTAGAGTGTGTCTACGAAGAAGGAAGGTCGCTACTTGCCACGTGTCTCGTCTTTGCATTGAACTATGGATTTTATGCAATCGTATTATGTTCTCGGGAAAGGCAGTTTACTATCATAGTACCTCTCCCCCATCAGTGAAAAGCAAATTGTTAAGACGACTCGAAAAATGTTAGAGATAACAGGGATAACTTGTGATGAATGAGCATCCCATCCAGGGGAGCTTGCAGTGTACTCCTATTAGCTTTATGCTATACGGTTACCGTAGTAGATCTATTAAGTTTATTTGATTTAAGTTTCTTTAATTATACCCTCGGGGATACTCCCCATAGGGGACTACACAGTGGGGCTCCGCCCAAAAGGGGTATACAGGAAAGGGTAGGGGGAACTGTTTTGTCAGTTCAAAAGGACCTTTCAAAAATCCTCGAACAGGCTAACCTAACAGTTGATTCATCTGAGTATTTCAAGGGGTTACTCAAGTAAGTATTTTAGTTGTACGAATGAGATAGGAAGGTATATAAAAGGGTTACTTTTTCTGTCATAAGAGAATATGAAAAGGTAAGGGTTTGGTATAGATCTTTTTTTTTTGAGAACCGCAACCCCCAACCTTAGTAACTGTTCAGTGTCACTAATGACTTTTTTTTTAAGTCTGTTGTTAATATTGAATCCTGACATTTCCTATTCCAAGTGACTCATCATTCCATTTTTGGAATTTATCGCTATGTGTATATTTTTCTCATCTATTAGTGTTAAAACAATGTCATCTTATTTTAATTATAGAATGTCCATTCAATTGCCATTGTTCAAAGGCCGCTGCCGACCCCTCCCTTTTGAAAACGGACTGCTCCAAGAACAATTACTGGCTTGTTCGTATGGGTGTGTCTGAAGAGAGCACGCATGTGTAAGTAGCAAAGACAATAAGGTGTCCGGTAGCTCTCTGAAAAGAATTTGCATCTCGGTCAAACACCTTTTAAACTGTTTGGAAACCTTAGAATATTTATCTTTAGCACTCCCAGGACTGACTTTCTTGTGTAATACTTCAATTACCTACTATCGCATACTTCTACCGTAGACATCTTGGGTGATATCGATACACCTTTTCAGAAATTCTACCTGCCCATTACTTCCCTGTAGTTTCTAGCCAATTCAGGTGTTTGACTTCAAGGGTATTTCGCGTCGCGTTACTATTCTTAACTTTTGTAGCACTCTGGCCGGTTAGCCTAAGAATGGTTAGCTATTGTTGTAGATTGGACAGCGGAACTCAACGAGAAAGTTTTAACAAAGGAATGCCGTTGTTCCGTTTTCTCATATCGTTGAGGCCCTTTTTAACACAGTTTAGTATATACCACAAAAGTGGATAGTGCTTTCCGCGCGCGCTGATTGGTTAACTCGGAGGTGATTAGCAAAGTACTATTCACCTCCGAGCAGCCGAAGAGAAACATAATGGCTTCGCGTGACTCTCTGGGTACCAAAAGAAATGTTTTGATCCGCTAATTATTTAGCTTGGGTGGTGCTTCGCGGCTCGGTAAATATCTACCACTATTCACCTCCACTTCGGTGAATAATATTATTACTAATTAATCTGTTCGGAATTTTATTTACCTCAAGAGTGAAGTGACAGAAACGTTTTGGGAAAGAACTCTTATTACCGGAATTTGCGAGCTGTTGTTGCATGTCTGAACATCGTAGCTGGCGTTTTCCCATACCTAGCTAGCAAAATCACACAATTTTTCACCTCTCCGAATACAACACATACAGCGAATACATATAGGCCCGATCACGAAACGTCAAGGTGACATTGCGCCAAAGGAAATCTGAGGGCATGACAAGCCTTCCGATCAGATATTCACCTAAATGATCCGTTGCCAGGGTGCTCCTGATTGGGGTAGCCTGGATTTGTTTCTGCAGGGCTGATGTGCAAAAGGCATGCGTGTATATAGCTAAGCGCATCGACAGCGCGTCGTGGAATCCATCGCTATTTCTGTTACTGGAAAGAAACCTGAACATGGTCTACACTACATATCCAAACACCAATCAGCGAAAGTGATTATAAATTATGGAAGATGGAATATTCAGCATGCCACGAGCGTCGAACAAGGAAAAAATTTGAGTCCCCGACGGGTATCTCGCCCCTCCCTCCCCCCCCCCAAAAAAAAAAAATTCGGGCGGGAACTCTGATTATAAATTGTTGTTGTGCACAACCTGGTACATGGATTGTAGCAGTGCAGTAAATGTTCACCTGTAGTTTTAGTAGGAGTGGTTCAGACTAATAATCCTTCCATTTCCTGGTAATCTATTAATTATGTAAATTGCAGGAGTTTTGCAGACAACACAATTGTGGGCATTACAAGGAAATACTTGGCAATGATAAAGAAAGTTAAAATCTTGTAAGCGAGTTTACAACATGAAGTTTTTTTTCTTCATTTGAGTTACTCTCATAGAAAAACGCTACCAACGAATATGAAGCTATCTAAATCATTCATAGAGGGGGCAATCGATATTGCTCTTGTTGTTTCATAATTTTGAGCTAAAAAAGTTTTTAATGAAATAGACAATGAATGAATGAATGAATGAATGAATGAATGAATGAATGAATGAATGAATGAATGAATGAATGAATGAATGAATGAATGAATGAATGAATGAATGAATGACTTATCTTTGGCTGCGCTGTTACGTGTTACACGGTTTTTTCAATAAATGTGAGAACCAAACTGAGCATATGTGTTTTGGGGTTGACCTGTCTCCTCTTGTATCTAAAAATTCTTGTCTGTGTTTGTTAGGGATCTGGCAAGAAACAACATCGACTACCTTCCAAACGGCGTCTTTAGTGATTTGATGGACTTGGACGCCTTGTAAGTAAAAACCTTCAGACACTCTTCACAAGCCAGCACCATCATCATTAGTTTCTTTACCACGTAATTGCTTTTGTTGAATACTTACCTTGCTTCCCTTTTCCACGCCATAGCGTCACCATTACAGCCACCAACGTCACCATCACACCACCACCAACACCACCACTAGCACCACCACCAATAACGGCCACAAAAAACAACAACAATAACAACAACATCAAATAGATCAAGTTTTTTCTCAACCGTATGCGAGACTGAAAACATTTTTACACCAATAACTCCGCACAGTATTATCAGTATTATCTAGACTCATTTGAGGAATTGTGTGACGATTCAAATAACGACTGCAATGCAAAAACAAAAAAAATCACTCAAGTGAATATTTTATATGTGTGGCCACAATCAAGAACAGCACAAAAAGAATTTAACCATATTTTCCTCCACCCAAGGGACTTATCGGGAAACCAAATTGACTCCATCAAAGGAGGAGTTTTCAAATTCAACGGATTGTCCAACCTCTCAACACTGTAAGATCACACTTTGTTTTATCTTTATTTATTTGCTAAACCCATCCAGTTCGACAACAACAGCAACAACAGCAACAAAATAGAACTGCTACTGTCACTTCTAACCGTTCAATTTTATTTTAACTTGACATAATACCAGGACCATCTCTTGACCAGGATGAAATCTTAAATACGTATCCGAAGTTACTTTCACTAGATTATTTGTAATTGTTTTAGGGATAATCCGCTAAAACGAGTTATGGAAAAGATTTTAATTTTAGATCTTCAATTTTCAGGTACCTCGGTGAGAACAAGATTTCAAGGCTTGAAAGCAGTAGTTTTCAGGGCATGTCAAGCCTCAAATATTTGTAAGGGTGACACCTTAAATAAAGTATTCAAAGAAGTACATGCATCCTCATCTCTCTTATTTGATTTGAGACCGTTCCTTACAGAGTCAGAAGAAACTGCATTTGGTTCCCGTCCAATCTCGTCCCGAGAGCCCGCTTTTCTTTTGATCAGGATTAAGAACGTCAAGTCCGATGAGAAAGTCCACGATTAACGAACATCCGGTTGTTTGTGCACAAATCTGATTGGCTGACAATTGAAAATGAGCACTCTCAGCATCCTGGTAGTACATGACCAAAAGAGATTGATTCCCACTAGTCTCAATTTTGTACCACGAGTCTTCATCCTTACTGCACAAGCTTGACGAAATGAGCAACTCTCTCGAAAGTTCCGCTGCAGGATCGATGTTGACTGGTTTTAAAAACGTTCGTTGAGCCATGCGTTTGAAAGTTAGGCATGTGTAATTCAATCGGAAATCCGATTGTTTCGGACTTCAAATCGGATCTTACCAGGGTCGCTCGTTTCCTGACTGCTGTTCAAGGGAAACGAAGACTCTAAGGGCGATGATGCGCCCGTCTTCTAGAATTGACTAAACTACCAGCGAGTTTTATTAGAAATGTTGCCTAGCAACGCGCGTCGTGTTTGTTGTCTTTTGATTTGTTTTTTTTCACAGACGAAACTGGCCGATTAAACCAATGTGCAAAACATTTTTATATTGTTGGCTTCAAAAATCGCTCAGGAAACCATGTTAAGCTAGCTAACGCCAGAAATTGAACTAATTAATTTGGTTGAATAATAAAAAGATTCACATTAAAATGGAAGATAAACACAATGGCACTGAGAAATGCTTGATATATATAGCTTAAAAAAAATAGCAATATTTGTTTGCGTCCACCCAACCGCCCTATCAAAAACTGGAGCTAAAATAAAACAGTAAACACATTTATGCTGACATACACCCCCCACCCCCGCTGTAAAATCACTTTTCCCACTTTCAGTGTTTTCTTCTTTTTCCTAGTAATTCATCCCCTAATTCTCGCGTATCAAAATCAAAATTTAAGTAAACAGCCTGTATTAAGAAAGGTTTTTCTTTTTCAAGTGTCCCCTAGAAACCTGTAGGTGTGATAGTGGTTGGTTTTAATTAATATCACTATTTTCTCCATTTTCAGGTGGTTGTCCACCAACAGGATCTGGGATCTTCCTCACAATATATTTCATGGCCTCGTTCACCTGAAAGCGCTGTCTGTATCGTAGCTCTGTTTTGTGTTTACTCCGCTTTCTCGTGCAGTGAGAAAAGTAAAGAATAATAAACAAGCATATAGGTGACAAGAATGATAACTAAGACCGTCAAAAGAAGATATTGAATTAGAATATCTACCAGAAATTCTTGCTGCTAGCGTTAAATTATATAGGAAAATCCATTAGTGGTGAATGTTGCGAATTTTAGCGCAGCCTCACTTTCAAGTCGCAATACCGCGCTGAATACCCTCGCATCTCTAGCCAATCAGAGGGCGAGAATTCTTTGAGCTATGCGATTCTATAGGAAAATCCATTACCTGACGAGGGAATTCCACGTTAAATTTAACGCGAAAAACCGATATCGGTTTTTCAAGTGAAATTTATAACGTGGAATTCCCGAGTCAGGTAATGGATTATCCTTGAATCGCATAACCTTTTAAAAATGAAAATGTGGTGAATGTTGCGAACGTTGCGAATTTTAGCGCAGCCTCACTTTCAAGTCGCAATACCGCGCTGAATACCCTCGCATCTCTAACCAATCAGAGCGCGCGAATTCTTTGAGCTACGCGATTCTCAGTGATATCTGAAGCATTGAAATGGTCCTTCTGACATCTTGATCGGCCCTTTAAAATTTGCTTCTATAATTTTGCGACCCTTTCATATTTTATGGTGCCACATTTCAATATTGTTCAAATAATCCAACCAAAGATGCTGGTCGACCGTATTTTCCTGTAGAAATTTTAACTCAGTCTTTAATGCGCTTGAGGTAGCTTGCAGTCATGATATACGGAGCCCTGTGAATAGACAAGCATGCATTCTGTTCAACATATTTAGTGGACTCAGCATGAACAAGCTGACCAAACTGAACCCTCACTTGCTAAGAGACGCAAAGAGCCTGGAGTTTTTGTAAGTGAAGTATTAAAGAAAAAATTATTAGTTAGCTATATCGTAACCCAGCATATGAGCGTAACGCATAGTAACAAGGCTGTGAAATCGTAGAAAAAAGGTAAGTGTACCCTATATCACGTATGATAAGTTTTCCGGTGTTTTGGTATGTAAAAATATAAGTTGATATCGCTGTGCTGACTATTTATGTCTCGTATCACATTTGCCATACAAACATTTGAGTGATCGTGAGAGGACTTGTACCTGAGTGAAGTCACTTAGGAACGCACAAGTGCCGGAAAACGCATTCAGACGAACAGTAAGGGTATTCGTACTAATATGTTTTATCTGGACAAGTTCTTAAAAGAACAGAGATAAGCGTTACCAGGCCAGACTAGCCGTTAGGCGTCCTCATCCTCTCATGGGCGAGCGCGAGGCTCGCGTAAGGGCCTGGGAACAGATTAAGACGCGGTGCCCTAATGGTTAGTGCGCTGTACTCGTCAAGAGGTCCGGGTTTGAGCCCTGAATTGAATTGTATTCTTAGGCGAGACTACTCTTTATAGTGCCACTCTTCACTCAGGTGTATGAATTGGCGAAGGACTGGCATCTCATCTAGAGGGGAGTAGAAAGACTCGCAGATGCTACGGAAACCTGGTTAAGCTGTAGCCTAATAGCCCTCTATACGCAAACGCAAACTACACCTTCTTGTCTAAACTTGCAGATTTTTCCAACACAACGAAATCAAGGCCATACCGGAATACTTTTTTCAAAACGCGGCAAGCCTGAGATACGTGTTAGTAATATGTTGTTATTATTATATAATATCTTATTTTCATTCTGTTTATTTGAATTTTAAGTTTATAGTCAAAAACGCCATAAGTACGCTAGAGTCGATTCGAAAACACCTATATAGGAGCGTTTGCATGGTCTGCTGTTTTGCCTCGGCACTTTATACTACGCTACTTCACCCTAAACAAAGAACATACTCAACATACCAATAAATATTTTAGAAGACGATTTAATTAAACCTTAACTTTGTTTTTCCCTCTTTACATATGAAATCTGAATTAAAACATGATAAAATAAAGCATTTTAACCATCTTGGCCTGTTAGAAAACCGTACGTTCCTCTTCTTTAAATACAAATACCGGCAAGTCCAAAGCCTCAAAACATTCGAGGCAAAAATACGTAATATCGACCTTTCAAGTCACATAGACAACAACGATAATTGCTGGAAACCTTGTAACTTATAAATGCTGCACAGTTTTATATCTACACATCGCAGTGATGTTCTTTTTAAATTAGTTCACTCTTAAATACACACATTGATTTCAGAACTTTAGATTAGTTTCGAGTAGATAGGTGTCCTCAATTAGCTTACTGTATAGCTAAATGTTTTGACCGACGGAAGTAAAGTTATAATTATTATTATTATTATTATTGTTCATCAAACTTGCGATCTTAGGTTTCTTAATAACAACAACCTTACCAAAGTTGGTCCGAAAACTTTCAGAGGAGCATCAAATCTTGATATATTGTAAGTATGAAATGTAGCAAAAATTGCAAAATTGGAACGTGCTTTTTCAAGGAAGGTTGTCTAAAAAACTTTCTTTGCCCCTGCCTGGGTTCAGCTTTCATACAGGGGGGGGGGGGGGGGGGGGGGAGAGAATTCAGGAACTGGATTAGAAAACAGTACTGACTGGGGCGCGGTTGTTCATAGTGTGGATAACGCTATCCACGGGGCAAATCGCTTATCTAGTGGATAAACAAACCACGCTATCGACGCTATCCACTGGAAAGTGATTTTTCTGGTGGATAGCGTTTTCCATCCTTTGAATAGCCGGGGCCTGGTAATTAGCCGTATGTTCTGCAAAATTGATGTGGCTTCGGAAGGGAACAGAAGGGTAGGGAAAAAGTGGTCTAAAACTGAAAACGTCGGCCCGACGTTTTCAAATTTGAGAGTGTTACTTGGATAAAATCACTAAAAAACATCGATTATGTTTTTTTTTCACATCTAAGAGAGTGAATTTATGCCTTTTTGTCTTTTCAAGGGTAAATTTTTTCATTGTGTGCATTATATAATTCTAGCATAGTTTTCACAAAAACGTAGAAGACCTCTCGCGATACTGCCCCTTTACTGAAAAGCGACGACAAAATATTTTAGTGTGATCTGTGATGAAACGCCATTCAAAAGTTGCGCCCGAAAGATTATCTCCTTTTTTCTCGAAAGGACTCTTTCTAACAACCACGAGCTAACAGCTTTGGAGCCTGACTCGTTTAACTACGTTGACTTCGGAAACTTAACCCTTATGTGAGTGTGGCAAGATGACGCTTTGTTAAAGTTGATGACTTAGAGATGTGTTATTTATGTGTTTAAGACCACCACTTATTCGGTGGTGGGTGCGTTGGACGGTCGGTCGGTCGGACGGTCGGTAAGTCAGTCAGTCCGTCCCTCTATCCGTTCGTCCGTCCGTCCGTCCGTCTGTCCGTCCGTCCGCCTGTCAGTCAGTGAGTCAGTCAGTCAGTCAGTCAGTCAGTCAGTCAGTCAGTCAGTCAGTCAGTCAGTCAGTCAGTCAGTCAGTCAGTCAGTTTGTAGGTTAATGAACACAATTCAGCGATCTGGCGACAATAAATGTCTGTTGACTCGGCCGGTGTGTCAGTCAGTCTCTTGCAAGCCATTTATTAACCCTTTTAGTCCCGATAGTGCCTGAGACCTGCACAGTGAGCTTTGGTTTGGGGGTATACCTACGTATAGCAAATACATAACTAACTCTTTTTACGTTTTAAACTCATTTCTTTTAAGGCTCTAGCTTTGTTCTAATTTGCAATTGTTGACTTCTTTTATAAAATATACTGATCAGTGTCATTCAAACGGTGTATTATACATGGAGATCCGGTTTTTATTGTTTGCTCACTTTTACAATCAGTAAAACTGCTATGATTGCTATTCTAAAACGAAGGGATTATCATTCAGTATTTTAGTTGGTCTATCATTAAGTAGATATACAGTTATGGCGTTTAGTAATAATTGTTCTTTCGTCTTCTTCCTCGTTTTAGTTACATCTTACAGACAGCCCTTGTACGAATTAAAATGCAAACATTCAGGGATCAAAAAAACCTTGGACTTGCAATGTAAGTCCAGGCACTAAATACGAAATACATGTTCAATTTAACACAAATAAACTCCCAAACCATTTACTTGGTTAATGCAGCGACTTCCTACCAAAAGGAAACTGGAATTCCATTTCAAAAGTCATAATATTTACCCCACTGAATGCAAGACAAAGATAACATTGAAAACATTTTCAAACATATCAAAGAGTTAGGGTCCAAATCAGCACGTTAGAATTTTAGAACCATGCGCGCTATAATTTATTTATTTATTTATTCACTTTTTATTTCTTTAATTTATTTTTTTCATTAAAATATGCTTTGTAACCCCTCTTTGCAGCGCTCCTACCGATAAAATATACACGTTTCAGACATTGGGTGACGACAAATTACGAGAGGGACTGGAACGCAATGGATTCACGTGTAACGATAATGTGTGTACTCCTTGTCACTTCGGAACTTACCAAAGTAGAGCTAGTGATGGCTCCTATGTGTGTGCGAAGTGTCCTCCAGGTAAGGTTTGTGCAGCAAGACGGCCAGATTTTGAAGAATTATGCCAAATATGAGAGATGTGTTTTATCACATTTCCAAGCACTCGAAGCTAGTCAAAAATATTCCGCTGCGCGCCATATTTTCAACTCACCTCTCGATGCTTGGAAATGTGATGAAACGCGCTTTCTGGTGTTTGATATATTGCTTTAAACCATCTTGTTTTAACCTGATTGAGTTTTAATGAGTTTGAAAGCATCAGCGCACTGATTCAGTTTTGCTTGCTGTTTATACAGCTATTTCGAGAAAGGTTGTCGGAAAAAAAAAACGTCAAAAAAGCACGCGACAAGACCGAAGGGTGGTCTGGGTATTCACTGGAATTTTGCATATTGGCCTGGAGGAAATTTACAAGTTTGTGTTTTTGCACGTGGAAAATTTGTTTTTCCTCTCAGGGGCCTATATCTGTAGCTTTACTTTTCCTGTCGCATGCCTTTGAGTGAGGAAAATTCTTCTAAAGTTCAGAGTGCTTTGTCGCTATATCTAATTAGTATTCAACACGTGCAGTAGCTCAATACGTCTACCATTACCACCTTTCGGGATTGGCTTGTGCAGTTTTGCGCTTTTTTTCCGACAACGTTTCTCGAAATAGCTGTATAATGTTATATAACGTTGGATACTACAGGTATCTACAAGAAAAGTAGCAATAAGATGAATTATAACAAACCAACAGAAAAAAAAATTTGATTGGAGAAGACAACACAACTGAATGACAAACAGCGAACCGGCCAGTACTGACATTTACTGCACAATGACATACGGGAATCCCATTTCATTATAATTTACTGTGGTATTTATTGTAGGGGGATTTTATCAGAATACTGTTGGTCATCACGGAACTCTAGCAGGTCAGACGGGTTGTTTGCCGTGTCCCAAGGGTACCTATGTGGAGATAGAGAAGTTTCCTGGAACGCATCAGTTTGCTTGTCGTGTGTGTCCCGCCGGTAGGTCGCTTTTTTTAAGAAAAAAATTTTTGTGAACATTCCACTAGATTTTTAGAATTTTTGTTTGTTTGCGGTAACTAACATGAATGAATGAATGAATGAATGAATGAATGAATGAATGAATGAATGAATGAATGAATGAATGAATGAATGAATGAATGAATGAATGAATGATCCATCTTTTTAATTTACTTCTAATTTAAATACGCCAGGATCCAAGACCGATGAGTGGGCAAGCTACCGTGGTTGCTTCTGCATCGATTCGTTTTACCGGAAAGGCCGGTTTACTGGGTGTGAGGCGTGTCCGAAAGACGTTCGTGGAGTCCTCTGCAACGAGACTTTGTTGCTCAAACAAGGATTCTGGTGGCAGTTCAGAGATTACAATGAGAGCTGGGAGTATCAGCGATTTGTTGACGCGGTGATGGTGCCTGACGAACATTACAATCACAAAGATGTCAATTTCACAGGGGTATTTCCCAGGCCATATCCTTGCCCAAAGGCTTCTTCATGTCTAGGATCGCTGAATTCTGTTCGAAAACCATGCAAAACAGGTTATGGAGGTCTGCTATGCGAGGTGAGTATAAAAACTTAGGTTGAGGAACTTTGTGACGGTATTGAGATAATTTTTCATGGTTAGAAGATATCTTCAAAGCAAGAAATTCAATATCATACACGACACTCATTCTAAAACTAGAATAAAGTTGGGAATAGCAAATTTTATTTAATACCCAATAACCTCACCAAAGAGACACATATGGTGATAAGAGGGTACCGGTTTGTTATATGATACTATCTGTCATTAGAGTGGCCTTTTTGTGGTCACGGCTGCTCAAGCCATGGACTTAAGATCGAAAAGACCCGGTGTGATCTCAAGGAAGTGGTTGACTTTTGTTTTGGGATGATAATGTATTCTTTCAAAGAGCTTTCTTCAAGTCTGTGCAGAGCCCCCACCCCCAAATTCCTTAAGAAAAATCGGAGAGATCAATGGCAATACACAGACGGCTCTCTCAGGTTTTCATGAGCAGACTGGCAGGCTGTATTCAAGCTACCTACTTACGCTCAGGAATGCGAATGGATATCAGCAAATCTCAGTTGAGGCATAAAAATCGGGCAGAGCTCTGACAGAACTCTGACAGAAACTCGGGCCTCGGAAATCCCCACCTCTCTCCCAGTAATTCTACCTCTCGGTCAAGAGGATTCAAGACCAACGATTTGTCATTAATCTCTTTTTTCTTACTTCAGGTGTGCGTTAAAGGTTATCACAAGTCCATGTCGCGATGCACCAAGTGTCCCTCCCTACCCATATTGATAACACAAATGTTCTTCATCGCATGCGCCCTGTTCTTGCTTATTTTTATTCTTGTTCGTGACGAGAGGAAGTCCAAGTCCAAGGGACGGACGCTGTCCGATGTAGTGCTGGCGCGCTTAAAAATCGTCGTAGCTTTCTATCAGGTATTTCAATATCAATAATTACTTACGCGTAGTCGTCATGACAATTCATCAGCGAGAGTCCATTAAATGCTGACATTTAACCTATAGCGGTGTTTCGATTTAAGTGGAAGCAGCTACAACAACCAATCTCATTAACCGAAAACAATACAATGAACCAATTGTACTCATATCAAAAAACCGGCGCCAAGGACGGGAAAATTCTAGAGTGACGAAATCGTGATTGGTGTTGGTCTGCTATCAGATTGGTTAAGTGGATGGCACAAGCACTCATTTTAAGTCAATGTAACCACAGAGTGTGGTATGATAAACCAATAGTAATTCTGGACTTCTTTCGTTGATCAATCGAAAACCGCTTTCACTAAGAAAAAAAATATATCATCTTGTTAACTTCAGCTTTGCTTCCTCGTCTGATTCCAAGTTATTATTTTTCGTAACTGGCTTTATTTGATTTAAAGACTTTGACTCTGTTTCCAACAAATGTGCAAACGGTTTATACTGTCATCATCAACTGTACACAGGAAATCATGAACATCACTGAGAGAACCGCAGTTCTCAGTTGAATGATACGGTTTAAATCTAACTTAGAAATATCTAACAATAAGACTACAAGCCGAGTTTTCTATGAGAATAGTCAATAAGGAGCAGCCGAGTTGACTATCACTCAGAGAAAACGAGGGCGAGTAGTCTAATTGTTTCAGTAGAAACTCTAAGCGATTGCAGTCCATAACTTACAATCTTATGCACTCAAGAATAAATGCTATTTTTGAGCAGCGCCCACGTGATTGCATTCCCTATCTGCGAATACAAAGCAATGGGGAATCGGATTCGCGTATTCCCACTAGAACTTTACAAAGATAGGTGATTTGTGCTAAACACAAAACTCGATGCAATTGGAAACTTTTAGAAACCTTAACTTTAAAGCAGAGATTGTATTTTTTTTTGTATTTTTCTAGGTCACAGCCGGTACTTTGGACGCGTTCTCGTATGTTCATTGGCCGGAAGCTCTTCTGCAACTCAGCAACTATGCCAAGTTTTTCCAGTTGAACCTGGTTCAAATTGCTCCTCTTCACTGCTTTAAAGACAGCTTGAAAATGAACGCGTACGCTGGACTGTTATTAACTGTGGCCCTGAATGGGGGAATCATCGTTTTAGCGTTCGTTTATTTTCAATGCAAGAAACTTTTCATCAAGTAAGGATTCGGCTGTGTTTTAATACAATCCATAGCTGTTATTTACCTCTGTTGTGACCAATAATGTCCTGTCATGTAACAGGATGTCTCAAGGCAAATACGATCTAATAAAATAATATCCTTTTAAGACCTTTAATCAAACACACACACGGAAATCACATTTTTACGGATAATATTATATCTTCGGTCCTTAGATGTTAAAACCGCAAGCATTTTTTCGTATGTAATTAAACTGTTGATACCGAATATTTCCGTATTTAAAAATCGAGGATGTAAGGGTTTTACGATCAACTGGCGCGCATGTTATTGGAACGTAGCTGTTATCGCATTATTTTGCTGTATTTTCACAGGTGTAGGAAAGATATGACTTCGGAGGAGAAGAAAGAGGAAATCTCGCTGAGCAAAGAGCATTGCTACCGGAGCGCTTTCCTGGTCATGTTTATTACGTTCCCAGAGGCCAGTTCCAGGATCCTCCGCATGCTTCCACCTGCCTGTCAACAAATCTGCCAAGTATGAGAACCACGTGACTACTATGACACCTCTGAATCAAGAGACCAACATACCAGTAATGTCGTTTTAAAAGTTGTTGACGCCTATTAGCCACTAAAAACCATTATCATAAACCCAACATTTTTATGTTGTAGTAGGAACTGTCGCCTAGAAGAGCAACATAGTCATAATCAGATACATTATCATAACCATAAGGTAACGATCAATCATTTTCTTATGATTGTGTTATGTAGATCAAACGCAAGCATAGGATTATGGTCATGTTGCTAGTGGGTACTACCATTAAAAGGTAGTAAGTCGTAACCATAAATTGCACGAAGCGAATGTATTGAGCTGGCTTAACTAAAGCATGGAACCTATGCATTTAGTCAAAGATTGTTAACAGATGCTCAATCCCTGGATATGTCGTTCCTCTCCTTTAGGATGTGGCTATGAAGGACTGCACTTACTACCTTAAGATGGACTACAGCTTAAAATGCTTCGACAAGACCTACAACAAGTACGTGACCGCTGTCTACGTTGGCTCCATGTACCCTGTACTGTTCCCCTTGTTCATTGTGGCTGTGCTCTATCTACTCTACTACCGTCCTCATATTAAAAATCGTGACCGCAATCCTAACCCAAAGCGGTATGAAATCGTCGAAGGCATGCGCTTCATCTATGAAAACTATGACGAGCGCTGTTGGTATTGGGAAATAGTGGAGACTGTTCGAAAGTTGATTCTCACTTCCGGCCTGTCCCTACTTGGTGCCGAGGGGCGAATCTATATCGGCATGGCTGCGATGGCGTCCGGATTTTACGCTGTCGCTCATGCTCAAGCTCAACCAATACCTGACAAGTTTGAACATCTGCTGCAACTAGCGTCTCTGTTGGCCACGTTCTTCAATTTGAGTGTTGGCGTCTTGCTGCGGATTCCGACTGAAATGATGAACTTCTCGATCGAGAAGGACAAAGATTCCATTGGTGTCACCGCGCTGTTAGTGACAGCTAACACAATGGTGATAGGCCTGGTCGTCGGTAAGTATTACTCGTGTTTCCTTAGCGTTAGCTACGCGCGTTTTGCGTGCAAGATTCAATTCATGAATTACAAAAGAAATACGAAACGTTACAGTCGGCACCATTGAATGCATACCTCATAAGAGCTACTAGAGTATGGAAGTAGTGGTAGTAGTAGTGGTCAAAATCATGGCAAAAGACATATATTTCAGCATGACTTTCGGCCCGGGATTGTTTCAACGCCAACATGTCGTAAGAGTGATGCTTCCCTTTAAAGCAAAACTACTGAATTTAGATGATCAATAATGACTGCAGTATTGGTATGGGTAATCAAATGGTGACGAGTGAAATAAGAAAATAATTTCACGCGCGTTTTGTCAAATTTCTAATTTCACGAGTATACCATTTGGTTACCTTTTAATATCATGGGTGACAAATTACGCTTACAGTCGTAGTTTTGTAACTTGTTTATTGTATCGTGATGAGCGAACCGGCTCGTAACGACGCCCGTGTAAAACGCTCAAAATTCCGCTCAATGCCATTCATGTTATCGCTAAAAGTTTATAACACGACCAAACAAACTGGCCAAGGTGGAATTCAAGCGAAAATGTGCAAAGTTAAAGCTTTACGATCATCTTTTAAAAGCCTGTACGTCATCTTGCCACTGAGACATTGAAACGTTGCCATGGCAATTTTATAATTTCACATGTGAAATTATAAATTAGCGCTGAAATTTCGCGCCAAAATTAAGGAGTAATTTGTCACCCATGATATTAAAGACAGAATTTCACATTTTAGTCGTAAAATGTAGAAAAACTTTCATATCCGGAATAAAATGTAAATAACTTTAATTCTAACGTCTCCACAAATAAAAGTACCCTCCACCTTTTTACAGTCCGTTATCTCATGACACTGGGTCAAAGTCTGTACGCTGTATACAAGAACCCACAATGCAGCTGGCAGTGCTGTGTGAGTGTGATCCTATCCGCGCAGGATACAAGCCCGAATCTCGAGGACACAACAGACAACGGAGACGACTTAACGGTAAGGCGTATTGAACGTGATTTACATACATTGCAAGTTGAGAGGGGTGAGGGAGGACTGGGGATGAACGGTGGGTTCAGAATACTCAGTTGCAAAGACATAGATTCTTACACTCAACGTAAGTATGTTGTAGGGTCATATCAGGCGTTGCTTTTAAATTGTCCTGTTGTTTTCTACGTGGTACAATAAATTTCATTGGAATGGCCAGAACTGTACATCCCGAGGTACACACTGGTATTTTTTTTGTGAATTTGGCGTAACATTAAGGCTTTATCTTAGTGGTGGCATTTCATAGGAATGGCCAGAAATGAACATTTCGGTGTCGAAACTGGCATTTTGGTGAATCTGCCGTAAAAATAAGGCTTTTTATTTTTTTCCAAGAGGGCACGGTAACGAATCCTGCAATCTGATTGGTTCTTAGCGCGGGCAAGATTCTCCTATATCTGCCCACGGGCAACGGTAACGCTTTCGTCAGTTTGATTTGGCGGCGAGGCGAACGAGCCCTCGAAAGTTTTGCTCTCCAAAGTTAATGTAATTGCTCACCAACCGTTGTAAATGTGAAAGGAAAAGTAAGCAGTGGAATTAAAGGCCTTGAAGTTCTCCAAAAGGCGAGTATTGATTCTCCTTATTGACAAAATCAAGTTGTACAAGTTTTATGGCCGTAGTTTGTCGATCGTTGTTTGTGCATTATTTACACTGATTTTCACGCCATTGCGCTTACCTGCAAGTCGCCGGCTTAGTTACATACCCGATTGATTCTTTCAAAAGCTAACTTAGTAACGGAATTAAAGGCCTTGAAGTTCTCTAATAGGCGGGCATTTTTTGTATTTATTGACAAAATCAAGTTAGAGTTTGTCGATCGTTGTTTATGCATTCGCACTGATTTTCACGCCGTAATGCGGTTTACTGCAAGTGGCTGGTTTACAGACTCGATTTATCCTTTTAAACGCTTTGCCTTTCTGCTACTTTTCTCCAAAACCGAATACTGCTTATCACCATTCAAGAAAATGAGTTGTTTTGATTAAAAACAGTTAAATTAATTCTCGCAAAGTTGTGCCGTTTGCAGACGACCAAACTACACAAACAAACTTCATTCAATTTCACTTTCGTGACTCGCGATTTTTTGCTCTCTTTTGCTGCTACATTGTGCTTCTTTTTTATTATTAAAGTTACTATTCTCTTTTTTTCTGATGACCTTTTCTGTGAGTACTGTTCAGTTTAGCGAATTTTTTTTTGTTTGGCGGAAAACAAATCATTCTTTACTTAATTTGCAGCTTTTAGCGATCGATTCAACATGCACATTGGATGCGCGCGTATAATACAATTACATTTTGCAAGACAATCTTTTTTAGATTTTTTTTAACCAAGTAAGAAAAAAATAAATAAGTTATTTACCGGCTTTGGGTCGGTTCGTATCGTGAAAAACTGTGACCTCGGTCTTGAAAATGCTGCCCTCGGCCTGCGGCCTCGGTCACAGTTCTTCACGATACGGACCTCCCAGCCGGCAAATAACATATATATCTTCGCGGTGGCATTTTGTAGTAATGGCCAGAAATATACATTCGAGGTTAAACTTGTGAGTCTGGCGTAAAAATAGCCTTAATCAACGCAGTGGCATTTCATCAGAATGACCAAAAAATGTACATTGCGAGGTACAAACTGACAGTTTTTGTGAATTTGGCGAATAAATTAGGCTTTATCAACGTGGTGGCATTTCATCAGAATGGCCAAAAATGTATTTTGCGCAGGACAAACTAGCATTTTTTTAAGAATCTGACGTAGAAATTAAGTTTTATCTACGCGGTGGCTTTGATCGAAATGGCGAAGAATGTAGACTAAATTTCGAAGCTTTTACTTCGTGTACCGGACACAGCTGACGTAAAATAATAGAGACAAAAGACAACAGACAATACTGACCAAAATACAATGACTCAAAAAACAATGGTTGAACAATGTATTCTCATTTGTGTTTGGTACCCGAAACAAAACCCATTTCGAGGTACAAACTGGCTTTTTGTTGTGCATCTGTCATGCAAACCAGGCTCTATCTTTGTGGTGGCATTTGATTGGAATGGCGAAAGATGTACATTTGGAAGTACAAAATGGCATGTTTTATGAATCCGGCTTAAAAACTAGGCTTTATCTAAGTGGTGGCATTTCATCGGAATGGCCTTTAAATGTACATTTTATTGAACAAACTGGTGTGTTTTGCGAATTTTGCGAAAACATTAAGCTTTATCTACGTGGTGCCATGTCAAAGACCACCATGGCGGATATCGTGAATCTGGTCTTTTCGCTGGTTAGCTTCCCCTGCGCAGGGCGTTCAATAAAATGTATATTTGACAAAAGGAGATCTGCTCTCTAAATTTCGCCTGACTGTCGGAACGAATAGCTTCGGGAATAAAATGGTAGGGAATGTGTTGTAGTATGATACATATATTGACTGACTGACATATTTCATTAGGCTCCTTCTGGAGCAAAGGGCGTCAACAATGCTGCGAACTTTCTTTGCTACCGTCCTCTCTGTTGTATTCCAGCTGATGTTTGCTTTCATCAGCTCTTCTCCAGTTGACCTTCTCCAGGTGTTAACGGCCTTCCCACCTTCCTTTTACCCTGATGATACATAAATAGACCAAGTCGAGTTCTAGTAACGAGTAATTAACAAAATTGACGTTTCCCTTCTGATATCAGGTGACCGCTATGGAAATAATCACTAATAGCAAGGGAATAGAAAACGATGGTGTTAAAGAAATTGATGGAAAAGACTCAGACAGCGACAGCGTCGTGCCGACTTCGGTATGCGATGGGAGCGAGTCCCCAAGGGGAAGTCAAAGCTCTGGGGGAAGCAAGGAGCAGGAATCATGTGAACCTCCGGCTCCGGATGATTTCACTAAAGTTCCAGAAGCGGAATTCAAAAGCGGCCGTTGTAAAACAGCCCCGGATCACCAGGCAGCCGCGACCAACATGGCGCTGGACAGCGACGATGTCGTTCCAAAAGGAAAAGAAGGAAAGAAAAACGAAGCAATTGTGCTTGATATTCCTGACCAGATGGAAGACGGCGCTGCCGCGGAGAAACCCGAAAGTGAAACAAAGGGGGATGCTGTCGTAGGGCGGTGCAACGACGCTATGGATTCCGAGGATACTGTAGAAACGAAATTCTAGACAGCTGCTAAAAGGCAGATTCAGATTGCAATTGCGTGTCTAAAACTTGTCTGTAAATGTCTCCACGTATAGCGTAGAGATAGACTTATGTTACTGGTATTGTTTTGTTTTTGCTTTTGTGAAGCCGACAGCCGATTGTTGCGAGTCTTTATGTAAATTATAATCGTTATTCACATGAAGCTGTTATTTAAAAATCGGTCAAAAACTCCGTGAAATAAATGCATACTGTCAAGACTGCGTGGTTATACTAATTTAAGTTTAATGTAAACTTTTGAATGGCAAGCCACTATGTTGTATTGGTAACTCCGACCTTTCTAGGAATCTGGGCACGACCATTCATTGGCTTCGTTTAGTTTTGTTAGCCGTTCTCGTTGCTTGGCTCGCAGTGAGCTCGGTGATGTAATGTTCATATTTCGCTCTGTTAACTTGATCTGTTTATTGTAAATCGCGAATAATTACAGAATACAACTCCAGACAAACTTGATATTGATATTGGTTGTTTTGAGAGACTGTAGGCTGTTAGCTTAGTCTTTAACGGGCAATTTGCTCTGCTACAGCTCTCCCTACAGTGCGTCGACAAGGGGTGTCTGCAGTATACTCCTCTCAATGAATTATCTTTACTCCTTTAGGGTGATCTTTGCGTAAGTTATAAATTTCTAATAAGCATAATAAAATAAACAACCAAGAATGAAACTATTAAATAACACGTTAAACCCTATCCAGACCGTTGGGGGTGGGGTAGATAAACAACCAAGACTGAAACTATTAAATATCACGTTTAACAATAACATTTAAAGAAAAGGTCTATTGTTTACTGATGGGGCCAGTCTTCTTCAGTTTAATATTTTCGAGCACATATACGTAGGTGCAACTTGATTATAAGGGCCTATCCTAGAAATATGTACAGTTCTTTATTGCAAAACAAGTATATTCCGTTTTCTAACTGCTACTTTTTACATGGAACTTTTATCTTTCACAAAAATTTTAAATTATGAACGTTACATTATGAACGCTTTTACTTAGAGGAAAAAATTACTGAATTCTGAGTGGATCAATTAGGACAAAGGTGATTTTTCGTTTTTGTTTGTTTGTGAAGAGCAAAGTTACTCCGAATATTCCCGAAGATCACTTAAGAAACTTTGAATATTTCAAAGTTGAACCTGGAGCGTGTGACGATTTCCAGAGATGATCCGAAGCTTTCTACAGAATATTTTGGATTTTTTCCGGAACATTACCGAAGACCACTCAAAATCACACTTTCGTCTTTCTGTTCTTGATTCAGTAATAATCGTTTCCGGGTGTAATAATACACATGCAAAAATTTCAGCAAGCTCATTGGCTGAGAGCAGGTCAATTATCCCAAACAGTGCAGAAAGTTGAAATTGAGTGCAAAAAAGATGAAATTGACAGGACAACTCGGATTAATATTAATCCGTGGATTATAATAATAATAGATTATAATAGGCTTATTATAATCCGGTAATAGATTATTATAATCCAGTAATAGATTATTATAATCCAGTAATAGATTATTATAATCCGGTAATAGATTAAGGCACGGCAAAAAAATGGAAGGATTAGATTATTATTAATAATATAATCCAGATTAATATTAATCTCTATTATAATCGAGATAAAATTCCCGTGAATGTTTGGAGATACTGATATACAGCTCCAATGACAGACACACTGCAGACATAACACAGGACTGACAGGACATAACACTGACCACATCAGTCACATGACGATCACTTGCATATGCTAGAGCTGGTAGATACCACGATGTTGGCCCTAGATGAAATGAATAGGAGCAAGCACCTCTTTGATCTTTAAATAATGCCAATCTTCGGAAGATTTGGACAAAGATTAACCCTAGATAGGAATAATATAAATACTGCGTACGACTTTTATAGATCGTTTTCACTGTCACGCAATAAAAATATAAATTGAAGAACCATTCATTGAATGAGGTCAACAAAATGTAATATTATAGGAAATAAGTAAATAAGTCATTTCTCCAAGTTTTAGGTCTGTGCGTTATCCCAAACTTCAGATATTCGTCAAAATGTTTTGCGCAAATTTACAGAGCCCAGTATGGATCCGCCATATTGGTGCACATCTGTGGTGCACCAATATGGCGGCCGGAAAATACTGTAAACATCTGTTGCTTACTTTGGTCATCTAGGCCACTGATTATCTGTACTGGACAAACAAACATTTACTTAAACACATTTCCCGATACTTAAACTTCTCAAATGGCAACAAATCTTAAGATTAATGTATATTTTTTTACAAACACGATCGTAACTGTATGTCACGCACCGCCATAACACTGAAATTCAATTTGCGCTGGTTTCCAAACGAAGGACGCTACTGAGCTGAAAAGTTGCAAACAGATATAATTTTAGTCCCTCTTATGCCTGATGTGGATGGCAACTTTGGTGTCTCTTTAGTTTTGGATTTTAGTACCTATTGACGTCACGTGAAAACGATCTATAGCAATCGTATGTGGGATTAATATATATCAGGATTAATATTAATATTACATAAGATTAATATTAATCCTAATAGATTAAGGCACGGCTCAAACCTCAGTAATAGATTATAATAATCTATTACTGGATTATAATAATCTATTACTGGATTATAATAATCCATTACTGGATTATAATAATCATTAAGATTAATATTAATGCGATTAATATTAATCTGAGTTGTCCTGAATTGAGTGCAGAAAGTTGAAATTAAGTTGATTGACAGGAAAGCCGCGAAAGCGCGCCAAACAAAATGACGGCCGCTGTCGGAGGGTTTGGAGAGAACAAAAACATCAATTAATGCAAAGTTAGACCGATTTAACGAAAATTATCAGTGTATAAACTAATATAATAGCAACTGGACGTTTGTGCAGCACAAAAGAGGCTCTACGAAACTACTGAAGGCTACCAATCGAGGATTTTCTTTCGCGACAGCTCGTAAAGAAGGAAGATTACAAGCCTGAATTGAAGTCGCACATTTCAGCTCATTCCCATGTAACTGAATAAGGATAAAAGCACCTGATAATGCATGACAGAGAGCTTTAAAATTCCGTAGCAGTATTTCGATTTACAAAGCTTGGCAACTCCGTAATGTTTTAACAACGATTCGGAAAGGTAAGCGACCGAACACATCTTGTTTGTCATCCACTTGCAGAGAAATTCTTGTATGTGTATTATTAACAAGTAATCACATGATTTTTCTCGTGCAATTTGGGATAAATCAGCACTCGTAAATTTTTCAAAGACTACAAATTGGTTAGCCTTTGAAAAATTAACTATACAAATTACGGATTAATGTACCCAGCTCTATGGGATTAAAAATGCAAGTTCTTAAATATATAATGTGAATATCAACATATTGCTGTTTGGGAGCTTTTAATGCTGATCGGCAATCGTTGACTTTCGGAAAATGGACATTATAAGCTGTCCCTTAGAGTCACTTAACTTGCAAGCATTTTCTCGTTCTTAAAACAGGTTTTTTTAACACAGTACTGAGCTGAAGTGCTCTATGATTCCTACCGTGAAATGCCGACAAAACTTCATAAGGGGATTGGGTGGGTGTATTTCTGTAAAGCTTATATCTAAAGGGAGGGGGGGGGGGGGGTGAGGGCTTAAAGCGACATTAACATTACATTTGGAAATGGACTGGAAGAAACGACTTAGTTAGTCTGCATTATACTCGGAAACGTTTAAATTGGCTCTTTCTAGTTTTTATAAAATGTTCGAGTAATTGTGCGCGCTGTGATTGGTCAGTTCGAGTTCATTATAGCTCCATAAAGCACGCTGCTAACGTCACGCGCGTGCTTTATCGAGTTATAATGCACGCTGCTTACGTAACGAGTTTGAGCGCCCGCTATTTCCTTAGCATTTTATAAAAGAAATAAAAAACTTCATCCTCGTGCATTGTTGAGTTATATAGGCACTTGGGAATTTTTAAAAACACTCAAGAAGTGCGAGAAGCACTCGGCTGCGCCTCGTGCTTTTCTATGCACTTCTCTCGTGTTCTTAAAAATTCCCGCGGGCTTATATAATTCAATAATG
Source organism: Meandrina meandrites (assembly GCA_963693305.1). Taxonomy (NCBI): domain Eukaryota; kingdom Metazoa; phylum Cnidaria; class Anthozoa; order Scleractinia; family Meandrinidae; genus Meandrina; species Meandrina meandrites. The sequence continues at coordinate 21,831,480 of OY855912.1, read as the reverse complement.
CACTCGGATGCGTTTTTTATTTCTTTAATAATTAATCTATCCATAAACTATTGATTTTTTTCCTTTCTTCTTATGTGATATTCATGTGCTGGTGAGTTGTATTCAAACTGCGATTCATAAACCAGTCACCTTCGCTGGCACATGAACGACATCAGTAACGGCGTGGAGCATCAATTGCTTCAGTTTGAGTCCCTTGATGACACTTTTTCTTGTTGTACTTCTTGTATTTACGATTGCCTTGACCGAGATTGAAATCTACAGCCCCACTCTCCTCCACCGATGTAACAATGATAGGCATTTCCTCATTTCCGGCATGACTCTGGTATTTAGCATCGTTCGTCTCAACTAAACCACTAATATCGCCCTGCAAGTCGTTTAATGAGAGAAGTAAAGCCAGACAGCAAGAAAAAGACCACTTTGGATTTTTGCGCCATTCTTTGAGGTATCGATATTGAGACAATACGTACTGAACTGAAAGAAAGCGAAAAACAAGATTACTTTCCGTACAGCACGAGGCACCAAACTTGTAAGTGAGATTAGTTGCATTTGTGACAATCGAAATTAAAATGAACTTATTATTTTACCGACACCGAAGACAAATCTAGCTTGATCTGGCTGTGAGTGTGGCACCTTTGTAATAAAGTAAATTTTACTCCTAATCACAACTATAACAAAATTCTCGAATCTGATTGGTTCTTAGCACGCCCTATTTTTTACCAAATTGGAGCGCGCGGGGCTAAAGTGTCCAATAACAAAGTGTCCAATAACAAGGTGTCCAATAACAAGGTGTCCAATAACAAAGTTCGCGTGCTGCGCATGCGCGCGCTCTTTATTTGGTTCTTTGTTGTGACTAAATACTCCTTGATATTCCTAAAACCTTCAGCTTCAAGAATGGCTTTTTTGCCTTAGTGATGATAAGTCCTTAGTAGGCTTCGCTTTATCTATTTTTTTCTCGAATTTGTTATACTTATGATTAATTGATAATAGAACTGAGTGTCGTCCAATTCTGTCTGTAATCATACTCGTGATTAAACAAATCGGACTCCCGCTACGCGGTCGTCCGATTTTGTTAATCACTCGTATGATTACAGACCGAATTGGACTCCACTCAGTCCTATTACCATTACTAGCCGCTGCTCGCTGCGGTAACCAGGATAAGTCTCGGTATGATGGCCAAAATCATTAGCTGTTTTAAGGTTTACTTCTCTCGCTGTAGCGCATGTAGGATTCTGTAGTTTTTCCCTCGTATTCGCTTCGCTTCGCTTTGTATTCGTAGCGTCCTATCGTATTGATGAATTTTAAATAATGTATCACTGTAAACAAATTTACACTGGGCCTGGCTGACTTACCTATCCACGCCTCATAGCCTAAAGTATGCGTTTAGGAACTTGTCTTAGGGATTTTGCAGTTTAGCTGGGCTCATTCATATTTATAAAATGTTTGAGTAATTTCACGCGCTGTGATTGGTCAGTTGAAGTTCATTATAGCTCCATGAAGCACGCTGCTTACGTCACGCGAGTTATAATGCACGCGGCTTACTTCACGAGTTTTAGCGCGCGCTTTTTCCTAGCATTTTATAAAAGGAATAAAAAAACTTCATCCTCGTGCATCGTTGAGTTATATAAGCACGCGGGAATTTTTTAAGAACACTCGCCCTTCTCTCGTGTTCTTAAAAATCAATGCACTCGGATGCGTTTTTTATTTCTTTAGTAAAGGTCGGTAGAAAAATGCGAAAACGTGATTGAGAGTTTTCTCTCATTTGATATCAAGCACATTTTGCCACGCAATTCACGATAACTTAAGTGCCCTTTGCGCTCGTCTACTTACTGCGCAATTGAAAATTTTATATTGATAATTGCGAAATATAAGTTTTTAAATTTTCATTATTATTATTATTCATTGATTACTCTATCATTTTTGTTAAAACTGAATATTTTTCAATAAAAAGTGGGCGGTTGGTGCTAATTTTTTAATCTGGAGGGGGCCAGCTGAATGAACACTTTATGGCACTTTAAAAAAACAAGTTGTAAACACCACCACTTAGCAAGAGACTGCGTTCACTTGCTAGCTTGGTTAACGATTCATAAAGTTTAAGTTGCTCCCGCCTGCACTGGAATCGATAGTTACACCTTTAGGCTAGCATTTAGAAGTCTGATCTAACCTACTTGTATGAACCACTAAAATTAACGATTTAATCTTACCAACAATTAAGCTGAAGACCAAAGTATTTGCCCCAACAACCAATACGTTCCATAAGACTTTATCCATGTACGGATCGCCTGAGTGTTGTATGTTCTCCGCAGGAATTCTACTTACAGCTCCAACCGCCAAGTTAACAACTGTTACAGCAAGGGAGGTAGACATCAGTCGGTTCTCGAACCCGTCTTGTATTGGTTTGATCCAGGAGAAAATCATCCCATACATCCCAGCAATGACCAATGCTAGACCAGTGTAAGACCTACTCTGTTTTCCAACAAGAATCAGACCTGATGTAAGGATTACTTTGCGAGACATCTCAACTAGTTCCCAATACCAAGAACAGGTTTTATAGTTCTCAAAGAGGAAGCGCAGTCCTGTGCTCATTTCAATGCCAGATCCTGGATCCTGAGATGTCTCGGCGTGTTGCAAGGCTAACATTAGTTTTTTTTGTCTCCAAATGGTGATGAAGGCTGCGGCAGGGAGAACAATAATGTAGGCAACAGACAAGTATGCCACGATAACCAGACTGTCGTAATTCGGTCCTTGGCATTGTATGCTGTAATCAGCCCTCAGATACTTGTTACATAACTCTTCTCTTTCATCTCGGCATAGTTCCCGGCAAGCAAGTGGAAGTACATTCACTGTCTTGGAGCATATACTCAGATAGGTCACGTAAAGACAGAAAAACAAATTTCTGTTCACCAATTCTTTTAACTGCGAAACTTTTCTGGACTTTTCCTCTTTCTCCAGGCTTCGATTACGTAAAATAAGTACTTTACGCACGCCGTATGCGACACCAGAAAAGCAAATGACAGCAGCATTTATTGTCATAATCACAAACAAGTTTGTAAAAGCATCCACATGCAATCCGGTATAAAGGCAATTAAGGGGTGCTATCTGAAGCATGTCCAGCTGAAGCACGCTTGAATATTTGCCGATAACTTGTAGGGAATCTGGCCATTTTATATACGAGAAAGCTTCCAGTAAACCATGAGTGACTTGATAAAAGCCAATTACGATTTTAAGTTTGGAGAACAATATGTCTATTAGAGGACGCGCTCTGTCACTGTGGGTCTTTAGTTTTCTTCTCCACAAAAGGGCTGTTATAATTATTACAAAAAATGCCACGATGATCAAAAGCTGTCCCACTATCCACTTGTTTGATGGACATCGTGTGCAAGTTTGCAATTGCTTATAGAATCCTGAACTACACACTGCACAGAGTGGACCTTCGTATCCACTCTCACACTGGGAATCCAAACCACCTTGGCAAGGCTTTTTTGTTGGGCACAGGTAAGGCGTCGGTATGGCATAAGGGAATCGAACATCATCAGGACCTAATTCTGGTAAAGATGCCATGAGATTTTTTATAAAATCTCTGTAACGTTGTTTGTACGTCTCATTCCTCCATTCCCACCAATAGCCAGGTCTCAGAGAAGCATAATCATCTTGACACTCTAGTCCACCTTGTCCACATTTCTGACACTTTTCGAACATATGACTTCGGTAAAATCCTTCCAGGCATTTGCAGGCACGGTATCCAGCAAAGAAATCAGTCTCTGTTCCTGTTTAATAATAAGCAGTGTTATGGCTTTTAGAAGAAAACGTCTCAAAAAATATAATGGAGACTTCAAATAAACCTTAATAAGGGAGTTTGGGGGCAGAATCTTCTCGTGTACCCGAGAATGAATATGGAAATCACTACTATAGGAACAATATGTCACTCTTTATAGCCGTGCGGGTGGTCACATTTCGATTGTAAGGTTTCTCTCGTTTTTACTGTTTCTACCGTTTCCAATGTTTCTACCGTTTCAACTGTTTCTACCGTTTCTACCGTGTGACTGTTTCTACCGTTTCTACCGTGTGACTGTTTCTTCAGTTTCCAATATGACTAGCGTTACTAATAGCGTTACTGTATGACTCCAGTGACGTCAGTATGACTCCAGTGACGTCAGCTGTGGTTATTACACTGGGGACCGCCCGATTATAACTTCATATCTTTTGACAAGGACGTTAGGAGAATGGAAAAAAATTAAAGCGAGCCCCTCTGGCCTCCGCGCGTTTCGCGCTGCTCCGCAACTAACCGAATGCCTGGAACAGGCTAGGTTGATTGCCAGGGAAACCTTTAGTCGCGTCACCAAAAAGCTACCCACTTAAATGTTTCCTTACAAATGTTATGAAAGTCGCAAAGTTCGATCATTGCAGAATATGTTAAAGTCACATAATAAAGCACATTCGTAAGTAAGAAGACAGAACGCGATTTACTGCATTACGACTTCAACACGGACAAAGTGTGTAATTCATTATGTATTCAGTTTTCAGTTCACACATGCGCAACAAAGTGATAAATTACCCAAGGGACACTTGTCACTACTTAGTATCTTAGCAACTAAAAGCAGGTTCGAAAATCAAGTGCCCAGTTTAATGTCCGCTAAAAACCTGTTTTGACTCCGATTGAACACATGGCGGCTTCAAGATTGATCTCGCCGCTTCGCTGCTTACACGTGAATGTGCTGCTCGAAGACAAATTGCTTCGCTGTGTAGACAAAACACCAAATCCTTTAACTGTTTTGAAAGTAGGCTTATCGTTACAATGAACATTTTGTAAACAGACTGGCCATTAACATTTCAGCGTGACATATGTCCGGCTATCTTCGACATCTTCGCGCGAAAGCTATCGGACCTGTCGTGCAGTCATGAAAAGCCACGCAGTAAAAGTCTGTTTGTTAACTCGGTGAACGTTTATTACGCTCAAGTGAAAGTTTCACAAAAGATGGAAGAATCGATGGCAATATTTGCAGTGAATGTTTCATCTTTCTGTTCACCTTCAACAAAAACCCGGCAGAGTTGTGATTATGCAAATATAAGCTGTTTATTTAACATTTGAGCGTGACAGCGTGTCCGTCTAGTTCGCGCTTCGTGAATAATAATGCGAAGTCACGAAAAGGCTCAAATTAAAAGTTTGTTTCTTACTGTCTGAACGTTTATTATGATTGACTAAAAGTCTCACAGAAGATGAAGAAATTGATGTCGATATTTGCAGGGAATGTGTGATCTTTTGGTTCACATTCAACAAAATGCCGACAGTGTTGTGATTATGCAAATGTCGGCTTCCTCCAAGCCAGTTGTTTGTTTCGACTAGAAGTTTTGACTCGCTTGTGATCTTTGCGGATAACAATTAAAGCTGTTTTTCGATGTGCATTTTCGTGAAATATTAAACATGAATGCATCAGACAAATTCAAACATTTGAGTATTCACTCTTCCCACCTATTTTCATTTTTTATCGGCAACTGTTCGGTGTTACATTAGCAGCGACTGTAAAATGTAAACAGCGGCAAAGCCACTTCCTCCTTCGCCATTCAGCATTCTAGTTCCTTTGATCGGCATTTTCTTTTTTGAGATTTTTGACCATTTTTGGCTGCAAAAGGTTTTAGCCTCTTATCATTCTTTGATTCAATGAAGAATTGTGAGAAACAGATTCGTGAAACATCATCGCGACGATAGTTTACACATTGGCGCTTGCTTAGATTCGCCGTCAGATAACAAAAACTTCAGTACCAGAAAGATTTCGCTACCATTCGAACCGATAAGGGGCTAGATTTCAACTTCTTGCATATTTTCGTTAGTTTTTGCAGGTACACACCAAAAACATGAGGTTTTAACTTCTTTCAACCGCTTGCTTGTTCTTGCGGCGCAAGAATTAACTTCTTTCGCCTCTTCTAATGCGTTCGATACATGTATGCGTGCATTAAAATGGCTTCCGACTATTCTTCGAAAGACATGTATGCACTAAATGTAACGTCAAAACCTTACCACTGGAAATATTTTCAATGCTTGGAACGCAAAAACCGGTTTTGAAAATAAGTCCCGAGTTGAGACTCCCAATGGGACGTGACGTAAAAAGCGTTGAACGTTACTAAGATACAAGGCTCATAAATATGCACGAACCCCACTTGAGTGGGGTTCGCTGAATTACACACTTTGTCCGTGTTGAAGTCGTCATGGTATAAAAGCAACATAATAATCACAGCTACAACAGCGTCTTTTTTTTTACCTTGAGGACAGGACTTGCAATCTTGAGCTTGTGTTCCTGGTGCTTTGTCAAATGAAACAAATGAACCATTTGGGCATCTTTTACAGCTTACAGCCACGTGGCCGACATCGTCTGAATAGAATCCCCCTGGGAAAAAAGGAACAACGGAAATTAATAAATCGCTCTACACACAAATAATGACAGACACGAATAAAACAGCTATAAAAGTATATGTATACCTGGCGGGCACGGTATACATCCGGGCACTCCTCGAGAAGAAGAGTTGGAAAACGTTCCCACGGGACAAGGGAGGAGGTTCAATTCAAAGTCCGTGTCGTTATCCTGCATCACTTTAAATCCCGAAGCCATGATAGCATCCAAAAATTTGTAAACATTTAAATCTCCGATACGGAAGTTGACTTTGATAGCTGCTGTGCTACTATCGACAGGATTCCTAGAAAAAGAGAGGAAAAGAGGTTATTCTTACTATTAGGGCGATCAGTGTTTGACATAATAAAAATTTTGGTTGTATCTGATCTTAAAATCGGTAAAAAAACGTATAAAACTGAAGTTTCGGTAACTCTCTGCTACCTTCATCAGAGTTAAAAAAATTTGGTCCAACCGATCACGGATAAAAGGCGAAATCCAACCTCAAGAACAGAGTCAACCCTTCAGAAGAAGCTTCTGGATCTCAAAAAGCAGGGCAATTTGACAGAATCAGAGTACTGGAGACTCAGGCCATCCGAGTCTATACCAGCAGCCTTTTACGGACTCCCCAAGATACATAAGGTGAAGCTGGAGCCCAAAGAAGATCACTTTACTCTGCCAAAAGAAGCAACGCCTCAAGTTCCGTTAAGACCAATTAACAGCTGTATTGGCAGTCCGACATACCAGCTTTCCAAGTATTTGGCGTCCATTTTAAAATCCCTCCAGAGCGAAAGTGGCTTCCCTGTCAAGAACGCTAAAGAATTTACAAACTTTATAAGCAGCCAAGTAGTAGCCGAGGACGAGCAAATTGTGTCCTTCGATGTTGTATCTCTCTTCACTTCAATCCCAGTAGATTTGGCGATAGATATTGTTCAACGCAAACTTGGCGAGACAACTGAATGGAAAGCCCTTACAAGCTTGACACAAGCTCAAGTTCTCGATCTACTCTCCTTCGTACTTAACAACAGCTATTTCTCATCTGAAGGAACTCAGTACCACCAAGTATTTGGCTGTGCGATGGGATCGCCTGTCAGCGCAGTGATCGCCGAATTAGTCATGGAAGAAATGGAGGAAAAGGCCTTAGCCTCTGCACCAGTAAAACCGCGCTGGTGGCGCCGCTACGTTGACGACTCTAATGCGTGCCTAAAGAGTGAAAGCATCAGAGTTTTTCACAGCCATCTGAATTCCATTAACCCTCATATCCAATTCACGATAGAAATGCCAACTACAGGCGCGGAAGGCCAAACCATAGCTTTCCTTGATACAAGTAACACGGTATCTGCGAGTGGTCAAGTGGAAGTGGGCGTGTACAGGAAACCCACGCACACAAACAAATATCTCGCCTTCGAGTCGCATAGTCCCGCGCAAAGCAAACGAGCTGTAGTAAAGACACTAATGGACCGCGCCAAATATCTTCCCTCGACCTCTGAGCGGAAACAGAACGAAAAACAACAAGTAATCGGTGACCTTAAAGTCAACGGATACTCCCAAAGTTTCATCGATCGTTGCCTTGTTCCGGCTCAAGAAACCATACAGCCAGAAAACCAAGAAAGTCAAGAGAGCCCAAGGGGTCACGCTTCAATCCCTTACATAAAAGGTGTTTCCGAGAGAGTTCGACGTGTGCTTAGCAGAGAAAACGTAAGAACCACTTTCAAGCCTGTTAAAACATTGGGCAGTATCTTTAAGAAACCAAAAGACCGCCCCGCCACAAATCAGATCAAGGGAATTGTGTACAAAGTCAAATGCAAAACATGTAATTTTGCCTATGTGGGAGAGAGCAAAAGATCGTGGAATTCGCGCGGCGCAGAGCACAAGCCTGGCACAAGATCTAATAACGAAAGCGCAATAAGATTTCACGCGGAAACAACAGACCATGACATTCATCCGGATTATGTAGAAATTTTAGAAAAAAATGTCAACAATAGGAAACAACGCCTATTCCTAGAAGCGCTACATTCCATCCAGGACATTAACTGTGTGAATGAGCATGTGCAATTCCCGCAAGTTTATTTAACATTGGGAACATCCCTAGAGACCGGCGGTGTATAAAAAAAAAGAAACTTATTATGCAAGAAACTGAACCAAATTTTTTTTTTTTAACTCTGATGAAGGTAGCAGGGAGTTACCGAAAATTCAGTTTTATACGTTTTTTACCGATTTTAAGATCAGATACAACCAAAATTTTTATTAGGTTATTCTTATATGTGTTAAAACCTTTTCATGACAAAACACAGAAGAGGCGGAGCATTTTGAAACGTGGGGAGGGCTGTGCCCCCACCCCCCCCTCCCACATTTGCGTTGGGGAGGAGGGGGGAGGAGCACGTAGACGTATATACTAAATGTACTAACAGGTATATGGTGCAGCGACTCAAGCCTTGAGAGTAATATTCCAGTGTTCCAATCATTCTATTCTGTATAACGCTGAAAAAGAAATGTGACAGCTATCCATCGCCTGCGAATTTCTAGTGTAATATTAAATAAAGTGCCTTTATTTGTAAACCATGCTTACATACAAGCATCAAGAGTTTCGCGCTTCCGGTTGGAACGTAATGCATCTTGGGATATGTTGGGTCAAAAAGTGAGCACCACTTCAACATGAAGTCAAGAAGCAAACAATCAAAACAGGGAATTTACTGCGGAAAATTACGGCTGGGTTTCCAGAAAACTAGAAAAATATCAAAAACTGCAAGGATCTAGCGCCCAAAGGACATCTGAAGATTGTAGTTGACCTCAACATAATAAGTAAATATAATATTCGCGATGTTGTTAAAATTCAGTGATTGTGGTGCGAACTTCTGCAATTTGCTCACGCGGACAATCGCTTCCAGAAGTTTTGTAGCAAGATAATGTAGTGCCCGTTGAATGATGAACAGCATCAGTTTCACGAATGAAGAGCTAGCCGTTTTACCTCGGGCTTCGGTGTGTGAGGCTCCAAATCAATTTTCGAATGGCTCTGCCATGTTTTTGACGAGTTTGTCGATTAATTAAAATATGTGCTCGTGAGAATATTAACTATTTTCGCATAAAATAAATGCTTCTCAAACTATCGATACTATCACTTTAGTAAATTGAAAACGTGTCTTTTAACCGAATATTTCATATACCAGGGTCAAAACGAATTTAGATCTCGCATTGTTGTGATTTTAATTTCCTTAAATGTGTGCCAAAATAGCGCAAGATCAAGTGAGAAATTCGAATATATTAAACTTAAACAAACACGCAATTACTACTTTGTCGCAAGTTCCCTTGTAGAGTTTTTGGCAAAAGTAACTGACATAAAATAATAAAAAAGATGAACGTAATCAGTTCAGCTTTCTTTTATTAGAACAGTTGCAGTATTTCGATCGCTGAAAACCAATTTTGTAAATGGCATTCTTGTGAGTTCGTCGATTGAAATATAAACCGGCAAAAGAATTTGAATGCAATTATTGCGTTTGTTGTCTGTATGCAAAGCGTTTTGTTCTTCTGTTAAGTCAGATATTAAATCGCAATGAATTAAAACAACATTGAGGATATTACCGGGTTGTGCTGTGGTCAACTATAAGCATAAATATACTCGCACTCTTCCAGTTCTCCTGACAATTCATCGGTTCTGCCAGTTCTTTTTACGGTTTTGTTTGAAACTGGTATCCCTCTAGCCCTCAGATGTCCTTTGGGCGCTAGATCCTTGCAGTTTTTGATATTTTTCTAGTTTTCTGGAAACCCAGCCGTAATTTTCCGCAGTAAATTCCCTGTTTTGTTTGTTTGATTCTTGACTTCATGTTGAAGTGGTGCTCACTTTTTGTCCCAACATATCCCAGGATGCATTACGTTCCAGCCGGAAGCGCGAAACTCTTGATGCTTGTATATCTAGATAGTAACATTTTCAATAAAAAGCTTGATTTTGATTGGTCAGTGACGATTGGATTAAGGAGAAAAAAGAGACCAGGATTTTTAAACCAAAGGGCTGCAAACAGTCAAAAATACAGCGTAAGGGAAGCGCAAAGTCAAACTGCATCGTTGACAAGGCGACAGAGAAACGCCTGCCACATCAACCGCCTTGATAATCGAAACTGAGGAAAAATTGCTTTGAGCCGAAGGCAGAACCTCTCAAATTCAAGTTACATATGTTTCGAATTTCCCAAAGTGTGATGAATTGTACAATTCCATTTAAAAGGAACCTTGGAAGACTTTTGGAAGACAGCGTCAAAGGAAATCACGAAGGCAGGGCAAGGTAGTCGTAGCGCAATATTGTGCTGTTCTGATTGCCACTGGTGTTCAGAGACGCCCAGTTGAATTGTCGTCGTTGTCAGAAAAATCTCCAAAGTGGCCTTTTTTATTTTCGTGGTAGCTAAAAAAGCAACTAAAATTTATCCTACTCGAGGTAGGTTAGCGTGAATGCCATTGACAATATGCTGGGAAGAAGGTCACTAGACCACCTTAACACCGGCACCAAATGAACAGGAAAATACCTCGCAATGCAGCAAGCGATAAGGGGAAGTTCATTACTACGATAACTGGCCCTTGATGAGTTGGCTTAGCTACGACGAATGAACAACAACAGCCCTTCCTTAAAACATTGAAATCGTTAGTCAGTTCCTATTTATAACATGATTTCTAGTGTTTACATCTCATTATAGAATAAAAAGGATACATCACAGTTGAGAATCTAGACCATGGAGGCCGACAAAGGAATCAACACTCATTTTTTTTAGCTCCGTCCGCAGCAAGTATCTTTAAGAAGAAAAAAATGAGACGGTTTCATCGAAGAAAATCATTGTCTGTCTGTCTTTGTATAGAGAAAGATTACACTCTTTAAGCCTAGGGTCCCCTCTAGCACAAGCGTATCCCTGTTTCTGTAGCATAAAGCGACTAGGAGTATTTCCACTCCTCCCTGGATGAAATGCTAGTGCATCACAGAGTTACTGCTCTGAATAAAGTTTGCCAGTACGTATTTATGTACAGCTAGGGAGCCGAAGCTCACGTAAGGACCAGTCGGTACTTCCAAAAAGGAACACAATCCCATGAATCCCGTGCTCCTTTATAACGTATAAAGACATCTAATAATTTTAAATTCAGGTAACAAAACTAAGATCTTTTATTGTTTTTTTCGAGCCAAAAACGGGTGGCTCCAACCAGCGAAAAACTCGGGCTCCAAACCTCTGGGCAAACCGTGTTGGCGAACCCGGAGTATCACTTCAGATCCTTCAAACATTTCACACTTTACCTGGTATACCACATAAAGCCAAATTGATAATCAGAATTCTCAATTTTCTTAATGATTTGAAGCTAAATGTTTTAAAAGCCTAACAAACTTCATTTGTTAAGTTTTGGAGCAGTAACGCACGCATAAGATTAAATGCGCCGGAATGCCATTTGGTGAAGACCTATAATGGGTTTCTAACTGCATATCTATAGAGTTAACTTACATTTCTAATCTTGGACCGCCAATTCTAAATGCTTCTGGTTCAATTGATGTAATTGGATTATCCGTCAACATTCTTGAACGATAAAAGATAAAGATAATTAGCAAACCAAAAGAAGTCGTAAGAAATTTCCACTCGAATTTGAAAGAAGACTAATTGTCCCTTTACTGCAAAGTTTGTGACAATTTCTCGCAATGTGATCTTTCCCTTACAATCTGTTTTCTCATCTGCCATAGCTCTAGACCAGTTAGTGCGCGAAAATTCGGACAGTTAAAGGATAAAGGGCGCCGTAGAATTTACAAGAGGAAATTACGAGTTGCTGTTGTTTTTGTTCTTCTTTGCTATCAGTTTCTGGTACTTATTAGTATACAAAAATAGACTGTATGCGAAATCGTTCTACAGAGAATACACATGCAACTAACCTGCAGTTCAATTTTAACTACCTTTGTTATTACATCCTGTCGTTGCATCATACCATACTTAATATAGCAGCATAGCATACAGCGAGTTGCTGTTTAGATTACATTTTCACGCTCTACATTTTGAATTACGATACTTACATTATCTCATTGTTAAGTCCCACCTGCTTCACATTAAAGAAGGCTCGGCGTGGAATATTGTTTAATCGATTGAAACTCAAGAATCTGAGGAAGAACGTACGAGATGAAAACGTATCATGTACAAAAGCGTATATTTTTAGGCGTTTCATAGGGTTGAATTACACATGTTACCTTTATTTTATTTCTGACTTAATTTTTGTTTTCTTTTATAACTAACTCGCATCAATCAGAAGCACAGATGATAATGCTCGAAAGTCGAAAATATAACGCAAATACGGTTCTGAAATTTCTGGTTTTCTGCTTGTCATGGTATTATCGGTATTAAGTATAGCATTTCTACACAAAAATGTCTTATAAGATTTAAAAAACATATTACATATATACATAAAGAGAAGACTGGTACTCTTGGAGAAAGTCTCATTGGATATGGAAGAAATTGTGTTGTTCTGCAAATACCTAAAAATAAATAAACCAGACGTACACAAAGGTGTCAAGCAAATTTTATGAATATGGTCTGCATGCACGTACAGGACATTACATTTTCTGGTAATTAATCTGATTAGTTTTCTACTCGAGATATATGAGGCAATATACACCATTACTGCCCGGGTAATGCGTTTCATGGTAGCGCAAGTTGAAGAAGGAGACAGTACCAGCAAAAAAATTCGAATGCCTTTCAGGAAATGTTTTTATTGCCGGCGGAGCTTGCGGAAGAGGCAAGAAATTAAGTTCTTACACACTGAATTGGGGTGGGGGGATGGTGGGTCTGGATTTAAAACAGGATATCAAATGTCACATTCGGTCATGTGATTTTAGTTTTTGTCTGTTGCCCGTACGAAGCAGCAGCTTTCCCACCCTCCAAGCCCAGAGCCAGTCTGTCAGTGAGTTCTTTGTTTCCTTCGAGCTAAGTCTCTTTTGCTCTGTCTGTAATCCTTTTGAAATGACTTAAGTCTGTTATCTTTTTTTGAGTTGCGTGGTCAATAAATGCTGTTGCATTCGTGTATGGCAGGCAAATGGCATTCAGTGTGTGAAGAAATTAATTAATGACAAACATTGGTGCTTTTGGCTTCATTTTACATTTTGTAACTTTTACTGGCATAGCTGCAACAGTTTTCATTTTCGGACGTTGACAACAGCCTGCCCTACAGAAAAGGACATATGGGCCAATAAACCGTTTTGGAACGGTCTAGAAATTTCCCCTACGAGAGAAAGAAACAAATTTGAAGGAAAGAAAAAGTCAGCGGAGATTCGAACAGTTTTTCAGTAACTGTAGCTTTGGTACAAAGAATGAAAAATTCAAACCATGTGTCTGAACAAAAGGTTCCGAAAACAGTCCATTTTCACATTGCCTAGCCATCTCTCCAAAACTGTTTAGAAATTTACAATTAGCTTATTATAATTATGGCTGAATCCGCGAGCGGGCAAGATGTAGCAAATCCTGTGTTCTGATTGGCTACCCGAGCGGGCAAAATGAGCCTATCTTGTCCACCGGGAATTTCCTGCGTCGGTTCCGCAAAAAAGTTCTCTTTTCCGGTATGTTACAAATTCTTTATTCACCAAGCTTTTTCGGTCAAGATGGATGGATATTGGTCTCGTACGTTTTTGCGTTTTTATTGACCTCGACATCGTCTCGGTCCATGACGCAATAAAGAACTTGGCCAATATCCAGACATCTTGTTCTCACGCTTGGTCAATAACGCATTTATATAATCAGGCCACCCAATAACCGCTCATGCTAAGGAGCAACCCTTTTATACCATGTGTGTAATGCAGTCACTGGCAGGAAGATGGAAACCGCGTTCAGGATTTTCTTTCGCATCATGTCATCTGCTTGAGAAATTACTGTTTAACTTTTCGGATATTGTCGAGATTGAAATCAACTCTTTTAAAGTTAAACCTTTTTCTTAGTTGTCCGGTAAGATGCCTTTTAAGCCATAACCTCCCCCCCTCCACCAAGAATTAAGTACGTGCAAAGACCAATATTTGTATTCTTACAGATATTTCAAGTCTTTCGTACAGCAAAATAGCTTTTCTGGTAACTTTTGAATTCTGTTGTAAGAAAGATCGCTGTAGATTGACAATCTGAGATTAGTACTCTTTTTTTTACCAACCTCTCTAACTTTATTCAGTTAAGCTCAAAAAGAGCGCTGGTGGTAGCTTGCAAGTAAACAACCAGTTAGATTAAAGTAGAGAAACCTTGAACTTATAAGCCTTTGAAACAACCGGGGAAGGGAGAAAGTCGGCACTTATATTAGATTGATTTTGCGCCTGATTTTGTACGCCGTCTTTTCAGCCGGGATTCTCGTCTGATGTTTTACGTCACTGAAAAATATCTCGGCGTCGTGGAAAAATGGCAAATCATCTGAAAATCACTGGGATTTTTTAATTAGTATAATTCGCAAAACCTCAAGTAACAAGTTACGTGTAATAATGTTAATTAATTAGCAATGTTAAGTAGTGCAAGTAATCTAAGTATTGCAAGCGATGGTAGTATTATAATCAAATGTCAGTATTGTTACAAAAATCAAATTTCGTTCAGTTTAGAAAAAAAAAAAACTTAATACATAAAAACCTTTTATACCGTTGAAAAATGGTTAATAGAGAAAGTGGTTATGAAGCCCGGCAAACTTCAAAGGAGCAAACAAGATGCAATTGGAATGTCCACCACCATGCACAGTCTTTTGTTTTGCGCTTAAAACATTATGCAAGAATTAACAGAGACGCTTCTATTGGTTAGTTGCTCAGACAGAAGTAAACACCTTTTTTTGTGCACGGTCAAAGCCAAAAAATGTGGACTAAACAAAGAACTTTGTTAAGCTACATAACTATTCTACTCTATTCACTATGCCCTTAGCAACCAATCGATTGCTTCTGTGCACACTCTAGGATGCCCGTCCAAGTCCTTTCACAAACACAGTTTCTTACCTTACCCTTTTCCACCCCCTCCCCCTCTCCAGAAACAACTCAAGGGTTTTACTCAAAATTCAGACCCCTTATGGTCTAACCTCTCGCAAGCGACCACCTCCCGTTAGCTACCATATTATCTGGACTTTTTATTGGTCACTTACTGGAGGTTCGACTTTTCTACCAACAAGCCCTGTAAAGAATTATGTCGAAACGTACAGATTGCGTAAAGTTTTAAGAGTGGAAAATACATCCGCGGGAAGTTCCTGAATACCGTTTGAACCAAGATCCCTAGAAAAAGGACGTCATGTGAGAAATAACGACGAAAGTAGAAGAAAACAGTTAATCGCACATAAGACAACTATGCGTAGCGTTCACGAGTCTTGGTGGGGATTTGTATACAAATCAGTCACTCATTACCGTGTAACCGGACGCGCGATAATTAGCCAATCACCAGGCGTCGGACACACTTAGGTCACTCACTCGTAAATGGAAGCTCGATTTATTGGCTTCCACATGGAATGATCAAAATAAACAAAATGGCGTCCGCACGGCGGACTTTTAAAATTTTCAAAATAAAGTTTTCAAAATAAAGTTTTTTCGTTCCTTCTCTATCGAGATAGACCTTAAGAAGCTCAAAATGAAAAGTAAATAGGATAAAGAATACTCGAATCTGTAAAAAAGACATCAAAGTCTTAAAAGCGACGAAATGAGCTTTCGAGTTCACGATCCTTCGATTCTCGAGAGCGATGTGAATTGCGGGTAGAAAATGAAAACCGAAATTGCCGACTTGAAGTGAAGTTTTGCAACATTTGGACAATTCCAAGGTCCAGTAAATACTATTTTTTGTGTTGATATACTTACAGAAGAAATAGATTTGTAAGGGTGAAAAATACATCGGCGGTAAGGTGCTGGATATTGTTCGAACTCAGATACCTGCAAAAACAATAAATATATAGATGAATTTGGAAGAAGACCGATCCACCATTCTGAGTCTGAGATTGCCATCGTTAAAAGCCACTGGTTTCGTGCTGTTCTACTTTTACCAAGGTCGCTGTTGTTAGCGTCAGTCACCAACTCCTGTCTTTGTTGTTGTTTTTTTTTTGGAAAAGCCGTGAACATGGATGACTCACCATCTTTGACATCGTCTTAAACTTAATCGACTTTAACGGTTTTAAAAATTGCTTCTCGTTTCCTTTTCTTTCCTAAGTCTTGGGGAAATGGAAGCAAATATACACTGTTTCTTAAATGGAAATTAAAAAGGTATGCCTGTTATTTGATTCTCCTTTAAAACTAGAACAACCAGAACATAGATTCCATTTAGTTAGGACAACAACGCGAGCAACATTGGAAATTTGGGCTGAGAAGAAAACAACACGTCTGCACAATAGCTAAATAGTATCAATTCTTGCCAAAACTAGTCTCAAAAGTCATGAAATCACTTACAGTCTCTCACTACCACTTCCAAACGGAGTTAATTTATGCAAATAAAAATGCCGATACCATTATTTCAGTATGATTGAATACGGGGATTAAAATGAAAGCGTCAAACATACAGATATTCTAAGCTCGGAATGGAAAACACATCCGCGCTAACATTTTGAATATTATTGCCATGCAGATTCCTGTAGACGAAGATAAATTAAAAAAGGAACAGTATGACATGGTAATTAAATATATTTAAGGAGGCTCACAACGGTTTCCAGCAATTTTAAGCTCTTAAACTTTGATGGACGGATCAGTACTACAAATCTTTATC
This sequence comes from Meandrina meandrites, assembly GCA_963693305.1. NCBI lineage: Eukaryota > Metazoa > Cnidaria > Anthozoa > Scleractinia > Meandrinidae > Meandrina > Meandrina meandrites. Next base: position 21,814,412 of record OY855912.1, on the reverse strand, counting down.
AGTTGCTGCTACAATAATTATATCGAACCGATGTCCAATCATTGCTGAATAAGTTGTGGCCATTTTCATGACCCCCATTTTAATTATTGAATAATGATTGGCATGTTGAGATGCAACTTTTTGCAAAGTTAGAAAAATTTCTCCATAGCGGTTTCAGAGCCACCTTAAATTTCCGAAAATTCAAAGTCAGCGTGGGTACTTCCCCCGCCCCATTCCCCCCAGTCTGGATAGGGTTAATTACACCCGGCGTTACCAATCGATGGCAAACGATACCAATTAATCGATTGATATTGATTATCGATGACCAATCGATGACGAAGATTTTTGTGACCTTGTCGATTGGCATCGCTTATTATCGATTGACACCGATTGCTATCGATTGTTATCGATTATCACAATGCAGCTTTGTACTCTTATAATTCTTAAGCCCGGTATGAAGTTCTATGATTGAGTGTTCTTTCCAAAATACCGTAAGGAGATTACTATGCCAGACTCAACGATTTTACAAATCATAAAGACCGCATTTTTATACTAAATGTCTAATGTTTTTGGATTGTCCTTTCCCTGTCTTGGTTTCTCCATCTCCTCTTTCCGGACCCTTTTTATCTACCACGGTAGTTCCCACTACGCCTGGGTGTCACTGTACTAGAACAAGGTGATCAGTAAATTAGCAAACAACGAAATTACAATGCATAAGTGATTTACTCTCCACAGAGGTTTTCTCAGTTTCTTCTTGCTTCTAAACTCATGTGAAGTTAGTTGCGAAGCGGTGAAAAGTGGGACTCGCACGAATAGAAGGGGCAAAACACGCCGCTTCGCGACTCAATCGATGCCAATCGATGAAAATGTTTTTGTGACTATCGATTGGTTATCGATTGGCCGATACCCATCGATATCAATTAGCTAATTTTATCGATTGATATCGATTTATCGATTGAATTTCCGATCATTGATTCCATCGATTGTTAACGCTGAGATTACAGCATGCTAGATGCAGAGTTTACTGTTTACTTACAGAACATTCAACTTTCTCATTAGCCCAAAAATTCCATTAGGTAGATGTGTAATAACGTTTAAACTCAAGTCTCTGCAAGGTGGTGTAATGTTGATAGTATATGCAAAAAAAAACTCGAAATTGGTCAAGAATGTTTACAATGATGTTATTTATCCCAAGCAAGTTGAATAGTGGCCGCCACGCGAAAGGTCTCGAGTAATAATCTGAAAGGCTCACCAGTCTCGAAACAACATAGTTTCATGCTTTCTTATCATTCACCTTAACCCATAATTTGTATTTTGACTCGCCCTTCGGGCTCGCAAAAATACTGCATGAATTTACAGCGATACTAGACTCATAAATGTCTAATACGATATATTTATTTTATTGCATTTATTAGAAACAAAGGGTAACTGTGAACGCTTTTCATAATTCTTTTTTTTTAAACATAAGACGGATGTAACCAGTCGTTATTGAAACAAAGGGGCATATTAACTGCACCACGTTGAACTTAGTCCGTGTTTAATTTATACACAAGCGGGATTACTGACAATTGAACAACTGGCGATTTGCTATAAACAAGATTACTATTTCTTTTCATCTTTGCCAAAGAAACTACTTCACTTAGTTTCGTGATGGGATCCTTATGTAATCACTTACAAGAATCCCAGATTTGTAAGGTCGGCAAACACTCCGTAAGGTAGAAATTTAATAGCGTTTAATGGCAAAAGCCTGTGAAAAGATTGTAATCCCAAGAATAAAATGATGAGATGCTTTTTGTTATACTTTTAGAATCGAGAGATTTGGCTATTATTTACTTTCAAATGTGATTTTGTTTACTGTCACTTTTATAATGCGACCTATTTAATCAAGTTTTCGGCGAGCTGTTGGTGATGGGCTTCCCTCATTCATGCCATGCCATGAGGCGTTTGCTTTTACCGCAAATTTGAAATTCAATTTCCAGGTCAGTCAACAAAATAAGAAGCAATCACCGGTCAGAAGCGTATCGTCAACTGCTCGGAGGATATTTGATTCAAAAGGTCGCGAAAGTATCACTATAGTTGGTAATAGAGACATATTCCTGTGATACGTTATCATTCAATAAAATTTTAGTCGATAAAATTTAACACTGTCTTAAATGAAGTAAGTAGATTTGGTTTGGCTTGTCACACTTATTTTCTACTAACTATTTTCATGCTAGGCATTTTAAAAATAATTTGTCTTTGACCAGACCTACTCGCAGAGAAAAAAAAAAAATGACGTTACTTTCTTACTTTAAACTTATCTAGATTTAACAAGAAAAATGAATGAATATGGACCTTAAAGAGAGCATATTACGTATTATTATATGGAGGAGAGTGTTTTATTGGCAACTAAGCCACTCGTAGATTCCATACGCCACTCCATCCGTGACCAAACTGGCGTATTTTCCGTATGACACGCTTGCGAGGGTCATGTCGCTCATTGAAGACACGATTCGCGCCTTTTCTACTTTGCTGAATGAACTTGGTTTCTTGTGTTGTTTGTTGTTAACAAGCATCTGAAGCATCGACAAGCAGGTTTTATTTGTTTAATTAAGCGACGAAAAATAATGAGTCTTCCAAAACTTAAGGACGAGAACATGATAATGGAAACAATGACGATTTGAAGGTTTTAGAAAAAATTATTTGCAAGGGATTTCACAAAGTGCAAGAAGTTGTAAAAAAGAAAACAAATTCATAAAGCAGTTGAAAGCAATCAGCTGTCAAGACATTGCCGCGTCGGATTCAAGTCAAAGTTAGTAAATTTTTCAGTTCTTACGTGTTATATTTAGTTGACAAGTGGTTTGTTTGATTGGAATTCAGTTTGTGTTTCTATACTATGTCCTGGCCACGCGTGCTTTGTATTTTCTATGAAGACGAACGGTGATTTGATAAAACTGGCTCGTTTATATTGTTCGAAAACAATGGAATAAAAATCGGCAATTATATTAACTGCATCTGTTCTTCATGTAATAAGAAGAACATTACACCTTGGCTTAAAATTATGAATTTTATGTTCTCGTGACAAAAACAATATCTCACTCGTTCGCTTCACTCACTAATCTTCTCGTCACCATGTTATATCGTTTATTTATAATACCAGAAATAATCCACTAATAAAATATCTGCATTGTGGTCACGTGCCGATCCAATCATTCAATATATTGGACAGCATCCTATTGGACGCAAAATATTGGACTGAAATCATTTAAGCAAGTAAACGTGGCGTACCTAAGATATTTAAGTCTCGACATCAATATTGGGCTCGACCTTCGGTCGTGCCCAATATTGACGTCCCGACTTAAATATCTTTCCATTTTGGGGCTCGGAAAAGTCCAATAAGTATATAATATCAGAGGATGATGACGAGTTCACTCACAGAGCTTGCAGATTCGTCAAATTGGCAAACACTTTATCTGGTAAAGATGTTATGTTGTTTGAGGATAACTTTCTGCAAAAAATAATCATCCGATATATTAAGGCTCTGGCAAACGAACGCAACATTTCAACGCAACATTTTTCTACGATTGTTGCTCGCAACATGTTGGAAACGTTTGGCCACCGTGTTGCAATATGTTACAGCGTGTTGGATGGTGTTGGATCCATTTTGGAAATAGCCATTTTTGGATGTTGTTGTTGTTTGTGGATGATGTTGTATTTGTGTGGCTACGTTCATGCTTTCTTTCATGCAACATTGCATTCTCGTCCCCAGAGGCTGCGATCCTTCTGGTCTGCGCCAGGCCGAATCGAGACCTCTGGCCGCTCCCAATTTCTGAGCATGCACAGAGTACTCGTTCTGTGTTTTTCAGCCAATCAGATTTGTCAATCTGACAATGAGAACGTGAATGGCGGACTTCCGGTTTTGGAGAAGGCCTAAGGGCTCGATCCCTGGCGCAGACCAGAAGGATCGCGGCCTCTGGGGACGAAAATGGCAACATTGTTGCGCCGGAACATGCGCACCTGTTTGATTTGCTATTTCAAAGCGCCACTTAACATTTTGCAACAGGATGGCCAAACGTGTGCAACATATTATCCACGACAATGTTGCGCAATGTTGCTTTGAGTGTTACGTGCGTTTGGCCATGGGGCTCCTTCTCGAAATCTCGCAACACGATCCAACGATGCTGTACTACGTTGCGTTGAAATGTTCCGTGCGTTTGGCCAGAGCTTTAAGTCAATGCAACTAAAAACGTCTATCATGGAACGTAGACCGAGCTACAAAGCGAAAAAAAAAATCGTTTATGTTTCAAGGTTCAGTGGACGTGCTATGGAGCTAGTCAAATTTTATCAACGTTAGCAAAACTCCATCTTTGCTTCACAGATTTTAATATAGAAAGCAGGTCAGGTGATGGCTGAGATAATGAAACTAGGATGGTGTATAAAGCATCTAAATTCTTTACTTATGTTATGGTCACTCGTCACTTATGGCGTCACGTGAGGACAGATGACGTCATAAATTTAAAAAAGTCCGCCATCTTCAATCCATCACCCAAAGGTTTGTCCAAATTTTGTTAAAATTCTCTAAATTTGGCTCCTGAAAACCAGGAATAAAAGCTTGGCATAAGAAAGCGTTGTTATGACTTACAGAAACTTGAGAAGTTTCAGGTTGACAAACACATCACCCGGTAGAAGTCTAATTTTGTTTGAAGACAAATCCCTGAAAAAATTATAAGCACTAATTTGTTAATAACATTATCACTTCATAGAATAAATCTGTGGACACGTTTTCACTTGTGATATTCATCTCATACAAATTATTGCCAATTTTTTCCATTTTTAGTTCTTAGATACGAAAGAAACAAATGAATATTAGAATTGTTTTGGTCTGGTCGATCTGCCTGAAAAAATAGTCTGTGTACAGTCGTCCCGCTCCCCCTCAGATTTTTTTTAATTCTCGTGTGCAAAACTTTCATGTACTTATACTAAAATCACGATATTTATACTGGGTCGGATACGTATTTTATTTCGAGTTTTTGAGGATTTTCGGTTCATCCAAACGAGCGCTCGCAACGACCAATACATATTGTGATTTCGTTAGTATAAGTACATTTAAGTCTTACACTGCACAAGAAACGAGCGAAATCTATTAATCTGGCTATTATCAACTACACTAGACAGTGTCAGCCTCTTAACTACAGTGCGGTGATTGTGATATATATCATTCAAAGCTCTTCTAACACATTTACACTAACATTTTCTGATTTTAACGGGAGTGCTGTTGGCAGAACTTGCAATTTCTTCACTCTCTTAGTCTTCAAAAACTATCTATCTTTGACTAAGCTATCGTAACTATTACCTTGTATCAGATGCATAAAGCATATAGAAATATTTTAGCCGGTTAAATAACGACGTCACCTGGGACGGGACGACATAAAACTAAATATCTGTCATTATGGATTGGTTAAAAACTGTCAGGTCTGCCAGGAATCACCAAAACTGATTTGGAATGCAAATGCAAAGATAATTATACTACCACTTACAGATGTTTCAGATTTGTCAAGTTGGCAAATACAGTATTTGGTAGAAATGAAATATTGTTTGAAGACAAATCACTGTGAAAAAAAGTCAATAAAATTCACCACTTCATCCGTGAGACTACCGAGAAGTGAGTTACTTTCACTGTTATCTCATGTAAGCTACTGTCGTTTCTAATTAATTCTTTGCGATACAATGTAATAAATAACGGTAATAAAATATATTTTTATAGGGCTAAAGATTTGAAAAATTCGAAAGCTTTAGTTTCAGAGCAGACTAATAAACACAGTGCAGTGTACTGGCTACGGTGTTCCCACTGGTTTTGCAGATTTATCTACAGATCGAGCATATCTAATTAATACAATCTCACAGGCGACTGGAATGTTAAGTGCTCATGTAAGCATTTGTTTTTCTTCTCATGATACTTGAGTCGACATTACATTGTGTTGTATAATGTACGCTTAGAAACCTCTAAGCCTCGTATGCAATTGCCGACAATAGATGATGTGATGTTCTCCAGAGGATTATTTCTTCATCTATCTGAAAATTATTTTTTCATTTCTCTATGGATAAGTTTCAATTTGAAAAAGCAAATTCTCAAGGAAACTCACATGGTATATTAAATAAGACAACAAACCGAAAGTCAAAAAAAATATCAGCTGCGTATGAGTACAAGGTAAAGACGAGCACGTTTTAACATGCAACGGTTTTCCAACAAAGTGTTAGCACATGAAATGACGGTTTTTAGAAGACCCTTAGAAGATCTTTTGAATGACGCATTAATTTCAATAATCACGGTCTTCGCACTATCCACCTCGAATTCTTCAAAACCTCAGGGGTTTTTACATCTAGTAACTAATACAAAATAGCTCAAAATGTTGGGGACAATTGTAACAGTAACGGTAACCATAACACCTAAAGCAATAAGTGCATGGTGATAGATGGTGGCAAATAATAAGAAAAATAGCAACATGCATTGTCGTTTGTCTTACATGCGTTTAGTGATCGTTGGAACACAACTAATAATGTCCGTGAGTGATACTACATTCCTACACTTAAGAGAATTTCCATCAACACTGTGCCATTTAGGGAAGCACTGAGGTCGACAATCTAAATTATAAACAAACATGAATTAGAATTCTAGACTATTTAATTCTTGTTTAATAAGTACCTCCGACTTAGGCAAGGGTTGACATTACCTTCAAAGCATGTAGTAGTAGTAGTAGTAGTAGTAGTAGTAGTAGTAGTAGTAGCAGTAGCAGTAGCAGTAGCGGTAGCGGCAGTGGCAGTGGCAGTGGCAGTGGCAGTGGCAGTGGCAGTGGCAGTGGCAGTGGCAGTGGCAGTGGCAGTGGCAGTGGCAGTGGCAGTGGCAGTGGCAGTGGCAGTGGCAGTGGCAGTGGCAGCGACAGTGGCAGTAACAGTAGCAGTAGCAGCAGTAACAATAGCAGTAGCAGTAGCAGTAGCAGTAGCAGTGGCAGTGGCAGTAGTAGTAGTAGTAGTAGTAGTAGTAGTAGTAGTAGTAGTAGTAGTAGTAGTAGTAGCAGTAGCAGTAGTAGTAGTAGTAGTAGTAGTAGCAGTAGTAGCAGTAGCAGTAGCAGTAGTAGTAGTAGTAGTAGCAGTAGTAGTAGTAGTAGTAGTAGCAGCGTCTTTATTTATAGAGGGTAGCACTTTTAAATAGCTATAAAGCTAACAAACCTGTGGCCCTCCTATTTACAATAATTAAAAAACTAAGATATACAATATTATATAAGAAACGAAATTATTAATCACAAAACTAATTATTAAAAACTATTCGAAAAAGAACTATCATTAAATTACAAGAGTAGTCCAGTACCTCTTGTGCACCTCTAATTTCAGAGGCATTCTAAAACAATATTGCTCCTCATTGTCTTCAGGGATAGGGGCATCGTTTATGCCCTTTTGTTGAAGGCACAAGTGTAATAATTGGTCACAATTGTAATAAAGTCACAAGTGTAATAAGATTTGGTCACAAATGTAATAAAGTCACAAGTGTAATAAGATTTGGTCACAAATGTAATAAAGTCACAAGTGTAATAAGATTTGGTCACAAATGTAATAATGGTTCACGTAGACACAAAAGAGACTGACACCTGTCATTCAAACTTATGTCGTCAGTCGCCATCGCTTTACACATGTTACATGAACACAATATTTATTGAAGACCTTGTCTTGATGGACATAATAATTTATTGTAACAATTAAACACGTCAAATCAGGTACTGCTTTCAACTAGTAACATATTCATAGCATAAAGAACAAAACTTAGGCCTGACAATAATCTCATCAGCATTTGACAAACTCAAGGGAGTCTAAGACGTCTATTTAGCCGTAAACAGTAGTAGCAGTAGCATGAAAGTAGTAGCAGTAGTAGTAGCAGTAGCAGTAGTAGTAGTAGTAGTAGTAGCAGTAGTAGCAGTAGCAGTAGCAGTAGTAGTAGTAGTAGTAGCAGTAGTAGTAGTAGTAGTAGTAGCAGCGTCTTTATTTATAGAGGGTAGCACTTTTAAATAGCTATAAAGCTAACAAACCTGTGGCCCTCCTATTTACAATAATTAAAAAACTAAGATATACAATATTATATAAGAAACGAAATTATTAATCACAAAACTAATTATTAAAAACTATTCGAAAAAGAACTATCATTAAATTACAAGAGTAGTCCAGTACCTCTTGTGCACCTCTAATTTCAGAGGCATTCTAAAACAATATTGCTCCTCATTGTCTTCAGGGATAGGGGCATCGTTTATGCCCTTTTGTTGAAGGCACAAGTGTAATAATTGGTCACAATTGTAATAAAGTCACAAGTGTAATAAGATTTGGTCACAAATGTAATAAAGTCACAAGTGTAATAAGATTTGGTCACAAATGTAATAAAGTCACAAGTGTAATAAGATTTGGTCACAAATGTAATAATGGTTCACGTAGACACAAAAGAGACTGACACCTGTCATTCAAACTTATGTCGTCAGTCGCCATCGCTTTACACATGTTACATGAACACAATATTTATTGAAGACCTTGTCTTGATGGACATAATAATTTATTGTAACAATTAAACACGTCAAATCAGGTACTGCTTTCAACTAGTAACATATTCATAGCATAAAGAACAAAACTTAGGCCTGACAATAATCTCATCAGCATTTGACAAACTCAAGGGAGTCTAAGACGTCTATTTAGCCGTAAACAGTCATTTAAACTTGAAACTCAACTTCAACAACACAATTCAAGTAACAAAACAGTGCGACTATACTAACTTTGTTAATGTGATAGCAAATCTTGTCAGTATATTGGTATTCATTCTATGGCTATTGATGTCTTAACGATAAACACAAATCAAAACACTTCTCCGTAAACTAAACATGGTAGTCTACGCTTTTTTGCCATTTTTCCAAAAAATCCCAGCTATGGCAAACCAACCATACTCTAACGGCTCTAGTCTTATCCAGGCTTGGTGCCATCTAGGGGACTTTATTGCCTCTCGAAGTTGAGCAACAGCGCCACTACCTTTTCCTTTTAACATCATGATTTTCCGCATGCTGATAACTGCTTGCTCCTCGGGAAACTCGGGTATATAAACCCTGGGGCAAGGCACTTTGTCCACGGTCGATTTAAATAACTTGTTGACACATTTTAAACTGGTTCTCATGAAAGGAAAGGCTAACAAAGTAATAGTGATTATCAGCTCAAGCACATCGTTGTTTAAGAGCTGATGAGTACTGCTGGAGGATACTTCGTCGCATGCGTCCTCCTCAATTTCACCTGCTTCATCGTTTACGTCACTGTCAACGTGACCTGTGCCACAGTAAATGTCGCCTACGTCATCGTCGACGTCACTTGCCTCACTGTTAACGTTATCGTCCTCATTTTTAACATCACTTACGTCATCTTCGACATAACCTGTGTCATTGTTAGCGTCGCCTTCGTCCACATCAGTACGGCCGTCATCGGCATCTGAGATACCCATATTGTTATTGAACTCTGGCATCAGACTCACATAATGTTCTCCATGATTTTCGGCGAAATGGCCAAGATAAACGGAGGCTAAGGGAACGCTCAGTGAGGGATGGAATACATGTTGTGCCCCAGCCCCAAGTGTAGATGTAATCTGAATGTTGATAAATGATGTATAAATTTGCTGCTGCAAACAACGTTAATTGATCACCAAATGTGCTCTTTCTTTTCATATATTGCAGGTATTCTTCCCAGGATGCAAACTCAGTGTCTACTAATTGTTCCGAAAGGGGAAAGCCTTCGTGATCAACTGGGTGATTTTGTTAATATGTCACTATTTCTTCTCGCATTGTTTCAGGGGATCTGAAAATACCCAACGCATTTAATTGGTGTGCTAGAGCGGCAAATTGGCAGTTGCCATCTCCAGGAGGATTATATATAACTTGAAAACCCTGATGTTCAATTACCTTAGTGTAGTCGTCTCTTGTCATTACTATATTAAACCTTGTATGGTGCAGGACTTTTTTCCTTCTTGATAACTTTGCGGCCTTTTGTTTTCGTTTTTCCTCCTGGAAGGTCAGACTTGTGACGTCATCCACAGGTAGCCACTTATTTTCCTTTTTTCCTGTGACCAGGGAAATGTACGACACTTTGTATGTTTGGAGTTTGAGGTTTCTCTTTTCTATTCGGGCCTCGATGACATGTCGCTTTTTCTTCGCTTTTCCTGATAGGCGTACTAAAACCTTTTCTCCAACACCATATTTGGCAGGAGGGTTTGATCCTAACTTAGCCCTCTGCATCCTCTTGTCGCACCGGTCTGTGGCCTTGTGGGCGCCCTGTCTGACTTGAGAGACATGCTTAGAGCGCCGCCTTCGATCAGCTACAGTGGGATTAATTTTGCCATTATTAGCCACTACCTCGTCATCTACCTCGCTTGGTTTTAAAGAATTCCACTTTCGGGCAAAGTAAACTTGTATCTTAAAACCTCCTTCGGGTCATTGTTCAGAATCCGCTGGTAGGTAGGAAGGCTCTTTACCCAGTTAACACCTTTTCCTCCCATTTTGATGAGGTCATATTCCATCTTTGCCCGTAAAGATCTGTGGCTTCGTTCCACCTTCCCTTGTGACTGGGGATGATAAGGGCGACTACAAATTGTTGTGATGTCCATACGACGGCAGAGTGTCTTCACTGCGCTTTTAAACTCGCCCCCTTGGTCACTCTGAATTACCCGCGGAGGTCCATACTCCATATAAATACTCTTTAGTTCCTTTGCGACTTCCTTGCTGCATTTGCTAGTGAGAGCGCGAAGCCAAACGAAGCGACTAAATACATCCATCACGGACAGCACGTATCGATATGACTTCCCATTCATCTTCACAACTCCTTTCTTCCCCATGTCCATCAAATCTATTTGATGCCTTACTTGAACGTCTCTAGCACGAATTGGTTTTACTGTCGCCTTGTTTAAAACTTTGCATTTCTGCAAAAGTGGTCTTTGTCAGAATTCAGTATGTTTTGAACTCTTACACGACTTAGCCCGACATAGTTCTCCCTCAATGAATACACTAGCTTTGCTGCACCTGATCCTTTTGTGCGATCAAATTCGTCTGCGACAAGTTTACTTATTTCTGAATTTCTAAGCAACCGACGCCGTTGAAAATAAAGTACCTTCTTTCCGTTTTCTTCCTTTAGTGTTATTTGTCCGCCAGCTCTCCAATACCGTACATTTGCAGATCTCTGAGCTTTAGTTCGTTCTTTTACGGGTGGCTGAGACTCTCCTTCGACAATTTTTATAAGGGCTTCATAAATGTCATCCGCAATCGCAGAAGGATTTCTCTTTCCTCGCCCTCCATTATCGCCAATGCAACTGTGTATTACAAATACACCAACTAAAAGAGCCAAGAACTTTACACTCTTCATTCTGCAGGGTTGGATCAACAACGTATTTTACGTTTTCGATTGAAACCCACGTGTTACTAAATGTTTGTCGCTGACGGACCAGAGACTGCGCGCAGAGCGAAACCAATTAAGAGATTGGAAAATAGAGAAGTGAAAAATATGAATTCAATATATTACCTTATGGTTGTCATTTCAGTGCTCTTAGAAGGGCTCGACCCGGCCCGTTCGATGTATAAAATAGAAAACGGATGAAATGTAACTGATGATTATGTTTTTACCTATAGAAAAAACATTTATTAAATTTGTGACCAAATCCTATTACACTTGTGACTTTATTACATTTGTGACCAAATCTTATTACACTTGTGACTTTATTACATTTGTGACCAAATCTTATTACACTTGTGACTTTATTACAATTGTGACCAATTATTACACTTGTGCCTTCAACACCTTTGTCCTATTGTTCTTATGACCAATCATGTGAGATGTTCAATGAGGTGCTGGTCGACTCAATTACAACATGTCAATGGTAACTGCGATGTCCTCCCCTGATAGTAGATTATGACTCGACATTCCCGGACTATTATTTTTTAATTTGGCTTTTGAAATAAAGAACCTATTCTAAGTGAGTATATAAGATATATCTGCAGAAATAGAACAAAACATATACATCCATATCCATCCCGCTACAACGCTTGCAAGGTGTTATTACTAGCATAGTTTCTCTAATGCAAGTTTAAGTTGAAACCTGCAAGCCGTTCCACATGGTTAGCCTGAAGTGTACGCCATGCTCGGAAAATATTATTACCCACCGTCAACAATGACAGAGAACTCTCTAAGGTCAGTTCCATACTTGTTAGTAGCCACGCATGTGTAGTTTCCTTCCTCAGTGATAGTTGCAACGATTTCTGTTGTATTTACAAGTATTGTGGAATTCCTTATCATTGCTGTGTATATAGGGGGCGTTCCAGTGACAGTACACGACAGTCTATAGCCCGGTAATGCGCGCACAACAGACACTGGGAACACAATCCTGGGCGGCGCTGTTGAATTTTAATAAAACATACATATCGCTTTCAGTTATATATGATAACAGCAAATTGTAGAGAAAACAATAAAAAGTGGTATGTGAGACGAAGCTGATGGCCATTTATTTTCATAATGTAACTTTTAAGAAATATTGAATTATGGAAATTGACAATTGGTAATTGATAGTCCTCAACAATTGTCACGTATTGTGATTCATATTTGTCTTTCTGCCTGGTGCACATGTGGCAGTCCATATTACCACAAAGAAAACTTACTTCTGTCGCAGAATCTCAAGGGATCAAGTGAAATGTCCACCTGTAGCTAAAATGTTGATAGGCCCCACAGCCCTCTGTAGTCTCTGTAAATTTGTGGATCAGAAGATCCTTATAAGATTTTAGTACAATCAATTCCAGATGTGAAAATAAGAACCGGGCTTTGTCATTGGCAGAGAACACATACGTCGAGAAACTTGGGTTATGACGCTAAAATCACCTCGTGGGAGATGATTACCGCAGTTTAAGGCTTGGCCTCTAAGCCACGCCGTCATTGTCATCCAACCAATCCGGACACGGCGGACAAATGCTGAATGAAGTTATCGGTTAAATTATCGAACGACATAACTTCGGGTTATTTAAATCACTGAGAATAATGAGAAATTACTAACGAGAATTTTGGACCAAAAAGATTTACGAACAGGTATTCAAAGCATTTAGGAATCCTAAACACAGTGGTTTCGTAGGCGCAAGAAACGGTGTCAGACCAAGAGAACAAAATATATTCCTCTTCAGATCGGAACTATACTCATTTCTGTGAAGTGAAAAAGTGAAGTCATCAACGATCAAACAGAGGCGCCAATGCAAGTGAATGAATTTTTGGTAGTGTTGTTGATTTTACTACCTAAATTGATGCGTAAATTGATTCGAAATCGATGTATTAAACTGAAGTGAACACGTATTCGTGCAAGCGAGCACTATAGAAGCGTGTGCTGTTCCGGTGTTTCATTTCTGGGGTGGAAAAAAGTCGGAGCCGCCTCCCGCCCTGGTGTTTTCTTGCATTACTTTGCAGCTTTTGATAATCACCTCTAAAAGTTATCCTAAAACAATTATTCGCTTCAGGCTCAGTGAATGTCAGTAAGTCGCCGAGATTCACTGAGCCTGAGACGAATAGTTGTTAAATGAAACTTTCAGGTTGCTGTTAATTTTAACCTGTAAACGATTAGAAATCAATGCGTTAAGTTGAATCTGTAAAGTACAGTATTAATTCCTGATTATACTCACCAGGCTTAAAGGCGGTGAATAATAATAGGAACCCTCTTTTTTGAACAACTCTGTTTGAGTGGAATGTCATCACTACGGACTTTCCAGTTACAATTACCGTTTTCCCAGTCTTCCTTCCACAGTACACACCAAATGGCTCGTTGTTGTCATTGATAATCTTCAAATAATCATTGCTACAAAAAATAATATCCGCTTTTAGATCCTATAAACAACCTTATATTCACAAAACAAACTTTAAATATTTGAAGGTAATAACACCCAACAGCACTATGCGTCGTACAGTTGCCACTTGATAAATTTTTGAGACATTTTTGGCATCTTTGTGATAACTTTCTTACGGCTTCTGTTTCAAATAGCCAATCAGATGCAAGAAGTGAGAAAGGCAGAGCTTGCAGTTGTCGGAACGCCAACATGGAACTTGACAACTCCCCCTCTCACGATCCTTGCACTTTGATTAGCCAATTTAAATGAAAGGCATCAGAGAGTTATCAAAAAGATGTCAAAAGAGTTGTCAAAAGTTAGTCAAAAACCTTGTCTTGAGCCGAACGGTATGACATACAATGTGGCAAACATATTTGACACCAGGAATTCATCATATGTGCAGTTTACACGCAGGAATTGCGCTTAATTTGTCTCTCATTGCTTGTGGAAAGCACAGGAGGTCTTGTTCTATTTATTTTCTTTATAACACCAGCAGTATTTCACATTATAGCTGTTGGTGGCCAGTGCGGTATGTTCGATGAACGATGTACCATAAAAAAAATAAATTAAATAAATAAAGAGAGAGAAAAAGATTAAAAGCTTCGCAAAATATTTGCATTAAATATATGTTATTTGCCGGCTGGGAGGTCCGTATAGTGAAAAACTGTGACTGAGGTCTTGAAAATGCTGCCCGAGGCCGCAGGCCGAGGGCAGCATTTTCAAGGCCGAGGTCACAGTTTTTCACTATACGGACCGACCCAAAGCCGGTAAATAACTTATTTATTTTTTTCCTAACTTAATGCGTTTAGTTTAAAAAAAACGTACAAAGGTTGTCTTGCAAAATGCGTTTGTTTTGCACGCGCGCATCCAATGTTCAGTCGATAGCTATAAAAGAGTGAAGAATGATCTGTTTACCACGAAAGAAAATAAATTCACTACAATCCACTGTACTAACGGAAAAGGTTATCATTAAAAGAGAACAGTATCTGGTGAAATAGCTATTTACATCTGTAGTTAACAAGTCAATAAAAACCTATTGTATTTGCGAAAGTGAAACTGAATGAAGTTAGAAATGTGTAGTTTGGTCGCCGCCTGCACACGGCACGATATCAATTGCGAGAATTTGACTGTTTTTTATCAAAGAATCTCATTTTCGTGAATGGTGATAAGCAGTGTTCGGATTTTGGAGTTAAGTATTAGAAAGGCAAGCTGTTTGAACGAATATATCGAGTCTGTAAACCAGGGACTTGCAGTTAACCGCAATGGCGTGAAAAATTATCAGTACAAACAACGCACAATGCACAAACAACGATCGACAAACTACGGTCATAAAACTATAACTTGATTTGGTCAATTGAGAGAACTCCAAGGCCTTTAATTCCGTTACTTATTTAGCTTTTGAAAGGAAAAATCGCGTATGTAAACCGGTGACTTGCAGTTTACCGCAATGGCTTGAAAATCAGTGCGAATCGACAAGCTACGGCCGTAAAACTGGTATATATTGATTTTGTCAATAAAGAGAATCAATACTTGCCTTTTGGAGAACTTCAACGCCTTTTATTCCACTGCTTATTTGCCCTTTACATTTACAACGGTTGCTGAGCGACTACCTCGATTTTGGAGAGCAAACCTTTCGAGGGCTCGTTCGTCTTGCCGCCAAATCAAACTGACGAAAGCGTTACCGTTGCCCGTGGGCAGATATAGATCGTTTTCACTGTCACGCAACAAAAATATAAATCGAAAAACCATTGAGTGAATGAGGTCAAGAAAATAGGATATTATAGGAGAGAAGTAAAGAAGGAATTTCTCCAAGTTTTAGGTCTGTGCGCTATCCCAAACTTTAGATATTCGTCGAAATGTTTTGCACAAATTTACAGAGCCCAGTATGGATTCGCCATATTGGTGTACCTCCGTGGTACACCAATATGGCGGCCGGAAAATACTTTAAACATCTGGAACTTACTTTGGTCATCTAGGTCACTGATTATCGGTACTTGACAAACAAACATTTGCATAAACATATTTCCTGCTACTTTAACTTCTCAAATGGCTAAAAATCACAAGATAAATGTATCTTTTTCAACAAACACGATCGTGACTGCGTGTCACGCACCGCCATTACTCTAAAATTCAAAGTGCGCTGATTTTCAAACGAAGGACGCTACTGAGCTGAAAAGTTGCAAATAGATATAATTTTAGTACCTCTTATGCCTGATGTGGATAAAAACTTTGGTGTCTCTTTAGTTTTGGATTTTGGTACCTGATGACGTCACGTGAAAACGATCTATAGGAGAATCTTGCCCGCGCTAAGAACCAATCAGATTGCAGGATTCGTTACCGAGCCCTCTTAAAAAAAATAATACAAATTATTTTAAATTGCACTTAAAATACATGAGTGCGGTTACAATTCATCAGCAGAACAAAGTCCAAGTTTGAGCCCAATTCGTTAGTCACAGTTCATGTTTGAAAACTCAACAGTGTAACCGATTCATCTGACCACACATGCAGTCATACCAATACAAAGGCGCACACGCTAACCTAAACCATATCTTTTGTTTTCATTGTCGGCCACTAATCGGTCTCAGCAACGAGCCTTCACAAGTGTTTTTCGCAAAGAAGCTGAAAGATTCTGAATAATTCAGTTTTGCTATATTGAAAAAGAAAAGAAGACAAACTTAAAAAGTCTCCACCGGAACGTTTTTCTTATTCAAAATGTCTATGCTCTGAAATCATTTGTTTTCATGTAGATGGGACAGAGCAAATAAATGTGAAGAGCGTGACACAGTCCTTTCAGGGGAAGAATTGCTCATTACATCGTTTATTATAAATTAAGCGAAAAAGAAGATGAAAAGAACTGAACTGAAGATGAAGTGAACTGATCATACACTAAAAGTGCCCTGTTCAAAACTCGATTTCCCATTGGAACATTTATCTAGGGGGCTAAACGACCCTGATAAGAGTTTCGACCAGGAGACTTTCAATTGATGTAAGCCATTCAATCATGTAAGTTTACTTACCTGAGAAATTGAACCCTATATTTACAAAGCCTTTGTAACCACGGCTTTAGTAAGTGTTGTGTTAATGGTTATGGTTTTACTTTTTCTTTTTTCTTACTTGATGCATGATAATTGATTTTCCAAGTAAAAGTCGTGGAAGATAACCTTCATTGCCATGCCGTGTGGAATAGGAACATTGTAATGACAATCCATATTGGCTGCGTAGTTGTGTGCATACCCTGGACTTTTTAGTGTGTTGTTCACCACTGAACTGCATCCTATTAAAGCAAAAAAAAACGGTTTTTTATTAAAGTGTGAAAAAAAAAAACACTTTAATCTTAGTTACAAAACTAAAAGAAGACTAACCAGTGCTGATAAAGAATCCGTACGAAGCGTCACTGCCATTATAGAAAAAGCTATTTGTGTGCTACCTTTGGTTTTTTTCAGGCTTCTTTATTCCAATTGCTTAAATTGGAAATTCACTGCGAAGATCACATATCACCTTCACCTTTGGTTTTGTTACCTCTTTTGGGTCAATTTCTAAGAAAAAAGGCTCCCACCAAGGTCGCAATGAGATTTGAATGTAATATGCAAACAAGTCATACGAAACGGAAAAGCGCGGCTTACTTATGTTCATATAAATTATTACAATGGAAAGCTCTTTGCCGGCAAATGCAAGACCGTTATACACCGGGAAGAAAAATAAATACCAAGCCAAAACTGACCAAATTCAGTCGAGCGATTAGTCAATCAGTAAATCGATCAATCACTTAAATAATTATTCACTCAGTCACTCAATTAAGCAAAAAATAATAAGTCAGTTGAAAATGTCATTCAGTCATTCAGTCAGTCAGTCAGTCAGTCAGTCAGTCAGTCAGTCAGTCATGCAGTCAGTCAATCAATCCATCCATCAACCATGCAATTGCAAAAGGAACAGCATCTTTACAAGTTGTTATGTTTTTAATAAAAACACATTTTTCCTGACTAAAAATACAATAGATAACAAATTTATAGGGCCATCTAAATCACAACATAAAGCCTCACCGACGAAAATGATTAAATGCTTTCTCACGTCAGTTCCATACTTGTTTGTGGCCACACAAGTGTAGTTGTATTCCATGTACAGCCTGATGCCTACAGCACGTGTGGAATTGACCAGCAACCTGTTGTTCCTTAATAGTGCCGTGTATATGGGAGGTGTTCCAGTCGCTAAACACCACAGTATGTTTCCTGGTATTGCTGACACAACAGGATCCCGCAAAACCAACGTGGGTGCAGCTAACAAGAAAACGGTTGGAATCGTTTGAAGTTGACGTTTATTTTTTACGCCCGCTTTCAGATTAATGAAGTCAATTAAAACAGCAAGCTTGTTTTCACGATGTCTGTCCTTCATTTTGTCAAAGAAAGTGGATCTTTTTCTGTCTACCAATGGAAATTTTTCTGACTTTCTTAAAGTCATTAATAATTCATCTGGTCAACGCAAAGGAAATCAGAACCGTGACGGTGGTTTGAAATCTGATCACTTAATTAGTATAGATTTTTAAGATTTTATTTCTCTGTTTTCTCCGTAGTTTTAGTTTCGATTGGAAGATATATATAGGCTCTTCAAAAATACTCCGCTACGCGTCGTATTTTCAACTCTCTTCTCGGTGTTTGGAAATGTGATGATAACAAACTGAAATAACAAACATTTCTATTGCACTTACCAAGTGGAATAGGAGTGAAAGATAAAAGGAATCCTCTCTTTTGGCCACTTTGGTCCGAATGAAATATCATCACTACATAGTTTCCAGTTACAGTTACTACCCTACCAGTCCTTTCACCGCAATACACACCAAACGTCTCATTGATTTCATTGGTAATCTTCAAATAGTCGTACCTAGAAAGACAGATATAAGTAAGGTATTTTATTGCTCAAATGCAACTGCTTCCTATAAGGTTGTTATTTTTTTTCTTTTGCCACGACAACTCTTCTTTAAAATAGCAAGACCCATGTCGATATATTACAATTCTAATTTGACTCCAAGACTTGGGGAAACAAAACAAAATATATCACATGGGGATTGAGGGGTGAATAAATAATTTCTTTCGCTTTATTTCCCGAAGCTCACTTGGGCTTCAATACTATACAGTGAGGACTTGATCGTACTGAAATTCTGGTGTGATCGGACGCGTTTCCAATTGTATTCCGATAATTTCTTCTACTACCAGTTGTGGAGAACGAAGAAATCCACGGCAAATGCTTTGATTAGGAAAGGAAAGGGCTACAAGTGTAAAACGGTTTTGCGTATTTGAAACTTAAGTTTACAAATTTGTCCTGTATAACCTTATAACCTGCGATCAGGCGTTCTTTTTTTTGACAAGTAGGGAGCATGCGCAAGAGCACGATGTCTGCTGGTTGATTTAACCTTACTTCAGTAAACAACGGATAATGGATCACTGTCGAGCAGCAACGTCATTGTGGCTGGATTTAATACGCATAATCGGAATAGCCAAAGTTACTTTACTTACCCGCAATTAAAACCTAACTCCACATCAAAGTAATCAAAGCTAATTTTCATTGCCATGCCATGTGGTATTAGAACTGAATAATGACAGTCGATATTAATTGGATAGTCGTTTGGATATCCAGGACTTGTTAATGTGTTGTTTGCCACCGAACCACATTGCGCTAAAGCAAAATAATGTATATAAACTTTATAATGAATATGTATATTTTATAATGAATGCATATAATTTCTAAAAATAAAAGAATAAATTAATTACATCAATAATTGACAAAGTGTAGTTTTAGGCATAATATACTACTATACTATTACCCCGCGCGAGAAATGTTCCCAGTCTTTTTTCAGAGGCAGACTGCGACCGCGCCAGGAAAGCACAAAATTAAAAAGAATACTGGATTATGGCAGTTTACGTTAATTCAGAAACGTATTTTGCAAAAACAAACAAACAAAAAAAAACACGGCTTTCTAATATGTTCCTCATTGGCCCTGTTACGTTCGCGAGATATTGTGGTAAAATTTACAGTCACCATCTGTTTCCTTACGGTGGATTGCACCTGCGAGGTAAGATTAATGCATTTTTATTCGAAAACATTTTTAAAAGTCTCCGGCTTAAGAAACAATCAAAAACGAGAAAAGAAAAGAAACGGACGCAACTGGTTGTCTTCGATCCAAACTTTTGCGAATACACGAAAAAAATAATACCTGTTTCGAAATTGCGAGATCCCTTTTCTTGCCATCAAGTGTATCATTAGTTACTTTTTGTGACAAGTATTACAATCGTTAAGTGACTAATTAAATGCTACTCGATCAGTAAAGTCTGATTGCTTGGTCACCTTGCATAGCGAGGACGCTACTTCTTTCCTTCCACATTAAAAGGAATAATAAAAAGAGCATTTTCAGTCTGTCCATAACCACTCCAATGGTTCACCTTAGCTGAGGAATATCATTCCTGTAAATAAGTATATATTATTAGACATGTTAGTGTGTAGTATCGCTGTACATTTTTACGAGTCATGCAGGGCTTCTTCGAAGGGCGTCATTTTTTTAGAAATTATATGCATAAATTTGTACTGGTTTTGCGCGTTATTTGTACTCTACGAAGCAGTGTTGGATAATAAAGATTATAATATAACTGAAAGTATCACAATATGCACAAGTACTGTAAATTTATTACTTAGATAAAGTTGTGTATACTGGAAAGGAGTGCATTACACGAGATTTATTAAATGAACTACCGAAATACTTTTATGGCAGTAACAGTCGATTTAGTTTAGAAAAATGGCCGACCTCTGTGCTTGCTAAGATAATGCTTATAAATGGTAAATAATGCATCTTTCCAAAGAAAAAATATTGGTAATATTTTTATTCCTTGCAGCGATTCATATAACTGTTTTTTTGTTTTGTATGGCAAGAAAGAAGGAATGAATGAGGTCCAATTGTCGACACGCTGCGTCTCGCTGCGTCTCGTTCACATTTAGAAATCGATGGAAATTTATTGTGTTTTAAGGTTACCGTATACTTCGCGGGTGTCTTTCGCGAAAGAAAAAATATATTTGCGCACTGTCTTTCGAACTATATATCAGTGCAAAGCTAATGAAATGCACTATTCGATAAAAATGATTTCTGTAACCGTAAGGAGAGTGTGTCCCAAAACCCCAGACTGACATCTATTTGGGCGAATTTACCGGGTATGGAATTCGACCGCACAATCAAAAATACTGCAATATATCAATCACAAGGCATTAATCTATAAAACCGTGTGAGGCTTTGCCAATATTTCTACTGGTTGCTTTGCAATTTTGATGATCAAAACCTTACTGATGCGTTCGACGAAGGAGGCCATTGCGGGAGATCAATTATATATATATATAAAAAAACGGAAATCCCTCACACCGTTTTGATGTTCGATGTCTTGGGAATCTTCGGGCCAAATTTCAAGGCAATCCATCAAATTTACATACCCGTTCGAGAGCGCACTCGCCCTTACTGCGCCATATGTCAGCTCTGTGGAAACCGCCGATGCCGACAGCCAATAGAATGGCAGGAGACCTACTGTTGAGTACCCTGAGACTACCGGTGTCGATTAGCATCTCGCGGGAAAGTAGCTGCGCGGATGACCACAGCTCTATATTAGCTTATATTACCATTCATTAGAATTTCTCGGATTTGTTGCAAAATGCCGGGCAGGAAAAAAATCTTCGAAGAAAAGGAAAACTGCAGTGTAAAATGGGGGTGACAGGCCTACACGACTACAGGCCTACACTGAACATTTGTCGTGTTATATAGTTATATAGTTTGAACCCTCTAGCTCTCTAATTTGCCACCTGTTTCGCTAGTGCGGTTTTTTCCTATTTTCCTATTTCCTATTGTACAGTACGGCCGAGAAATTTGACACTGCTTCTGACGCCATCTTTGCAAGTTTTAGTCAATATTTCTAGCGAAGAAGATATTAAGACATACATAAAATGTCGTTGAACAAAAATTTCAAAAAACAAAAACAAATCTAACGAATAGGGAATTAAAATCCAAACTCGATTATTCAGATTTTTGGATGCAAAAAGAGCATCCCGAGCTGGACTTATATCGGGAACTTTGGAAAAGGCGACTTTTAAATGGAAATGATTTTAAACGTTTTGTCAATCTGTTGACGTACTTGGAAAACCCTCGCTAAATATTTAGGTTTCATGATGTACTTAAAATGAATGCAATGTTTCTCAGTCTATTTTTATTTTATTAGCTTCGCCTTATAAATAACACAGAGAGAGCTGGTACAGGACGAAGTAACAATAATTTTGAGGCAGGGTATCTGCAACAGCAGGTTCAGTTACTGCGGGCTCAGTAAGAGTAGCTTCAGGGTTCATTCCAGAATGCCGTAGCTCTTTGCTTCGGGAACCATTGGATCCATTTCCAATTGTGTGTTTACTATTCAGCCACCCATGTAAAGTGATTTAGCTCATGATTCAGCTTATACTTCATCAAACACCTTTTGGGACGATACATAAAGCATTAAAAGTGACTTGCAAAATCTGAGGTTTTTGTCAATTAGTTCTTCGACAATTTATTGTCCCCGGCCCCGATCCGTATCTATAAGTTTTCGAAAGCTAGACAAATACGCTTTGGTAATGATGGCGGGACTTTCTTATTTGAGGTTTTGCTTGTTTGTTTAAGGTTACTGATAACCTTTTCGGGTGCCGTTCGGAAAATGTTTCGTTCGCGCGTCATTTTCGGTGGAACCATGGATAACTATATATCTATGGAAAGGTTATGAAATGTAGAATCCAAATACGTAAAAATATTGGAAATTTATCACTTTGGTTAGCGCGCGCGTGCCCTCAAACTTGAAACTATCGATGTTCGCCTCGCTGAATTACCCGCATCCGCGTTATCTCTTACAAAACTGCACTATATCAATCGGCACTTGATAGACTACCAAAGTGTGTCGGGACTTTTGCATCTTTCTATTCTTGGTTTTCATGGTACGTCATAAAATTCTGAAATCAAAATTTAATAGGCCTGCTAAACTTTCGATATCACTAGATGTAAGATGAACTAAAAATACATCTTTTTGCAAATTTCCAGCTTAGTTGTGCCCTTCGTTTTTAAAACAGAGCATTTTTAATATTCGAGTTGTCCGCCGTATGTGATGTCAAGCTGGGTGCCGTGACAAAGTTGTTTTGATTCATAAAAGGCCTTTCCTTTCCATTTTTGCAGATTGAACATTCCCAATGTACTAACTGCTGTTAATGCAAAAGTATAATAGACATGAGCCAAAAGTAGTCGCTATTAATAGCAAAATTAAGTTCCAGATGGTTTCTCTGACATCCCAGCGGCCATATTTGTGCCCCTCGGAAGGTCACAAATATGGCGTCTCAATACTGAGCTTTATAAATTTGCGTGGAACGTTTCGGCAAATAACTCGCAAACGGTGCACCGGACAGACCTGAGACTTGGACAAGCTGTTTATCTATTTATCTTCTATAATATCTGAAGCTCATAGCTTCTGTCGTTGAATGGTTTCGATTTTATTTTTTTATTGCGTGACAGTGAAAACCACCAATTGATTTCTGAGAAAATAGGCTCTAAAGTTGGCCAATAGGAAATTTTTAGTTTCGCGTCACGCAAAGAGGTGTCACAGGAAAAATATTTCGAATATTTTCAGTAAAGCCCGACACACTTCTATTAATTCATTTGAAGAGAGGTTATTCGTGGAAAAATAAACCCCGAGTTTTCGGGCAGAAAAGATTTTATTACTTTTGACACCTTGTCAACGCGGGTGTGAATGCGGCCCATGCCTCCGACCAATAAAAATTTAGCATACAGCCCCCTGATGTCGGGCGCGGTCGGAATTCGAATGCAACAAGGCAAAGGGGTAAAGGCCGTTCCAAAAAGCAGGAAGCCGCAAGTAGCGTGGAAACGCCCACAGTAGACGACTCAAAACACGCGTTGATCAACGAAATGAATTCACCCGTCCTTCCTTTATTTTACTGTGCTTACCTAACTGCTTCAACAGCTGAGATTTCTTCGCATCATCGATCGAATCTTTGTTCGCTTTCTTAGGCCCGGGCTTTTTCTTACCTTTAACCCAGAGCGAATTCTCACGTTTCCGCTTTCCTGATCGTTTCTCAACAAATTCGCCTCACATTTCTCCTCGCATGGACCACAAATAAAACACAAACTCTTCATGAACTCATTACGTAATTTGAGCATCCCCGGATGAATTCCCTCGTGAAACTCACCGGAGATCCGAAGTGTTGACATGTCATAACACCTTTGGGGATTAACTTTTTAGTCATGCAAAACATAAAATTTGCGATAACTCTGCTAGAAAAAATCGTACTAAAACAATTTTTTTAAAAAAAAAGAAAACCAGAAGAGTAGGCTATCTCATGGTAGGTTTTTGCAATTTTGCAAAATTTAACCCCGAAAAGGTTAACCTTAATGGACGAACTTGGGACGTTACTTCAAAGTAATTTTGAACCGTACCCAGTGTTCATACTTTCAAGGAAAATAACTGAACCAATTATCGTAGAAATGAATCTTTTTGGATTCACGTCTATTGAGCCACCTTTTACGCGCTTTTTTCAAACGAAGACGCCTCCCGGCGCTTAACTTGAGGCGCTTCTTTTCCCGCAGTGTGGAATATATAATTAATTTATGACTGTCAGCACTTGGGGGGCGACGTGAAATGTTGAGATTGGTCCGATCACCAATAATCAATACCCAAACCACAGCACAATCAGTAACCAATAATGGTTTCCGCAACACCAAGATACGCCCCATTTATCATGAACGCCTCGAAAAAAACGTTTTCATCACACAACAAACCGTTTTTACGTAGTACGTTAATCTATTGTTTAGTTTGAAATCACAAACAAAGGTGCTGGTTGAAAGAAAGCAAACTGATTAAAACATACACAGCATGGCTCTGACTTAGCCCTTCATTTAAACCTCACCTCGTTGAAACATTACCGATTCCATTTACTAAAATCTATTAATCGAAAGCCTGGTGTGGTATTTGAAACTCTTCTTGCAACTAAAACTAGCTAAAAAATATATGAATACTGAATTGGTAATGCTGACTAAAAACTAGTGTCATTTTTTATTACCCGGCCTCATTCGTGTTTTACTCGACAACCGAAACACACGTATGATTCACTGAGGAACTAACAAAGGTGACTCTACTGAGGCTAAAAAATGCAGACTTGACAATGACAAGCTGCAAGAAATTACATCGCCAAATTTTGTGAGGAAAAATCCATCAACATGGAACCACATACATGCTTCCAGGAAAACCTGGGAGCCGGAAATCGTTCATATAGCCCTTAAACTTGTTCTTTCGTCGCGATGTTTGTGTTAAAACTAAAAACAAAAACAAACGTCGGTCTATAAAATTAATAGGATATCAGAAAATAAAAGGATTTAGTGATGAGATTTGTTGGATAAAGCTGTAAAACCTTAAAAATGTCTGCGGATAATTTACAAGCAATTATATGAAAAAAACTTAAAACCAAGACTGTACACTTTATAACACAGCTACATCTCCGTACTCCGTACTCCGTCCTTTTACACATTAACTTTCAAATTCATAATTTCGTTTTGATATATTAACTTGAAATGAAGCACTGTGGGTAGGAATGGTGCCAGGAAAAAAATTGAGCTACACATCAAGAGAAGATAATGGCGTTGGGTGGTACACACCGCCTTGCCAAACAAGACTCAAACACCAACATCACCAAGCAGGCCTTCTAAAAGATGGAACCTCTAGAGAAAGCGAAAGGGACAGCTTGTGATGAATGACGGAAAAAGAGGGAGAGAAACTTTAACCGGTACCAGCTACATAGAGAAGCACAAGACAGTTTAAAAGGGATCTATTCCCCATCTGGGATAAAAGGGTTTAAATAAGAAAGAATTAAACTGTATTTCATGTTATCTTTTCACCAATGGTAATCCGGGAAAAAAGAAAACGAAAACAAAAAAGAGGATGTTGTGGATATTCTGGAATTGCTTATTATTCTTTCCTCCGAAACTAAGCAGACCCTTATCGACAACAACTAGCTTTGTGCTAAAGCATGAAAAGGTATTTGGTCCAAATATTCCTTAAACACATATATTATACGTCAAAGCATCCTTTAGTATTGACTATAGTCAATACTTAATAAAGGATTTACACTTTAACAGGCTTCAAAAATTGCTTTGACGTATAATATATGTGTTCAAGGAAAATTTTGGAACAAATACCTTTTCGTGCTTTAGCACTTTATTAATATTTTTCTTTTCTTCTAATTAAAGTGGCAAAATAAGGTCAAAAGGAAAACAAAGGTGTTGGTCTGAAGGACTGATTGAAAAATGCACAGCACGACTCAACTCAATTTACCTTGACTTTTTTATCTGGGTGAGAAAATTTAAATAACATATTTCCTCTAGCCACCACCTGTTTCTGAAGGCCTAAATGCATTTTTGGCAAACTCCTCTTCAAGCCAGTTTTGGCAGCTTATATCTAAAACCTACTTAATTAAGGATTTTGAAACGTCACCTAACTCACTTGAAGGAAATAGAACGTCGAATTTCAGTTCTCGATATGTCATTCTTTTACTTTTAAATGAAAATCTCCAAAACTGTAAGAAAAAAGCGATAGGTTGAGCTTGCATCTTCAAGCTCTCAAGCATAATAGAGCGTTTTGTAAACTAAACACGAAACCGCGCTTCCTAGGGAAAAAAGCGCCAAAGGAGGCTGAAAGCACTGTTTTACTCGTCATGTTTGTTCCTACCCGCAATCTGGCAGGGGAAGAACCTTCTGATGTACTGAAAGTTATCAAATCGTGTTATCTTACCTTGGAAATTCAGCTGTCAGTTACCGTCAGGTGCATGCAGACAATCTTCTCGCTAGCCCAACGGTCACACTGTACTTACGTTTGAGTAGTGTTAAGAGTTAACTTTATTTGCTTCAAATTTGTGCTAAACCGTTGTTTTATTGACTCTCACTGCAGTATCATAAGGTTTAAAAGGTAATTACTTATTAGTGCCTTATCTCAGAAGGGACTCCCATATGAAACGGGCGGGGGTATTTGTCGCCTTGCTTAAGGGTATTTAGTTAGGGTTTTGGTCTCACTTAGGGTTTACAGGAGATAACGCCAATATCTTTAGCCGTCAAGGTCTCCTCAAGTGCTACAAATGAAAAAACAAAAGAATACCGTCATATGGTGTTAGCAGTATAGACTTATCAAGCATAAATAATGGTATCTTTTAGGGGTCAAGAAAAAAAGCTTTCGCTACGCCCAGATTGGTCTCCTTTATGAATTTAAGTCAAATTTTGCGACAAGCGTCCCCTGCACTTTCCTATGAGAGTCCCTCCAGGTGCCCCCTTAATTTTATGATGTACTGTTTTTCTTTATTACTAATCATATTGGCAACATGAAGGTTATCAGAGAGAACAAAGGTGCTGGTTTAAGGAACTGATTGAAAAATGCACAGCAGGGATAAATCTAACCTTGACTCCCTTCTCTCAATGAAAAACTTAACAATTACGTTCTGTCAACACCTGTTTTCTAAACATTAGCAGTTCTGCAAACCGCGTTTCTTTAAACCGCCAACAATAGCATTAACAATGTTTCAACTGTTTCTTTTGAAAAATGAGAAGTTCACTCAGTTCGTAATACAACACACTAAAAAATATACCCCTTCCTTATAACAAAGGTACAGAAGGCTATAGTAGAATTACTCGACAATTATTTCGAAGACTATAAAAGCTATTATTCCGTTAGAAATAACAAGGTTATGTTCGATCCGGTAACAAGGACTACAGGTAACAAATTTTATAATATTTTTGCCGAGATTCTCTCGCGAAAATTTCGTGCGAAAAACTCGTTATCACAGTTTATGACACATTATTTGCACCCATTCATGGAGAAATCTGCTGTTTTATTAAAAACATGCTTATCTCCAGTGGACTATCCGGTGGTCAGTCGCATTGCTGCAATCAGACTGATGCAAAACGTGCAAACCTTTCTTGCATGCGCATTTCTTAATTCCCAGATGTATAATGTAGAGGATTAACGCTGATTGTAAAACACCGCTTTGGTGGTGGTATGGTGGACCCGTAAGTTTGTCTCTTACGCCCTCAGTTGCAAATTGCATGATCTTTTAGTGCTGTCGATATCTCAGTAAAGTGCAATATTTTTATAGGAATAGTGCAAATCTAAATCAGAGGGCATGGGGTGGAATCTCCGTTACTGACTAAGAAATGAACCACTATAATCGTCCCATTTCAGGATCCAAACAACTAGCAAAATGGATGAAAAACGGGGTTTTCTTTGCCCCCTCCTTGGGGGGGGGGGGGGGGGGGGGGCTCCCATATAAAATAGACGGTGCTGATCGTCGTCTCACTAAGGGGTGTAAAACAAGAATTTTGTTCTCAGTTACTGCCATATTGGTCTTCTTTAGGGGCTTAATTCAAATTTTCCGGCGAGCACCCCGTCCCTTTCATATGTGTGTATGGTAGTACCTCTCCCATCGGGTGTTAAATAGTGGTACCCTCCTTGAGAGAAATGTGCAAAGGCAAAATAGCTGGGTTCCTTTTTAAACTGACGTCAATTTCTCGTTCATTTGGTCATTGCCGTTGTTTTCGGAGTAGACCGAAGTATTGACCAGATCATTTTGAAGAGATTTAAGCACTTGTCGGACATCTTGAACAACCTTCTCTTCTAATTCCTGGAGTAAAGCCTTCGTTTCCATGGTTCGTCGATATTCATGTGAAGTGGACAACAGACAGTCCAACCTTTTAGAATCTGCAATAAGAATAGCATTAATGAAATATGTCTTTCTGGGAGGTGCAAATATCAAATCACTGACTTTCTTACTCACACATATAGCCCGCCTGCTACGAAGACTATCACGTACGCAATTATTCACAAAATTAATTAATGAATCAAATGAAGCAATATTAATTTTTATAAAACAATTTCGTGTCACGAAATGTGGTAAATGATTATTTTGAATAGCTAAAAGGGCCTCAAGCTTGTTGCGTTAATAGAAGCTTCCTCGACACCGGCCATGCTGCTGGTCTGAACTCTGAAATACCATAGAAACGACACCAAAAAATAATGAAAACTCAAGTGGAACAACGTGCCGCAGGCTTGTGGTTTGCAGTTTTTCGAAGGCTTCCTTTTATTACAGACTACGCCATTGGCATGGTCTATACTCTCATCAGACCATAGCTCGCCATTAATGAACACGCGAGAATTTTCTCAGTTAATTATTGTAAAAAGATGAGTACCCTTTTGCCACAACGCAAAGTTTTTGTTTTAGTTAATCCCTGAAGTAACTAAGGGCACGATCCTTCTCCGAAATGGTGCATGCACCTGACTGCGAAAAATAAAACTGAAATCAAAACAAATCCAAACGCAAGGCCAATCTCTGGAAAAAAAAAGTCATGTTAAACGCTACCTGCTCGCTGGGTTGTACACATGCGCGACCTACGGCAGATTTCCCAGGTTGCACCGGACAGCAGAAAAAATGCGAGAATCCCCAGACAGGTGAAGAGAGCTGGGTAAAACAACAAGCCTTCAGGATCAACTTGAAAAGAACTTTCATCTCTTTTCGTTGAATCACCCATGCCAGTCTAATGAGAGAAAAACGACATTAGCTGTTTTATAAGCTATCAAAAACATTTGTGTTTATATCGGGAAGGGAATGTGAGTCTTAAATGTTTTTGCTGCATACAAGAATACCGCTTGGTAAAAGCCTCTAAACATAATGACATGAACAATAAAATAATATTCAGTTGTCAAGTAAACATCACAAGTCTCAAATAGTAAGAATATTGTACCGACACAAAATGCAAAATAGCTCTAGAATATAATGTGGCACTTATAATTAGAAATTACATCTTTTTGGGGAAGCTAAATTTAATAAATGAACCAGCTCAAAGGCTTGGGGCTTGTGTTTTTTTTTTTTTGGGGGGGGGGGGGGGGGGGGAGGTTGTTTTCGGTTTGCTCTCAGATCTTTTACAGACTGCATATCATCGGTATGGCTTTTGTTTCCGTCTGAGAATTGGAAGGAAACCTTTTGTGGAGAGGTACTTCTTATCGGAATTGTATGGTTTCTCAATAACAATTGTATAACCTTGTTGTACTTTCCCAGCATGTAAAATTCAGCGTATTCATACAGCTCGGACTCTTCGGAGAAACGCAAGTTCTTCAAACAGCTGGCTAGTGAAGAGTTTTCAACGCGGGCGCCATACTCGAGGTACTCTTGGGAAATGACTTCTTGCACTTTAAATTCATTCGCTGGAAAAAGTTTCTGGTAATGGGTCAAGGTAAAGCTGTCCATGAGAGCACCTGAAGTGACCAGAAAAGAAAGGCTGCTTTTAGCAATGGAATATCAAAATCGTAAAAACTAAAAATGCTATCTTTAAAGGCTGCGTTCACACTTGGTGCCCGGGCACGGTGCCCGAGTACGATTGTTGATGGGCACTTATGTGAACGCATCTTTTTTTCAAGTACCCACGCCAGAATTCGGGCACGGTGCCCGTGTCCGAGTACAAGGTCTCGACTTTGTATTTGGGCACTTCGTGGTACTTGGGTACTTTGGTTTAGTGTGTCTGAACACGACGCTATTTTTTTGCCGGTGCTCAGGTAGTAGTGCTCGGGCACTAAGTGTGAACATGGCCTTAGAAATGACATGATGACGTTGTACCTACGGCTTCCCCACGCATTATTTTTTCTTTGATTCCTTCAATGCTTGAAACTCCTGTATAAAAATAAATGCGCAAACGATGGCAACGAAATCAAACGTTAAACAGTTATAAAATAAGATATATAAAAAGATGATCTTCATTTCAACACGGACAATTCATCGAGCTATATTACAACTATACATAATCATACATAAATAATAAAATTTTTTAATAAGCTGTACAGAGTCTGAAATATTTTATTAAAAGGCTGCTTGGCGTGCCTTTAAGTGCTTGTAGATAACACGTTTGAGTTGCCAAAGGGACTCTGCTTGCCTTCGGCGTCACATTCAGGGGGGCGAGGGAGAGAAACTGCCCTTGTGAAAGGACTTAGAAGTGCGACATAGTGGTGCCGGGCAACCGAATGTGCGCAGTCGTAATCGAGTGGTTGTTAAGTACATAGTGAAACTAGAAGAATGGTTATGAAGCTTCTTTCTTTAGTTCACATTTTGTGGCTTTGACCAGGCACAAACCACGATAGTCGTTTATTTCTGTCTGAGCAACTAACCAGTAGAAACGCCATGCATAGTGTTTAATCGCCAAAGAATAGAGTCTTCATGGTCGTTGAAATTCCAACATAACTCTTTGCTTCTTGTTTGCCCATTTGAAGTTTGCCAACTTGATACTCATTTTTTTCTATTAACAATGTAAGGGCTACTGGTGTGGGGAAAAAAAAATGAAATTTTGCAATTATATTAATTAAAAGAATCCCTGTGAATCCCAGACTGATGATTTACCATTTTTCGCTTGTTGACTGCAAACTCTAAAGGATTTTTCAATTGATATTCCACGCCTCCAAGATACTTCTCAGTGACGTGAAACATCAGGCGAGAAATCCGGCTGAAAGTGCAAAAATATCTCGGCGGCGTGAAACATCAGGCGCAAAATCCGTCTTTGCTTGTATTCTTTACGCGTGCATGCAGTGATACAAAAACATTTCCGAGAAAAAAAAAAACAGGTTTTGAGTTACGTCTTTCGTAGCAACGGCTTGACTGGCACACGATTCGCACCGTTGCCCGACACTGCTCTGTCTTCAACGAAAAGTGCCGATTTCCTATTCCATCCCGGTCACGTAGCCACTCTAGCAAAGTTCTTTTTGTAATAGTTTGTGCGCGGTAATGGAACGGTCTGGAACATTTAGTTTATTCTCAGGGTCTCTCAGGTTATTTTACGCGTTGGATATAACATGGTAGATAGCCAATGGGGCACGTAGCGCTGAGTTTGCTATAACGATCTCATATCCAACAAGGGCGAGTGGAATAGTTTTTTTATTAAAAACGCCCAAAAGAATTGCAATATTTGAGCTCCCCAGCTGTTTTCGTCGACGCGTATTGGCTACCATATCTGTGGTCAATAGTATATGAGCTCATATACCATTGCCTGTTAACCAATCAAAACTCAGGAATTGCAATATACAATTGCTAGCAGTGCCGTGTTGAATTCTGCGAAGATAATTCCGTCACTTCAAAGAAAATGCGCTATTTCCGAAAAAATAAGGTGGCGGCCCGGGGCCCCTGGGCCCCTCCCCTGGATCCGCCACTGGCTAGTTTTTTATAACATTTGATATTCCCCAGTTTAAGCTGCATCACGTGACTTGTTCAGACCAATCACGCGAGCGAAAATTGATGGATTATAGTTCTTATTACCATTTGCACTTATATGAAATCATGAATGATACTCACGTATGACATCTGCTTGACGTTGGAAGCCAGTTGTAGCTTCAATGGAGCCGAAAAGGGCAGCCACCTGCAAGACAGCGCAATATTTTTAATCTACTGTCGAAGCTATCGTTTGCGAGAATGAGCCTTCTTATCAAAGCTATTTGCCATAAAGTTTTCTACCTCAGTATCACAGTAACATAGATAAGATAAAACTTTATTAACGTGTCGATGCCACATAGCCTGGGAAAATCCCATACTAATTTGGGGACACAAATTAATAAATACTAAAAACATCTTAAAACTTTTATTTCGATAGCTTTATCAACGAACTTTGTTAAGCTATGTTGTATTATCACGCACTACACTACTTTATTAACTGAAGTGATGAATATTGCAAGACAGATTCGTTGAAATTGAGTGGTCACTTCATTGCGAGAGATTGAAAGCAAATGACAAGACCAGTTGGTCGCGTTCTCTTACGAGAACGGTTGCTTACGAGAGTTGTCATTTGCAGAGTTTGAGTGAAAATCAAACGGAATTTATAGTGATCTTAATTAGATCTCTGGTGGGAGGCGCAGTGGCCTAATGGCCTAATGGTTAGTGCGCTGGACTCCGGATCGGTGGTCCGGGTTCGAGTCCTGGCCGGGGCACTGCGTTGTGTTCTTGGGCAAGATACTTTACTCTCATAGTGCCTCTCTCCACCCAGGTGTATAAATGGGTACCGGCGAATTTACTGCTGGTGGTAACCCTGCGATGGACTAGCATCCCATCCAGGGAGGAGTAGAAATACTCCTAGTCGCTTCATGCTACGGAAACTGGGATAAGCTCCGGCCTGATGGGCCACTAGGCTCGTATGCAGACTTTACTTCGTATGCAGACTTAATTAGATCTGATCGGTCGCTAACAAGGGTGTACTTTACACTAATTTATTTTGGCTGTATTTTACTCTAAATTAATCATTTTAGTTATACACACAATTAAAAACGATATTGTCATGTTATTTAAGAAATAGGAAACATGTACCGTGTTTCTATCGAGTTATAGAAACACGAGTGGAAGTTTGGGAGAACGAGAAATGCTGTGGGAACACAGCCGACGAAAACATCGCGACGAAAAAAACGAAATACAACTTGCTTACTTTGACTATCAAAATAAATTCTCTTTGCTCGCGCCATCATCACGGCAACAGCTCTTGCTAGTGCTGTGTTTCTATCGAGTTATAGAAACACAATTTTTAACCAATCAGCGCGCGCATTTTCTTAGGACTGTTTTCTAATAAGTGTATAAGGCAAATTATATATAATGCAGACAATATAATTAAGTATAATTAGAGGACTATCGTATTATACCTTGGCTTGAGGGAGGGGGATCTCGGTATCGAGGCTGATTGTTGTCAGTGAAGCTGTCAGCATTGCAGTAAAGATAGAACACATGCAAATACCAGTTAGGATCCAGACTATCGCAAACAGCCTTCCTGAAATAGACTTTGGGCAGCGATCACCGTAGCTGAGGAAAATCAATTGTTAATTATTAGATGATCTGAAATTCTATTTTCGTATCGTTTTTTCCTGCGCAAAAAAGGAACTTTAATTTACATTAAAAATGAATTGTAATAGACCATTTCCGAGTTGTCTTTTGCCTCATTTACAAAACGAGTCCCCGAAACCATTCAAATGAAAATGAGTTTGAATGGTTTCGCACGAAGAACCGTTTTGACACAGAGGCAAAAGGTAACTAGGAAATTGCCTATTTAAAAACTCGTTTTCTGGACTAATGGCTTCAGACTGACTGACTGACTGTTTGATTGATTGATTTATTGATTGGATAATTGATTGGTTGGACTGAAACAGTTGACGTGGCATACCCAACTGTTGTCATGGATACAAAAGCCCACCAGAAACCTTCCCATGATCCTTGCATGAAGCTCATCGGAAATTCCTCTTTGTTCTTTCTGGTGTCCTGTGTGAATGATTACAAACATCTACTTAGGTCACATCAACGTTACTTAATAATATAAACCCTACTATAAAAAGTATTTAATCAAAGCTGAGGCTGAGGCTGAGGCTGAGGCTGATACTGAGATTTAGTAGGTGGGTTGGGACATTTTTGTTTGGCTTTAATTGAAAGGGAAAGTTAGTAACCCCTAATAATGTTATTATTTTTTATATATAATATTTTTTTAATGTGGACGGTATAAATGTTTAGATCCGATATGCTGTACACTTTCACTGTTTTCACATGGTTTTGTCCATGTTTCCAGTGTAAGGATAGTTCTGCGTATCTATACTTTCCTTATCGAGACGATGACATGATATTTCGAATTCTTGACCTATTAAGTTATAGTCACGCGTTCAATGTGACTGTGATCAATGGGCGGGGTTAATGGAATTGAGATGCGTGGGCGTTAGACATTTGCATTTTTCATCTTTGCAGAAGAAGGCAACAGTAGTGGTCGAAACGTCCGAAATTATACTTTTTAGCCAGTGTCAACCTTTTTAAATTGTTTTTACTACTTTTATATTTCGAATTAGTTCAGCGTATTTGATACTTCAGACAACAAAATGAGACAAAGCAGATGAAACAAAGACCACACGACTAAATTTGTTTGTCGCTATTGAGAAATGCCCTGAAGCAAGCTTAACTTTAAGCACTTTTCTCGGTCCCATGTTTTCGCGGTCGTTCGTACTGATAACGTCATCAATTGTAAGTAATGATCAGACAAGGGCACATTTTAAAAATATTCTTAAAACGCTTAAGCTGTTATATTAAAAACAAGTTATTAAATAAATTTAATTAATAAGTTATTTACCAGCATCCAAGCAACAATCCCTGCCAATACTGACAGTAAGAGCGTCAATACCAACACCGGCCAAGAGCTGAAAATGGAAGATAAAGTTTTGATGGGAAAGTTTTTCTTGTCTTCTCTCTTAACGACGAAAGCCACTCCTGTGTAGGGGAGAATCGGAACAACTTTGTGCTGAGAGCGTAGTCCACTTTCCTTGTAGTTCAGGATCACTGGGAGCGTAATATCAGAATCGCCTTCAACATACTTGATCTTAAACATTCCGGCACAGCAAAGTGAAAGCATGTTGTCCAAAAATTCTAGAACAGAAAATCGTCACCAAAAATCAGTACAGTGCTTGTTAATAATTTTGGTACCCGTTACAATCTTGAAGGCGATAGATAATTTTGTTTAAAAATGTTCGCTTTCTTTTTAGCCATCTCAGGCCGGGTTTACGCTGGTTTATTATTCCACTATTGCGCCATTTTACCATATTAGGGCAAAAGAACGCACAAAATATGCCACGTTATTACACTGTAGAATAGGGGAAAAATACGGACTGAAGCGACAAAATGGCCAAACTGAACTTTAATTTTTAGTGGAATAATAAATCCCTTATTCGACGGTTTAACATATAATACGAGCGGACATTTTGCTAATTGCTTGCATTTTTCCTCGCCCCTTCGGGGCTCGGAAAAATACTACGCAACTCGCAAAATATCCGCGCGTATTATATGCTGAACCATCGAATAAGGTGTATTGATTACGCTAGCCGGGCTATGCTTTGGACCACTTCCAAACGGATCTAAAATGGAATCGGTCCAAAAGTAGGCCTTCTGTATACACGGGACTGTTCAGAAACCGGTGCGGAATGGATCCAAACGCGTACGGATCCAAACTGGACCTTCTGTTTTGCAGGTCCAGCTTTGGATTCAATTGGAACCCAAAGATATCTACCTACAGAAATGGTTGATTGACCACTCTTGCACAAGAGAAATTGAACCCGATCAACTTGGTTGGTCCTGGCTAATCTGGTTAATCTGCTTTCGAACAACCCGGCCCATGCCAACAAATCGAGAATACTGAAGTAATTTATACAACTGAATGTTTTGTATTAAAGACTTAAATTATGTCGCAAAAAAAAAAAAAAAACTAAGGCGTGCGTATAACAACAACTTGTCGCAAAAATAGCCGCGATGATTCAGTCGAAAATACGAACAGCTCATCCGAGCTTACTTTAGCGGAGTTAAAATGTCATTTTATTAGCGTCAAACACAGGAAGGAAACTTGCTGAAAAATTAATGTTAAAATTATGCAGACGAATAGGCATGCTAGCTGCGAGTTTGGCAATTATATTTTTGGAATTAGCTTTTTGCAGTTCACCAAATTAATGAAAGTTAAAATTATGTGCCATGGCGTTCATAGTATGTTTTTTCACGAAAGTACAAGGGCTGGCTTAGCTGTGCAAAGCTGCTGAAAATGTTAAATTACAGTATTTTTGCCAATTGAAAATTTATGTATAAATATTTAATGTCTCACAGGCGTAATTCTTAGGGCTGCTCAGGCTTGCATTTATTGCATGCAGAGGAAGTGTGAATACAAATCTAATACCTAATAGCGGCCTCTCGAGTAACTGTAAAAAAGTGCTCACATTTTTTAGGTTTTTTGATTACTTATGCTGTCTGAATAACTACATATATTTAGGCCCTTTAGAAAAGGAACACAGACAAACTGAGGTACGTATATAAATAATTAATCCCTGTAACCTCAAGTTAAGACTATCCCGTGTTACATTTTTTTTTCCTTTTCGTTTTCGTCGCTTTTATCCCAGCAGTATGTCAGTACCCGCCACTATTTGTCAATCTATGTGTCTATCGATGCGTTTAATGTATAAAACGTAACACCTTTTGTAATTTTAATAAAAACCAATAAAATAGAAACGCGTATAATTATATTCAATGTCTTACAAGCTAACCGATCTTATATATTATTAAAGTGATAGAAATAGATTTTTAATTCTTTGAGTTAAAACTTACGCGGAAAGAGTCCGTCGTAGAAGGTTTTTGATCCATTGTTATATTTAATAACATGAGGCTCTCTGCAAAGTTGCTCGTTCCACTCGACTTTAATAATACTTGAACACGCGACCAAACTAGATTCGTCATCTTCGAGGAATTCTGCTTCATCTGTGAAGTTTTCTGCTGCGGTCGAGTTCAATTGTAGCATCATCCATAAAGAAAGTAATCGGACTAACCAAGGGACCATGGTCTTGCCTGAAACACAAGAGAACTGTGGTATAAATATTGTTCTAGCTCAAATATTATAATAAAAAATTAATTGTTAGTGCAGTGCATACTTACGTTATTTTTAAACTTGGTACTTTTAACTTAGCCGAGGAGGAAACTCAGTTTAGCTCGATCGATGCGAGATCTAGAAGAGCTAAATCCGCTTTTTAACTGCTATTGATTCAAAAATCCGTTACCGTTTACCCAATCCACATCGGACTAGCAAAGCTTAGAAAATTCAAGCAACTTTTATATATATGAAAATGAAAGCAATGGCAGGGTGTCTTGACAATATTATATTAGCTTGAGTATCTAACAATGACACAGGGACAATAAAGCTGTGTTCAGACCCATTGTTTCCCAAGAGGAAAGAAAGATAACGAATAGCTAATTTGGCTTGGAGATCGATGTTTATGTATGACTGCTTTTGTTTCTACCAAATAACATTTTTCTTTTATGATAAAGTTAGCTCTGATCATTTTTGACTATTAAACTGAGCCGAATGGACTCACTAGAAATTTGTGGAGAGTAAAAAGTAGAGTAAAAAGTATTTTTACTTCAGCTTGATCACCAGATAAGCTTAATGGCCTACCCTTTTAAATGTTATTCTTAATTAAAATCTCACTTTTACATGTAGTAAAATTGAGAGATATGACTGAGCTATTTGCGACTAGTGGTTTAAACTGACTGATAAAGCGAAAGCCAGAACCATTAAATAGTCAACTTAGTTGAGCTGTTATATTAATTGATAGTTGCCTTGAGAGAAACCTTTTAAGTTCTATCCAGTGGCGCAGGATAGCGCAAAAATATATTTTATTCCAGGCAGAATAATTTCGAACCAGGTGAACGGTTATTCTCAATTTTTAACGACGATCAATACCAAAACCTGTCTACGAAAAGAACTGATCCCGAAGCAGAAAAACCAAATTATAAGCAATAATTTTATGCGGCTGGTTCAGAGTAAAGACTGAACGATATAAAAAAGTAGTGCTCAATTATATTCCTATCGCCAAATATCCTATTTTCGCAAACAGTTTTAGCGATGACGGCACACTGAGCTTTGATTGCTTTGTTTTTCGTCTGAAAAACAAACTAGACGCTCAACTTACAATAGCCAAAGCAAACAATTCGCTTCGTAAAAGGTGAAGAGCGGCAGGTCTATAAAAAATAGATTGCATTTTTTTTTTCACCGCCCGCGAGACTCAGACAGCTGTATATTCTCTTGTGTGGCTATTTCCATTCATTTCCTTTATTTTGTCTTATTTTGTTTACAGGCCCCTCTGGGTAAATATGCCTGCATTTTAGTAGTTAACTTGTTTGTTAGCTATAAATTTGTAAACGATATAAAGCAATCAACATCATCGAAATGAAATCATAATGCAGCGTCGACATTTTTGTTTGTAAACAACGTAATGTTAGTGTAGCTTAAAACGATGTAATGTAGTCTAGTGTAGCTTAATGCCATTTATGAAGTAACCTCAGATACTAGGCGCACTCTGATTGGTCAAAAATGTCAAAAACCTATGTTCTATTGTTCCGGTAAACTCCCACTACCCGACAAGGCAGTCCCACGCTCGACCCGTAAGGACGAATAATTAACGTTAGGTTAATGTCTTGTTTTGGTCTATCTGATGATAAAAACAGAGGATATGATTCTCATAAATGATCATAATAAATATTTACTGAAGGTGGTTCACTACAATGAATTTTGCCACCCACCGCAGTTGAAGCGAAAGAACTAAGCGTATAGCTAAAGGAAAATAAAACAAAGCAAAACGCTGAAACAATCATGTGAGAAGGAACACAATAAACAGTTACGCTTTCACCGGGCTGGAATAAACTTAATGACATGGATGTCTTTTCATTCAACACTTACTAGAAAGCCTTATTTGAAAGAAATAAACTACCTCAAATTGATGGCGATGAAATTAAAGCTTACTTGAATTATCTAGATGTCAGAAACTCACGCTGTTTCCTTGTGCGCACTTGAATGAATTCTAGTTTTATGCAATTTCAGTGCTTTATGTAAAGTCTGTCATTCGGTGAAAACGAAAAATTACGTAACAAATAAGTTCGAAAAAAAATTTCCGAAGCAGTGTTTTGCAACTAACCTTTATTCTAAATAACTTCGGCAGTCTGTGAGGTTTGTGAACTTTCCGTGCAGTCCTTTGCTGTCGCGATGAATAACTACGGCCGCAGTATGCTAATTTTCCTCGTAAAAGCAAATTTAAATCGTTGAATTCATTTTCTTCCGTTAAACGTTTGCCTTTTCCTTTTCCTTTCTTATGACTTTTACAGCTTTAAACGGACTTTTAAATGTTTTCTTCGCGTCGGTTCGTGGATTTTGGTGTGAACAGTTAAAAAACGTTTTCCATAGTTAGTTCATAAAAAAAATAGACCACACTTTCTAGGGGTTTACCGGCGCAATAACCCCCCATGAAATCAAGCTTTTCTCGTGTTCTCCCAACATCCCCTAGAAAGTGTGGTAATTGCTTAAGCAGTGCTGCGTTGTTTTAGTAAACCTGAAATCGGAAATGAGTGACAGCAACTGCCTGTGTCCATATGTTATTATAGTTTTCACGAAAAAAAGCGTAGAAGGTCGCTCCTGAGGCGCAAACTTCCCTTTGCTCTAAGTGGATGGATGTTCGGATGTGGCATTGGAAATTTAAGGTGGCTCTGAAACCGCTAGGTAGAATTTTTTTAATTTCCAAAACGTTCTATCTTAACATGGTGACCATTACTCAATAATAAAAAATGGGGGTCACTTGAAGGGAAAATTAAGGGTGTTTTAACAGGTTAAACTGTTGCTATGGTAACCAGTGACGTGAAAATGACTGCAACTTGTTGAGTAATGATTGGACATTTGTTTGATATCATTATTGTAGCAGCAACTGATAAAT
This sequence comes from Meandrina meandrites, assembly GCA_963693305.1. Classification (NCBI taxonomy): domain Eukaryota; kingdom Metazoa; phylum Cnidaria; class Anthozoa; order Scleractinia; family Meandrinidae; genus Meandrina; species Meandrina meandrites. The sequence goes on along the minus strand of OY855912.1, from coordinate 21,774,181 downwards.
ATTTGTAGTACTGACCCATCAAAGTTTAAGAGCTGGAAAGTGTTGGAAAACCGTTGTGAGCCTCCTTAAATGCTATTTTTACACAAAGATGAAATAAACGTTAGTGCATTTTGTTTAATACAACAAATGTTTTTGCATCTTTGTGAATTCATATTTGCGTAGTGCGCGAAAACATAAGATTTTTGTTTATTCTTGGTTTTCACGTGACGTCATCAAAATTCTAAAATCCAGAATCGCAAGACCCCTGAGTTTTTATCCTTTACTGGCTATTAGACATCCTTAATATATATCTTGTTGAAGGTTTTTAGCTCGATAGCAGCCCCCGCCTTTAAGATAGACCATTTTGAATTTCGGAATTTCACGCCACATGACATCAAGGTGGCCGCCAGAAGGCTGTCACGTATGCTTCAAAATAATGCTTTATCCTACGATTTTTAACAATCTGAACAGTTGAGGTTTTGTGAGAAGTGTTTATGTGAATGCTTACTTGTTCATGAGAGTGATATAACTGCCTTATATAGCAGAAGTGAATTCCAGATGTTTTCATTGATTTCCGGCCGCCATGTTGGTGTCCAACTGCATGGGCAACAACATGGCGTTTCCATACAGAGCCCTGTAAATTTGTGTGGAACATTTTGCCGGATAACGCGAGTACGGAATACCGTACAAACCCGAGACTTGGACAAACAGAATATCTGGTAATTTTCTACAACCTGTAATATTCTTGAGTTTTTTCACTCAATAGTTTTGGATTTACTTTTTTGTGACGTGACAGTGAAAACCAGCAATACACCAACTGGAAAAGGAAAATCATGCAGTAAGTTAAGTTTCGCTTTTTGGAAGAGAAAAATTGCAGAAATCACAGGTATAACAGCAAAATTAATACTCAGAGAATAGCCGAGGCTGGCGGTTCATGCAGCTGACGAACAGTTGTGCCCAAAGTTAATTTTGAAAGAAACGTTTCAAAATGCGCTCGTTGAAAACTTGTAGCTTAGATGCAAATTTGTCGCTATGTTAAGAACTGACAGTGGGAAATCCGGAGTCGAATAAAGCAAAAAGCTTGTACACAAGAGCGAAAATCTTTATTGACCAACCAAGAGCGCTCCCTCAGTAATGAGTTTTTTTAATGCAACTTGAAACCCAGCGGCAAAAGAAAGGACTCGAACAAATGAAAAGCACCTCTAAACCATGTGGCAGAAATTAATAATTCTGAATCAAGCGTACAAAAATAGAGATTATGTCTTGAAAAATCAAACGCCTGACACTAGGAAGTCGTTTAATAAGTATCGGGTATCCCAAGGTGAACTGAAGTCGCCAAGCACAACTGTGCACACGGATCAATTGTTACAAATAGACACAGGACAAATGAAGTCCATGGCCAAATTCAACGCAACTTATCAGTAAGACACTACCTCTCTGGAACCACTATATTCATTCGCCTTCTGTAAACACTACCTCTATTGTTATTCAGGGATAGGGGCATTGTTATGATCTGTCATCTATTGTTTTAAGAACCAATGAAGTAAGTCGTTCCGAAAGGTAGTGGGCGACCCCAACTTATCGAGGCCTTTTGGGCCAACATTATATACTTCATTTTAAAGGTTGTGTAGGGTAGGTAGATCGATACAAGACACGCTATTTCAGTGATCCGTTTTTTGGAGAAAAAGGCTGGAGCCCACGTAGCTTGCAATCTATAATCTTTGTTTCGAATTTTAGCAGAAAGATGAAAGTCCTGAAATTTATAATTGCACTGTTTGTTAAACAAACTTGCTATGGAGGTAGTTAAATTCAATGAGCGCCGTGTGCTTTCATGAATACAGTAGTTTATTTCAGTTATATTGCAGAATAGGATAAAATATTAAATGCGAATGCAATTATTTGGCTCACAGTTCCGTTCCTAATTAAAATTTTAATTCTTTACAATTCGGTTTTCTTTGAAATTACACCCCTTGAAGTATATTGCTATTTCGAAATTTTAATTACTGTCGCCAATATTAAAGTTTGTCCGGTTACTTAGTCTATATGTTGCAGGTGAGAACTCAGTTAATGTCAACGCACAAAATTAAAATACAGAGTTATACGTACAACATTCTTTAAAGCTGAAAGCAATTTTAATTGTCTCGTAATGGCAATTTTAATTTTAAATGTAGAATATTAAAATATTCCACCTGCAGACTGAGCGCCTACGTCTCTTTATTTAACATTGATAGAAACATGCTGATTACATTTAGCCTCTGCTTAAGGAAGTCTCATATGAAAAGAAAAAATAAAATCTATGAATATTTGACTAAAGCACAAGAAGACAGAGAGTGTAAAAGTAAAATAAACACATAAATAGAGTACTTATTCTTTACAAAAGATGTGCAGCGTAGTGAATGTAGTACAGGTCAAGGTTGCCTTATTTCATCAAAGGCCAAAAAAGGCTAAAACAATGTTTTCGCTTAAGTTGTTAAAACTCCACGAATATCAAGTAGATATTGACGGTGAAATCGAACATGAGAATTTTTGCCGGAAGTAAGGTGTGAATGAGAAGTGACAGCTTTCAGCGCTATTTTTTCTCAAAATATATTATATTGTGGAGCAATCGAGAAGCCTATAAAAAAAGGCAACTAAACTGGAATTTGTTCAGTTTTCGATTTGAAGACGTGGTGTACGCCAAGATTAGTAAGATTAACACATTATCGAACGTGTTGGAAACTTCTAAAAATTCCAAAACTTTCGCGGTTACTGCAGCAACTCGTACCATTCGGTCTCCTTTCAGTTCAGAAGATACTGTTTATATGTTTTCCGGTTGGACATGAAAACCCAATCATGGTTGATAGGCGCACGGCTTTCTGGAAAGTACATTGTTTTTATAAGAGCCCTTTTATAAAAACGTCGAGGCTGAGAAGACCAAAATTTAAGAACACGTTAAGAACGTAACAAAGGCTGAAATTTGAATTTTATTTTTTCCTGCTAGTTGTGAGTAACAAATATATATGTACCAGAAACTTACAAGATATTGAAACGTGTAACGCGCGCGCTTACAGCGTTTGAATATTCAGTTTTACAAGGTACCATATTTGGAAACACGAAGAGTGTGAACGCGAATAATTTACCATTTATACACGTAACGATACACGCAGCAACATTTTGTGGTTAAGTTACTCGAAGTCCAACCTAAATGCCATAAATTTCTTACAGAAACTAAAGAAATTCATCAAGTGTATCAAAATGAACTTTTCCAGACTACTGAATGACGATGAAATGGAAGAATTTAACCGAAATTAACTTAAATCAATCAAGCTTGGTCAAAAACAAGATTACGCCATTTAGTGCGAGCTAGCGCGCGCTGTGAATTTAATCTAAATATTGCAATTTTGATCGGTTGATTTTTTCTCGTGATTTTCCAAATATGTACTTACGAGAAACGAATGTGCAAACGCTTTGTATAATACGAATCATAGGGAGTGACGCGTTCCAACCCTGAGTTTCTGTATGTACTTAATGAAGCAATCTATATTCAAATCCAGCCTGCGGGAACCACTTCTCGGTCTGCCATCACCCGTGAACATGTTTATATCGGCTACGAGGGAATTTCCTGCGATACCACTTGATTTTTAAAATTTGTTGACAAATAAAAACATTTTAAGAAAATTTTAGGCTCAAATCTTTGAAACAATTAAGAACGTTCAGCCTCGGACGAAAATTAGACATTACTTCTTATAGAAAAGAGTAAAAAATATCTTTCAAAAATCTCTTTCAATCAGAACTTTAAAAATGCGACTAAGACGTTTGCGTGCATTCAAGCAAAATTTGTAGCTTTGTGAAAATAAGTACTATTATCTTCTTGTAGACAATTTTATCACTTTCGATTTGATGTTCGGTTTAAGTTGTCTTTTATGTAATCCAGACGCGTCACCTACATTAAACTGGAAACACCCCGAAAAGAATATATTAAACAGTTTATAACATCAACATAGTGCCCCCTGTCTCCAAAAACCTTCATTTTAAACACAGCTCCTTCTAATTCTTGTTAAATCAATGTGCAATTCTGTGTTGCAATATATATATATAAAATACTGTTATGTAAATTTGACGTAAATATTATTTAAATGAAATTGAGAAGCTTTTATATCTATTTACGTACATCAAAAACAAACACCTGTCAGTTTTCAACGCCATAGATTATCTCGCTGCAGCAGATTTTGAGTAGTTTTTATACGTTTCGTTTATTTGCTGCTGGACAAGACAGCTATATTGCAATAAGTTCAGCTGAGACAACTCAGCTCATTTCACAATGAATGATGCAATAAAAGTACTAGTAAGAAATTGGGTAAAACTGATCTTTATTTAAATTCCATGTTTTGAACGGTCCAACTTTTAGTTCACCAAGAATGTGCTTTATTCATCCGTTCAAAATTACTGAAAAGACAGGGTATGTCTCAAAATTAAAAATAAAGTGTAATCTTCGACTTTTTCGTATCTAATGTACATAAACCTTTAACTGCCGTGTTAACATATAGACAAGCTGGCAACTTACCTTTTTGTAGAGTCCACCCTCAATGAAGATACCCGGCAAGAACAGAACTGAAGGAACCTTTAAAGACCTCTTCCCGCACGCAGGCTAGGCTGAATTACAGTAGACCGTCGCCTTCAATAGAGATTGCAAACAACAGCACAGCGGTACGTTAAGCAGCTTATAAGGTCTGAGCAGTTATTATAATTATAATTTATTCAGCAGGCACATTTAAGGGAAGAAACTGGAAAATTTAACACGCTGAAAGCGGCTGTCATTTCAGTTATAAGCGCATATAATCAAAAATAAAAGAAGCGGGCACACTCAAAACATAAGTTACGAAGAAATTCGGTTCATGGTCCGGGAGTAAAAAATACGCTTGGCCAAATAATGACTGACATTTTCAAAAGGTGTTGGACTTTCACAGATTTATACTCTTTATTTCATCTTGCAGGTGTGGTTGCAAAGCCAATTTTTGCCATCACCATGGTGATGGAAATTTTAACCTAATGTAAAAATACACAAGTTATATTAAGTGGTGAAGCCATTAAATGTCAGCTAAAATGAATAAAGTTTAAGTACTTGTATCCAGCATGGCTTAAATAAACAGAAACGAACCAGTCCAAAATCCAAGCAGCTGCAGCAATCAATGTATCGAGGCTTTTTTCAACAAGCGGAAAGCATTCGCTCCAGCATGGCTTTTTTCTAACTGCACATTCATATTCATACGACAAGCTTCAATGCTGATAAACAAATAATTTGTGGCTAGCAAACTAAGTCGTCCTTTGTGCAGACAAGAGACGAAGACTCTCAATAGCACAGCGGTAAGTTAGGCACCCATTTACCCTGCAAGAAATTAACTAATTCCACATGTGTAAGGCAAAATTAATGTGCGGCACCCTCGTGCAATGAAAAACAATTGTATGAAAGGAACCTTTATAATCTCTCAGCATTAAGTGTTGTATGCTAGACCAAACAAAATTGAAAGAAAGTCCTTCAAAAAAATTAAAATTAACAAAAATACTGTGGTAGAAAGCTTTCCAAAATTTATAAGTTCTTAGAAAAGAAATTATTTGCCTTTCCTCCGATTAGTACTGATTGAGAATTCGCTTTTGATTTGGGTACCCTTTAAATCGATCAATGCCAGGCATCCTGTTGCTGTTTAGTGCACATGACCCATTGCGTCAAGCAGGCCTCAAGATCATCCTTCGCTGATAGAATATGTAGCTAGGCATTACAGCTACGTGTATTGTACAGTTGGTAGAACATCGTGCAGGTATCGCGGAGTTCACGGGTTAGAATCTCGCTAAATGTTTTCAGGCTTTTTTACTTCCAATTATTTAAATTAGAAAATTTACTGCTAAGACCCTTTCTTACTTGCATTCACATTCGCACTTCACATATGAATCATTTCATATACTTCACATCAATGCCTTTATTGTTATAGCAATTAACATTCTGTAAACTGGTTCTGGTTTAGAAAAGAAAGTATGATTCATGTTCCACACGCGAGCCAAACAAATTTCCAAATTATTAACAAAATGCAAATTACTTTTTGAAAGATGTTTTTGAAAGCCAGATAATAAGGCCGGAAAAAGTTGATATTAAAGATGTAAAAACTACAGATGATAAAGATACATTTCTAATTTAGTGATGTTAACTAAACAGACTATTTCTTTATTTCTGACAAGGACACACACTCAAGCAAAAATAAAAAGCGACTTAAGCGTTCAATACCTAAAACGGAGGATCGAAGGGGTTCTTGTTACTTCAACACTCATCCTGCCATCACACTTTCTTGATCATTCTTGTTACAGATAAAGAAAAATCGTTCTTTGCATTTATCAAATAAATCGGACGACACATGCTAGGTTTCAACAGTTAATGGCCTAGACTGGTTCGAAGGTATTAATATCCCGGCCTGACCAATCGATGAAAATCGAGGATCGGAAATCAGTCGATCAACCGATATCAATCGATGATGGTTAGTTAATTGATATCGATTGGCCATGGTTTCGGCCAATCGATGGCCAATCAATAGTCACAAATAAAATTTCCTTAAGGAAGGTGCCTCCTATTGCTACTGCGCACAAGTTCTGCGCATCACACAACGCATTAATCGCACTAGACACGCGCGCTAAGGGAATTTACTCTCAAAATGACGAGTTCAACTGCGTGACCAAGTGCGCAACTAAAACGCAAGAAAATATTTGCCCCGACGAAAACCAGCTAATGGACATATTTTAAACCAGGAACAGCGAAAGAGCAACATATCAGTAACCACTTAACGCTTGACGAAAAAAATGGCTCACATTTCACAGTCTGAAACAAATAGCGTATCGATCGAACGTTACCCGAAAACTGCTAACTGTGTATGGCTTAGTGCAGACGTGAAAAATTGTGGGAGAGGCAAATATGTAACTCGCTAGGGAGGGGATATGAAAAATGTAACAGAACCCAAAAGCGATTCCATAGAACTTTAAAACAACTCGCATAACTTTTAAAAACGCGTGGTGACCCCTAATTTTTATTTTATAAAATGGACTGGTAATTCTGTAGAGCACATGATTAATTTGTCATTTAGTGCAAAAACTGTTTAGGCTGTTCAACTGAGAGAGCTGTTAGAGTCAAAAATTGCTCAAATGCAATCATGTTGTTAATGCGGTATGTGGTCGCCATATACCGCAAGAAACATTGATAAGCTTGAACGCATACAGCGGAGGGGAACAAAATTTATTCCCGGAAAACGGAATTTTACCTATGAAGAGCGCCTGAAATGTCTTAATCTGCTTTCGCTTGAAAAGAGGCGATATCTTTTTGACGTCACATTTTTGTATAAGGCTTTAAATGGATACTTGAATGTGGATGTATTTCCGTCTCTGAACTTTTATTTTCAAGATGATGTGCATAGGTTTAGACATGTTGATGACTACACCTGGAAGACAAATTTTTGCCAGAACGACTAATTTTAAATACACTTATTTTGATAGAATTGTTGAGATGTGGAATGCAATACCTTTAGATATAAGATTATCTCCTAGTTGTGCAGTTTTTAAGTCGGGAGTGAAGAAGTTTTTAATATAAGTGAGTAATGAATATTTGATTTAATTTTTTTTATTGTTTTTGATGATTACTTATTGAGATTTGCTACATGGTGATCTGTCTCGCATGGAGTGTTCCACTCTTTTACAGATTATCCTTATGGCTTTGCTTGTTTGTGTATGCATTTTTAGACTTTCTTCTTTTATTGCCATTAAATTGTAATAAATAAATAAATAAATAAATAAATAAAAACGTGGATCACGCAGTTTCACAAATAGACCAAATTCAAAGGAAACTTGTAAAGAAATTTTATTTCCTTTTATTTTTTTTTTATGAAAATGCCACGACAGCACTTTTTTTTTCAAGATTTCAAACCGTATTATCTCGAAAATTTGCGTGGCTGCCCCAATTTTATTTTTGGATTTTAATGGCCCTTGGTAACATCTACTTTTTGAATAGTCATCAGCTGGGCAAAAATACCTCGCTATTAGTAGGTCCTTAATTCCTTAATTATATCGATTGCTATCAATTGTCATCGATATTTCACAGCCGTACATGGGCATCCCCAGGATATCCGGATTTAGATTTACGCAATCCTGGAACGACTGATCGCGAGCACATGATGTCAGAAGAGCGGCCGCGGGCTGAAGAAAGAGATGTGACACTCATTACAGACTTTGACGGACGAGGTCGTTCTTACTCGTCAAATAGACGAGGAAATGAACATTCTTCCAGAGAAAATATCCGTGCTTTCCTTTTTCGATATCCCGTTTACTTCTTCGATGCGAAGAAAGATCGATTGTGGTATTTGCTTGTTCTACCTAGACCAAGCCACTTATTTCCAAGTTATTTATTTTTTTCTGAAGCATCTCAGTGGTCCGGAATCCTAAATCCTCGAATCTGATTGGCTAATTCCGCGCGCTCCAGCGGTCCGGATTTTCCCATCCGGACTCGCGTACGGACCGCTCCGAGTTTTCCAGGACAGTTTTTCATTTCGTAGCGAGACGAACGAAGAACCCATGAAAGTTTTGCTCTCAAAATCAGCAAAATTAATGTAGATGCTCACCACCCGTTGTAAATGTGAAAGGAGAAATTAGCAGTGGAATTAAAGGCCTTGAAGTTCTCCAAAAGGCGAGTACTCATTCTCTTTATTGACAAAATCAAATTGTTCTAGTTTTATGGCGGTAGTTTGTCGATCGTTGTTTGTGCATTCGCACTGATTTTCACGCCATTTATACACTTAACTGCAGGTCGCCGGCTTACATACATACCCGATTGATTCTTTCAAAAGTTAAATTAGTAACGGAATTAAAGGCCTTGAAGTTCTCCAATAGGCGGGTATTCTTTGTAGTCATTGTCAAGTTATAGTTTAATAGCACTAATAGCCGTAGTTTGTCGATCGTTGTTTGTGCATTCGCACTGATTTTCACGCCGTAATGCGTTTTACTGCAAGTCGCTGGTTTACAGACTCGATTTATCCTTTCAAACGCTTTGCCTTTCTGCTACTTTTCCCCAAACCCGAATACTGCTTATCACTATTCAAGAAAATGAGATGTTTAATTTGATAAAAAACAGTCAATTCTCGCAAAATTGTGCAGTGTGCAGGCGACCAAACTACACACTCAGTTAAGTCAGTTAAGCTTCATTCAATTTCACCTTCGTGACTCGCGGTTTTTTTATGCTCTCTTTTACTGCTTCATTGTGCATTTTTATTATAAAGTTACTTTTCTCTTTTTTTTCTGATGACCTTTTTCGTGAGTACTGTTCACTTTAGCGAATATATTTTGTTTGGCGGTACACAAATCATTCTTCACTCTTGCCGTTAAGCTTAGCGATCGATTCAACATTGGATGCGCGCGTATAATACAAACACATTTTGCAAGATAATCTTTTTAGTTTTTTTTTACCAAGTAGGAAAAACATAAATAAGTTATTTACCGGCTTTGGGTCGGTCCGTATCGTGAAAAACTGTGACCTCGGCCTTGAAAATGCTGCCCTCGGCCTGCGGCCTCGGGCAGCATTTTCAAGACCTCGGTCACAGTTTTTCACGATACGGACCTCCCAGCCGGCAAATAACACATATATTTCTTTGGCTGGTTTAGCTTACGTCATATTGGACATGCACATAACATAACTTTTGCGGTTGTATTTCTGAAGCGAACTATTCGCTAGTGTAAACATTGCCCCTTTTCTTAACGTTGTTTTTGCTGCATGACAGACATAACATAAAATCACGAGAATGAATAAATGACGTATTGATCGCTTTAAGAGTCACTGAGTTGATGTAATAACACCCATATTGAACCGAACCGAATAAAAAACGATCGATGATAATCGATAAAAATCGATGACAGCCGATGAAAATCGATCATGTTAAAACTCAGACAAGTCATCGATTGCTCATCGATTTCCAATAGCAATCGATTGATTGGCATCGATTGATATCGAATATCATCGATTATTGGTTTCATCAATTGGTCACGACGGGTAATATTTTCGTCACTTCCTCAAACTCATTAATAATTCCTATTGTCATTAGCCTACCAGAATGGCCCATTCTGGTCAGAAACCCAATAAAAAACGAGTTGAAAACTACACGTATTTGGAAAGTATTTCAAACCCGTGTGTAAAATGTTTCTCAATCTGCTTATTCATAAACCAACGCAACAACAACATTCACAAAAAAGCCTTTTAACGACAATTCTTGGCAGTCTTGCGGACAAAAAAAAATTCAGAATAATCATTAATTTAACATTATATTTCATTATTTAACTGAAATTTGACTGCTTTCTCGTTTGTTACTATCTAACCTTTAAGGTTTGCATTTGAAAATCGTTATCTTTGAACAAGCCACGTGGTTCCAACGTTGGCACTTTCAACTTCCACACTCCTTCCCATTTTAAAAAAAAAAAAAAAAAACAAAAACATTAAGCTACTCATTTGTTTTTTGGGGTAGACCCTGGTTTGGCTATTTCCATGCAAAATTCTAAGGCCCTTTTTACCGGCAGGAAGCTAAGGGTAACCCTATAGTTCTGGGGTTACCCTAGCAGGAGAGTTAAAGATAGCCCGGGACTACAAGCGAAATTTTACAGGTAGCTATATATAGATTATCCCACCACCCGGAACTACTTTTTGTTCTTGGTAACCGAACGTGGTTACCAAGCATCGAAAACAACCTTTAAAAGGTCTGAAACTAATAAAAGTTGTCCCGGGTAGTCGAGTTGTCCCTAGCAGAGCGTCTACAAGGAAGCTAGGATTACCCTGGCGCCAGGGTAACCCAAGCACTCAGCTAGGGTTACACTAGTGCTAGGGTAACCCTAGCTGCCTTGTAAACACGTCCTTGAGAAAACGAAAGGTGCAAGTGCTAGGGTAATCCTCTTACTAGGGTAACCCTAGCACTACGGTAACCCCACCCTCCTTGTAAACAGGGCCTAAATTCTTGGTTCTGCCTTTGCTGTTTGAATCTTTCGCCATGACGAAGTAAAGTACCTTGCAAAGTGTTCGCTTCAATCAAACAAGCACGAGCCGGTTAGATATTCAATCAATACAATTGTGTTGGTGTCAAATAGCTACGACAAAGCCAACAATTGGATAACCTGGCAAGTACTTGGCAAACAAATATAACAAACAAAAAACTGTCTGATTAGGCCCTGCTAATTACATAGAAAATTTCTTATTAAATTTGTTAGAAATGTAAACAATAAAAGCACTTGGCCTGTGGCCTCGTGCTTTCACCTGCTTTCTCGTGCTTGGAAACCCAATACCCTCGATTTTCAAATACTACCATGAACGCTCGCATAATTCCTACAAAATAAAAGGCTGATATCTTTAATAGTATTTCGTTTAAGAACTCGCCATTTAAACTGAACAGAGCTTGTTCAGTGATAGATTGATTTCATCAATAAAAATGGCGCAAATACAACTGTGTAACTATAGATACAAAATTGTAGAATCTATTAAAATTTAGCCATTTCGGAGGATCAGCTACTTAAACAAATATTTATCGATATTTCGTCGCCTAAATAAAGAAATTCTCATTTGGTTTTCGTTTAAATAATACATGTTACCTGCATTTAAGACAATTTTATACGATTTTTTTGAATTGTAAATATTGACGTACAAACAAGTCAAAACAAGAAGGAGTGAAATATATATATTTTAATATGCGATTTATTATCCAACTGCGCTATTTTACTCGTTCGAATTCGCATTTTTTTATTATTTCATTGAGTATGTTGAGATCACGAACGCGTGATTTTAGATTCGTGAACGAATATTTTCGCCGGTTTCGTTGCGAGCCACCTGTGCTTGGGAGAGTGAGTTCAGACTTTTCCTATCGCACATTTGCTTACCAGAAACGAAGGAAATTTATTCAGTTCCTTCCGGAAATTCTCTGAGGTATTTAGCAACGTGTACGATAAAAGAGAATAATTATTAAAAAAATGACTTACATAAGTGCGAGTTGACTTTGTACTTTTATTTTTTGGCCTTGAGTTAATTTTTTGCCTTGACTGTTTTGAAGAAATAAATAAAAAAAATTCTTCGCCTTCATCAAGGCTTTTTTATTACATCTTATTACTCTTTTGGGTGTATAAGGGTACAGTAAAAAATAAAGTTGTAAAATGTTTTTCTTAAATTTGATGTGTGCGCTTAAGTGCGTACACGAGGAACAAAATAAAATGGAGCGACGTCAATTTCAATTTTAGAACAGGTTACAGGCCATGCAGAGAAGTCCGACAAGTTATTAACATCTCTTCTGTCAACAAAACCATGAGAGGTTAATGATGCCATATTTATATTGCCGTAAATTTGTTTTGTTGTGCCTCGAGATATTTCATTTTCCCGTGAGCAAATTTCTTGTGCCGTAAGATATTCAGTAAGATATTCACCCTGAGGGATTAAAATTTATTTTGTTCCTATATATGGGCCACCATACACGCTTAGTGTGGCTGGCTACCTATTTGGAAACGCTGTAAACCTGTGTAAGCTGAAGCAAATAATAATTAAATGGGAGCTCCGCGTTAGGCCTGCCTAAATCTATATATTATGTAAACTATCGCGGAGATACTGACCAGAGATAATTTAATCCTATCTTTTCAGACGCTTGTTGATACATATGTAAATTACTCCGCAGTGTCAAGAAAACGATTCAAGTTCATGCTTAACTGATGTAGGCTATAAACTTGTCCATACTTTGGATAGCAAATTAAAATCACTCACCTTGTGTTGTGAAAAAGATGTATGCCTCCAGATGGGATGGGTATTATGATCAATGAACGTCCGGGATTGGACTGCTGTGAAATGGACAACCTTTTGCCCTCGCCGAGTTTGTGGCGCTTGCCTACACCTTATTCCAGAATGGCGCAAAATACACTATTTTATGCCTATATGTTAATTGGCCCTCGTTGCCTCGCTTTAAGGCAAAGATGCTTTTGAATTCTGCACAGATGCTATCGAGGCAAAGAGGGCCAATTAACATGAAGACAAAAGAATAATGTAAAATTATTTTAAGCCATTTTGGAATAAGGTGTATTCGCTGAATAAGGACGTTCGCGCTTATTGTTTATGCGCATTTTTACTGCGCACGTAATTCATGTCGCTACACCACGTTACGTCACATTCTCGTTTGCAGAGCCTCCGTTGCTTTTGACACGGGGTTGTCAATTTTTTTCAAAATAAACGCGTGGCGCTGGGAAAGAAGATGGCCACCTTAAACTCGTACATGTTGATGTATGCATTTTTGCCTTGTTCACCAATTTTCAGTTCTGAATGGCTTTTCATTGAGACAAAGACGAAGTGACAATGGGTAATAGTGGGTTTGAAAGGTTAGTTACGGACAGCTGCGGTCCATCAAGCGACCGTATATCGCTTTCACAATGTACCAGAGATGTAAAAGCTCATCTAAAAGACCTCAAATATATCGATGCTTCCCTAATACAGTTACCTGGGGCCGGGACAGTGACAGTGAAACTTGCCAGAGGAATTTTCTACTTTTACGGCAACGTCTATTCTACACAGCTATTTAGTCAACTGCATTTGTATTGCAAATGTAATTCAAGTAGTGCCATTTTTTGTTTATAAGCGTAAGGTATTAATTTCAAAATAATTTTCACAAAAAGTCAGTCCCAAGCAGCTATGTCAGGAAGAAGACGTAATTTCTTTATACCCTACATAAGCTGCGAAAATATATTATTTACACAAATTCAGATAAAACAGAGTGCGTAACCAATACGCTGTGTTGCGTGAAACAACGACGAAGTCCAATGACAGACATTGAGAGGATTCGCACTTAACATTACCAAGTCAACTGACGCTTATGTAAGTCATTTTTATTTTGATTAACTATTTATTTATTTAGATCTTATTTCAACTGACAATCAATGTGCAGTTTCGACCTAGTGCAGGCAATCGTCCATTCCGAAAAGTTTTGTTTCTAAATGATGGCATCGACCGTTTGCGAAAGGGAAATCGGCTTCGTCGAGAGCACAACCAGCAAAAAATGAAAGGCGAATTCTAAGTATAAGACGTGGACAGCGAATACCAATCACACTCGTACCGCGGAGCAATCAGGATGGCCCACGCTGCACGCACAAATGTCATTGACAAAAAAACGGTGTTCTACTGATAGTACTTATCCAGGACTGAACCATGAAATTCTTCCTGCGGCAATACTGCTCAAGGGGAATCAGGTTTGCTAAGAAAGGGTTTTATAGGCACATCGCTCTTGCAATTAGAAAGAAAGGAAGTGAGATGGAGACTCAAGGTTTTGTCTATGTAGTTGAACAATGTAGCCAAGACAGTCCCTTTCTTGTAATGTGTGAAGCTTATGATAGAAAGGAATGATAGAAAGGAACCAGACAAGCTATATATTGATGGACAGTTAATTCAAATGTAATGAAACATTTAGAAAGTAAGGTAAATTGTTTTGACGCTTTAGGCTTGTATTTCTTCCCCCTATATTTCGTATTCAAATTGCGGAGTTGGTTTCGCTCCAGATCCCATGGGCTGCATGACGGATAACAATATCTGCGGTCTTTATAACCTTTTATTGTGTTTAGTGTTAATCGCGTTTAATATCTGTACCACTGGAAATCTCTCTACTAATTACAATTCATTATTCGATTCCTTTATTCCTTGTTCGTGCGCAATTGCAAGTATAAAACGAGTTTTGTAGTAGGTTTTACTGCCATCATTCGAGAAGGAATAAGCAGATTTTAAATTACTATCGTTAAATGTTCGGGGTATTCGCTCTCCAAAAAAAAGAAAAGCTCTCTTCATGTGGTTAAATGAACGGAAATATGACATCGTCTTCCTCCAAGAAACATCCCGTACTGCGGACGTTGAAGACATCTGGAAAACACAGTGGCAAGGTAAGCTTTTCTTTTCGCACGGTACTAACCATAGTTGTGGTGTAATGGTCCTAGTAAGAAGCGATTTAGATTTCAAATTAAAATCTGTCGAGGTAGATAATGAAGGACGCTACATTATAATGGAAGCCGACGTGCAAAGTTCAAATTTTTGTTTGTAAATATTTATGCGCCTAATAAGGTACAAGAACAATGCCGATTTTTTGACAATTTGAACAAGGCTATCGAAAATTTCGTTGTCGACAAAGAGAATAAGATCATCACTGGAGGAGACTTTAATGTCACGCTCGATTCCGATCTTGGCTGTGCTGGCGGAAACCCGTCTAACAAAGATTCAATAAAAAATATCCCAGATATAATGTATAGATTTCGATTTGGTTGACATTTGGAGAATAAGGAACCCAGATACTAAACGCTTTACATGGAGACAGAAGAAGCCGCTTATTCAAAGGAGATTGGATTATTGGCTTATAAAAGAGGTTTGCCAAGACGACATTGAAAAATCTGACATCATATCATCAATCAACTCTGATCATTCTGCAATTTTTCTTCATTTTAATAATATTGTTGACCAAAAACATGGCCCTTCATTTTGGAAATTTAACGCTAGCTTAGCCGAAGACGGCAACTTCGTGACTTTGATAAATGAAAACAATTGATGATAAGAGATTGCATGGGATTTAATCAAATATAACATACGGCAACTTTCAATAACATATGGAAAGGAAAAGGCACGCAAGAAAAGAAAGAGGATAGCGGATATCGAGGCTTCGCTGAAGATTTGCGAGGAAAATTGCAGCAGATGTCCTTCCGCTGCAAATCTTGAACAATTCGAAATTTTAAAATTAGAGTACGACAGTATTTATGATGATTTAGCTCAAGGGGCAATTGTTCGAACTAAAGTAACTTGGTATGAAAAAGGAGAAAAGAGCAATAAGTACTTCTTAAATCTTGAATCGCACAAAAAAGCAAAAAGCTCTGTCCGTAAGGTTTTAAACGAAGATGGTGTTTTAGTCACCGATCCAAAGAATGATTCGCTAACGTCTTTTTTAGAAAACCCAGAAATCCCTAAACTCACCGCCAATGATGCTCAAGTCTGTGAAGGGAAGTTAACAGTTGCCGAATATTTTAAGAGCCTCCAATTATTTGACAAAAACAAATCGCCTGGCGATGATGGCTTAACGGTAGAATTTTATAAGGCTTTTTGGAATGTCGTTGGCAAAATAATGGTGGAGAGCTTAAATTACGCTTACGATCACGGTGAACTGTCCAACTCACAGAGACGGGATGCTATTACACTTATTAAAAAGAAAGGTAAAGACAGAAGGGACATTTCTAACTGGAAACCGATTTCGCTCGTTAATGTCGACGTAGAAATTGTCTCAAAAGCCATCGCTAAACGAATGGAGGCTGTTCTATCCAGTATCATACACTACAATCAATCTGCATATGTCAAAGATAGGACTATCTGCGATGTTGTTAGGTCTATTGAGGATATTTTGGACTACACAAAAAGATATCAGATTGAAGGGAGACTGGTCTCAAAAGACTTCAAAAAAGCTTTTGATTCTGTATGCAGGGACTTTTTGTTCCGGATTCTTTCTGCATTTCACTTCGGACCTTCGTTCAAACAATGGATCAAGACATAATTTACATCAACATTTCAAGCTGTGTTTTAAATAATGGTTTTTCCACTGCCCCTTTCGAAATTCAGTGTGGGGTAAGGCAAGGAGACCCGCTCTCCTCTTGTTTGTTTATCATGGTTTTGGAGATTTTGACTATTAATATACGAAGCAACAAAAACATCCAGGGAATTACGGTAGATGGAGAAGAGATTAAACTGGAAATTTTTGCGGATGACTTGACTGCATTTTTATTAAATGATACTTCTTTAGCAAAGTTTCTTGACCTTTTAGAAGACTTTGGAGAGTGTTCTGGTCTCAGAATGAATCAGGATAAATCAGAAATAATGTTACTTGGAGAATGTTCAAATTTGTTACCAGATCACCTTGCTAATTGTCTAGAAATTAAGAGCACGTGTCCACAAAAATCAAACATTGAGTGGCAAACTTCAAAATTTCAAAATCGTTCAAACTTTGGCTTTCAGTAGTCCATAATGAGTTATTCATCACAATGCAATTCGTTTGACAAATAATTTTTTCTTTCGGCAGGAAATGACGATCATAAATTTCACGGCCAGAAACGAGAAAATTCGACTTGAAAATTTGCGGTTTTAAGCACACTACTTGCCTTTACTATAAAACCTGAAGACATCCACTTGTTATCAGCTTATTCTAAATCTTTTCCAGATTTTATTCTACAATTTCTATGAAGTTTAAACAAATTCATGACACTAAGAGAGATCTGAAAGAAATCCCACTCTTTCTCTATGGAAATGACAAGGTAAATTTGAGAAATTATTTTCCATATTACCTTTATTTCAAATAAACTAATATTTTAGAAATAAAGTCAGGAAGAAATGGCCTTTCAATTGATGTCACTTTTTGTCTGGGGAAATTAAATCTGAGAGAAAGCGCTAAAAATTACGAAATCAAGCAAATAAGAGATTGCGTGACAGACGTGACAAAGGTGAAAATTGCGATTTTCAAATATTTTGGCCCTATAAACTCCATAAAAATAAAAAGATCTTATTGTGTATTGTATTGGTCGAAGATCCTTTCCTGAAATTTTGACTCATAGTTTTGTGCTGTACTGGAAGAGCGCGATGTTTTTTTCGCAGGAATGTGTGACTGAATGAATAACATTCTTCCCATGCAACTTTAGTACCGTTTTCACGTATATAAGTATAGGGGTGAATTGGTTTGGTGTAGTCTTGGTGTAGTCTTTAGTCTTCTTGGTCAATGAAAGAATGATAGGAAAATGGAGGCTGGGATAATACTATTCTATAAGTTGCTCATGTTCAAATGTTCGTGTATGTAATTTTATTCCATTTCTGTTCGAAAGCTAGTGTACTATAGAAAACGAAAGACGATTTAAGGTCACTAAAGATTCCAAAAGTGACAAAAACTCATTTCGTTTTCAATTTCCACTACACACACCCGTATACTACTTTATCAGAACACCTTATTCACTCTGGCATGCAATCTCTTTGGCACTTTGGAAGCTTTCATAGGTGATCAACTTCTAACGAGGCTTCATTCGCGAAAGCGGCTTGCTTTAGCCTGCGACCAATAATTCCAAATACGGGCCCGAGGCA
Source organism: Meandrina meandrites (assembly GCA_963693305.1). Lineage (NCBI taxonomy): Eukaryota > Metazoa > Cnidaria > Anthozoa > Scleractinia > Meandrinidae > Meandrina > Meandrina meandrites. The sequence continues at coordinate 21,756,057 of OY855912.1, read as the reverse complement.
GTCGCTTGACTATCATTTTTTCTCAGCCAAAATTTTAATATATATCAAATTGTGAACGGAGTGAACGGGTGTGTCTTTCAGCAACTGAGGGATAAATCTACTTACTATTCCACTATTGCGCCATTTTACCATATAAGGGCAACAGAACGCGCAAAATATACCAGCAGAGCGGCAAAATGGCCGAACCAAATTTTTTTTTATTGGTGGAATAATAAATCCCTTATTCGATCGATTACCTCGAGGCTCGGAAAAATACTACGCAACTCGCAAATTATTCGCGCGTATTATAAGATAAACCATCGAATAAGGTGTATTTATACCATGCTGTAGAAAATGCATCCAATCAGAATACAGGAAAGCCGTTGCATACTCGACGGGCCCAAGGGCACGACGAAGATTGAGTGCATGAGTGTGAGTATTGTATTCGACGGAATTAATCCCAAACTTTCTATCATGAGCGGCGATCTTGTTCCCGACGAAATTTAGAATGCGAGCAGTCCCCGGGACGAACGCGGAAGCGAGAGAACGGTACGTACGAGCGGCGAAGCCGACATCGCTCGCTCGCTTTCGCGTTCGCAGTCAAGACGAAATTTAGAAAGCGTATGTTGTTATCTGTCATAGTAGAAAATAGTAATACAAAACTTTCTCGTTGTATTCAACAGGATATTCCACTTGTCACTTGTATTTTCATGGTATACAATTTTCCATAAAAATTAAGGTGGTTCTGAACCCCTCTGATAGACTTGTTTTAACTTTGCTAGACGTTGTATCGTGACATTAGCGCGGTTACCGAAAGGGGGTCACCGAAATCATTTTTGAGGTATTAGCAATGAAAGATGAAAGTAAGGGTGTTTTTAAGGGCTGGAAAAAGCTGAAAACCGTTATCAGCCGCTTTAAGATTATTTCTTTAACAATAAAAGTACTCTTCCACAAATATTCTAATATTGTTTATTGGTCTCTACCATTGACAAGATACTTTATTCAGATCATCAAATATAACAAAACTTTCACCTTAATTTAATCGAGCTATAACAAACCTTTGACGTGGTCATTACGCATAAACTTTCAATTGTTATAAAATATTTGAACAAACATTTAAGACGGTTTCTGCTCAACATTCGAGCAATAAAGGCAAAAATAACGATACAAAAAAAGAATTCATAGCATGGTAACAGTCTGAATATAGTTAAGAACAACCTATCTAAGCTGATCCCGCGAGAGAAAAACGACTTTGTAGTTATCGATATTTAATTTAAATGGACGTTTCACGTCAGTTTAAAACAAAATAACCATGCGTTTTAAGACTTTTTACGAGGTTTGAAATTTGAAAACTTTCTCGAGAATGCTTTAGAATTTAACCATGGAGTAACTACAGTGAGATGTTTCAAATTGTATACACTTAATATTGTTTGAACGTTCAGCGGAATCCGTCTTAATTAATTTTAAATAAATATTTTTAAAACGAATCCGAGAAATAAACATATAACATTTTTATCTTTACTTTTCACTACTTGTGGATACAATACAAACGGTCTGGCTCAATAAGCATTAAGCGACCTCCGCACTGGGGGTGTCTGTAGAAAAATAAAATGTCACATTAATACTTCAAGTAATATATCAAACACGAGGAAGAGTGTTTCATCACATTTCCAAACACCGAGAAGAGGGTTGAAAATACGACGCGTAGCGGAGTATTTTTGACGAACTTCGAGATGTTTGGACATGTGATGAAACACTCTCACAAGTGTTTGATATATCTTCTCAATCGAAACTAAAACTACGGAGAAACACTCAGAAATAAAATCTTAATAATCTATGCTAATTAAAATCAGATTTCAAACCACCGTCACGGTTCTGATTTCCTTTGTGTTAACTAGATGAATTATTAATGAGTTTGAGAAGTGTTCTTTCTAATAAACCTATGTAGGATTACATCATTGTAGTCAAAGTCAGATGACAAACGCGTCCAACTATGGGCCCCAAGACATTATTCTTAAACCAACAGAGAAATCACCAGGACCGAAAGGAGGGCAGAGATCGTGATATATATGTGTCGCGCACAGATGGATATTCTTACTCATGTCTACGAATGCTAATCTGGACTATTCCGTACATGTTGATTGTTTATACTGTCTATAATGCCGTTTAACTACAGACCCCTTTGAATAGGGCCAAGTAGTAAACACACTATTCATTTTGTCAATAGTTTTAAGCACATTTGAATACAAGATTAAAATAGAGTAGAAGCCAATTAGACTTCTTTCGATTTCCTTCCAATTCTATCTGCGCAGTAATTATTATCATAAAATAACAATTAAAGTCATTCAAGTGTAGTTCACATAAAGCGTTTTCGTTCACAATAATTTATGCGTTCTTTGCCTACCTTGATAACCAATTTGAAACCTTCTGGTGCTGCAATAATTAAAACCATTGCTTGCTTTGCAAGTGTAGTTACCGACGTTTCTCTCTGCCACCATCAATGTGCAGTTCATGAGTGCAGCTGCTGGTGATCCAGCCTGACATGTATTACCGACCGGTTTACCTTGTGGACCAAACCATTCAATTCTGTGTGGTCTTGTCCAAGGATATTTCATCGCTGGGTTATTAGTTTGCCGCGCAGTACATGTCAGATTAATGGATGCACCAACTTGTAGTTTGTTGGATGACGGAGATGAAGAGATTTTAATCAGAGGTTCATGACCTGATTGGTAAAGACAAAGTAAATAATTTTCCCCTGGAACCATATTGTTTCTCTTAAGGACGCTCGCGCTAATTGTTTATGCGCATCCTTACTGCGCACGTAATTCCTGCCGCAGCGCTACGCCACGTCATGCATCGAGCGCGCGCGCTGAGGAAACTTTCCAACCACATATAGGGTGAGTAGCCGTTGCGATAACTTCGCTTGCAGTTTGCTAGCTTAAATGGTCGGTGACCCCTACTTTTTTCTTAACTGATCACTTTTGTTAACGATTATCTACGTTTTGTGAGAAAATGAAAAAAATCTATCGATTAAAAGGTTGATTTTTTTTGCCCCACGCACGTTCGAATTCCGCTTTTTGATCTTTTCGTTTTGCCGTACGACGGGTTCAAATGCCTCTTCCAGGGCTAAGTTTTGCATAAAAGATGGCAACACTTAAAATTATTTACGCAACAGACGCACTTCTTCAAAATATCACCAAGATCGTTTGCCTCCGTTTTCTCATCATCGATAATTTGAACTACAAACCTTGAAAGCCGTGCGAAATTACGTGCCCCAATTTTTCAAAATCAGGGTAGTTTTCTACAGACCTTATCTCTGAAACGAAGTCGGTGACCCCCATTTTTTTTTGTATTTCTGACACAAGTAACCCATTATCCGTCCTCAGTAAAAATCTTAGAAAATTCTATCGACTAGAAAATTTTCGCGCGAACGTCTTTAAATCAACCCCTTGATTTTTTTCTTAAGTTTCCATTGAAAAATTCTATAAATTTGGTAAAGTAAAGAACTCAGTTACCCTAAAAATCGTATCATTTTAGATCTTTGGTTTTCGCCTTTAAAACGATAATTTTATTGATTGAATAATATATGACAACCCTATTTGTGAAGTCACAAAATAACGTTCTGGCTTTTAAGGGTAAAAGTAACTTTGACTTCTTTTTTTATTATTATTTTTATTCCTGTTCTGCTAATGCCGGGCAATTAATTCCCAACATGAGTGGAATTGCTTACACGAAAACAGAACTTTAATTTCAAAATTTTTATCTTGGTGGGTCACTGTTTCTGGCGGCAGCATTTTTTTTTTTTCAAGAAAAAGAAATATTAGATCCCTGATCTAATATGCCCCCTTTAGAATTTCATTTCGTAGTGACACTGTCCTCCCGAGCCACAAACGAAGCTTAAGACATTTATTTGCCATTTAGTTCATTCCAATGGATTGCTGATAAACTTACCAGGCTTAGTGTTACAATACTGACACGAGGCAGGCTGAAGAATCGATAAACCGCTGGCAACAAGTAATAACAGGAAATACTTCGTCCTGCATTCCAGCCAAGAGATTTTGGCCATCATCAAACGTCTACAAATACGTACTTTTTCCTTTAAATATTCTGAAAGTCAAACTGTCCAGATAGATTACATTTTTAGCTTTCTGAGATAACCTGTAACAATGTTTGGCAGGGTAAAGTATTGCCTTGCATGAGAAAAAAAGAACTGAAAGGCATCGAAGAAATGCACTTCACCTTGAATTATTAATCACTTGGCGATAAACTGTGAAAGGCAGCAATCTTACCTTCTATCTTCCGAAAACCTCTGCTTGTTTTGCTGTTAAATATGACAAAAATCCACCCGTTTATATAGCTGTTGGACATTTGGCCGGATGCTTATCATGGTCATGGTCTAAAATTATTAGGCGTCCATTTCACATTTGCAGATATTCAGATATGCGGCAGGTATTACGAAAACGGTTTTTCTGACAGATTTTCGTTTCATTTATTACACAGTTGACGTAATATGGACACGAGCTAAGGTAACGACACGGTTATATTTCAGGAGATCACATCACATCTGAACTGGCTTCGTCAGTGTTTATTACTTTTATTTTTATTTTATTTCAGAATGTTAATTGTTACATTTTATTGCGTAATTTTGGTCCCGGATCACAACGCAGCTAAATACGTCATGTGGAGCCCTTCAACGAGAAACCTTGTTTATTTTTACAGTTTAATATTAGTTTATCTTAAATTCTTCTTGGTCAATAAAATGATTTTAATTTTAAAATAGTTATTTTTAATTATTACAGTCTTGGTTTGAAATTCCTTTGATCTTGTCAAAACATATTTCCGTATTTCAACTTTCCTCCTTACATTTTGGTGATAAAGTTTACTCGTTAATTGTTAAAGTACTCCTAAGACCAAATTGTTGATTTTCATCTTTCTTACATATTCGTGTACAATATGACTTTCTCACATGCCTTGCCAAGTTTCAATCCAATAAGAACATCAGAGGTCATTTTATTTTAGAATTTAGGGCGCCATTACTTGCCGACCTTTTTCCAAGGCTTGGTTGTGAATTAGAGAAAGTGACGTCAAAGGCTCAAATTATAATAGCAATCAGTGCAGAAAATTACAACAAAGTCTAAAGTTTTCGTTGTTCTTAAAAATAATGATTTTCAGTACTTTTTGTTATTATAAATTCAGCCTGCGAGGTTTTTTCCGAGCAATGGACGTCTTTTTCTCCAATTCGCAATCAAGCCTTGGAACAAGGTCAATTATTGTAATGGCGACTGTAAATTCTCGGAAACAAACGTTTAAACATATGACTTCTGATGTTTGTAAAATATTAAAATTTGGCAAGGAATGCGAGAAAGTCATATTGTACACGAAAATGTGAAAAAAAAATGAATATCAAGAATTTGATCGTAGGGGGAAATTAAAATACCGAGAAGTATGAATAGGTCTTTCCATTCCTTGCTTTGACTGATAGAAACTGAAAAACTGATTAAGGCAAGCTTTAAGGAGCTACGCCATGAGGATGTTTGGTCTAAACTATTCTGAAATTAGTGGAAGGCAACTTAACCAATGAAACACATTATCTGAACATCTAATGAAAGATATAACATTAATTTGCAGAGAGAAATAAAGCCACGCCTATAGATATCGTTTTTTGAAGATGCGCGGAAATAACTTGAAAGGTTTAGTCTCAATGTTTCAAGTTTTAATCCATTTACATCCTAACCCATCCGCAGCCAAAGAGGCTTGTTAACAGCTCCACTGCTCTAATCTAGCAATTGTTAATTAAAATAGACCATTATTTTTAGGTTTCGCATGACAAAAATATATATTTAGGCTGTTCAAATCTATGTTCAAATCCGTGACAAAGCCCCTTTAAATCGTGAATTATTTCTCTTTTTTTAAAGTCATTCGTTGCTATATTTGACAGTTTTTAATATACGACTTTATTTATATTTTTTAATACATCCATTTTGAAATCACTGGTGATCCTTGCAATCTGATTGGCTCTCAGCAGTGCGATTTATTCACGAATCGCACTATTTTTTACTCTAAATCGCATCTTTTTGCCAGCCAATGAGAAAAGAAAACTAAGAAAAACAACAATCAGATTTCAAGGCTTGTTTAAAGTAACCAATCAAATTGCAGGAAAATGAAATACAAAGAAAGCAATTGTGTGGTGAATTTTGCAACTTTTTTTCCCAAAAGTCTGCTTAATTAAAAAAAAAAAAAAAAATGGATGAATTCAATTACTTACAGTTTCTGAATGACCCCTATGAGCTTCTTCAGGCTGAAGACCTATTAAGGGGAGTTTCCAGCTTTTGGTTTCTATTTTGACGAATATTTTGGCGATTTTTCTTCAACAGCTGCTCAAGATCCGTGTGATCCCGAGTCCATCAAAACAGAAACAAACGACAACCACACAACAGCAAATTCAGAACCAGCACAAGAAGTAGATGTTTCCAGGTTTCCTTTAGTTTCAAGCGATGCAATGCAAGAGCTCAAGTCTATCGCTGTGAATAAAAATACGTCCCGCTCCACAAAACAATCGATGAATGTCTTCACAAGCTGCTGCCTGTCCCGCCATCTTGAAAATGTCACTATTCAAACAATGGCGCCGGAAGAACGTGACAAGGTCCTGAGTAAGTTCTCCGCCGAGGTCATATATAAGGACGGAAATGATTACAAGCCAGAATCCCTTAAACTCATGCAGAGTGCCATTGAACGGTACTAAAGGAGAAAACTATCCACTGAGCATCGTGCGATCGAGGGAGTTTCACAACTCCCAAGAAATCCTCAATGCGAAGGCAATTTCTCAACCACAACCACAGAAGAAACGAAGGGCTTACATCATTGAGTCAGATGACGACGGTTGAACTTTGAATTGTTAAATTTTGAAATGATCGAGCTTTGAATTGAATTGAATGAACTTTGTATCTGAACTGCGTGAATTTCCTTGAATGAAACGTGTTTTTCCTTTGTTACGCTCGACTGAGTTTTTGACACATAACATGACCTGTAAGCTTTTAAGATATAAAAGCGTTTCCGGTTCCGCTTTTTTACAAACCGGCTACTGGATCAATAAAATGTTGGTGCTGACTAAAATCCTGCATTTATGGGGCGATTGAATTGATTTCAAAATGGATGCAATAAAGTGGTAATTGAACTTCGTGTCGTGCAATTTTGGTCTGAAATAATACTTGTGATTTCAAATCGAACTCGCGCTACGCGCTCGATCGATTTTGAAATCACGCGTATGATTTCAGACCAAATTGCACTCCACTCAGTTCAATTACCATTATATATCATCTGAAAGTTTAGCTGCGTAATGAACAGGTTAAAGTTTTGTTATTGCTCGATTAAGGTGAAACTAAGTTTATAAGTTTAGTCATATTTTAGTAGAGGCCAATAAACAATATTTAATTTTTAGAACTGTTTAGGAATTACAATGGAATTGCAACAAAATTAAAATTTAGTTATATGTTATTACGCTTTACATGTCTTGGTTTCCTCCTCTTGGTTTCCTCCTCATATACACTTGTGAACAGGAATGAAATAAATAAAATTACCTACACGAATATTTGAAACTTGAACAACGTATTGCGAAGTATTGTCCTTGCCTTGCTTTGCAACACACCTAAATGTTTCCTGACAATATAAACGGAAACTAAAATTTCCTCGTGGAATGATTTGTTGTTGTGTTAACCGATAAGATATACGAATGGTTTTACTCTATTTTTCCATCACTCATTCAATGATGGCAAAGTCGGCTGAGAGTACAAATATTTGTATTCTAAAATTTTCACGCCAAACCAATTCACCTCTAGCCAGAAGAAACTCGCCGTTTTTAATACATGAACACCGTAATGAAGTTGAGAAGGAATTTACACATTCACACGTATCGAGAAGTAAAAACTTCAGCAGAGGATTCTCGACCACAGAAATACACAAAACTTGTGCCAGAAAACTAACTTGTGGTAAGCTAAGTACGATAAGAAAGGGAAAAAGCTTAGTTCGAGTTACCAAAACGTTGATATTACTCAGTATTGCTGGTTCAAATGTGACATAGTTGTGTAGAGAACAATAAAAACTGAATTGTCTAGAACATAATTTAATAGTTTGATCTCGTCTTGTTTGCACATCAATAAATCAATACCTCTGTGAAAAATGCCAAAATTTTTTGGACTAAAAATAATCGTATGATAAAGTTAAAACTTGACAACACTAATTTTGTTGCCTTTTTGATGGTATGATCTTCGCGAAAATCGACGTTTTGCAATGTTTGCATTTTCGAACATTCTTTTAAAATCTGCAATGTTAGCAATATAAATTTAGATGCCAGGATGATACTCAATGAAAATGCAAATTATAACGAAAGAGTTTATAATTAAATTAACATGGTGAGCTGTTTGTTAAAATAGGGTTTATGCGAATGCAATATCTCACAACACGTGTTTATACTAACTGCTAAAAATAGTGCGCACAAAAAATGGAAATTAAAAACGAAAAGAGTTTTTCTCACGTTTTCGGATCCGTATTGATGTCAAACCGTCTTTCGTTTTCTATAGTACACTTGCGAACAAAAATGGAATAAAATTACCTACACGAACATTTGGGAAATGAGCAACTTATATTAAAGTGCTGTCATTGCCTTGGTTTGCAAAAAAACTCATTTTTTTCCTTCCACGATAAACGGATAATGAAATTTTTTTGTGGAATGATTTGTTTCACGTGTTAACCGATATGGCATAGGGATGATTTTACTTCATTTTCCCATCATTCATTAAATAACAGCAAATTCACCACTAGGCAGAACAAAACACGACTTTTTAAATACATGAACACCTTAATGAAGTTGAGAAGCATCTAACACATTCAGTCTGGTATTCTCAAGAGGAAAAAATCGAGATCTTCCAGTATGGCTCAAATCTATGAGTCAGAACTTCGGCAGGGGATTCTCGACCACTAAGATTGTGCCACAAAACTTGTGTGTGCCAGAAAACTAAATTAAAGTAAGCTAAGCACGATAAGGAAGGGAACAGCTTAGTTCAAGTTACCATTATGTTCAAATTACTGCGGGTTCGGTTCTCGGATTCTATGGCTGGTTCAAATGTGGCATTGTTCTGTAAAAAAGGTAAAGTCTGCATACGAACCTAGTGGCCCATCAGCCGGAGCTTATCCCGGTTTCCGTAGCATGAAGCGACTAGGAGTATTTCTACTTCCCACTGGATGGGATGCTAGTCCATCGCAGGGTTACCCCCAGAAGTAAATTTGCCGTTACCCATTTATACACCTGGGTGGAGAGAAGCACTATGAAAATAAAGTGTCTTGCCCAAAAACACAACGCAATGCCCCAGCTAGGGCTCGAACCCGGACCGCCCGATCCGGAATCCAGCGCACTAACCATTAGGCCGCCGCGCCTCTTATGGGCATTCTTCTGAAGGAACAATTTAAACTGATTTGTGGAGAACAATAATTTGATCTCGTCTTGGTTTGTAGAAGAATAAATCAACACCTCTCTGCAAATGCCAGAACCTTTTTGACTAAAATTAATTCTACGATATTGTCAAAACTTGAAAACACTTATTTGTCATCTTTTGGGATGTATGATATTCGCGAAAATCGACTTTTTCCAATGCTTGCATTTTCGAACACTATTTTAAAATCTGCAATGTCGGCAATAAATTTTGAATACAGGATGATACTAAATAAAAATACAAAACTGAAATATTTTCTGGCAGCATCAAAGAAAACTGATAAAGTGAAAGGACACGTTAACAACGTTCTTTGATTGTCCGAGAAAGAGGACTTTATACGCTGCCTTGAAATACTGAGCCCAAAACACTAATGCCAAGACAAAATCACGCGAGTCGGGAAATCCTAACCTACCTCAGTGTTTTGTGGTGTATGTTCATCTGTGTCCTAACATAGACATAAAAATGAAACATTTTCGCGAGGGTGAACGCAATGAAAATTTTCAATTTCTTAAAAAGGATGTACAAGCCATAGCATTAGCTATGCGTGTTCCAATAAGTCTTCCGGTCTATGAATACATAAAAGGGTGCGTTCTTTTCGCTGTAGTTTCAGTCAAAAGCAATTCAATTCAGAAGATTGTACACAACTGCAAGGTAAACTAGCCTTTAGCTTTAATACACAGCGTCCAAACTTAAATTCAGAAATCATCCAAGCCGTATACTTGGATTATTTTGAAATGTAGGGTATTTTGAAATATCTTCGACAATTGGGTTCTCTGGAAAAGTCTAGGAGACCACTTATTCAAGAGAAGCAATGTATCTAAATACTTTTTTTTTACAGGAAGACTCTTCAGCAGCGATGGCCATGTTTACAGAACACAAAGAATATCGGATTTGGTCGCTAGCAAAACAACAATTCCTGAAAAAAGAGAATGGCAAACAGAGTGTCAAATGTACTGGAACGGGAGATGAAGACTCGAGTAGGTCAAAGTTTTTCCATTTTGCTGTATTTGACATTTTTGGCAGCATATATTTTTTTATAGTTTCGAAAGCTTCGTCATAGAAAATAAAGCAAATTCAAAGATTACCCCCCTGCATTAGGTTTCGCTGAAAGAGCTCTATTACCCATTTATACCCCTGAGGTGAGAGAAACACTGTGAAAGTTAAGTGTCATTCCTATGAGTCTGCCTGCCTGCGAGCAGAGTTCCCTTGTCCAATGCGTTATCCATTAGGCGACAGCACCCAAAGCTCTCTTTAATAAATTACCTTCGAGTGATCATTCTTTATATAGTTTGTTAGTATAAATTCTGTTTTCTGATAATGTTGTTGCTTTCTCTCCGTCACGATTCAGGTATATTGAAAGCAAAGCGAGACAGCCGACGTGACGCAAATTTTTGGCACTTAGTGTTTAGTGAGAATGGAACGACGAATGAATATGCCCTGAATGTGGATGATAATAACATCTTCACTGCAACCGTGGTAGGCTATAAAATTGTGCTCAACACATCGTTGAATTGTTACACTTTTAGGGATTTTAACTTCAACGTTTTAGCGCCACAAATAATCAACAATAGGTTTAAGGATTTTACATATTTTTAGCTTTTATTCTCACTCATTCGAATTCATAATATTCATATAGTTTTATGTATGTAATAAAGACGTTCCAGCTATGCTATTCTGTTAAAAATGAGCTAGTGCTTGATATTAATTTACTTTCAATTCGAGACACAAAAATGTGCTCAGAGCGAGCTTACATTAAGACCTCGTCGTTGACTGAAAGCCGACGAGAACAGCAAGAGACTAAAATGACAACACACACAACATAACATTTAAAGATAAGAGGTAATTACAAGCTACATGGCAGGTCAATATTGATTGCCAATTGTACTGCAATCACGTTTATGTCAATAAACCACGCAACAAAGTATGAATATGTCAAGGATATATACATCTATCATCGAATTTTTGTACTGTTGCAATTAAGTCAACTAAATTGCGACGTTGAAGCTGATATTTTGACGTTTATATTTTATCACAGCCATCCCCCAGTACGTCCTTTGTGACAGTGGACTTACCATTTAAAGCGTTGAAAGTTGTAGATGGACCGAGTGGAGCCGTGGGAAAGTACCTCGCTGTTAAAAGCGATGGGAGTTTGTCCTTGAGAGAATTGGATAAAATAGAGCAGCCTCATCTGGAAAGTATTTTTGTCGTCTCACAGAAATAGCAACATTCACAGGAAACGATTTCTTTAAGTTTTGCAACACGGTCTCCTATTAAAAGAATAAAATGTTTAAAAAATATAGAGAGTCAGAGATATGCAGAAATCAGAGATATGCAGAATAAAAAGTTAACAAGAACGTTAATTAACCAGTTTTAAAACGTGTTTAATTTAAACAGGAGCCGGATAAAAATAGATTTTTTGCTTTATTTTAGGAAACCCCCTTTTTTTTCTTGTGAGGTTGAATAAACTATTTGTAGCAGAAGTAGGGGTAAAAATATATTGTTGTAAAAAATTAATTGAAATAAAGAGTAGAGAGCAGAAGTTTCGAAAATAGTATTGTTGTTGTATGGGTTTACACATTTAAGAAAATTAAAAAAAAAACTTGTAAGGCGATGATTTTCCTTTTCCAAAATAATTTCACATGGTAAGAAAGGTTTGGGCACATTGAAATTGGCACTTTTGACCAAAAATAATCCAACCATGAAAATTTAAAACACATTTCAAAAGTTTGTCGTACACATCACTTTACTTTTCAGTTAAGAAACCATGTATGCTCTTTCAGGAACGATCGGCATAAACACGCAACCAAATTAAGGTAATACATCGGAACAGTAAGTATGACATCGAATGACGAATGGTGCCATCGTTATCTCTTATCTTCAGTAGGACTAAACACTAAACCTTTCAGAGAGACGATGTTCATAAAAAGAATAATACTATTAAAATGTACAGTATGATGAAAACGTGAAAGATGAAATAATCAAAATGTCGCGAACGTGGGACACCTGGCGGGCGCTCTATCCACTGAGCTACGAGAACACATGGTGAGCAAGGCTATGATAAAAACTATGATGAATTTATTTGAATGTAATAACTTAAGCTATGACTAACAAGAAGTTGCTATAGCAACTTAAAACCGCGCTTATATTTTTTTTCTCATTAAGAGCTTTCTTACTCAAAAGTCACGGTTAAATTCAATCTGATTGCACTTTGAGTAAAGGACTAGCAAAGTAGTCACGCGAGTCACACAATCCGAGGTTTACGTTATCCAATGCTATCTTTAGCTGGGAGGTTTTTTCCCTACTAATGACGTAACCCCTGCACGTTCAGGCACGCTCAATTGTTTACCTAAGCAAATATTAAATTCTGCTTCAAATCTTCTTCAAATCCCTTCTATGAAACAGCCAAAGGATCTTCTTCAATTGCCTAAACCCACAAGAAATACTCGCAAAATTACAATTAAATTAATGACCGTCGATTCTGGCGAAATAAACTTGCAAAGAAAAAATAATCTTTTTTGTCATATAGTGAAATTGAAAGCTGCAAAGTCAGCCTTTTTTTAGTGTATTCAATATTCTCCTCGAATCCAACGCTTCGATAAAACGAAAAAAAATACTTAATACACAATAAAGAAAACAATATCCGTAACATTTTCCGTACATTAATGTTTCAACAGCTTTTTGAGAATAAACATCACAGGTTGCGTGATTTCAAAGCCCCAGTCACGATTTGGCCGAGTCACAGTTAAGTTTAATTTTTTGTGCTATGAGTGAAGGACCAGTAAAGTAGTCACGCGTGTCACACAGTCCAATCTTTAGCTATACGGTTTTTTCCCTACTAATGACGTAACCCCTGCAAGTACGGGCACGCTTAATTGTTTACCTCAGCAAATATTTAATTTTCCTTTAAATCTTTGAACTCGCTTCGATTAAAACAGCCAAAGAATTCACTTCAATTGCCTAAACCCCCAAGAAATTCTCGCAAAATTACAAATAAATCAATGACCATCGCTTCTGGCGAAATTAACTTGGAAAGTAAACACAATCTTATTTGTCACGTGCCGAAAGTGAAAGCTGCAACATCAGCGCATTCCATGGCTGACGTAATACCTTTTTTAGTGTCTTCAAATTCCCTTTGAGCCCAACGCTTCGATGAGACCAAAAGAAAAAATATTTTATACACAATAAAGAAAACAATATCCGTAACATTTTCTGTACATTGATGTTTCGACAGCTTTTGGTGAATAAACATCCCAGGTTGCGTGATCCGAAGTCCCGATCGCGATTTGGTCGAGTGGAAGTTTGGGTCTGGTTACCGACAAAAAACAAGAAGTTGCGAGCAACTTAAAACCGCGCTTGTATTTTTTGCTTATTAACCCATTGACGCCTGAAGGCTTTTAGCGCGCATCCACCCCTAAATACCTGGCTCTTTTACGGCATTTAATGCAAGCGTGCGAGTAGAAAAAATAAACCATATGCGCAGTAAATCCAGACAAATGATTAGTTCCTGAAGTAAACTTTTATTCCAACTAGACATGTCGAAAGACTAATTTATGACTTAAAGAGTTTATTAGCCTTCATAAATTGATCCCAAACCAAACTTAAAGACAGCGATTAAGTTTTCTTCACCTCTGCGCGTCATTTTTGGAGCTCGGAAAAACACAGAGAATTTGTACAAAGTCTTACAAATATCGTAAAATACTCTGGTAAAAGATAGGTTTTTATTCTGTACAGCTGCTACTGCCATTAATTCAAAAGTACTAAGGAAATTTCTTGGTTCAGAAAAGCGGTAATTCGAGAAGATGGAAAATATTTACAAATCAGGCGGCGTGAAACAGCGTAAAATCGCTGACAATACTACAGAATTCCTAGCACAAAATTAACACTAGCAACGCCTTCAACGCTTTCCTTTACTTTTAATGTTAATAAACATACTCCTTTGTATTTTCTGAAGCACTGTAGTAAGTTTCTAAATCTATAAACACAACTCAAAACAAAGCGGCTAAATAAACAACTGAAACAAGTCTTGGTTAAAAATGCGTATCGGATAACAACACGTGCGTGCCAAATCTGTTCGGCTTCAAAAGCCTAAAATTCCGGACTAAAGATGGAAAAATGAAAGAAACTTGAAAGAAACTTTGTTTCAAATTAATTTTCAGGTAAGAAGAAGCCAAGAAATGTATTCAAAAGCGTCGAAATATCGAAAATTTCAAAGCCGTGCAATCCTGCATACAAGAGTTAATTATTCACTTGTTCACGCTAAAGCGAAAGTTTTAAAATTTTAGCGGACGGCTTCGGCAGTCAATATTCACTCAATGGCTTAACCGATCCTTCTAAAAATTCCATCCAAACTTGAAGCAATAATGTACATTACCATTTTGTTCTCAGAAGTCTTGAGAAGCCTCATTAAGTCTGTGTTCAAGTCCGTGATTTGTATTCAAAACGCATTTGAAGTGCCATGACACCATCTCTTCACGGCCGTGGAAGGAAAGATGAATCCTTCATCAGCAAGGTTTTAGCACTCTGTTCTCGATGATTTTTCAGTTTAGAGCCACTTAAGAATTGATCGGTGTTTCTACTTTTCATTTTTAGCTTCAAAGAGGGAATTTTCCGCTTTCAGAATGAAAAACAAGGCTTTGAAAGTTTGTAAACAAGAGCCGCGATGCGCCATGACTTTCTTGTACATTTTGAGCGCACGGATTAGTACGAAAAACCTTCTTTCTAGGACCCCAAGAGTTCCCTAAAAATATGCGCAGAAAACAGATTTTGATTGGTTTATTTGCCTTTATTATCTATAGAACAATAGGAGAACCCAAAAAACCTCAGGGAGGGGAGGGAAAGGGCATTTGTGGACACGTGCTTTTTAAGGCCGGCTACGGCCGGCACAGGTATTTTGGGGGTGGTTTTCGCGCGGCCGGCTACGGCCGGCACAGGCGCCAATGGGTTAACAGCTTTCTTTCTCAATAGTCACGGTAAAATTTAATCTGTTTGCATTGAGAGTAAAGGACTAGCAAAGTAGTCACGTGAGTATCACAATCCGAGGTTTACGTTATCCCCGGCTATCTTTAGCTTGGGGTTTTTTCCCTTGTAATGACGTAACCCCTGCACGTTTGGGCACGCTCAATTGTTTACTTAAGCAAATATTTTATTTCCCTTTAAATGTTTGAACTTGCTTCGATGAAACAGCTAAAGAATTTCTTTTCAATTGCCTAAACCCACAAGAAATACTCGCAGAAGTGCAAATAAATTAATGACCGTCGCTTCTGCCGATATAAACTTGCAAAAAAAAACACACAATGCGAACAAAATGATGAAGAAACAGTGTGCGTGACAATTGACGGTTGACTTGTTGCAGTCGAAATTATGCAAATTTTGGCCAAATTCCAACGTGCCCGTCGCGTGAAGCAAGATAACAAACTATTTAACATTCGTGATTTGAATTGAGCCGCCTTTTGAACATTGAAATATTTTCTTCATGAATGGAATATTGAAGCGAAGAATGAAATCAAATTTCCATAAATAAATTCATTATTCACCCTCGATAGAAACGCTTGAGCTGTTTTGACTGCAACGACCAGCGCTTCTGGCGAAATAAACATGCCAAGTAATCACAATCTTATTTGTCACGTAGCGAAAGTGAAAGCTGCAACGTCAGCGAATTCCATGGCTGATGTCATACCTTTTTTTAGTGAATTCAATATTCCCTTTGAATCCAACGCTTCGAAAAAAAACCAAAGAAAAATATACAAAGAAAACATTATCCGTAACATTTTCCGTACATCATTGTCCCAACAGCTTTTGGCGAATAAGCATCCCAGGTTGCGTGATTCAGTCCCGATCGTGATTTGGCCGAGGGGAGGTTTGGGTCTGGTCACCGACAAAAAAACGAAAAATAAATCCCGTGCAGAGCAAGAACCGCGCTCGGCCCATGGCCGCGCGGTTAATAATAAAGAATTCTTAAAACGGTCCGTCTTACAAACAAAATGGCAAAAGACGTAGTACGAAAAAGACAACGAAATGTTTTAGGAAAGATATCACTTTTCAGAAGTTATTATTTTTCTTTAACCTTATCAGTTTCTAGTTTGATGCTGCTAGAAAACATTTCAGTTTTGAGTGGATAATGCAAAACTTTGTACTTTCCATTTCAGTAAGTATTTTCATGAACTATAAAATTGTATTGCCAACTTGGAACTGTAAAGAAGGTGAATAATGTTTACTCCTGTGATTACCAGATATCTCAAACCACCGAAAAAACGAATCTTTTTTTTTTAATTTTATTTTTCAGTGGCTTATTTTTAGTAACTCAATATGTATGTTTTTATATCATAATTACTAAATAAGGCCCAGTTCCATGACGGCGTTTTTATCTTCACTAATTATGAGGAAAGGAGTTACACAAAGAAGAATCAGCCATATTAGAAAGCCCAGAAAACATTTGAAAGTAGATAATCAAATGTTATTGAAACCAAAAAAGAAAGTTGGGGGTAGCCACGTAAAAATTTATTTCCTTGCAAATTCCATTCGAATTAAATATTAAACATTTAATATAACAATCTGAAAGAAACTAAGAGATACTATCTTTGAAACTGGTCCACGTTTTTAGCTCGTGAAGAGCTATCGTGATAGCTGTGGATTCAGGATGTCAGGCGTAAACAATAGAATTTGTCAGTCGTAACCCAATCGTCTCAAGTTCGGCGGCGCACTCATGAATTCGGCTACCAATGAGAGATGTTCGGTATGTCACGTGGTATTTCGGTGTTCGGTACATGTTTTCGGCAAATCAGCACGTGCTTTATCACGTAGTCATTTCGTGAGTTCGAGTAATTTACGGAGTAAAAGCATTGCAGGGTTATCATACAGGGAAGAAGAGTTTTAGTCGGCCACCGAACATCGTAAAAGGAGTGCAAATCGAGTAAGTCGATTCGTAGTTTTATAGGCAAGGTAAACCAGCGTGTTTACACGCAATACGTTTCACAAAATTAGCCCAAATTACAAATTGTTTATAGCATTTCATGTTAAAAGAGTGGGTAGAATAAGGATCAAAATTGTATTATCACTTCTTTGAATTTCTGCGGATATATTCCTATTCGCAGGAATTTTAGGTATTTTGACGAGGAAATCATTATATTGAATATTATGAGTGTATTGACTATGAACGAAAAGTTGACGTGTTATGCCTGGCCCTGTATTTTCAAATGGAAGTGAAAGTATTTGTAGAAGTCTGTGGAGTTTTAGAAGTTGTTTAGTGTCAAAAGATAACACTGATTCAAGTGAAATAAATAATGATTTGTCGTGTACATGATAATTCCATTCTATACTAATTAAAGTGTAAGAGAAATGAACGCTAATCGCCCATGCATTTATGACTTTGTACGTTTCTGCTTTGTGAATGTCCCACGAAGTGTCAGGAGCGACTTCACTTTGTTTTGCATTTATTCTGATATCAATGAGAATTTTCCGTTCCGTTCATTATTTGAGGTTCTTTTTTACCTTTGGCAAACAATCACTGCTATGACTTGTGCGATGATGGATCATGTTTCCGACCGGGCCATTAATCATTTACAATATAATACATCATTTGAATGGCTTCTTCTGTAACATCCAAATTACGATAACATAGCTTGCAAGAAAAGAAAAATTCTGCTTTAACATACCAAGAACTGCTACAGTGTCACAATTTTTTTCTCAGTTAAACCTCTTCGGAAAAAAAAGAAAAGCAAATTTCAAATTTTGCAGACAGATTTTCTTTTGGCTCGTCACGCAATCTTTTCTCCAAAACGTTGCGAAACTTTATTTCGTCCTGTTGCCATTAATACTTCAAAGTACAGAAGTATGTACGCACTGACATTCAATTGTGCAGTACAGTTGCGTTTACAAAGAAATGTACGTTAGATTGCAGTTATTGTTTATAAACTTTATATCGATGCAAGTTCCTAGAATAAAAGACCTTTGACGCGAGCTTTGCCTGAATAGGATACTACTAAGGGTTGAGAAGGCTAGAACTCAATACTACAAATGACTTGGAGAAAATTGGCCACGCATGTGGCATTTTTAATTGAATCAATTATCTCTAAGTCATAACAAAATATAGAAAATCTGAACATATTAAACGATAATGTAAACGTGGGGCGCCAAAAAACGCCCCGGGCCACACAACTGTGGCACAAGCCCCACAACAAAAGAAAATTGCAAAGCTCGCGTTAAAGGGTGAAAACAACAACAGCCCGTGGCTGATGATATGAAATCTAAATTGAAATGCATACAAAGTGGCAGCCACCTGTCTGAACCATCATGGTGAGCATTTCACGTACCGCCCGGGTTACCGAAATAACCAAATGAACAAGCAGAAAGTACCTGCCCAAAAAGCAGCCTCGTGTCTGAACCTTTGGGCAATCCTAACGCTGTCCTTGAGCAGTCTTGCAATAAAGAAACTGCTATTTAACAAAAACAGGTAAGAATGGTAAGATCAATTATAAATTAAGCACTTGGTAATGCCCTAAGGCATCCAGCTAGCAGCCAATTGTCCGAGCTACAAAACACCAGCTGACATGGAAGAGAAAGCTAAATGGTAAAACGTAAATGAAGAATAAACGCACCCAATATCCAGCGATCAAGAGCACGAATTCTGGCATCAAGGAAAATGTTTTCGGCAGCGCGAAGTGGTGCCAAAGCAAAAGCACTGAAAGCGTCATCGTGCTGGATGATGCCTATTGTAAGCAAAATGTGAAATGGCATTTGGGGTGTAAATTCTATTGCCAAACGAGATAGGAACCAAAACGTATGACCTGAATTGCATGCTCTTGGTAGCGAAATCGAATACACCCTGTGTAATGCCTTAAAGAATTCATTTTATAGAAAATATGAGGCTGACATTTGCAAATTACTTGGTATTATAGTCTTTCTTGAAGAAACACTCTTTAATCAATGAACAACAGTAAAATACAACAACAACAACATCAAACGAATGAAATCGCTCAAGAGCAGAATACATTACGCCGTATTTGCGACCATGGAGGCAGCGCGGCTGAGTGGTTTAGGGCGCTGGTGCTGTAATCCGGGGGTCCCGGGTTCAACCCTCCACCCTGCCACTAGCTAGATTTGTTTCACGATCGTCCCAAGCTCAAATCCTCGGTCACGCTTTGTATATAGCCAACTGGTCTGCCTCCTACCGGTTGGGATTTTTAATCATGTTATGTTCATTTAATATTATTTGTTTCCTATGTTTCAGCGGCGTGCCTGCAAACAAGCTATCTCGCTAAGTGCATGACTACTATAAACAACATTAACATTTACATTTTTTTTTACATTTTTTTTTCATAACTCGCAATATCAGGTACCTGACCCAGTATCTTACTTTTTTTTAACATTTTTATTGCCATTACAAACAGATTTTTTACAAAACACGCTACTAACATTACATTCTAATAACAACAGACGTATTACCACTAACTAATTCACAATAACACTAATTACAAAACACATTCCACAGTCACCCAGACCTAAATGATTGCATTGAAAGCGAGTCTTTAGCCTATTAGCACCTAAATCTATTGTTTTGACTAATTAATTATGTGTATATCTATCTGCTGCTTAGAGCTTAAAATTTTACAATAACATTTTCTGCCACTTTCTATAATGAAAAAATTCCTTCTTAATCTTTTTTGCAATGAGAAGCTCTAGCTTTCGAGTTTGTATTGTTTTGGCTTTCAGTAAGGATAGCGATGGCATGATATTTTTGCTACGGCATATGTAAATAGTATATTTCCCTAAAAGAATTATATGGTTTAACAAATTACAATCTGGAATATTGTCGAAACAACCAAAAAGAATGGTTATCTCGTCGAGATTATCAACTTGCATATTATGATTATTTAGCCAAGAAGTGGTGGCAGACCAAAATTCTTTTGAATACGCACACATTACTAAGATATGCTCCAGAGTTTCGTCGTGATCTCCACAATAGGTGCATAACGGAGAAGGAATTAATTTCATTTTATATAAAATGCTATTTGTGTAGAGGATACGATTTAAGATCTTGTATTGAAAGGCTCGCGTTCTGGTGTCAAGAGTGACTCGACCAGGCAATTGATAAATATTTTTCCAGTCTAAGAAGTCGGAAATATTATATAAGCAATCAAACTTAGATTGAGCGGTAGGAGAGATTTGGACTCGTTTAACCAGGGCCGAATAAATCGATTTAGAACTCATGTTGGTAATATCGTTAACGTCATCGTCGGGAACCGTAATTATATCGATTTGATTTCCATCATCTTCATTTTTGAGAAGGAGTTTCCACTCAGGCGGGATAGCACTAAAAACGCCGAGTAGAAGGAAATAATCCGACAAAGAGAGATTTTTCTCCTTTAAAAAAAGCGTCCCAAGGTTTTAATTTTCCGTCATCTGAAAGGATATCTCTCAAATGTACAAAACCTGCATCCTTAATTTTCTTATTAAACATCGAATCTTTATTAAACAAGAGGTTTTTGTTGTTCCAGATAGTCTCGTTTAAAATTTCCTGTCTTGTAACGGGTGTGTACCTTTTAAAATCAGACCAAGCTTCGAGACAATCTTTGTAATAAATTGGTATTTTGCAGGGTAGACAAGATAATTTAAAATTACATTTGAGGAGAAATTCAAATCCTACATTCTTAATGTAATGAAATAAAAAGACTTTCCACGGGGCAACACTATGTATTCAACAACAAATTCAACGCTTCATACGATTTTTTATCTCTAAGAAAGTTTGTTAAGTCGTCTGCAAAGGCGGTACACTTAATTTCTTTACCTTCTACTTCAATACCTGTGATGTCTTTGTTTTGTTTGATGGCAGTGAGAAGGGACTCCAAAGCTAAAATAAGAAGATAGGGCGAAAGAGGATCCCCTGTCTAACCCCTCTTCCGACTGAAAAGAGCGGAGTAGCTATTCCGTTATTCATAATGCAGCTCGATATATTTTATACGTACCCAGTTAATGAAGGGCTGTCCAAAAATTAAACTTTTCCAAGATCTTAAATAAAAAAAACTCCAACTTAAAGAATCGAAAGCTTTCTCGAAATCGATGGTGACAATGAGTCCGGGGATTTTGCGTAATTTTGTGTAATCCATAATGTCGCCTATAGTCCGAACTGCATCAAAAATATTCCTTCCTTTTACATATGCGCACTATTCTCACTGGGGGCAAACACACACAAAAGCCGAAATTATCCACTATGCGCTACCTCACATTCCCAGCGTGACCCAGGGGGACTGCGCGGCATTCCCACAGACCTCGCCCTTCTATTTAAGAGCAGTCTGCTTTATAATTCAGTCAAATTTCAGCAAAGTTTAGGTCTCGGTACCCTTGCTTGGAGATTTCGTTTTCTCCAATTTCCCTCCCATCGCTGCGCCCACTACGGCTCAAGTTCCTGCTGCTTTATTGGGAGCCGATGTCCACGTGGTTGTAAATCCTTCGGAGCAGTCAGAACCACAACCAGTCATGCAGATAGATGAACAACAGGCCGCTTATCCGACTTTCTACCGGCCGCTTTACCCGTCGTTCTACGATTTTCAACTGGCCGCTTTACCCGTCGTTTAAAACCGGCGGTTCCCACGTGTTGCTCAGCCAACCGGTCAAGCCGTTGTTCACCCAGCCGGGTGAACAGTTAGTAGGTTTTCTCTATATTTATTTTTTCCCAATTTTGTTACGCGCCGGCTTGTCTTTTTTAGCTACAGGCTGCGTGGTTTGCCGAAAATATGTTCAGTTTGTGCTACACGTGCCCTCCCTTTATGGGTTTTAGTTACTAGTGTTCTCGCCAAAATTTTGTTCTTAGGAATGTAGGAAGCCACCGTGGTGTTTCGTTCTGCTATAGTTTACTACGCCTTGTCGTTTTTTACTTTGTTTATTCACGTATTTCTATTTTATGCAAATTATTTTTTCTCAAGTTCGTATCACTTTCTGCACGTGGCAAGGGTCTTTTCTAGGACTTTCAGTTTTCATATCAGTTTTATCTTTGTTGTGTAGTTTGGGTGTCCTTGTTTTAGTTTTGCATGCGACTGGGGTGTCCTCGCTTACATATTGGCTTTCAGTTTTTATTAAGCCACTGGGGCGACCTTGCTTGGAGTTTGTTTTCAGTTTGTTTTTAGCTACTGGGGTGACCTTGCTTGAATTTTGTTTTCAATCACGGTATTTAGCGACTAGGGTGACCTCGCTTGAATTTTTTGCTTTAAGCGACTGGGACGACCTCGCTTGAATTTTGTTTTCAATTCATGGTATAAAGCGACTGGGGTGACCTCGCTTGAATTTTATTTGAAGCGACTGCGGTGACCTCGCTTGTTTTAGTTTGTTTGTGGTGACTGGGGTGACCTCGCTTGTTTAATTTGTTTTAAGCGACTGGGATGACCTCGCTTGTTTTAGTTTGTTTGTGGCGACTGGGGCGACCTCGCCTGTTTAATTTGTTTGGAGCGACTGGGGTGACCTTGTTTATGCGAGTTCGCCAGTTCTCCATTTTCGAAAGAGCTGTTTAAGGAGTCGACCAAAAGGTGACCCAGGACTGGCCAGAAGACTTTATAAAATTCTGCTGTCAACCCATCGTTACCTGGGGACTTTCCGTTTTGAAATGTTTGCAGAGCTTTGAAGCACTCTGCATTTGTAAGAGCGCCTTCACAATTGTTCCTGGAGTCTTCACTAAGAGTTGGCAAGAGACTGGTCAAGAAATGCATCGCTTAAAACGTGATGGTCAGGTAGGTCACGGTTAGAGTACAATTCGCTGTAAAAATCGTGCAAATCAGACAATATTAATTTAGGATTGGTAATTAGTTTACCATGTTTATCAAAAATTCTGCGGACACATGAATTTCTCATCTTTCTGCTTTCGAGATTGAGAATCTCGAAAGCACAGCTTTCAGGATGCCTTTGATTTGTTAACAAAAGGGCTTCATTTGAGATATTTTTGACTCAAACAGCTCTCACCGCCGACCGGTTAGCTCAGTTGGTAGAGCGTCGGACTACTGTGCGGGAGGTCTCGGGTTCGAGCCCCAGACCGGACCAACACTCAGGGTCTTAAAATAACTGAGGAGAATATGCTGCCTTTGCAATGGCATCTGCATATGGTTAGATATTCTAGTCTTCTCGGATAAGGACGATAAACCGTAGGTCCCGTCTCCTGCATCTTCACTGCTATGGTCAGCAGGGGACGTTAAAGAACCCAAACACTCATCGTAAAGAGTAGGGCACGAAGTTCCCGGTGTTGTGGACTGGTCTTTGCCCATTGTGCTGAAGAAATGCTCGGAGACATTAGCTGTTAAAGCTACTCTACAATCCGAGGGTAAATAAAGTATTCACTTCACTTCACTTCACTTCACTTGCAGGGCAAGAAAACCAGCCTAAACAATCTCTTTCATTAAATTAGAATTAATCATGTGTTCTATATACGTACCACTTTCATTTTATAAAACGCATTTTTAAAAGTTACACAAGTTGTTTTCAAGTTCCATGGAATCGCTTTTGGGATATGTGACATTTTTCCTTTACCCTCCCTAGCGAGTTAAATATTTGCGTCCTGCGCAGTAAGCAGTTTGCAGGTTACGTCTGAGCGATTGGCGATTTGTTTTTAAGAGGGCGTCTCCCAAAGATCCACAAAGTCAATTTGGCTCAAGAAATAGAATTCGCTCAAAATCCCTCCACTAATTTCTTATAATAAGTAAGTAACAAATATGAAATTAAATTGGAGAGAAAATGTTTTCTTAATGAAATCTGGATGCACACTTTTCACACCTCCTGCTGGCCTCGGCAGCCATTGGCTGGACCGTAAAATTTGGTAAAGTCGAACACTTCGATCTAATTAATATATTTCTGTACAATCTTTAAAAATCCGATATTCATAAACAATAAGCCTTGGTCTATTAAACTAAGTGAACCGCACTGAACAGCTTTCATTATCAAGAAAGAAACGAGGATTCAAAGTTTGGATATTTTGGACATTATTCACAAGGTAAAATTTTCGTCAATTTCATGTAGAAGAATATCAAAAGTGGCTCGTACTCACAAGTTAAACTGCATATCAGCAGTAAGCTCCATCCTTCTGCTCTAAGAATATGCAAAAATGTTTGGCCGCTCTCTACTCCTTCATTTGTTGACCAGGGGTAAAACAAGCACTACTCAGCGGATGTGGCCATGTTGTCATCGTATTCGTTCCGACCCAATTTCAGTACCAATGGAGGAGGATTTCGTTAAGTCACTAGTGGATTTAACTCATTGTGAAAGAAGAAATCACTTAGCAATCAGATATAATCTGAGGAGAATTGATCTGCTCGAGAACGTCCATTTAAACAGTAAAAATCGATCTACATCATGAAGGGGTTGCAATCATCATGAAGAAAGGGATGGAAAAGTACTTAATGGAGTGGAAGCCAGTAAACAGCAGGATTATTCAAGCACGATTTAAGGGCATGCAGACTAACTTGTCCATCATACAATGATATGCACCTACTAATGACAGCAACGACAGAGATAAAGAAGCCTTTTATGAGCAACTGCAAGCAACACTTGAGAACGTCCATTGTCGAGACCTCCTGCTGGTGATGGGTGATCTTAACGCCAAGGTGGGCTCAGACAACATGAATTTTGAAAGGGTCATGGGAAGAGAAGGATGTGGAGTGCAGAATGATAATGGAGAGAGGCTGGTAGAATGGTGTGCATTCAACAACATGATCATTGGTGGAACTTTATTCCCGCATCGCAACATTCACAAACTCACCTGGATATCCCCAAATGGGCGGGATCAAAACCAAATAGACCATCTAATGGTTAACAGCATGTGGCGCCGCTCCCTGCTTGATGTAAGAGTAAGAAGAGGGGCTGATGCAAGCAGCGATCACCATCTTGTGACTGCAAAGTTGAGATTGAAACTGAGAGCAGCTGGACGAAACAAACAATGCATCCCTAGATATGACATCAGCAGATTACAAGATCAAAGGACTAAGAATGCTTTTGTCCTACAGCTGAGGAACAGATTCCAAGCCTTAAGTAACATAGACGAGCAAGACAATGAAGGCGAAGACACTGTAAACCAACAGTGGAAGCAAGTCAGGAACATCTTTGATGAAGCAAGTAAAACCTGTCTGGGGATACAAAAGACTAGAAAAAAGAAATAATGGATTACACCAGACACGTGGCAGGTTATCGAGGAGAGACGCCAGCTGAAGAAGAAGATAAACGACAGCAGATCAGCCAGACTCCGAGAGAAGTATAGAGTGGCTTACACAGAAATCAACAAGCGTGTCAAGAGAAAGATCCGAACTGACAAAAGGGCATATATGGAAGAACTAGCAAAAGAAGCAGAGGAAGCGGCGCAAAAGGGAGAGCAGAAGAATGTCTATAAAGTCACTAAACTGATCTGTGGAAAATATAATGGCACCAGAAATGCCCCCATACGAGATAGAGAAGGTCAGCTCCTCACCTCTGAAAAAGACCAAGAAGCACGCTGGGTAGAGCATTTCAAGGAAGTCCTCAACAGACCACCACCAGAAGAGGAGCCTGATATTCCAGAAGCTGAGGAGGACTTAGATGTTGACACTGGGCCACCGAAGAAAGAAGAGATCATTGCAGCCATCAAATCCCTAAAAAACCACAAGGCACCTGGCAAAGACCGCCTCAATGCTGAGCTGTTCAAGGCAGACGCTGTGACCACTGCAAATATCTTGCAACCACTTTTTAACACCATATGGGACAGAAGGAAAATTCCTGATGACTGGAATCAGGGTATCATTATCAAGATACCAAAGAAAGGAGCTCTCTCTGAATGTAGCAACTGGCGTGGCATTACACTATTATCCACCCCTAGCAAGATCTTAGCGAAAGTCATCATGAAGCGCCTATCACTGGCTGTGGACGATAAACTCCGCAAGGAACAGGCAGGTTTCAGGAGAGGAAGGGGTTGTATCGATCATATTTTCACGCTGAGAAATATTATTGAACAGAGTACTGAATGGCAGCGAACTCTCTATGTCAACTTTGTAGATTTTGCCAAAGCCTTCGACAGTGTGCACCGGCACAGCCTCTGGAAGATATTACGAGCGTATGGAATCCCCTCCTACCTTGCTGAGATCATCAAAAGCTTCTATGACAACTTTACCTGCTGTGTTGGTGATGGTGACATCTTATTTGAAGTTCACACTGGTGTCAGACAGGGGTGTGTCATGTCCACATTGCTTTTCAACCTTGTTGTGGACTGGATCATGCATCGCACCACTGAGGACCAGATCAGGGGCATCAGATGGACACCTTTCTCTTACTTGGAAGACCTGGATTACGCTGATGATCTAGCCTTACTATCACACACCCACACGCACATTCAAGAGAAGACGCAACGCCTCAACACCTTTGCTAAGCAAGTTGGCCTTAACATCAGCAGCAAGAAGACTGAAATTATGGCGCTGAACACCACCAACACGCGACCAGTCCAGATTGATAATGAAGAACTTCCGTACACAGACAGATTTACCTATCTCGGCAGCATCATCAGTAAAGATGGAGGAACTGACCTGGACATCCAGAGCCGTCTCAACAAGGCTAGGAACTCGCTCAACATGATGAATAAGGTATGGCGCTGCTCCACTTACAGTACTTGTACCAAGCTGAAGCTCTATCACAGCTGCGTCCTCACAACCCTTCTGTATGGTTCAGAATGTTGGCGTTTAACGGAGAAGGATCTAACAAAACTGTCCACATTTCACACCAAGAGCCTTCGGCGTATTTTACGCATCTTTTGGCCTAATGTAATCTCAAATAAAGATCTCTTTGAACGGTGTGGAACTGAACCAATGGCTACCATCCTGATGAGGAGACGCTGGAGGTGGATTGGCCACGTCACTCGCCAAGAAGCCTCCATTGCAAGAACCGCTATGCACTGGACGCCAGAAGGAAAACGAAAGAGAGGTCGCCCCAAGATCACATGGCGACGGACGATTGGGAAAGAAATAAAGGAGATGGGGAAGACCTGGGAGGGCATCATGTTCATGGCAAGGGACCGCCAGATGTGGAGGGAACACGTTGCTGCCCTACATGCCACTTAGGCGTAAAGGGCATGAGTGAGTGAGTGACTGTCCGCCATGTTGTTTTTAACAACCACTGACCAGTTTGGTAGCGGTCAGTGTAAATTACAGACTTTGGACAACAGACTGCGCTAACTGAGGACTACGGACTGGGTATAAATTTCGGACTAAGCATATAAACTGCATATAAATGCAAACTGATTTTAAAAACAATGAGAACCCATAAAGGCTGTAATCATGAAACTGTGATTTACCTCCGCAAAGTAAGTGAATACTTCATGTTCGAGTGGCAACGCGACTCAAACTCAAAACTCTGGCTTCACGCGAGAGCGCGTGAGATTTCATTTTGGACTTATTGTGATCACAAAGGTCAGATATCAAATTCAGTTTACCATTTTAGAAGAAACCTTTAGCTTAAAGCTTTCTAAAAGAAGATAAATTTCTATGCTTGCATAAGCATGGTACAATTCAGGGGCGGATGCAGGATTTTTCTTAGGAAGGGGTGCACTATATAGTTATTTTTTGCAGAACACCAGTTGTATTACAAAGCCACAGGTCATGTCAGAGGATGCACACCCCCTACATCCTCCCCTAGATCCACCCTTGCATTTGACAGGAAAACAGCTATTGCCCTGTTCGCTGTAGGATTATAACAGTCTTGAGCCTGGATACTAGCTGGGTTGCGATTTCGTCCATCATAGAAATATAACCTCCTACTCACTGGTGTTGCTGTTATTCCATTAACTTGCATAAAAGTCGCGTTAACCCCGACTGAATGTAATTCGGTGCCAAGGGGAAGTACAGAATTACCCAGGCAACCTAAACTTTTAACGCAACATAAAATAGGTTTTGTTTCTGGGGTAATTAATGTGAACATTGACAGCAAATTTACTGAGTGGATGTGTAATAGCCATGAAGAGTGTAAAACGTTCATTGTTTAAAATATGCCTAGTTTGATAGCTCCTGTTTCTGGGATTAACAGCTACCAAGTAGAAAATATACGGTTTCAGCCCAGTCGCTTTCCGATACACCATAATAATTAAGAGTAAAGGATGATCCACTTGCGGGGTACATATGTTTTGAGAAAAGATTGATGCGATCGACTACAGTACTATAGAACTGTCTTCTTAACAAGCACAAATAATAGCAAACGATTTAAAACCTCCTTTCTTTTTCCGCTCTAAACCTTTCCAAAAGACTTACAGGGACAATCGAAATCATCGCTGCTAATTTATCGACAAGTTAAAATTTCCTTTCTTTTGACTTGAAAGAAGTTTTAGAATAACTGCGGCTGAATTCAGCATGCTTACATTAATTAAAGAAACCGATCTTGTGGTACCGATGCAATTCACAGACGCTGAGGTTGTAGGCGTCATTTATTGGATGCCGTTATGATATCTTTTCAAAACCTTCATCCACTTGTTGCCAGCGAATTTGCTATTCCACCACATCTTCAATGTAGGGGGAAGTAGCCGTGGATTAAAGAACTATTTGGACTAAAGGCATTTCTTGTAAAGAAGGGTAAAAATCCGTGTTGTGCAGTCACGGCGCAACTAATCATGCAAGGATTCCTGTATTGCACTGCCATGACGACCACAATCATGGTGATGTTGTAATGCGTCAAACCTTTGAAAGTTTTGAAAGTTATAATTTACAGTTTTCGCTGGAGAAATAAAGCTTCTGAAAACGTATCCCTCTCCGTAGAAACTCAGCTTTGTGGTATATACTGAAATTTGGTATTTTTGGCACATTGATTGTCTTGGGATCCTCTTTTACCTAACTAACAGAAACGGTGGAGGAGTTAGCGTGGTTTAGTGGTCAGGATGCTGAACTTGGTATCCGAAAGTTCCCTGTCAAACCCTCCTCCCTGCCACTAGATGGATTTGTGTTCGGTATTATTATTTAATATTATTATTATTATTATTATTATTATTATTATTATTATTATTATTATTATTATTATTATTATTATTACACCTTGGACAGGGCTTTTCAGAAGTTCCTGTCTCATATCCTGTGCTAATACTTAACAATTATTCCACGAGCGCGCGTTGGATATGAGATGATAGATAGCCAAAGATCTCATATCCAACAAGCGCGAGTAGAATCAATTGCTTTATTAAAAACGACCAAAAGAATTGCAATATTCCCCAGTTGTTTTCGTTAACGCGTGTCGCCTACGATATTTGTGGTCATTGGTATATGAGCTCATATACCATTGCCCGTTAATCAATCAAAACTCAGGAATTGCAATATTAATACCATTACTAGTTTTAAATTAAATGTCATAACCCTCATCATATTTTTCACTGATAGTTTCACGGGACAAATGATACGCTCTAAAAAGTCGTACTTTGCTTTTGTAATACTCTGCTTCCAGATATGATCTTTGATGGACCTAAGATAAGATAACGGTTATGGGCCTTTAGTGTTAGCAAGAGGTGTTTTTAAAATGGAAGCAACCGCAACTCCATTCTCGCATACAAGAATCGAACAGGCATGCAAAGTGTTATCACTGGCTCCTCAGGTTGCCGACGTTTTGGGGGGTAACACTGCAGCTAACATGCTAGCTGAGTCCTCTCTTCCCGAACCATTCGGATTGCTTTTCTCTGTAAGTATGACATTGCAATTTTAAAGCTTAGTCCATTCTAATCAGAGCTGACATTTCAAAAAGCGATCTCAAGACATCTTGTCATGCTGCTTTGATTTTCTTAACGGAAAATGTGAGCTGCCTAATCAAATATGTGTTTTTGGCTTGCAAAATGCAGTGTAATTTCCTGTTCCCCGGCCGGATCCCCCTCCCTTTCCCCAACCCTGGCCCCGTTCATCGGACGACCAAACTGGTCAGCGGCTGTTATAGCAAAAAAAAACATCGCGGACAGGGTAGAAGATCGATTTGTACTGTTTAATGGACGTTCTCAAACAGATTAATCCTCCTTAAGTTATATCTGATCGCTATTTGATTTTTCCTTCACAATTTGTTAAATCCACTGGTGAAAGTGAAGGTTAAATGTATGTCTCCGACGAGTTTTATGGTTAATAAAACAAATGTCACTAGCTTTTCAAATGGTAAGGTATATCACCGTTAAAAATGTTCTTGAACCGTTTTCCGATTTTAAGCAAATTATGGATGTTTGAAATATCACGGGCTCTAGTCTCGCATGAAGCCAGACATGAAATCACCATTTGAGTTTGAATCGCGTTGCCACTCGAACATGAAGTATTCACTTACTTTGCGGAGGTAAATCACAGTTTCATGATCACAGCCTTTATGGGTTCTCATTGTTTTTAAAATCAGTTTGCATTTATATGCAGTTTATATGCTTAGTCCGAAATTTATACCCAGTCCGTAGTCCTCAGTTAGCGCAGTCTGTTGTCCAAAGTCTGTAATTTACACTGACCGCTACCAAACTGGTCAGTGGTTGTTAAAAACAACATGGCGGACAGTAGAAGATCGATTTTTACTGTTTAAATGGACGTTCTCGAGCAGATCAATTCTCCTCAGATTATATCTGATTGCTAAGTGATTTCTTCTTTCACAATGAGTTAAATCCACTAGTGACTTAACGAAATCCTCCTCCATTGGTACTGAAATTGGGTCGGAACGAATAAGATGACAACATGGCCACATCCGCTGAGTAGCGCTTGTTTTACCCCTGGTCAACAAATGAAGGAGTGGAGAGCGGCCAAATATTTTTACATATTCTTAGCGCAGAAGGATGGAGCTTACTACTGATATGCAGTTTAACTTGTGAGTACGAGCCACTTTTGATATTCTTCTACATGAAATTGACGAAAATTTTACCTTGTGAATAATGTCCAAAATATCCAAACTTTGAATCCTCGTTTCTTTCTTGATAATAACAGCTGTTCAGTGCGTTTCACTTAGTTTAATAGACCAAGGCTTATTGTTTATGAATATCGGATTTTTACAGATTGTGCAGAAATATATTAATGAGGGCGAAGTGTTCGACTTTACCAAATTTTACGGTCCAGCCAATGGCGCCGAGGCCAGCAGGAGGTATGAAAAGTTTGCATCCAGATTTCATTAAGAAAACATTTTCTCTCCAATCTAATTTCATATTTGTTACTTACTTATTATAAGAAATTAGTGGAGGGATTTTGAGCGAATTCTATTTCTAGAGCCAAATTGACTTTGTGGATCTTAGGGAGACGCCCTCTTAACTGTTAAACTGTTAGAGGTAAGCAGTTGGTGGTTACTGTTATGTTGCTTTTCCGCTACTCCTGGTTTAGCATATGTCCATAAACCGTATTTCGTTGCAGTAGAATTTTCTTCTTTCAGTTTAGCCGTGCGCTTGGCCGCGTAGTTGAATACGTCATTTTGAGCGAGCAAATTCCCCTAGCGCTCGCGTACAGTGTTGTTCGATGCGTTGCGTGATGCGCAGAACACGTGCACCATAAAAATGAAGTCATTTCAAGATATAATTGTAAAATTACTTTATTAAAATGACTGAAGATCTTCCGACATTAGAAAGTTCTGTTTAAAATAGATAATAATTGTGCAGTCAAGTTCTGAAGTTATAGATTGTAGTGTATATACTCTAACTTGAAATCGCTTTCAGTCACATGACCTCTTATATATTATGGGTTACGAGTTGCGGCACGTGGTCAGAAAATGGAGTAGCATTAAATCTTGCTTGTGCATTGAGCTCTCCTCACTATTTGGGCCGAAACTACCACATTTGGCGACGAGGTTAAAAAGTGGATAACGATTTTAAACGGTGGAAACACGCACTGCTATAAAAAAATGGCTGTATATCCTTGAGCGGACTGCCAGCTAGTTTACAAGCTTTCGACGATGGTTGAATTAGAAAGAAGAAATTGATTTGTACGTGACTACCTTGGAAATCAGTAACGCAACACAAAAGAGAACGCGCCTACTTCACCTCGCCAGGCCCACAGTCAGAGACGTATTCAAAACTTACTTCCGGCAGAAAAACGAAGCAAGGGATTACAAGAAAGTTATGGACAGCCTATCGGATCACGTCAAACAAAGGAAAAACTCTCCGATTTCTAGACAAGCGTCTCTTGCAGCTCAGCAAATCGCCGTAGAAAGCATTAAAATTTCATCACAGCCTGCAGAAATTGACCGAATATTGTGATTATGAAGGTGAAAGGGACAATCAGGTGAGATATTGTACGGTTTCTTACATTTGATAACATGAAGGCCGAATAAACAGCATATCATCAGACAGAACAAGCGGGAAATATTGAGGGTACGATGAAGTGGGGCAATTTGCGAAGAAATTCCGTCACTCATGTCACTCAAGTGCGGGAAATATAGCAACGTGGGTCATTTCGAAGTGCGCTTTCACTCGAAACAGAGACAAAGGGCCCATTCTAGTGGCAGTTCGAGTCGTGGACGAAGGGGAGGAGATTCACATGGCCAACGTTATGCACGCCAAGTAACCGCACAATTTAGTAGACGAGAATTTGGAGGAGTTACTGAAACTTGATGTTATTGAAATAGGAGAGGGACTTACCAGCTGAGTCAAACCCTTAGTGGTGGTCGAGAAACCTAATTGGGGTATAAGAATCTGTCTACAAATGAGGCAAGCAAATGAAGCCAATGATGCGGGAGAAACGCCCAGTTCCCACTGTTGAGGACACACTCTAAGGAGTCTCAAATGCAAAAGTTAGTTCTCTCTAAATTCGATTTGAAAATGGCTTTCCACCAAATTGGGGTACACCCAGACTCGAGGGACATAACTTTTGCCCTTCCTTACGGCCTTTATATATACAAGCGTCTGATTTTCGGTGTGACCGTGGCTACGGAGAAATTTCAGCGCATTGTTTGTCAGATTATCAAAGACTGCCCAGGGGCATACAACTTCCATGACGACCTGTGAGTCATTGGCAAGAATGTCTGACAACGAGAATGAAAGTGGTGTTACACTCAACTATCACCAATGTGAAATTGGCGTTGGTAACATAATCTAGATAGATGATGTACTCTCTGGGAAAGGGCTGAAAGTTTCCAGTGAATGTGATAAAGCTATTGTCGAGGCGCCAGAACCTCGAAACCCAAAAGAAGTAAGGAGTTTTCTTGATTCCGTGCAGTTCTGTTCAAAGTTCATTCCCAACTTTGTAACGATATCGAGTCCATTGTTGGACCTTACCACCAAAGGCGTAAAGTGGGAGTGAGAAACAAAGGAAGCTAAGTCATTCCAAGAAATTACAAAAGACCGGCTGACTCGTGCAAAAGTTATGGCATATTCAAACAAGGTCAAAAACTTGATTCTGGAAAAGAGGGAAGACGATGGAAGCTACAGACCAATATATTATTCCAGCAGAAAACTGAGTAAGGAACTCCCAATTCGAAAGGGGAGCTCTGGCTGTTAGGTGGCCTTGTGGAAAGTTGTACCTTTATGGAATGAACTTCGAAATCCGCACTGATCACAAGCCGCTTTTCATCGTACTCGATCGGAAGGACGGAAGATGGCTCCTGTACCTGCAGCAGTTCCAGTACAAGTTGATGCGCATACGAAGAGGACAATGTATGGATAGATAGATAGATAAATAGATAGATAGATAGATAGATAGATAGATAGATAGATAGATAGATAGACAGATAGACAGATAGACAGATAGACAGATAGACAGATAGACAGATAGACAGATAGACAGATAGACAGATAGATAGATAGATAGATAGATAGATAGATAGATAGATAGATAGATAGATAGATAGACAGATAGATAGACAGACTTTATTTAAACACGATAATAATTAATTTACAAGGCGATCTTTAACTAATTACTTTACAAGTGCCGGTAGTAAGCCTCTTTTAAACTTTTCCAAAGACCTTTCTTCTTTGAGGTAGCGAGGGAGAGCATTCCAGACCTTTACGCCACTGAAAGCAAAACTATTCTTATAGTAATTTGTTCTGCATTTGGGCAGTTCTAGGTCGTAATTTGAAGATCTCAGACCGTAATTGTTTAAGGCGTTATTAGAAGTGAACATCTCGGTAAGGTATGGAGGTGCCAGACCGTTAACGATTTTAAACATCATAATGGCCTTGTGAAATTGTCTCATGGAATTTAACTGAGTCCAGCCTAATTCCTCAAAAACGTCTCCAGAAGGCTTACTATAAGCAGCACCAGTAACAATACGAGCCGCCCTATTTTGAAGCCTTTGGAGACTATTACTTAATGTGTCACCTATTGAATCCCAGACAAGACAACAATAACTAGATAGATAGATAAATAGATAGATAGATAGATAGATAGATAGATAGATAGATAGATAGATAGATAGATAGATAGATAGATAAATAGATAGATAGATAGACAGATAGACAGATAGACAGATAGACAGATAGATAGATAGATAGATAGATGGATGGATGGATGGATGGATGGATGGATGGATGGATGGATGGATGGATGGACGGACGGACGGACGGACGGACGGACGGACGGACGGATGGATGGATGGATGGATGGATGGATGGATGGATGGACGGACGGACGGACGGACGGACGGACGGACGGACGGATGGATGGATGGATGGATGGATGGATGGATGGACGGACGGACGGACGGACGGACGGACGGACGGACGGACGGACGGACGGATGGATGGATGGATGGATGGATGGATGGATAGATGGATAGATAGATAGATAGACAGATAGATAGACAGATAGATAGATAGACTTTATTTAAACACGATAATAATTAAAGCTAAAAGCTTGTGGGGTCGTGTATTTCAATTTAACTTTGCTAAAAATTAAAATTACGATTAAAATGTTTAAATTACAATTCCTAGATTTACAATAAAAAATAATTATTTAATTAATTACTAACTAGAACTATTACTAAGTTAATCTACTATATGATTACAATAAACTAACTAAAACTAATTTTATATTAAGTCACTATGTCTGTGGCGGGTTGTTGAAGCCGACAGGGCGTTAAAGTTAAATCGTTAATATGTTAAAATATGTAATATGTTAAAATCTTCAATAAGTTAAAATCTTTAATCTACTACATGATTACAATAAACCAACTAAATCGAATTATATATAAAGTCACTATGTCTGTGACGGGTTGTTGAAGCCGACAGGGCGTTAAAGTTAAAATCTTTAAAATAGTCTATATTTACAACATGCTTTCTAAGGTCGAAAAAGCTTGAAAAACTTTTATGTTGTTCGTGGTATAAAACGATGTTCCAAAGGACAGATCCCTTATATCGAAGTGAGTCTTTTATAAATCTCGAGTTAAATCGTGGTATGGAAGAAAGTTCTTTCCCTCTGAGCGAATAGCCGTGGCTGGAGTTTTCAAGTAACGATTTCATCAGGGGCTCGGGCAGGCTGTCGTTGTTTGCCTTATAAGATAGTCTTAGGATGTCGAGCTTATAATATAGGGAAAAGGTAGACCACTGATCATAGTTGAGCACATCATTTGTCGACATGTCCTTGGGTAAGTTGAAAATGATTCTTGCCGGCCTACAATGTAGTCTTTCTATAGAATCAAGTATGTCGGAATTACGACACGATCCCCACAAAACTAAACCGTATTTTACAGAGGGTAGTATTACTTTAAAATAAAAAGCCTTTAGCACGCCCTTTGGAAGAAATCTGGATCGTTTCAGTAAGTTCAGCTTATTAGCAAAACTTTTCTTGGTCTCAAGTGCCTGAATTTCGATCGACAGTCATGCCTAGCAGGCGCGTTTTTGTAACGCATCTGAGAATTGAGGAAACCCAGGTTGAATTGGTGCATGTGGTCCCATCGGGGTTCCTTTACTAAGTAGCATCACTTCACTCTTTCCTGGGTGAGGTGTTAAACGATTTGTTAGACACCACGTGTATACTTCCTTCAGGACCTTGTTTAACTGGGCAATAGCGATGTCTATAGTTTCTCCTATACAATAAGCCGTTGTGTCATCTGCGTACATGTACAGGGACCCCGAGCTGACTGAAGCAGGAAGGTCGTTTGTGAATAGCGTGAATAAAGTCGGTCCCAGCACCGAACCCTGGGGAATGCCGAAAGACACCATTCAGGACAAAAATGCAATTGGACCGTACCTTAGTTCTACTGGATCGTACCTTAGTTCCATTTGATCATACCTTAGTTCTATTGGATCGTACCTTTTAATAGTTCCATTTGATCGTACCTTAGTTCTACTGGATCGTACCTTAGTTCCATTTGATCGTACCTTAGTTCTACTGGATCGTACCTTAGTTCCATTTGATCATACCTTAGTTCCATTTGGTCGTACCTTAGTTCCATTTGATCGTACCTTAGTTCCATTTATCATACCTTAGTTCCATTTGATCGTACCTTAGTTCTACTGGATCGTACTTTAGTTCCATTTGATCATACCTTAGCTATAGTTCCATTTGATCGTACCTTAGTTCTACTGGATCGTACCTTAGTTCCATTTGATCGTACCTTAGTTCTACTGGATCGTACCTTAGTTCCATTTGATCATACCTTAGTTCCATTTGGTCGTACCTTAGTTCCATTTGATCGTACCTTAGTTCCATTTGATCATACCTTAGTTCCATTTGGTCGTACCTTAGTTCTACTGGATCGTACCTTAGTTCCATTTGATCGTACCTTAGTTCTACTGGATCGTACCTTAGTTCCATTTGATCGTACCTTAGTTCCATTGAAAGGTGGAGCGTTGCAACGAGACCTTACTAAAAATCCCGCGCGCTCTAGGCGACCACTGCGCCCGGATACATGTTCAAGATTACGTATTCACTTAGTTGTAAAATGCGCAAGATACATTAAGAGAGGGACTGTTCGTTTTTTTTTAGACTTTTATTAGATAAAAATTTGTAATACTCTGACCTGAAGTCGTTCTCAGTCACATGAACCCATATATTATGGAATACAAGTTGTACCATATGGTGTGAACTCCCTTCACTATTTAGGCCGAAACTACCCCCTTTTTCATGCCATATTTGATGCGTTAAAAAAGAACCTAAAAATGACATGCTATTAAAGTACTAGTTTGTAAAACAAGGAAATGATCATCTTATTTTTTTACTCTATACGTAGGACTTCAATTGACATGCTTCCAAAGTGTCAAGGTTTTATAACGCATTTGAAAAAAAAGGCGAAATCATCTAGGGAGTTCGTGCCTGTTCTACCTGAAGTCTCACGAACGTCTTTTACATATCTTGAACGTCGTCTACTCCACTTTACTGGACTTAAAACCGCGATTGACCTGCTCTCAACGTAACAAGATTTTACAGTTCTAGTTCATGTCCCTTGTGTCTTTGTCGCCTGTTTGAACTAAGCGTTACCAGGTTACTAATTCAGTAGTGATGTCGTCGTCTGTGACATTTACGTATGGTTTCTGAGAGAAATGAATAAACGAATGACTTAATAAGTAACTCAATCAATCCTTTTTAATTGGTTAGCTAGAATTGCAAGGCATAAACTTCCATCTAAATCG
This sequence comes from Meandrina meandrites, assembly GCA_963693305.1. Lineage (NCBI taxonomy): Eukaryota > Metazoa > Cnidaria > Anthozoa > Scleractinia > Meandrinidae > Meandrina > Meandrina meandrites. The sequence continues at coordinate 21,718,134 of OY855912.1, read as the reverse complement.
AAAAGGTGTGGTCCGATAAAACTAAATTAGCCGTAAAAACGTTCCATGCTACACACAAAAACAATGGAAATTAAAAACGACCTGTTAACGCAATTTTTAGTTAGTAGCTCACATTTGGATAGGGAGTCATGCATTTGGTTTGGGCTTAAAAAGGCATCATTTGCCATTTTCTGTCCTTAAATGGGGTCAGATAGGACGAACCTTTGCGGCAAGTGCTGGAGAAAGGGGGGGAGGGGAGGGGGATATCCTCATACCGTATTCTACTTTTCTATTCGAATTTACTACTTTATGTGTTCGTAGCCCTGACATTGCAGTTTATAATCTGATTATAACACTGCAATTCCATGACTTCCCCTTACTAGAATTTTCGTATTCTCTGCTTGAGGATTGCCATGTAAGCGTATTTTATGTCATAGCAATATCGTAGGACACGATATAAAAAGAACTAACTTGGAGTGCTTTAGAAGCATCGAGAATCGTCTAACAAATAAACAGATGAAACACACCTTGATTTCCCTTAACAGATATTTGATCTGTTTTGTTATATCATTAAATGTGGGCCTCATCAAGGGATTTTCCATCCAACAAGATTGCATAAGCTCATACCTAAAAAGGGAAGAAGAAAGTACATAAATTAATAGTAATGTAGCTATATCTAGAAATAGCAATATCATGAAGATAGATATGCTCGATTTACGCCGCACTCTTGAGTCCCGGGGGGGAGGGGGGGAGGAGGAGGTACCTGAGCCATTTTTACGTATGGGGGGTGCCGCTTGAGGTGTGAAACCCTGATCCTGTTTAGGACAGCAAAAACGTAAAATACCTACCCTTTGTAGAACACCCCCTCTTTTAAGACCATATATAGATACAGATAAACGTCTCCGATTTCGGATTGCTAAATACTTGATGACAGTCTTGCAGCCACATCCTGTCTAGGACAGGTTCAGACCCTGATTAGGCCAGACGAGCTTGAAATTATATACCCTGTTCAGGGACGGAGGGGTCAAAAACCATACCCTATCCAGCGGCGCGTCCTCGTGTGGGCCATATTGTTGTAAATCGTTCAGGTTTAAAGATTAAAGCGCTCCAAAACACGAACGCATTCCTCATCAAACTACACTCTCGCATTCGTCATTTTTAAATCTCCTTCTGACTGGTGGAAGTCAACAATGGTCAATGTTCGCGTCCAGGCGTCTTTTCGGGTGTCATGAATTTGTCACGTGTGGAAATTTAAAAATCCTGTGGTGAACAAATGTTGAACTTACAGTTCCTCATAGCAATGTTCGGGACGAGGCATTCGGTTTCCCGAAGAGAGAAATCTTATAAGGGCTGCTGGTGTTGTTATTTCAGGATATGGCACCTCTCCTAATAAGGAAACATGAAATAATGTATAGAAAAGATACTTGCATTTGTTTTTTAGTAATTAGACTGCGTGAAGTAGAAATGGTACTTGAGCCAGTAATAAAAAACTTTAAAAAACTTTCAAGAAATTTAAAAAAAACACTGGGTATAACATTGCGTGTAGTTATCAATTAATCGTTTGAGTATTGGAGTTTGAGCAGTTAAAAGAGCGCGTCAAGTGTTTGTAGCAAAAAATGGCAAGTGGTTTTCGATTGGTTTAAAAAACGCTGTCAAACAGCAACATATCACAGAAGCCATTTTAAGTGCACGAAATTGCCACTCAAGTGGCGCAGGTGTCCAAATACAGCGATCCATTGCCCAATTCCCCCTATAAGTCGTGCCTTCACGGAATCATGGTAGTGGTATTCAGCAAAACATGCCATTGACTTAGCAAAGCAGAAAAGATCTTACATGCTTCCCAACAGGTGTCCCCCATAGTGGGAATTGGTGATTACATAGAGTAATGATATTTTAAAACTCACGTGATCCACTTTATTCAAGTGAGAAATGGACTCATGGCGCGCGAGTGCGCAGACCTAGATAATTTGTCTGACGGTCTGGCTTCCAAGTTGAGTTTTTAGTTAATGCTTCATCGTTTTATAAACGTGAAAACTACTTTCCATCGTAATTTCTTACCAGGCCCCCTCTTAGGTTAATTATACATAACATTTTCAGACTTACCATAGGTAGCGATTTCCCATAAAAGAATACCGAAGGACCATCTGGAAGTAACAATATAAAGAAAAGTAACTTCACAAACAATGCAACGAACTAGAAATGAATTAATATAGGCTTAATTAGTAAACAACACCATCACCCTTCATTTTTAGAAATACATTTGAATAACATTTGAATAACATCAGACATCAGCATATGGGTTGAATGCTGTGAACATCCTGGCCATCTATTGTTGGATTATCTAAGTAGATAAATGGTTTGTGTTGTGCACCATGACCAATCGTAACTGGCATATAGTTGGATAAATAGCTAATGTTGTACAACATACTTGGATTGGAAAATTGTCGGACGTAATTTAGTTGATTTTAGAAACAATGGCCCTAAAATGATTGTTGAACCGTCATTTTCATGCAGTCGGACAAACAAATTCTGGCGGTCGTGTTCAATAATCAGATAAGCAAAAGTTTTGTTTCGGTAAGAATACAGTAGAAGGCTTATGCAATTAACGAATGCCTTATTAATGATAAAGTTTGGCAATTACAAGAACTTTCACTTGGTGAATACGAATGCCACGATACTTACACGTCACTCTGTGTTGTGTAGACTCGATGTCTTAAAGATTCTATTGACAACCATCTCCAAGGTACTTTACCCTGTTAAAATATAACAACAAAAGCAGGAGTGTAGGAACTCTTGTAAGTTGGTAATTCTTCTGGTCCTGTAGTGCAGTTGTTGTTTTTTAAGGCTAGGCGCATTCCTTTTGTTTCTTTTTTACTGTTCTCTTTAAGGGGGGTCCTTCTTAACTACAGTTCTAGAGCAGTTGCTAGGGAATTCCTGAAGATCAGTTTTAGTGGCAAGCCATTTTGGACCGTTTTGTAACGCTAAATGGTCAATTTTGTGGGGCAGGAAATACCTGCTTGAAATATTGACATTGCGCCTGCATAACTAGTGCCAGTCCTAAACCGCGCGTTAGAATTTAAAATCCCTAAAACTTGGAGGAAAAAAGGAAGAGTTCTGAATTTTTTAAAGAATCGGAGATAACATAGCCTTCTTTATAATCCTACGTATGGGATTACCGTTTACAAGAAAGAAAAAAACGCTACTGAAGAAAGTCTGAAAATACGGGTGTTAATTATGTCATAACTTTTACAATAATGCAAATTTTGTAAAACCCATACGAAGCATTAAGCATGTGGACATTCTTTATCTATTGGCACTGATTTTAACTTTCAGTTTTATATGCCCTTTCAGTTTTAGGGTTTTTTCTATTCTGGCCACGCCACTTGTCAAATATGGCCGTGATTTGAAACTCTTGAAGGACTCTTCAATTTAACAAAGTTGCGAAAAAAGCTTATCCGTAGCAGGTCAAGTTTCCAGAATATGGTAGTTAGATACCTTCCTTAGCAACAACTTAGTAGTTAAGAAGGACCCCCCTTAAGTATAACGAGCCATTTCAGCGAAACCTTGCGAGGACTGCCACCCGACCCACAAAAATATACTCACTTGGAATTGTTAACTTACTGTTCTGGAAGTCGGAATTTAAAAAAAGAAGGATTCAATCAAACAGATTACGTATATCAAAGTCTGACTTAAAGGAGTTATTTTATAGAAGGTGCAACTTGAAAAACAAAATGGGTTAATTTTATTGAAATCTTAACTATAATGACAGCTGACAACTCAAATAGTTATACCACAAAATTGATACTGGCTAATTACGATAGAGACATGATAAAGCTAACTCTTGATTTAACCGTGGTGTCTTGAACTGATAAAAACTTATCACAACTTGGTACGGTAACAGCGTTTGTCGGTGCTTGGCAAAAATTACATGTATTTGCTTCGAGCTCGTATTTCGTTGTGTGGTTCACGTTTGATGTGGTTGCTAATCGATTGCTTTAGCTTTGTTTCTATGACAACACGTTTTCTATGCTGTACTTACATTCGACATCTTTGTGTACACTCCACTTTCTGAGATATCTCTTGCCAGTCCAAAGTCTCCAAGTTTAGCAATCTTGTTATCATTATCAATGAAAACATTTCTTGCCGCTAGGTCGCCATGAATGCACTGCAGAGAAGTGCAAATTTCTATTTAATTAACGAGATAATATTAAATAGCTGCGCTGATTCAGAGTTATATTTGGCTTAATAGACGGGTCATTGTATTGAGGGATGTTTGTGTAATTTTCGTAGCCATAACAAGCAAACAAGCAAACAACGAAGTAAAAGAACAAAAACAAGTAGTGAAATGGAGTGTGACAAAAGTGAGTGATTTTCCAATGAATGGTATTTGCGAAGAAACCCAGCGAGAAGGAACTTTTTTTAATGGAAATTGACGCAATTTTTACAAAAAAATGCCCTCCCTTGAAGCTACAGTTATGCAGCAACAGATATTTTTTGGCAACTCCTTTACAAAGCCCAACTGCACAGTTAAAGTAGTGATCCACTCGTACCTTCTTCGTCTCTAAGTGTTGCATTCCTGAGGCGATCTGTAGTGCAATATTTGCCAGCTCTCGATCATTCAGCGCACAGTTGTCATTTTCGTACTTGCTGCACTCACCGGGAGCGCGCTTGCGATTCAGCAATGTTTCAAGGCTATCGCCTGGAATCAAATCAGTCACCAAGAGAATTTTTTCTAAAAATTTAAAACAAAATTAAAGAAAAACCCTCTGTTAATTAACCTCATTTGGACCAGTCTGGTTTGGAATTCGTGTCGGATGTACTGGGGGCTTCCTATTAATTATTAATTGTTATTAATTTTAAGCTGATACTTCAAACAATTCTTGTCTGTTTTCTTTTATCTCTAAATAATTATACAGTAGCTTGATAGCGGATGGACTAACAGGGAGTGCAGTTAGAAATCACAAGCTAATATTCTCGTTTAATACTTACCGCCCTGAGTGCAGGCGCCAACTAAGTTGACTATATTAGGGTGCCGACCAGCCTGCTTTAGCATCCGTATTTCGCTCAGTAGGGTAGCTCTGTCGGTCAAACTCCTGTTATCTGTACACAGAGAAAACAAAATGATCTCAACTGTGATCAAAACTGGCGAATCATAATTCGTCTTGCGACTTAAACTGGAACAGAGAAGCCAAAACTTGCGGATACTTTCGGATGACACGACTATAACATCTCTCCAGGTCGCCATTCAAAATGTACTTAGTACACATTTTTGTATCTTAAGATGAAGAATGCTATTTTAAAATCATTAACTGAGTAGGCTGCAACAACAACAACATACACAAGTTAATTCAGATAAATTACATGGAGTACTACGTTCAATGCTATTGAGCAGCAGTAACTTGCACAACACAAGAACCTCTCTAAATACCTGATTAATAAAAAGGAAACCATGGTATTTACATACATACCTTTCAACTGCTTCACGGCAACATCAATGACCTTTTCATCTTTGCAACAGTAGCTTCCTCTGTAGACAATTCCAAATTCCCCTTCCCCGAGCACTGTACCTTGAATTGCAAGTCTTTTTAAGTCGATTTCATAGTCTTCCTCGATCTTTCGGGATTTGATACAACACATCTTGTTTTGTTCAGTGATCTCCTGAAGTTCTTTTCTGGGCTTTGGAGGTCTGTGAGGAGCTGGATAATGTTGGATGCTGCCTCGTTTCTCCAGACTATGAGAACCACAGTCTTTTCTGTCCAGTGTAGTTGCTTCCGACGTCTCAAACTTGAGGTTCTGGCTTCCCGACTGCAACACAGACGAACACACTTCGTTATGCTTTGTTTTCTCTTTGATTTCTTTTCCGGGTTTTTGAGGTCTGCGAGGAGCTGGAGAATACTGGATGTTGTCTCTTCTTTCCGGGATATCACAGCCCTCATCCTTTCTTTTGAGGGTACGAGCCTCAAAATTTGGGTCCAGGCTTCCTGACTGCAACATAGATGATCGCATTACGTTTTGTCCTGAATTCCATTCCACCTTGGGACTTGGTATCGAGGGCAATGGTCTAACCTGTGGAGGGTTCCTTTCTGAAAGGTCAACACGTAATTTTTCTAATAACGGGTTTTCCTCAGAATTGTGTCCTGAAAATTGCACTTCTTCGTTTTCCTGGGGTGCTATCGAGGAAGCGTAGTTATGAGTGTTTTCTTCCTGGTTTTCCTCTTGTGATGTCCTGTTGTAGGTGACGCTTGGCTCAGGATTTTCGTTGTCGTATCTCTACAAACAACGATAGACAATAATTCAGAAAGATCATTCTCTTGTGTTTCCGATGAGTGGTTTAAAACTGACGCAACATATGAATAATGCCCTCTCTTTTTATATCCTTTCCCTGTCAATTGATGGCTTGCAATCAATCCTAAAAGATTCAGATGACAAAAAACAGGAAAGCCATTTTGGAGGAAAAGAAACAGGAGAAGCTAATTACAGATATTGTTAAACCCCGTCTTATGACCACCCCTTTAATGTAACGGTCAATATTTAAACTAAGCCAATTTCTAAAAAAAAGGCACTCTAATTTTCAAATTTCTTTAGTGGTCCTTGTCAAAAAAATGATTAAATCAAATTTGAGGATTCACAAATAACTGACAACAATACAAGAGTTTTGATAGTGATACTGACACGCACTCAAACGTTGAAATAAAACCCTCCCAGTTCTCTTCAGTTCTCACCTTTTTCATATACATTTTTGCATGTTGTTTTGAATTAAATTCTTAGCAAGAGAGCGTTATATAAAGTTATTTTACAAGCGAGCTTAAACTAATTGGCTGCACACTTAAATAGCCGAAAAAACGTAAACACTTGCAGTATCTCGTGGATTTTGTGTTACCTTATACAAAAATGCACTGAGACATAAATACCGTATTATAAAAACATTTCCTTTTCCGGTGCCACAAACACACAGTTGCAATGATAAGCATCGCGAAAGTAACACAGGGCACAGTAATCGCAATGATCTCGTGGGTTGCACTTTGACTCTTTTCCAAGGGACTTGGTACTGTAATAGAAATTAGTTAGTAATAGGGAGCAAAGCAATAAGAACTTCAAACCCTAGTTTCTATATAATCGTCCTGGTCGTCTCAGTAGCCTCGATCGTTTAAAAAAATATTTTAAAGCGACCAGGACGACCCAGGCGATTTTCAGATTTCATATGATCGCCATTAGTTTGGTAGGAGTCTTAAAACAAAATGTTTTTATATTTATTTTCTGCCTCCCCTGTATCTCTTTAGAATTTTTCTCCGATTTCTTTAAAGCAATTCACTCGCACTCGCTCGTAAAAATTTGTGGCATAAATTTTCGTTTTTTGTACTTCTTACATAAAATGCGCAGAGTGATTTGCTGCCGCCATTTTGTAACCCTGCAGGAAGAGCAATTAATTCTAGGATAAATTTTTTTTAGGATGGCTTTGGATAGTCCCAAGTCAAAATACTCGAGTAGAAAGGTGGGTTTATTTTGAACAATTGACATTTGGATTATATGTACCCGGTAATTCGATTGTAATTCCACTGCACAGTAATATTTTGTTGGCGCAGAAAAGCGGTAATTTGAGATGAAATTATTTCACCAGTCACGGTGGCGTGAAAGAGCGGGAAGCACTAAAACAGCAAGGGCCTATTTTTAATATCAATAAAAATTACTCTGTTGTATTATCTGAAGTGCTGTCCTAATTTGTGTTCAAACTGAACACAATTCAAACAACGGAGAGGAAATCGACAGTCGCCGTGAAATGCTGCGTATCAGATAACATTATGCATTTTGCTTTCCTGTTCGCTTCAAGAGCCTAAAATTTCGGACTAAAGTATGACAAATAATAGACAATTGAAACAAAACATTGCTTCAGGTTAATTCTCATTTCACTTAAAACCAATACCTGTATTGTGCCAATCAAAATATTGACAATTTAAAGATGCCAGCATTTTCAAAGTGGTTATTCACACCAAAGCTATTGCCGATGGGGCATCTAACCCTCTAAACTTCCATCCAATTTCGAAGCAGTGATTTGAAGCAATACTGTGCATTACCGTGTTCAAGTCCGTGATTGCTGCAGTCTTTTTTGTAACTACTCAGCTCGTTTAGTTTATTTCTATTATGGGTAGTTGTTTTGCCTATTTTAGTTAATTTATATTCTGCTGTAATTTTTTCTCAATTTAATTAGGCAAAATAAAATGGTTGTTGTTGTTGTCGTTGTTGCGTGGCTGGCGGGATTTTGAGAGCAAGTGCTTTTTCAGCGGCCCTATGCTTTTGTAAAAAAAAAAAAAACTGTCGCGCCTGCTAATCCTTACTGTTGTTATTAACACTTCTTTCGCATTCTAATCATTCTTCCTAAAAGAACTTTCTGTTTGACTGTCGGTTTTATGAGCGTTGCGGGCACGCGTGGTACACATATTCCCTGGTCAATAACAAGATAAGTGTTGCGGGCCTCTCTTAGGCCCGCAACTACGATGTTTCGAAGCTTTCTTGACTCCATTGTAGTTTCGAGTTTAAATTCGAAGAAAGGTAACAGAGTATATGAGAATATTTTAAAAAAGCGTTTAGCGGACATTAGTGTTCAAAGTGTCAGTGCGTGCGTAAATATTACTTTCGCACACATTGAGTCCGTCTCACTCTGCGTGTTTAGTTTGGGCCTTCGCTCACGAATAAGGAGCATTTCGTGAACTAAACAATCCAGTTTTTACATATTTTTCTTTTGGATTTGATTGACTGAGAAAAACTGTCCTATTTCTTTCTAGTTTTGCTTTTTTCTTTTATATTTGTTTTTTTCAGTGAACGTTCTGACTGAAACTATCCAAATTTAATCGTTAATTGGACAGTTCACAGTAATTTTGATTACTGAGAACAACGATTGTCCTTTAAAAGGGAACTATTATCCTTAACTATTATCCTTTAAAAAGGATGATAGTTACGCTGACAATATAGGATTAAATGACAGCTATATAATTTAAGGTGGCGGTATACCAGATTTTGAGTGATATTTTAAGAGGTTTAAGGAAGGGATAGAAGAAAGAAAATTATTTTTGAAACACCAACAGACAGTTGACCCCCACGCAAGAGCACCCCAGGTTGTCAGGGGACTGTTTGGGTGTCCATATACTAATTTTTAACTTCAAATTCTAATTTTAAAATCACATTAAATCTTTAATATTTCTTATCTCTCCAAATTTTACTAATCCTTTGAGAAAAACTATCTCTTTCCAAATGCCCCCAAAACTCACCAAAAAATTTACAAAACGCCGCATAACATAGCTTTGTGAAATGAGCATAGAGTTTCTGGATTACTTGAAACGCAGACGAGATATTCGCATTAAACCAAGTTTCGCGGTGGAAAAACAGACTTCAGGTGTACCCCCGCCTTAAACGTAATTGCCTGACCTTCAGTTGCTCGAAATGTGGGTGTCTATGTGGATTTAGATTCCTCGGCTTATTACAAAGCGAATAAAGATCAATTTCTAGCAAATTATTCTCTGACTGGCAAAATCACAAAACAGTTTTGAAAAATAAAACTCACAGTCTCAAACATGAATTTATTAAAAAAATGTCATTGTCTGACCTTTAGTTGCTTGAAATGGGGGTGCCTTTGCGGATTTAGTTTTCCCAACTAAGTACAAAGTGAATGAAGAACAATATTTACTAAATTAGTTTCTGAATCCCAAAACTGATCTTTCGACCTTTTTAAATGATCATGGTAAATCATCAGTAACACATGCACTGTATGATTGAAATCTGCCATTCGTCTGTCAAAAATCTTAAACGAAGAACTCCACCCAAAAGCGCCATATTTGTGAACCTCCACAAAAAAAAAACTGAAATAACTGACCTCTTTGACGCAACAATGCGGGTTTTGAAGTATTTTCTCCAGCGCTGTTGTTTGCAACACACTGATATTTGCCGTAATCATCATTCTTCACTCCTGTTAATACCAGCTGGCTGACATTCTTGCCTTCGCCCGCTATGACTCTCACTCTAGGGTTGGATTGTACAGAATACGAGTCATTGTCCTTCTTCCATGTGATTGTTGGCTTCGGATAACCAGTGGCAGTGCAATTAAAGGTAACATTAGACCCCATGACAGTACTCTGGCTCACTGGACCCTTGGCAACCTCTGGCCCTTCTATAATAATATATAATAAAAGTATTTTTTATTTCAATGCTCTTATGATAAGATGAATATACACGTAATTAAATAAAAGCCTATAGAATATTTCTGAGAACAATAGTAAAATAATAAATAAAATAAATTGATTATAATGTCTACCGAATGACCGAAAATCTGTATTCTTAAGCCTCAAAATAAAATTGATATCGTAAATGCTCTTTTTCTTTTGATTTTTTTTCCAACAATGCGTTTGTTCGAAAGGTTTATCGCCGCAGTTTAAGTGCTATTTCTAGTTACCTATATGAATTACTGACACTTTGCCATGTATCTTGAAGAGTGTGTGATTATACCTTGTAATCCCCTGGAGTATTCGATATGGTGAAGAGGGGCACCTTTTAAAGGCTGGTGTATATATAGAATGGTTAAACATGCACGAGTTGAAGTATACTAAAGGTGGGGCAAACTTTCAATTAGGAATTTAAAAGGGCCTTTAAAGTATGCCGAACAGATACACCATACGGCTGATTAATCAAAAGTGTAATGCATGGTTTAATGCATGGTTTAATGCATGCATGGTTTAATGGTGCAATGCAGTGTAATGCATGGTTTGGATTAACTACCCAAAAGCGCCCCATTTGTAAACTTCCAAAAGCAGAACATGAAATAACTATAACTGACCTATTTGATGCAACAATGCGGCTCTTGAAGTATTTACTCCAGCGCTGTTGTTTGCAACACACTGATATTTGCCGTAATCATCACTCTTCACTCCTGTTATCACCAGGTGGCTGACTTTCTTACCTTCGTCTGCTATGACTCTCGCTCTAGGGTTGTATTTTACAGAATACGAGTCATTGTCCTTCTTCCATGTGATTGTTGGCTTGGGATAACCAGTGGCAGTGCAATTAAATGCCACATTGGACCCGATGACAGCACTCTGGCTCACTGGACCCTTGACAACCTCTGGCCTTTCTATGTCTACGAAATGACAAATAATCAGTATTCTTTAGCCCCACAATAAATGACCTCTATGAATAACTTGACACTACAAGTAGGTGTTTCTTGAACAATATATGTCCGATTATACTTTGTAATCCCTGGGAGTATTTCCAATGGTGAAGAGGGGCACCTTTTGAGGGATGGTACATTAAAGGGTAGCAATAACGTGAGTTGGAGTAAGGAAAAGGGTGGGAAAAACTGTCAACTAGGTATTTAAAAGGGCCTTTCAAAGAATGTCAGCCAGATACACCATATGGCTGATTCATCAAAGAATTCTTATCATAGTTAATAAAGGGAAATGGTTATGGAGCCCGGAAAAGTTCTTTGTTATAGGTTTTTGTTCGCTATTTTGGGGGTTGATCGTGCACAAAACCTGACAAAATACAATAGGTGGTTACGTGTGTTCATGCAACTAACCAATCAAAACATTGCCATTACGTAACTCATGCATAGTGTATGAGCGCAAAACAAAAGATATGCACGGTCATGGACCTTCCAACCTAAATCTTTGCTTCTTTTTTTTGCTTCTTTGATGTGTACGTGCCAGGCGTCCTAACCATTTCCCTCTATTAACTATGTTCTAATGCATGGCTTCTCAAGTGAAACACTTTAGGAAAGGGTGTCGTATTTTTAATGTAGATAATGGAAAATGATAGCATTTTTCTGCGGTAGATTTGGTCACCTTTTCTTGGTACATACCTTGAAAACTAATTTGAAACCTTTTGCTGCTGCAATGATTATAATCATTGCTTGCTTTGCAAGTGTAGTTGCCAAATTTCTCTTCTGTCAGGTCATCAACGATCAATGTGCACTTCATACGTGCAGCTGCTGGTGATCCAGCCTGACATGCATTTCCGACCGGTTTATCTTGTGGCTCAAACCATTCAATTCTGTGTGGTCTTTTCTTAGGATATCTCATCGCTAGTTCTTTATTTTGCCATGCAGTACACGTCAGATTAATGGTTGCACCAGTAGGTAGTTTGTGTGATGATGGAGATGAAGAAATTGTAATCAGAGGTTCGCCTGATCGATAAAGAAAAAGTAAATAGAAAATAATAAAGATGGTAAATTTTAAGCTCGGTAATAAATAATGAAGATGGGTTTTTTCAAAAATGACACGAGCATGGCACAAAGAAAAATTCCGAGTTCCCGACGGGAATCGAACCCATGGCCTCCCAGATACCGGTTGTCCCTTTCTTTGTCCCATGCTCGTGTCATTGTTGAAAAACCCATCTTCAAAAAGTAAATAATTTACAAATACATCAAGTTGATAAATGTACACCTACACCCTGATATTCGAAACAAAATTTAACCGCTTTTTACCTTTGGTCTTTTATATTTTTTTCCTTCTGTCTTCTGTAACAATCACAATCATTGCTTTTGTCAATTTTTTTCCGCCGAAAAGGTGTAACATTTCTTAATTTACGACTTAGGTAGTGATCCCGTCACAGAAAGCTTTGAGAGTTTTTTGTACATTGCTGACACTCACTGAATTTCTTACTTGTGGGTGAAGTGCGTCTAAAGATGTATTGTTTGTTTGTCAGTGTCTGTTCAAAATAATCAAAAGCCACAAGGATGAATCGTGTACAAAATCACGTAACATTTTTGGCAGCGAAAAGGTCATTGGAATGCCATAGAGGCGCGTTCCAGCTATAGACGTCGAAAATGCTGCTTTTAGAATTCGTAGAAGCAGTGTTTCTCCTCCCACCCCACGTCCATATATTTGGAAGTTTACTCTTTTAAATTGATTGCTGATAAACTTACCACTTCTTCCAGTGTTGCAATACTGACACGAGGCAGGTGGAAGAATCGATAAACCACTGGCAACAAGTAATAACAGAAAATATTCTGTCCTGCATTCCAGCCAAGGGATTTTTGCCATCATTACAGGTCTGCGTTCAAACACTCTAAAAACAAACTGTTCAAGTTATAAAGATATTACTTCAAGAAATGTTTCAATAAATAACAGTGCGCTTACAGTCAAGTGCGTCGAACCGTTGCCACCCGACTAAGTTTTTGACATCTTTTTGACAAGTTTTTGATCAGTTTGATGGCTTCCGGTTGCACAACGGTTCATACGAACGATCTGTGAAACGTTCAGTTTCAACCGGTTTTACAAACCCAGAAGACTTAAAATTGAAAGTAAGGTCTCACAAAAAACTTTAAAGTGCATTTCCTGTACGAAAAGCTAAGTTGGACCAAATTTTTGTCGGCATAAAATTTGTTTATCGCCAGTTGTTTGAAACCCTTTCAAACTCTGACGTTTGTAGACGAATAATGCAACGGTTGTGCCCCGCCTTCCATTGGCAGTTTAAAGAAACCGGAAGCCATGAAACTCATCAAAGTAATCAAAAACTTGTCAAAAAGATGTCAAAAACTTTGTCGGGTGGCTACGGTTCGAACCGCTTGACTGTAAAATTACGGCGGCCCACAATTGTTTAGAACTTTCCGTCTTTGCCACATTATTACAGCCAGCTCGAAGGCTTGGCTGAAAAACATTATTACCTAGTAGAGCTCAGAGTGACCTTAAACTTATGTAAAAATAACATAGCTCTAACCCTTACCTGCATTTTGTTTTAATTATGTTAAACAAACACTTACACCAAGAGGTTTTTTTTAACTTTGAAGGGACGTTGAAAATAGGCATATTCGACATCAGGGGGCCCAAAATTTGTTTACTAGTAAAACGTATACAAATTTCTACTAAAAGCTAACCCTCAAAATGATTGGTGTGGCTGCGATAGGAGCTACCTTAGCTTAAGGAGGAAACATAGTCAAGGGATTGTACTAGATAGAATTTGAAAAAAAAAAGGTCTACGTAGACTCCACCGTTATTGCCTCCTTCTTACCAAAACCAGCCCTTCAGCAGACCGAGTGTAAATGAAATTCTTTCACCTGCAAGATTTTCCAGGTTATTGAAAACGAATGGCTGCCAGCTGTCTATTTCAACATAAACAAGTTGGCACAAAAACCTAAACTTGTCTCAAAATTAAATTTCGACTCCAAGTTAATTATTTTTGTCTTTGAAAGTTAGTACCAGTCCAGTAGAGTATGCTGGTGTCGACCTATAATACTGTGCAATAGTTTAAAGCAAACGAATTTCGTAAAGCGAACGTTCGGCGACTTCGTCGATTTTTCGAGGAGCTATTGTTTGTATTTGCTGTTATATCGCTGCGCTCGACTGAAAGTTTGCTAATATATGCCGTCGAAACGTTTGCTCTTCTTAATTCGTCTGATACAAATTCAGTGGTCATCACCGAACTTGCGATCAGTCTCAGATTCAACTACTGTGACGGTGTTCGGTACACTCATTTGAAGAGCCTACTTGTGAGTCCCTAGGTAAGATGTAAGCAGTTGACAATCTCTTGGGGCCGATTGATAAAACGAAGCCTAGGTAAGACGTGGTTTAAGACTAAATCGAGATTTAGACGACGACTCCATAAACCATGGCTAACCGGAGACTAAATCGCATTGTTTGAAGTCACGACGACGTCTGACAAGTATAGCTTTTGTTTTGACATCATACACGGCTGCTACTCCCATTATTGTCAGGATGTTATTTTCTTTCAATAAAGGGAGTGCATACATGATGTGGTATAGAGCTGTGCGGAAATATTTTGAAGAAATTTTACTTGCATTTTTAAAGGATTCAAATCAGTTCGGCGGATAACCAGAACTGGGTATATGATTTCCTGTTATCTGATTGGCTCACACAAAACCAAAACATTGCCTAGACCGGGAAAGGACTAAGCTCTAATGAAATGGCGAGTGTGAAAGTCGAGCGATCGAGCGAAGTGAAGTCTTATGTCGCATGTAGGAGGAATCCCAATCTATCGATCTCTGGAGCCTGTTTAGGATTTGCTCCTGCTTCATTCATTCAAACACTGCAATTTTGTCTTCGATTTGTCGATCGCTTACAATAACCCTATTTTTCGGTAGCCTGTATACAGCCGTCCGCGTCGGGAGGATATATTTTCTGGAGGGGACATAGACCGTCTGCATCGGTTCGTGAAATCGGGATTATCTGGACATAAAAAAGCCTGTCGACGTTTGTTGTCACACGAGGTTTGTCCCTCGACTTAGGCCAGCCGAAGCATCGTGAACGCTCACTTAGAGCCGGTATGCATGTCATACCGTAAACATTGGCGCTCCGGCTTTGATTGCGCTATTCGAGCTTTTGCGATATCACATCACATCTCGCCAGAATAAGCTTACCAACATCACTATCACGAGCACCAGGTTATTTAGAAGGACCAGAAGACATTGTTTCATGTGTTTGTAAAATGACTAATAATAATTAGTTCGTGAGAATTTCGTGTGAAAATGAGATCTAAATAATTATTCACTTTCCGTTTGCTTGAATCGGAGTGATTGATTGTACTCGCTCGGATGTCACAATAAAATCCACAGTATTGGGAACTTTTATCAGCAGTAATGGATTAAAATGTTTCAACATGTGTAATGGGGAGAATATTTCTTTGGTTCTATAAAGTGTTTGTATTTTGAGTACAAGCTGAACAGGCTGTAGGTCTAGTATCTATAGTACAGTGTAACTTCGTTACGACATAGCATTGCTCATTCAGTAGTCATTTATTCACTCATGTCCAATACATCCCTCCATTTATTACGGTATTTGCAATTGATAATGTTAGAACTCTTTGTCCTTGCTCCTCTATTGATGCTTTCTTGTCATTTCCTACAGAAACAAAAATAATTGTGAAGTTACTATTATCCTTTAACACTCCATGGCCATCAAACAGTGAAATTCAGTCAGAATTTATCCATGTATTCCAGTGGGCAGCTATAGATTGTGAAGTCCAGTGAAATGAGGTTCATTGGCATGCCTAGGGGAAGATACATTGATCTTGTAAAAACATTTGGCATTACCACCCAACCATGTCTACAGTGTATCTGTTGTATGCCAAATTGATTTTCAGGTTATATTCTTTTCCAAGCTAGGTTGGCAACAATCTGATGAGAAAACTGACAAGAAATAATTTAACTTTATTTGGATTTCTTTTGAATGTACTCAAATTGTTTTGCGACATTATAAATGTAGGTTGAAACATATATAACCTGAAAACCAATATGAGCTATAACATTCACACCTTTTTGGGAATATTTTTTTGGGAATTAAATTGTGTCCTTAAAAAAAGTATTATCTTTACAGACAAATTATTTTTACAGTCACATCACATTATTTAACAAGCAAGATATGTTCATAAGCAAATTACGGTACATAAGCATGATAATTGCATCATTCAAAAGTACTAAATAATATGGCTCACCAGGGCTGTGTTTTTTTAAGAAAGCGGAATCAACACAGTCACTACACCAGGATTGACAGTTGTTTGAGGGTGCATCTCTTAGATATATATATTTTTTTCAAAATTGCTTATGTATCCATGTAAATATATTTAACAATTATTTGCCGAAGTGGAGGTGAATAGTGGTGGATATTTACCAAGCCGCATAGCGGCAAGGTAAATATCCACCATGTTCACCGACACTTAGGTAAATAATTGTTTTAGTATATACCACGCCATGTGGAATAACAAGCAGACCAAAACATCACTTTTGGTAAACAAAATGACATGCGAAGGCAGTTTCTTTCTCTTTGGCTGCTTGGAGGTGAATAGCACTTTGCTAATCACCTCCAAGTTAACCAATCAGCACGCATGTAAAGCACTGTTCACTTGTGTGGTATATACTAAAATATATATATATATGGTGTTTGAGATAAGTTGACAACATAACTGAAGGATATGAAAGATATAAACAGAATGTCAAGACCCAAACACACTGGTAAATTTGTAGACGAATTGATCAACCCTCAACAAGAGCTTATAAAATTTGTTTACAAAGAGGATTCAGGGATTTGAGTGAAGTAGATAAACATAATTGTCAGCCAAGCGTTGTTGCACCCTTCCATAGCTTTATGCTTTATGCAAGGTTGGACTGGTGTTTGTTTCTCAACCATTTTTGTGTGGTACTGGGTTTTGCTGATGCTGTGGGTTCTTTAGTTATTATTCTTAATAATAATAATAATAATAAAAATAATAATAAAAATCAGTTTTTTTCACAACTGCAATGCAATACAAGATCACATAATTACCCTGGCATAACTATAGTAGACCAGACATAATTAAAATAAATGATATTTTGATGTAACAAATATGGCTCCAATCCTTGTATTGTTGAAAGAGGATTGCTTCATTATTCTTTCAAACCCCTAATATTCTTTTCATTTACATGTGTCAAGACATGGAAGTAAGGGTAAATAAAAAATTCAGTTTAATATATAAAGGTATGGAAGGCTGCAACAAGTCTTGGCTGACAACGTTCATCTACTTCACTCAAATCCCCGAATCCTCTTTGTAAACAAATTTTATAAGCCCTTGTTGAAGCTTGATCAATTTGTCTACAAATTTACTGGTCGGTGTGTTTGGGTCTTGACATTCTGTTTATATATGTCATGTGTCTGTGTGATCGGTTAAGGAGAAACACATCTGGCGAACTACATTATTGCATCTTCAAAAGCCTTGGAACAAGTGACGCAGTCATGGAACAACACAAAAATAACACCATGTAAAAGCAAATTTCATACACATTAACGACATCTTTTTTTCACAGAGGAGAAAAAATGCTACGTACCTGATTTTTCCATCTATGTGGCGTCGTGTCGTGTCGAAAACAGAGCAAAAATAGCACAAAATGGTACGGTTTTGAGCTCGCAACTCGCGAACGCTTCGCAAAACGCCATTTTCTTCTCCACTTTACAAATCTCTATTGTTCTATTGTATTATGTGCAAGGCCTTGTGGGAAAAGGCCGCTTTTTGGCCACAAAAAGAGCTCAGAAAAGAGAATGTATAGTGTGCCTAGCATCGGCGGCCATATTGCCATTTTTCGTGACGTCACCAGATATCCAGTTCTGGTTATCCGCCGAACTGCAAATATCACTTTAAACCAGCTCAGAAGTTCTGAAAGCGCGCAAAAATACAAATCAAGTAACAAGTCGACTGCAACGGGTTACTGACCTTTAAACCTGCTCAGGAGTAGGACTTACTTGCCATTGATGGGTTTTCCAACTAATTTCTATAGGTATGGATGCTCCGACCGCCCGCGCCTTCGGCGCGCACGGGAGCTCAAACTCGGTTTTTCATTAAATAATATAATCACAGGAAAGTGGTGGTGGAGCAGCTCGAGACCTCTTCGATACATCGCGAGTTAAAGAAGCATCCGTTCTTGTCTGATTCTCGGAAGTCCGAGGTCGATCGCGGCCCCTACGCTTTCCCTCTCAAGCCGAGAAAATTTGGTTGACGTCATGTCCGTGCGTGTGTATGGGCGTACGTACGTACGCCCATACGCACGCACGGATTAGGACTGGGGTCGACCTCGCCTTTGTCGTTGATTTGGAGTCCTTCTTACCCAAAAAGTCACGCACGACAAAAACATGTTCGGTTCGTTGAGAGTTAAGTTACTTGTTGAGAAATTGGTAAGAACATTGCATTACTTCAGAGTTTTTTCTCGTGTTAAGAAAAGGTTTTGGACATTTCATTTCAAGTTAAACGAAGCGATTACATGAAAAGGCGGTAAAATCGTTGGCACGTTGATCATCGCTGAATGAAAGATGAAGAAAGCTTGCTGGAGAACATAGGTCTTCGTGTAAAAAAACAAGTAAAAACAGCGGGACTTGAAGCACTGTCTACGGGTCCTGCGGCTGACCAGGCTGGAAAATCACCCCCTCACGCGCCGCAAGAGCCCGCTTAATCTAAGAGGGAGGGTTAAAATGACTCTCAGAATGCAGAAAAAGTGGACTTCAAAAACTTCAAAATTTCCCGGGGAAATATACCCCCGGAACCTTCTAAACGCTCATGCTCCCGGCGCTTGCACCTAACCAAGCAACATTCTGCCTACGGCCCTGATTGAGCTGAAATAAAAGTGAGCTCCGAGCTGGTCAAGTTCACTGACGTGAAGGCCGGATTATAAAGACTGTTAAAAAAGATTAATCTTCGCTGATAATTCATATGATGTATATATGTCTATGATGTTGGAGTAAGCTTATAACAAAACTGCCGTGTTTGTCTCCTAATAATAGAGAGCTTAAGCACCAGACGTTTTTGATTCACGGACGGCGACAGGAAGTCGCGATTCAGGTTCGCATACCAACGCGCATGTGCGGAGGTGTTTGACGAGAAGTCACAGACGTGAGAGCACGTTGTTTGCCGTCCGTGTTGTTTACGAGCTGGAAGGCGAAGTATGGCTTCAAACATCAGTGCAGTAAACCTGTAAGTACAGTACATGTAACCCGAGTAATGTTTGCCATTTGTGTAACATGCTAAGGCAGTTAAGCTTTTTTTTTTGTTAGCTTTAAAATTCTAAACGGGGAACTCAGACAGCTCGACAGTCGTTGACAGAAGCGATGAATTTTCCCGCGGTTTGGAAAACGAAAAGTGCTCACTTTTATAATACGCTCAGCAAAAAATCCCACAAATTTGATCAGTGAAATTGTTTGTGTTCTATTGCCTTTAATTTTGTAAGGGTGTCAATATTTCCTAGCCATTCATTCTGTTTATTTAACACTGGCTACTCATTTAAACTCTGTATTTCGCGCCGTGTACGCATCCTTGTAAACACGTTTTCGTCGAATTGTCTATCACCAGGCCGTTCAATGGAAAGCGAGTACTACACAAAAAATTAATACCGAACCCGACAGAAAAAAAATAACTGACAAGAAACACCCTTTGTAATTGTATTTAATGTTTATTTTAATATAGTGGGCCAATGGATTGGACCGAAGAGCATGACATAGCTTTGATGAAAGAGGTGCGAGTGCAAAACCCATTCCAAGCCAAGAAAAAAACAAGTTTGAGAGCTAAAATATGGTTGTCAATTGCTGAAACATTAAGTGGATCGAAAGATCCCCCGTTCAAAGATTGCATGACGAAGCGATCTGTCCAGGATAGATGCACACTGGTGTCAGAAAAACATCGTCAAAGAATTAGAAAAGAAGAGAAAGCCAGTGGAATTAGCCCTCCTTATTCAGCCCTCGACCAGCTTATTGAAGAGTGCATTGAATTAGAAAAACTAGAGGATGACGTTAGGCAGAAAGATGGTAAGGAGATATACTTAGGCTATATTTTTAGATACTTGAATTGAAGAAAAGTATATAAAATCAGTTAAATGCTTGAAGAAATGACGTCAAACGTAAATCGTACAAGCCCGATTCATTTGACAGTGCGATTTTTCGTACTCACTTTTGAAGTTGGAATGTTTTGACTTGTTTGGGATTACACCAGTTTATTTTGGTATAAATTTATAATAAATACAATTAATAAAAAATTGCAGCAAGTTCACGAGTTTGTATTTTACAAGAGTTTGTATCATTACACTATGCTGTTCCATTGCATTTGCTGGTAAAAAATTCTAATTTTTAACCAGCACTTTCAGTTGTTTTAACAAGCTATAAAAAGCTGTAATTTCACCGCCTACATTTTGAATGGTCATCATTATCCTTTTTTTAGTAATACTTCACATTATTGTTTTGGAAGGGAGCGGGGGAACACAGCAGAAAGAAATTGTTACACCCTATTCAATTCTAATTCCTTGTTCTTGTAGGTGAAACAAACTCTTCAAAATCTGAGAAAGACAAAGAAAGTGCCTTGGAAATGAGAAGGATTGCCATGGAAACCTTTGGAGATAGCAAGAAGAGAAAAAAAGGAGAAGACGAAGATAGTGGGCAAAGTGAAAAGAAAAGAAAATGCAGAAATTCAGGGAGCGATACCATTGAATATCTGGGGGAACAAAATACTGAGCAAGCAAAGATCAGACAGCAAGAGCTACAGATGAAGGAACGGCAGCAGGAAATAGAAAAGCAAAGATATGAAAGTATGATGCATTTGATTGGGCAACAACAGCAACAACAACATCAAATACAGCAACACCAGCAACAACAACAACAACAGTTTCAAGCTGTTATGCAACAACAGAGTCAACTTATGTGGCTTTGATTCAACAACTTAACAAAGGAAAAACTTAATTCCTGAAACTTATTGCAATCGTTCATTACAGCCATTGAAATACATGTGTAACATTGGCACTTTCTTATACTTTTAGATAAAACACTGGCAAATAGCCAAGAAGGCTGTTTTGTTGCAACATTGTCACATACAAGATTATGAGTACTGTGTGACACATTTCAACTGACATGGGAGACAACAATTTTACTTTTAATTTTTGTACTGACTGGTTTTATAGACTACTTCTGTAAGCTATTCAGTCAGTGCTGAAATAATAACCTTAATTTTTTTTATTACAGTTTTTCTTATGATATTTATAAATTGCAGCTGTACATGTGATAAACCAACTTTACATTTTATGTGATATTTTTTTCTTATCTGAAGAAATCATGCACAGCTGGTGGCTCAAGTTCAAAAAATTTTGATGTTTGGTTTCCATATAAACATGTAATTGCATTTTGGATCAGTGCACAAACTAAGTACATTTTGCCTAC
Organism: Meandrina meandrites; assembly: GCA_963693305.1. Lineage (NCBI taxonomy): Eukaryota > Metazoa > Cnidaria > Anthozoa > Scleractinia > Meandrinidae > Meandrina > Meandrina meandrites. The sequence continues at coordinate 21,696,499 of OY855912.1, read as the reverse complement.
AGAACTTAAACCAATTTTAAGATCGCTTTTGAAATCCAAGGCTTTGAATGACTTAACAACATCTCCAAATGTCCACTCGTCTGATTCCCTTACAGAGCTCATTGACAAATTGTAAGCTTCCATGGGCGGTGTTAGACCATTTTGTCTAAATGGCACTTGAAGATGTACTCTAATAGGGTATGCTGGGTCACCATACAAACATACTGGATCGCCCCTTGTGTTGTATGCATACTATTCCAAGCTGTGGAGCAGGTTAGAGTCCGCAAGAATTCCAGCATCGTGTCTTCTTCCTTCTGAAGAGAAACCAAGAAAGACACAATGCTTTAAACCTATAACATGGCAAAGGTATGTTAATGGTAACTTAAATTGAAAGGGGCAAAGAAAAATGCAAATGTAAATAAGCTGAAAATTACTAACCGACTGGGCCATACAAATTGGCTATTAGACCATTTGGCAGGGTAACGGACTGGAACTTTAAAGAGTGTACTCTCTTGTGGCCATTGAAGAGAATTGTTTGGTTCTGCGAGGGTCTGCATATTGGACGAACTCTGCCATCGATAAAACCAAAACAATTTTCCAGGGCAGCCCCTGTATTTGATATGGCATCAGTGTAGGTCTCCAGACAATGTGGGCTCAATAAATCGTGATTCCACTGCGACAGTTTGTGGCCATGAACATCGTAGATGTAGTCCATCACAGTGTTTACAATCATACTTAATTCTGGTACAGGTCGACCGAACCTCGGTATCATATCGCTATACCGGCAAGGGAACGACATACGTCTCAGCAAAACACACAGCCCTTCCAACTTGTCTGCTGTGGTCCTCTGTTGACAGCGAAACGTTTCTGGCAGTTGAAGGGCATCAGCAAGCCGTGGCAGGTCTTTTTTTTCAATGCGAAACTCGGTCTTGCACTCGGGTTCCTCGATCCGATCGATGCTAAACCTTGGGTATTTTTCGTAACAAAACGGAGGGATTTTAGACGAATTCTCCTCCAGCAAAAGCAACAATTCTGCATCAGTCAACATGCCTCGGCTGTGAGCAATAAAAAGCGCGTTTCTCACATCTTTTAAATGCGGCATGTTGCTAATTAAAGTCGGCAACAATTCACAGTTGTCACGTTCGCAGTGACGCGGGCGGCCAGCTTAAGTCAAAAATTTCGCGCCAAAAACGCCGTTATCGATCCAGTCCTCCTCGGTTTTCTGACGTCCCTGATATCAAAAACGTCTGGTGCTTAAGCTCTCTAATATGACATAGCAAACGTGAATGTATACACTCAGTAAGCTTAAGTCCAATTTTATTGTGAGAATCTGTTTAAACCTAATTTAAAATATTAACAAGTACTCTACACGAGAAGCAAAATGCCGTTTACTGTTTTTCAATACCTCTTTTTGTTCCAGAGATATTCAAATTTTTAAAATATGCAAATTAGCGAAGTAGTGACTTCATACACTCAACCAAATTCTGATTAAATACTAAGAAAGTGATATCTCAGCCAATTTGTATTGAAAGTCTCTGATTCTTTGCAGTAACACTCTGCTAGTTGTGTTTCACAAATGAACTTGACAACTTCGTTACCATGGCAACATACTAGGTTCCAGATCCCCCAAATGCTTAACGCCCTTCTGGCCAATTCTGGCATTCTCCGTTAATATTTGTAAATAATGCTTTACATGCGAGATCTAGCAAGCATATCAATGGATTTGGCAGACTTCTTGTCTGGGTTTAATTTTTCCGAACTGAAAAATTCTGAAATATTAAAATAAAATTGATGGGGACTGGAAAAGAGTGAGTTGCCATGGTAACATAATTTTATTACAGCTGTAGGTATGTCACCTGGGGAACTATTAGTCTGCCAAGTTTCATTGGTCTCTGCAGAAAAATGACCGAGATAACTTACTTTTTGTACTTGACAAAAAATTGGGTTGAGTAGATGACGTCATCAGTTTCGATGGGGACTGGAAAAGAGTGAGTTGCCATGGTAACATAATTTTATTACAGCTGTAGGTGTGTCACCTGGGGAACTATTAGTCTGCCAAGTTTCATTGGTCTCTGCAGAAAAATGACCGAGATAACTTACTTTTTGTACTTGACAAAAAATTGGGTTGAGTAGATGACGTCATCAGTTTCGTAATTTGCATATTTTACGATTTTTTTAAGCTTAAATATCTCTGGAACTAAAATAGATATTTGAAAACGGTAAACGGCATTTTTAATCTTTCATTTAATACTCTTTGAAACTCCTAAAATTGCAAGGGGTAAAAATTTGATCATAGTACCACTTTAATTTTGGAACGAATTCGAAGCTGTGTCGGTTTTCAGATCTTCCCGTAAATTATGTAATGTTTAATAAATGAGCAGCAGCAGTTTAAAATCTTAATTCTTATGAACGGCTTCAAAATTTTAATTCTTAGTAGATTAACTCATGCACTAATGTATGAGGTTTTGTTTCCAAAATATACCAATTAGAAACCTGCCTTAGAAACAAATTGGTAGTTAAAGGAGAAGGTCACTCCAGAAATCGTATTTTTTTGTTATCACCAATAAAAAGTTCACATAAAAGTTAGCTTCTCACCGAGGTTTCAGCTTCTGAAGTGCATGTTATCCTAATGAAATTCGTCTTCAAAGAAGCCCAAAATTCGGCATCGCGAGCCGCCATTTTGAAATGAAACTGAGCAGCCTGGCCGCGTTCGTGACGTCATTCCGTCCGAGCGATTTTGTGCGGCTGCCAAGCTTGTTTATAATTTGCATGCACGAGGTGATGGCTGCTCTACGACCGTATCGTTTCGAGCCAAAGCGTGCTCATAATCCCGACAATAGCGACAGTGACAACGAAGAACCAAACGATCGGTTAGGAGAAACATTCTGGTGCACTTGTGAGCAATGTGAAGTCATGGCGACCCAAAAAGAATGTGTTTGTTGCTGAGAAGAGCGAAAGTCAGAAACCAAGATGGAAGGTATAATTTGTTTATCAATGGTCGAGTTGTTAAAAAAGGAAATGTATTTTTAATTGTAAACTACTTTAATACTGAAAGGCGGTTTAAAATAAAGCCACATACTTGCGTTTCTTGATCTGATTGTGTCTGTTTTTTTATTATTTTAATTACTGCTTGGCGATGTGACACGAAGGACTCCTGTTGCAGTAGTGGAAACCTACGATCGCAGTTCCTAGCACCGCTCAATTTAAACACACCATCGAAAAGTACTCATTATTTTCAGTGATACAAGAAATTCCTTCGTGTCACACCGCCAAGCAGTAATTAAAATAATAAATAACAGACACAATCAGCTTTGTAGCTTTATTTTAAACCGCCTTTCAGTATTAAAGCAGTTTACAATTAAAAATACATTTCCTTTTTCAACAACTCGACCATTGATATACAAATTATACCCTCCATCTTGGTTTCTGACTTTCGCTCTTCTCGGCAACAAACACATTCTTTTTGGGTCGGCATGACTTCACATCGCTCACAAGTGCACCAGAATGCTCCTCCTAACCGATCGTTTGGTTCTTCGTCGTCACTGTCGCTATTGTCGGGATTATGAGCACGTTCTGGCTCGAAACGATACGGTCCCAGACAAGCCATCACCTCGTGCATGCAAATTATAAACAAGCTTGGCAGCCGCACAAAATCGCTCGGACGGAATGACGTCACGAACGCGGCCAGGCTGCTCAGTTTCATTTCAAAATGGCGGCTCGCGATGCCGAATTTTGGGCTTCTTTGAAGACGAATTTCATTAGGATAACATACACTTCAGACGATGAAACTTCGGTGAGAAGCTAACTTTTATGTGAACTTTTTATTGGTGATAACAAAAAAAATACGATTTCTGGAGTGACCTTAATTGTGTGAATTCCAACTATAAAAACCCAAAATTATCCGTCGTGATTCAGGTTGACCACAATACGCAAAATCTGGTCATTGCACGTTGTTGTTCCGCAAAGAACGGCTATGAATGGCAATAACACTAAAACAGTGGAATATTCGACTAAACTCGCATTTAATTCAAATCTGCCGAATTTAATTGTTATTAACGTCGCATTTTACTATGGGTTATTGACCAAGCGTGAGGTCAAGATGGCGGGATATTGGCCGAGTTCTTTTTTTGCGTGTTTATGGACCGAGACGAAGTCGAGGTCCATAAACACGCAAAAGAAGAACGAGGCCAATATCCTGCCATCTTGACCGAACAAGCTTGGTCAATAAAGGATTTATTATATGACTTTTTTCGAGCGCTGAAAAGAAAGCCAGTTGCATGCACAATCAATGGCGCACGCTAAATCATTTCATTGGTTTAAACGTTTAATAACTACTGACTGTCAAATTCTTGAATGAATCGTGACGAAGTAAAACGATGCGACAACAGCGAAATTCACCTCATTTTAACCCTCAAAAGGATATTGAAATGGCTTAAATTTGCGAAACAACGTTGAGTTTGAAGCCTTAAAAGAAGAATGTCCATTCCATCTGGCCGTCAGCTTTTGATTATTGGACGTTTTGCAGAGGTATTTGCTCGCTTCTGGCGCTTTAGTGGTGCAAACCTGTGGTGACATACACGAGCTGAATATTGAAATTGCTGGAACTTGTGATTGTTGAAATCGTTTGGGATTTTAATACCACTTCACAGGAAAAGCTTTTCTACTTCATTAATTTAAATGTTCCACTCACCCTTACTCGACGTGAGCGTTAGAGGCTTCGGTGAAAAGATTTTAGGTTCGCCGTGCCGTCCGCTTTCTTCCATTTTTGAAGATGTTACACAAACGACAAGTTTGCAGAGGTATGTCACTGACTTCAGTCTCTCCCTTTTCCGCCAAACAAAGCTGATATCATGTCTTCAAGTCGCTTTACATTTTGATTTTTGTATCAGCCGGTTTTTGTGGCAAATAAAATTCACGAAACTCGTTAATTAACATTTGTAGTTTAATTTGTTTGCTCTCATTCGCTTCAAGACCTATTTCTTTGTTGTCGGACTTCCTTTTGTTAGAAATAGACAGGAAATCTTTGTGTTATTTCAGAAAATAGTTTCATAGCGAAAATTTACGACGAAAAGCTTTTTCAAGTAGCGTCGGTAAAAGTTTTTTCGCTTGCAGGAACACAGCGGGCGATCCCGAGCGGTCAAGATGGCTCCATCTTGACCGCTCGGGTAGCCAATCAGAGCACGAGATTCGCTTCATCTTGACCGCTCACGGAGCTAGTCATATAATAAATGCACTTAATTCGGCAATTTGATTCGGCGCATGTAAAATGCGACCTTTTAGGCCTGGTTTAAACGTCGCATTTTACTTGCGCGTACTGAAAAATGAATTTATATTTACCTTTAGAATTTTGCAATTATCCAGATGTATTCACTGTATCTTTCGGTTTTAGAACTAGCTCCAGCTGAATTGAGCGTTCCAAATCTAAAAACCAAAAATTATCCGTCGTGGTTCAGGTTGTCCACAGTACGCAAAATTTGGTCATTTCACGTTGTTGTTCCGCAAAGAACGGCTACGAAAGGCAATGAACGGCTTCCTAAAAAACACAGCATATTCTGCATGTCAACTGATGTATACTAGTACACTAGTACGTGTGGTTCGTGCTTCGCACGAACCACACGTACTAGTATCAACAGCCGCCGTATTGTTTTTTCAACTTCCTGCCAGTTTTCTGTGCGCATGTCAGGTAGTATAAAACTGTGGAGTTATGGGTAATTTATGAATTAGATTCGGCACATGTAAAATGCGGCGTCTAAAACAGCTGTCGAACTTCAGTCGAATATTCTACTGAACTCGCATTTAATTCAAATCTGCCGAATTTATTTTACATGCACTTAATTCGGCAATTTGATTCGGCGCATATAAAATGCGACGTTTAAACCAGGCCTAAACCAGGCCTTACTTGTGTCAGAAATACAATAAAGTGGGGGTCACCGACTTTGTTTCAGAGATAAAGCCTGTAGAAAACTACCCCGATTTTGAATTCACGTAATTCAGAGTGGTTTAGAGGGTTTGTAGTTTAAAATATCGATGATGAGTAAACAGAGGCAAACGCTCTTGGTCATATTTTGAAGACGTTTGTCTGTTGCGTAAGGACCGTAAGTAATTCCTTGTGTACGTTGTCATCCTTTTTGCAAAACTTTGCCCTAGAAGAAGCATTTCAACCCGTCTTACGGCAAAACGAAAAGATCAAAAAGCGGAATTCGAACGTGCGTGGGGCAAAAAAATATCAAACTTTTAATCGATAGATTGTTTTTCATTTTCTCACAAAAATTTTGTTAACGATTAACAAAATTGATCTGTTGAGAAAAAATGTGGTCACCGATCATTTAAGCTAGCAAACTGCAAGTGAAATTAGCGCAACGGCTACTCACCCTATTTAACAATTGGTTCATGCTTTAGCGTGCACTATCGAGTTATGGTGCACGCGGGAAGTTTGGAAAGCACGAAAGAAGCGTAAGAGTTGCCCGAGGCGATAGCCGAGGGCAACTCTAGCTTCTTGAGTGCTCTCCAAACTTCCCGCGTGCACCATAACTCGATATATTGTGCACAGCTAAAAGCATGAACCAATTGTTTTATAACATTGCCGGTGGAACTGTGCATCAAAACCGGCCGCGGAAAAAAAAAAACTGTGTTTATTGTGTGCATAAAACATAGCGGTCGAGCGATAATTTACACATGTACAAGTTTACAAGAGTGGTTCCGTTTGTGTCAAATGGCTAATAAATTGACTAAGTTTATTCAGTGAAAGAGCGAAGGAAAAAAGACTAACAGCAAATGCTGCTTTTGATTCCGAGGTTAGTTTTCGCTGAATTAATTTTTTACCCTAGAGCGGAAGAAAACAGCCTCGAACAGTCGAGCAGATTTCGAGGGTTAAAAGAGTAAAAGAATTTGGTTCCATGCTTAGTTTTGAGTATTTTTCTGGACCGATATCATTCGTGGTTGCAAAATTTGGGTCGTGATGAAAATAAACGTTTTTCTTTTTAAAATGGTAGTTGAATGAACCGCCCGATGAATTAACTTAATTTTTTCCCGTACGGCAAAAATCACAACAGAGCCGTTGACACTTTGGTGTAACGCTTAAAACGCGAAAACTTTCGTTCGGTAGCTACGTTTTAGTGTCATCAAACTGTTGTCATTCATGGTTGGCCCATTCTTCCACGTTAGGGCCGTGAAAAAAATGATTTTCGTCCTTCGAGACTCGCGCTTTAGTTGTTGTTGTTTGAATGAAAAGCACACAAACAACTTTGATGGCAAATCGAATTTATTTTCTCTTTCGCTCTCCGTCTCGTAATAAGAAACAGCTTACCTTGTAGCTCGTATCCTCGAAAAAATATTGAAACTGATTCACTTTCCACGTTCCGAAGATAAGAAGATGTCATCGATCGCTTTCGCAAAACACAGCGTCCGTGTGAGCTTTACTCAGTGAGATTTTCACTCGTAGATTACGTCATCAGCGTGCACTATCAGGATTTTGAGCACGCTCAAGTATACTGAATTTGATTGCGCGGCTCTGCTAGCTATGTTATAAATGTGTTTGGAAAGTTTCCTCAGCGCGCGAACTCGATGCAGGACGTGGCGTAGAGTTGCGACAGGAATTACGTGCGGAGGAAGGATGGGCATAAACAATTAGCGCGAACGTCCTTAAAGATAAGGGCGCGCCTACGCATTTCGCACGAGGTTTATTTCGTATGTGAAAGCCCTATGTTTTTACTTATAATCCTCCTTCTTACGTCATACCGCAGATATGAGCGTTGAATGTTTATTTTGGGGCCCGCGCTTTATGTCAGAATTGCAGGTGCAAGGGAAGTAAAACCGACTTTGCTATAGATGTTGGGATCGTACGTGTCGTAAAACCATCGAATAACGCTAATGTATCTCATTACGATTAATTATCATTTTACAGAATTTTGAATATAGTTCATCTGGAAAGTGGTCAAAAGCGTTTTATCGATTTTGTCATTTGAACGCTATCTACTAAAAACAAATTGGGCCAAAAATATATATGCAGATGATGGTTGAAGAAAGCCACTTACAAGTAGACAATGTCGAGTCTTTCAACCTCTCAGTACGTGCAATTAATATTGATGACGAAAAAGTTTCATGAGAACTGTAAATATATATATATTTTTTTAAGACAAAAGGCTTACTTTTTTGTAGAACTAATAAAAAATTCTCACATAATTATTAATCAGAACTCTTTTCCCGTTAATTTTTAATTCAGCATTGGCAATAAAAACACGACTAGTTGGACTGACAGGAATTATATGGCTAATAAAACTCTGGGTCATTATAGGTAGCTGGGCACAGAAATTTAAATTCAAATTTATACCCACATGTGCGCAGCTGGAAATTAACCAAGAACCTGATAAACAAAGCGGTTGTTAAGGAAATTAAAGATCATAGCCTTTCGAGAACAGTCGCTTTGTTAGAGCTATAGCGTTTGAGATGTGTTGTGTTAAAACGAGGAACCCCAATAGATATAAAAAACGTGCAAAGCCACAGGCTAAACGTAAAATTCTAAAGTAGACTTAACAAATTATTAAAATATTTTTGGCGCTGACTTGGTGAACCAGAAAGCAACGTTCACCGTTAAACATGTAAAAAACGTTTTGACGGCCACGGATCTTAGAGCTGATTAAGATTACAGATGAGGTTCCCGGGTGCGTTAAAGTGCCCATAGCGACAAAAAAAGTTTATTCCTCAGCTGAAAAAGGATAAAGTCTGTATACGAGCCTAGGGGCCCATCAGGCCGGAGCTTATCCCGGTTTCCGTAGCATGAATCGACTAGGAGTATTTCTACTCCCCCCTGGATGGGATGCTAGTCCATCGCAGGGTTACCCCCAGCAGTAAATTCGCCGGTACCCATTTATACACCTGGGTGGAGAGAGGCACTATGAGGGTAAAGTATCTTGCCCAAGAATACAACGTAGTGCCCCGGCCAGGGCTCGAGCCCGGACCGTCCGATCCGGAGTCCAGCGCACTAAACATTTGGCCACCGCGCCTCCCAACCCCATGAAATTCTGCGAAAAAAAAATTTCGATTTGGATAAAACGCAATTGTTTTATGAATTTTTAAAAATTTCAAAATTCTATTTTCTTGCGGTCGACCTCTGCCGCTGATCACAAGAATAACGTACTAAAAAATGACGTAGATTCAGGAATTTGCATAAGACTGGTAACAAACAATACTGCAAGGCTGATCGTACTACATAAAAAGTAAACTTTGTGAGACACCAACACGACTAGAACCGACATAGCAGGATTGCAACCGTGGACAGCTGTTTCGTTCTTATTGGAACTCATCAGCACGGTGTAGCCAATCTAAATGAAGGCAGCGAAAGAGCCAACGCAAATAGATTGCCCAATAACCCGTACACTATATCAATTTCCGTACTTTGAACTCACTTGTCCCCCGAATCACGCACTGCCACATCACGTGTTTCGGGGGACAAGAAGACCAAAGTGTCACGATGATGTCTCACAAAGCGAATTGTCCTAAATGTGGATGGCACGGCCATTCCGAATGTTCGGAATGGCCGTACGTGTTTCTGAATCTACGTCATGACTCACTTCAATCCGAGGAAGCCTGGTGCGAATGGAATACCAAAATGGCGGCATATTTGAACGTCTATAAAAAATATAAAACATTGCGTTTTATGCAAAAAGTTATTTGGGTGTTATGAAGAATCAGCTGAGAAAAGGAAAAAATGACGTCATGGGGACTTAAAGCAAAACCATCGATTCTCACGGGCGAGTAATTTTGGGAAGAAAAGTGCCTGAACCAATATACCATTTTAAAGCTTATAAAGCCAAGAATGATGTGGAAATGTTTTACTTTTACTGTCGGAATTAAAAATTAAACGAGCTACACTTAAGCGCGGACTCTAAAACATCGTAAAAGTACATCACGTAATAGATAGAAATAGCACAAGTAACTGGGAACCAAAAAGGAAATGTCGAAAACTGGGTGTAAATGATACAGGAAGCTGGAGTTCAGACCCCTCGGTCACTTTTCCGGCTAAAGTGGTACTAAGGTCCGTCAATGGCGGAGCCTATCCCTGTTGACGTTTCAGTGGCATAAACCGATTAGGAATATTGTCTCTCCCCTTGAATGAAGTGCTAGCTATATAGTGTAATATATAGATTTAGGCAGGCCTAAAAGCGGAGCTCCCATTTATCTTCTTTTTTTTTTGCTCGAGTAAATTACAGTGTTACCAAATAAGAAACCACACTATATTTCTAGGCTTATACGGTGGCCCATGTAGGTACAAAAAGCCTCTCATGATTTTGTTGACGAAAGCGACGTCAATATATTTCGTGATTAACCCGTCTGAATTTTCCTGCCTTTAGTGACAGGTTCTAAAATTGAAATTGACGAGTGCACTTTATTGGGTTTCTCACGTACGCAAGTAGGCGCAAAACAAATCTTAGTAAAACTTTTTACAACGTTTACTGTACACTAATTCGTAATACACCTCTAAGATCTCTATGAGTTATTCAAGGTAAAAAGAACCTTGACCTTGTTTTGATTACTACAAAACTTAGGGCAAGAAAATCAACTCAAGGCAAAAACAAAGTACGTACAGAAAAATAAAGTGAACTCGCTGCTAAACACAGTAAACTAAATGAACTCACGCCACGGCAAACTGACAAAATCACGGCGGCAAAACAAACACTGCAAATTGGCCATGTTCTAAACGAGCAGGGGACTGGGTACGAACATATTTTTTCTTCGTACGAATATTCAGTATCGGTTGAATTGAAAATAGGGCACGTCATCTGAAAGAGCATCCAAAAATTAGTAAACTCACCAAATTTGATGGTTATTGGTTTAAACGCAAAGGCATGGTACACTTTTAAAATAAGAGAGCTTAGTATGGATTGGAGGACGCCTGTCCCTCCAATCCATACTAAGTGTACCATGCCTTTGGGTTTAAACCAATAACCGTCAAATTAGGTGAATTTGCTAATTTTTGGATGCTCTTTCAGATGACGTACCCCAGTTTTCAATTCAATCGATATTGAATGTTTGTACGAAAGAGAAAATATGTTCGTACCCAGTCCCCTGCTCGTTTAGAACATGGCTAATTGATGGTGCCGGTTATGTAGGTCATTTTAAAGCAGTGTTTGTGTAAGAATTGTGGCAGTTTGTGATTTGGAAAGTGGTGCACGCTAACTTAGAATAAGCTTACAATGATGTTTTGACTGTTTTGAACCGTCTTCTTTTCGTTGCGGTTTGGTTGCATGATTTACTAATTCTGTTTTATCGTACGCGTTGCTAAATACCTAAGAGAATTTTATGTAGAGAACTGAATGAATTTTCTTCATTTCTGGTAAGTAAATATGCGGTAGGTTAAGTCTGAACCCACTCAGCCTAGCGCAGGTAACTCGCAACGAAACCGGCAAATTCAACACACTCACTAACAAGCAGTGATATTATAAAGAGAAACAAAACAAATGCAAGCGAGCCGAAATCGCGATTTTGATCCGTGAAGCTAAATAATTTGTTTTCAAAATCCAATAATGAACATCACAGTTAACTCCAATAACTAAAACTGAAAATAATTAGTCTAAACAAAATATTTACTAAACAAATGTGTAAAATGTACAAACATGAACAGGCTTGATAAATATTTACGTGAAGATCCTGAAGATCTGAAAACCGACACAACTTCAAATTCATTCATAAATGAAGTATAATTCGCTCAATATAAAATTAGGCTTATGCTTAGTGCATACATTTACGTTTATTACCTCATTATTGAAGACGGCTTATAAATTCTGCAGGGATAAGCTTTCAAACCAGCCCAATAATATCGGAGACGAACACGGCAAATTCGTTGCAAGCTTAGTCCAACACAACCGACATATACATTATATGAATTATCACCGAACATCAATTTCTCTCTTTCCATCGGTGTAGCCTTTAACAGTCTTTTATCCTTTACTTCAATGAACTTGATCGGCTCTGAATTCACTTTTGTTTGAGCTCAATTCAGTGATATTCAGCCTTGCTCAGCCGTAGGTCGAACCCTGCACATCGCGCTCTTTTTGACTTATCACGTTCAAATCGGCAATTATTTCGGATCTTCCCGTTAAGAGGTTGTCCTAAATCATTTGGCATAAGTTTCCATGATGTAGATGAGTAAATAAAGCGAGAAATATTCACGAAAATCGATGTTTGCCAGCAGCTTTCTTCGTGTCTTTCATTCAGCTTTAAAGGTGAACAGCGTACCAAAGATTTGCCGCCTTTTCGTACAATTGCTTCGTTTAAGTTGAAATGAAATGTCCAGATCATTCATTTAACATGCGAAAAAACTAAACTAATTATTTCTAAAATAGATTTAGCCAAGCCTAAAAGCAGAGCTTGTCGGTTATTTACCTTGCCCTTTATTTAAATCTGAATTTACGCGATGATAAAATTTATCAGGCTAAGTAAAAAACTGAGTACTTGAGCCCGCGATCAACTGGAAAACCATTACCTGGTCAGCGGTCAACTTCCAAAAAAGACGTCACCTCGATTAGCTCTACGCCTGAGCCCGCGATATGGTCATGTGATACTGGTCAGCGGATACCTTGTTTTGACAGCTGTCAATTGACCATGACATGGAAGTTCAATATCAAAGATTTAACAGTAACCAAGGCAGTAATTGTCCTGTGACTCCCCTCCCCCTCCCCCAGAGTCTGTACGGACGAACGGACGCTCGTACGGTCACGTGATTACCAAATTTTCTGGGCTTGATGGTTTACCAAATTTTCTTACCCATGGTGCTCCGCTGGCGCGCTTCGCGCGCTGGAGCTCCGCTATAACAGGTTAGCCCCTAGCCTCCAACGCATTAACCATTAGTCCGTCGCTTTTCCCACAACTTCAATTACAAGAAACAGGATATTACTAGTAGTAATCAGAGATTAGGGGAGTGCGTTCGATCTAAGATGGATAGTCAGTCAGTGGCAAAAGAGCAAGATTGTCGGCATACTATGCTTTTGAATATGCCTCAAATGGACCGGAGAGGAATCTCATCACGCAACGTTTTGGAGGACAGATTGCATGACGAGCCAAAAGAACATCTGTGTGCAAAATAAATTGAAATGTGTCCTTTTTTTTTTTTCGAAGGGGTTTAACTGCGAAAGAAATTGTGACACTGCAGGAGTTCTTGGTATGCTAAAGCAGAATTTTTCTTTTCTTGCAAGCTATGTTATCGTAATTTCGATGTTACAGAAAACGCCACTCAAATGATGTATCGGTAAATGATTAATGACCAGTCGGAAACATGATCCATCAGCGCAGAAGTCATAACAGTGATTGTTTACCAAAGGTCAAAATGAACCTCAAATAATGAACGGAACGGCAAATTCTCATTGATATCGGAATAAATGTAAAACAAAGTGAAGTCGCTCCTGCCAATTCATGGGACATTCACAAAGTACAAACGTACAAAGTCACAAACGCATGGGCGATTAGCGTTCATTTCTCTTACGCTGTAATTCATATAGAATAGAATTATCATTTACACGACAAATAATTATTTATTTCACTTGAAAAGTTATCTTTTGACACCAAACAACTTCTAAAACTCCACGTACTTCTACAAATACTTTCACTTCCATTTGAAAATACAGGCACAACACGTCAACTTTTCGTTCATAGTCGATACATTCATAATATTCAATATAATGATTTCCTCGTCGAAATGCTTAAAATTTCTGCGCATAAGAATATATCCGCACAAATTCAAAGAAGCGATAAAACATTTTTGATCCTTATTTTACCCACTCTCTTCACGTGAAATGCTATATACAACTTGTAATTGTAGCTAATTTTGTGAAACGTATTGCATGTAAACACGCTGGTTACCTTGCTTATAAAACTAATTTTGTGAAACGTATTGAACGTAAACACGCTGGTTTACCTTGCCTGTAAAACAACGAATCGACTTACTCGATTTGCACTCCTTTTACGATCTTCAGTGGCTGACTAAAACTCTTCTTTCCTGGATTATAACCTTGTAATGCTTTAACTTCGCGCACACCCTTCGAGCGAAAAAATGTTTCCCGCGATCGCATCGTACCAGCCTTCCGGCCGAGACATGCCCCTGCAAAATTTAAGCGGGGGCATATTTTTGTAACCTTACAGGAATGTGGAATTTTCCTGCCTATAACCGTGCACACCCGGGACATCAGCTATCGAAAACCACAGGCCAAAATCAGGTTTGCCTTCTCCTTCGTCGAACGCAATTATTCTGAGTTTATGAATATCAACATAGTTCCTACGTTCTGTCATCTGTCGAAATCGGAAAAAGGAAGACTTTAGCCATATACCACGGGTATGGTGTGCTATGACAGAAGGTTGAATTCTGATCAACTAGTTGTCGTCCAAAAAAGCCGCACATCAACGGTCTTTTAAAAAATATTCTTAAAATTTCGTAAAATTCAGTCTCGATTTTCTTATAAAATATATTCTTGTAAAACAGGAGTGTATTGCCTATAGTCTTACCTGTAGTGTAGAGTAATAAACATGCCGATCAGTCAGCGGCTGCGGCTTGTCAATTACGCGTAGATAGGTCACTTTGCAAATGTATCACCACAGAGATAATAAGTGGACGCTTGTCATATCATTGGAGGTCAGACTTGGGCTGCTTCGAGACTTGGCAAATTTTGTTTAAGTAAAGCTATCTAAGAACACCTTTTTACATTATTTTGATATCTATTAAAACGGATCCGAATTGGTAAAATCAGCTTTCCTTTCTCAGCTGGGATCTGCTCTCGTCTTGGTGGGGCGGTCACATGCATTGTGTGGCTTGTGGCGGTTTTTTCGTGCCGCACCAAACAACCTAACCAGCAAAGCGTAGACTTTCCACAAATCGACCTCAATAGAATTATGGTAAAATAGTTAAGAGAGATCAGCGAGCTTTTTAGGCTGTGAAGACGAAGGATTTCATTGAAAGCCTTAGCAAGGCGTTGATCCATTGAAAGTATATCTCAAAACAAAAACACCCAAGGAATGTTTCATCCTTGCTCGTACGTAGTTCAGCCAATATTATTATTTTCGACTATCAGCCAATTTGACCATATAAGGTCAAGACACGCAAATTATTATTGCGCCATACAAGTTATGCGTACGCAAAACTATGTTCCGCATTTCACAGCAGTTTTGAATTTCACTCGATCATCTTTATAAGCAACTCTTCGGCGCTCATCACTCTTTAAGCCCATTCTCCTCGGAAACACTCATCCATCTTTTCCACGCCGGAAGGTAGGTGATTTCAATATGCCGATAGAGTAACAGGAATGTTAGACCATACAAGTTATGTGTACGCAAAACGATGTTCCGCATTTCACAGCAGATTTGAATTCCCTCGACCTTCTGTAGAAGCACCTCTTCGGCGCTCATCACTCTTAAAGCGCATTCATGCTTGGAAACACGCACCATCTTTTCCACACCGGAAGGTAGGTGATTCCAATATGCCGATAGAGTAACAGAAATGTTAGGCCTACGTTACTCGTCGAATTTAATTTCAGAATAATTCACATTTAAATTAAATTTGTCGATTAATCGACAATTTATAGACAACTTTTATTGTCGCCTGATTGAGAATGTAAATTACACAGTGCTGTCATCATTTCACTTAAGTGAAGGGAATGATTCCCACAAATCCTAACGCGCGATCAGGCGAATATTTTGGATCCCGTAGATTATGTATACACCAACATGGCATACACCAACGTGGGCTGCCACCTTGTCGTGGTGGTGAAGCTTGTGTGTCTCAATGACCCAGAGAGCTGTGCCGGCGGGGACTTTGGTCCCTGGCAGGTCTAACCAAGCCGGATTGGTCGAAGGGTAGAGGCCAGACGAAGAACAGCCCCTGGTCCTCCAGGTCGGGGGTTGGGCTGCGGGCTGATAACCCGCTCCTGTAAAAAACACATTATTACCGAAACCAGAAGCAGAATAATTTCAAATGATCTGGGGGACGTAGTGGTCACTCCTCACACCATGAGAAGTTCGATGACGCATGGGGGTGAAAGCCACACGGAAGCTCTTGGGCAGATGAGACCACTAGTCCACCCAAAGAACGTCATGAAGATAGGGAATTGGAACGTGAGAACGCTATATCAGAGCGGTAACATAGCACAGGCATCAAGAGAGATGAAAAAGAGGGGTATTGACATCATGGGAATTAGTGAGACACATTGGACAGGACAAGGAAAAGTAGTACTGCAGAGGGGAGACACTATCATACACTCTGGCAGAGAAGATGACAACCACAGAGGCGGAGTAGGAATACTGATGACCAGATTTGCAGCAAGATCACTCATGGATTGGACGCCATTAAGCGAAAGGATAATTACAGCCAGGTTCTATTCCAAGCATGTTAAGATGACGATTGTACATGTATATGCACCAACAGAGGATGCAGAAGAGACTGTAAAGGATGAATTCTACGAGAGGCTACAGGATGTGTTGAATAACAAAAAAGAACATGATATGCTGGTAATCACAGGTGATATGAACGCAAAAGTCGGTGAAGATAATCGAGGTTATGAGAGAATCATGGGCAGACATGGCATTGGGAGAATGAATGACAATGGAGATAGACTTTGTGAATTTTGTGATATGAATGAACTGCTAATAACAGGAACGTGGTTTCCACATAGAGATATTCACAAAGCCACCTGGGTATCGCCAGATGGAAAAACAAGAAATCAAATAGACCATGTGCTGATAAACAAGAAGTTTCGAAACTCAGTAATTGACACCAGAGTCTATAGGTCAGCAGACATTGGAAGCGATCACCATCTTGTATGCATGAAAGTGAAGCTAAGACTAAGAAAACAGCAATCCAAAGAACAGGGAAGTATAAGGACAAGGTATGACACCAACAAGTTGAAGGAAAAGAGTGTTTTGGAAGCCTTTAAGATCACTTTGCAGAATAGAAATCAGGCATTAGAAGAAGAGTAACCGGATGGAGAGGAGGAGGACGAGATAGAAAAGGAGTTTCATATAATGGAAGAAGCATACATGAAGACAGCAGATGAAGTATTAGGCCGTCCTAGGAAGAAAAGAAAGCCATGGATAACAGAAGAATCGTGGGCGCTTGTTGACCAAAGAGAGGAGATAAACAAGAAGATTCTAAGCACTCGTTCAGAGAGGATCAAGAAACGACTAAGAACAGAATACAAGGAAAAGAGTAAAGAAGTAAAAAGGAGCATAAGGAGCGATAAAAGGAAGTGGATGGATGGCATAGCAAGTGAAGCAGAGGATGCTGCAAGAAAACAACACATGAGAACGTTATATGGATTGACAAAAGTGCTATGCAACGAAAGATCTAAGAACAGCACAACCATCCTTGATAAGAGCGGTAATCTCGTGAGCGGAAAGAAGGAAATGCAGGCAAGATGGACAGAGCACTTTAGAGAAGTACTGAACAGAGAAGAACCAACAGACCCTATAACAATAGAAGATGAAAGCGAGTTCGAGCTAGGAGGATTGATTGAAGAAATCGTGATCACTGAGCCAACAATCGGCGAGATAAAAGCAGCAATTTAGCGTTTAAAGAATGGGAAATCTCCAGGCGTCGACTCCATCACGGCTGAATTGTTAAAGGCGCACAAGGAACTCTCGGCAGCGAAAGTACATCAGCTACTGGAGAAAGTATGGAAACATGAAAAGATCCCGGACAAATGGAAAAGAGGGTTGATCATCAAATTGCCAAAGAAGGAAAACCTCAAAGAATGTAAGAACTGGAGGGGAATTACTCTACTTTCAGTAGTCGGCAAAATACTTGGACGGATTGTGATTGATCGAATACGGAATGGGGTTGATATCAGACTGAGGAATGAGCAGGCAGGGTATAGAAAAGGCAGGGGAACAACTGAACAAATTTTCATATTAAGGAACATTGTTGAACAAGCAAATGAGTGGCAGGCAAGTTTATATATTAACTTCATAGACTTTGAAAAAGCATTTGATTCCATCCACCGTGAAAGTCTATGGTTAATTATGCAGAAGTACGGAATCCCGGACAAGATAGTAAGGATGGTAAAAGTGTTCTATGAGGACTTTAATTGCGCTGTAGAAGATCAGGCAGAAGCATGTGAGTGGTTCAACATCAAAACAGGCGTCAAACAAGGATGCAATATGTCTGGATTTCTCTTCTTAATAGCTATGGATTGGATTATGAGAAAGACTGTAGGAAAAGGAGAAAACGGAATCAGGTGGAACTTTACATCTAAGCTTGATGATCTAGATTTTGCAGATGACGTGGCGCTTTTGTCTTCTACTAAACAGCATATACAGAACAAGACTACTAAAATGAATGAGGAAGCAACACGGGTCGGGCTGAAAATCAACAAAGAAAAGACAAAAGTGATGAGGATTAACGGGAAGAGTCAGAAAAGGTTGCAATAGATGGGCAAGATATCGACGAAGTTGAGGAGTTTAATTATCTGGGAGCTATCATTTGTAAAGAGGGAGGAGGAATGAAACTTCATAGACTTTGAAAAAGCATTTGATTCCATCCACCGTGAAAGTCTATGGTTAATTATGCAGAAGTACGGAATCCCGGACAAGATAGTAAGGATGGTAAAAGTGTTCTATGAGGACTTTAATTGCGCTGTAGAAGATCAGGCAGAAGCATGTGAGTGGTTCAACATCAAAACAGGCGTCAAACAAGGATGCAATATGTCTGGATTTCTCTTCTTAATAGCTATGGATTGGATTATGAGAAAGACTGTAGGAAAAGGAGAAAACGGAATCAGGTGGAACTTTACATCTAAGCTTGATGATCTAGATTTTGCAGATGACGTGGCGCTTTTGTCTTCTACTAAACAGCATATACAGAACAAGACTACTAAAATGAATGAGGAAGCAACACGGGTCGGGCTGAAAATCAACAAAGAAAAGACAAAAGTGATGAGGATTAACGGGAAGAGTCAGAAAAGGTTGCAATAGATGGGCAAGATATCGACGAAGTTGAGGAGTTTAATTATCTGGGAGCTATCATTTGTAAAGAGGGAGGAGGAATGAAAGATCTGAAAAACAGGCTATCCAAGGCAAGAGGCACATTTGCCAGACTCAAAAGAATATGGAACTCAAAGAGCATCACGAAGAGGACCAAGCTTAGACTGTTTAAAACCTTAGTTGTACCGGTGCTACTGTATGGATGTGAGACATGGAAGATGAACATGGGAGATGACCAACGAATAGATGTGTTTCACAACAAATGCCTCAGGAGGATTCTCAAAATAAACTGGCAAGATCACGTTACCACTAGGGAGCTCCTTGAGAAGGCAGAGACGAGGTTGCTTAGTGAAGAAGTTAAGAAGAGAAGATGGAAGATGATAGGGCATATCCTGCGACGAAACAGAAACAGCCGTACCAACATAGCCCTATCATGGACACCTGAAGGAAAAAGGAGGAGAGGAAGGCCTAAGACCACCTGGCGTAGAACAGTCGAGAAAGAGAGGAACAGTGCGGGATGGCGTACATGGGATGAGGCAAAGGCTGCTGCAGCCAACAGAGAAAATTGGAGGCATTCTGTGGAGGCCCTATGTGCCACGAGGCACAAAGAAGATAGGTAACAGGTAACATGGCAAAGTCTATCAAGGCATTTTTGCTGGAGAAAATGTCAAAAAAGAGACAGCGGAGTAGGCAGCCGGTTACGACGTTGAATATGGCACTGTAAATGATGGAATAAACGTTTCTTGTGCGAGTTTATTTATCGAAGATTTGTTTGCTGTTGCAATCAGTCGAAGACAGAGATGTTTAGCGTTAGCGGAGTCCGTGGCAAGTTCAGATACACTCTTTCTTATAATTATACGAATACATGTGTAATTTTCATGCCCAGGCTGGATATTCCTATTTTCTGCCGATTTTAGGCATAATCTGCCGAAGCAATTTTCATCCGTGGGCGTTTACATACTTTTTATTTAATGCACCAACTGTGATGGGTATCTTTTGTACCTTTCATCTGAATTACCGATATGCAGATGATGTGTATATTAATGACTAGTTTTAATCATTTTGTTAGCACAGTTTTGTAAGAAATCAGTGGTGATTTTATTGTATTTTGTTTTTCATCAACATGCGAACAAATCAGCTTTGGATATGTCTAAAATTTCGCCAATTTCAGCCTCGATATTAATTGTTATAAAAAGATTCTTGTACAAAGAAAGATTACTCCAACAAGTCTCAAGTATATTTATCATTCAAGCCTTCTGTACGGGGTCAGGTGGAACAGCAAAGGACACGATCGAAAGTTGCATGCGCTTAGTTGACTCCTGGATCTCCTAGATGCTGTCCAAGACACTGAAGCTAAATAGCGATAAGCCGAGCTGTTCATGTTGCGTTTAAGACAACGTCCACAGCCATCTCTATAAACGATAATAAATTAGTGAAATATACGTCATAAGTAAATAGTACAAGGTAAAACCTAAAGAGAATAAGCAGCCTTGAAGAGGTGAGTTACTAATCTTGACATGTGAAGGAAGAGAATTTCAGAGACTAGGCGCTGTGATCGTAAAAGCCCTGCCTCCATACGTATTAAGGTCAAAGGTATTAACCAATGTAGTTTAATTAATATATGATCTTAATTCCTCTTCAAATAAAAAAATCTTGCAGTAGAGTTAAGTACAAGCTGGGTAGCCCCACGAGAGGCGAATTACAGTATTAATGTGTCTTAGAACTAACGAGGGCATTAACAATGGATTTCGTTGACTCAATGAAGAGGAACTCAGTTTCGGATGCGAGAAATATTTCTAAGGTGATAAAAAGGAGATTTGCAAATGGCAGTGACTTGTTGATCAGGTACCAATTATAGGAAGATGACATCAAATAGCGCCCCAATATTACACAGTTAGAAGGATTAATAAGGTCACCGCTAACCAGAATATGACAGAGAGGTGGCTTTGGACGTTGTCTTGCGCTTAACTCTAACAGCTCGGTTTTGTCGCTATTTAACTTCAGTTTGTTGGACAGCATGCAGGAGTTAACTGAGCGCATGGAACTTTCCATCGTGTCCATTGTTAGTTCCACTGCGCAAAAGCATAAATATTCTAGCGTATTCTAGCCTTGACGATATTGTTTAGAACTTTATATTGAAATTCTCTGATTTTTGACTCCATTGTAACACGAAATGGAAGGGAGTAGACCTTTTCCCAATTTAAAGTTGTGTCTGGGTACTCTGCCGATAACGTTTGTTTAGCTGTTGGAGGGACTTGTTTTCTTCTCGAGAAAGTTTCATAGATCTTTTTGGCAGTGGCATCACTGATAGGGATAGAGCTACTTTTCAATTTTAAAAGAGGTATACAAGGGAGGGGATTAGTCGATTTTGGGCTGGTGGAAGTTTGTAATATTCTTTTCCATTCCGCTGGAAGGGAATGCACAGTGCCCATAATAAAAAAACGTTGCTCGGGAGAGAGTTGAACGTCACCAATTTCGTGCAAGAAGACATTGTTCTCATTAATTAGGTCCCCAACTTTAAGAATACCGACCCTTATTAAGTCATTCCTATAGACTGACATATTTTTGATGCATATTAACTTGTTGTTCCAAATTATTTCATTCATAATATCATGATATGTGGCAGGTGCGCTACCATTAAGAGTTGACCATGCGTCAAGGCCGTTCCTTGTAGTATTTCGGTAGGTGTGTATCTTTACGTTTTGCAGTATGAAAATTGCAGTGGAGAAGAAAGCTCCCCCCAAAAGGTGAAATATAATTATTTAAAAACCGTTTCCAAGTACTCGGGTAAACGTCAAGGAATTTTTTTAAACAAATTACACGTTGGGCAGTGATCATTGACTCTATATCAAGCATTTTCAATCCACCATTTTCGATATCCGAAATGAGCGCACAGCGCTTTACTTTGTCTTTCCCATTCCATATAAAATTATAGATAATCGAGTTGGCTTCCTTAACGAGAGCGTTTGATATTGAGATAACTGACGCTTTAAACAAAAGCTTTGGAATGGCAAAAGTTTTTACAATTTGAATCTTGCCCAGAATAGATAAATTCTTCCATTTCCACATATGAACTGATTTTTTAATTGATTTAAGGGTTTGCCGAAAATTTAGTTCGTTTATTTGTTTTTCATCATACCCAAAGAAGACACCTAGTATTTTGATAGCTTGGCAAAGGTTGTGCTGAGCGAATTCCCTTTCCTGAAGGGAGATGTTCCCGAGGGCTAGAATCTCAGTTTTTTTCATGATTTAAACATAATCCAGAGCACAGTCCAAAAGTCTCAAGTATACCAAAGAGGGAGGCGTAGGAGACTTTGTCACGTAGGAAACAGGTCATGTCATCCGCAAAAAGAGATAATTTAGTAATCTCGCCGCCAATTTTAAAACCTTTAATCGAGTCGTCACTTCTAATTTTGATAGCCAGAGTTTCGAGAGCGATTATAAAAAGATAAGGTGAGAGCGGGTCGCCCTGCCTAACTCCTCTTTTCAAAGGGAATGGACCCGTTGAAAATCCGTTGTTTAGTACGCAGCTTGAAACATTGCTATAAAGTACTCGTATCCATTGAATGAATGAAGGACCGAAATTAAACTTATGCAGTGTTCTAATTAGAAAATTAAAATTGAGTGTGTCGAACGCCTTTTCGAAATCAATTGCGACTAAAATTCCTGATACACCTTTCTGTTTGGTATATTCTACTAAATCGTCTATTGTTCTAACCGCATCAAAAATCGATCTGCCTTTGACAAATGCGTTTTGATCGGGATGAATTATAGTGGGCAAGACTTTTTCCATACGCTTGGCTAAAACTTTAGAAGCTATCTTAGCCTCAACGTTTATCAAGGAAATGGGTCGCCAATTTTTGACAAGTCGTTTATCCTTACCCTTCTTCTCTATTAAAGTAATAATAGCTTGCTTCTGGGTATTTGAGAGTTCACCGAATTCAAAAGCATAGTTGAGGCTATCAACAAGTAATGTTCCAACTAAAGGCCAAAAGGCCTGGTAGAATTCGATCGACAAACCGTCATTACCCAGTGTTTTGTTTTTAGGGAAAGTGCTCAAAACATTAAAACATTCGTTGTAGCCCAGCTTTCCTTCGCAGTTTTCCTTTAATTCTTCTGTCAATATTGGGAATTCAATAGAATTATCCAGGAAAGTAGAAGCTGATGAATCCAATGGGCCGCCCCTGTTGCCGTCATAAAGATCCGTGTAGAAAGACTCCAGCTCCTTCATAATCTTTTTAGGATTATTTGTTATTTTCCTTTCAGAGGTGAAAATTTTGCGAACACTGCATTTTTTCTTGTTTGATCTCTCTAAATTAAGGAAGTATTTGTTGTTTTTTTCACCGAGTTCGTACTAATTTGCACGTGAGCGGATTATCGCGCCTTGTGTAATGTAGTCGTAAATGCGATCATATTCCGCTTGAAGAACTTCGAGTTCTTCCAAATTTTTTTTCTGAAGGGTCCTGATCACATTTTTCTGTACAGGTTTTTAAACTTTCTTCCAAAAGGTTGAGCTTCTCTCTCTTCTTGCGAGCTTTTGCTTTACTATAAGTTATTGTATATTGTCTTATTTTATACTTAATTAAATCCCATAAAACTCGTTTATCCTTAACCGCTTCGAATTCTTCAAGCCAATTTTTATATTCATTATGCAGAGAGTCGCAGTATTCTTGGTCATCTACTAGCGTGGCGTTAAATTTCCAAAAGCCTGGACCCCTCTCGCCTTCATCGAGACCGTTAATCGATAGCGTTATTGCAGAATGATCGGAACGAATTGCTGTTGTTATGTCTGCCGAGTCAATCTCTTCCTGTAAGTCGTTACTAATGAGCCAGAAATCTAGGCGTCGTTGAATTGGTGGTAATTTCTGACGCCAAGTAAATCGCGATTCGTGGGGATGGCGAACACGCCAGATGTCTACTAGATCATTTTCAATCATAATATCTTCCACACATTTAACTGATTCCTTCCGTTTTTTTGTGCCCCCATGCCCATCAAGATCTTGATCAAATATAATATTGAAATCGCCTCCAACAATAAGAGAGTTTGCAAATTCTGTGTCTATATCGTTTAAAAGATCCGATAATTTGTTGAAGAACACGCACTGATCTGCTGATTTATTAGGGGCGTAGATGTTAAGAAGAATGAATGGCGAATCTTGAATTTGAGCTTCGATTAAAATATAACGACCTATTAAAGGATCAACCTTGGTGGAGACTAATTTAAAGTCAAGATGATCTTTTACAAGGATCATTGTTCCCCTACTATGACAGCTTCCATGGGAAACGAAAATATCCCCCTTACATTGTTTCTTCCAAATTTGTTCAACTTCTGGAGAGCTATAGGTTTCCTGTAAAAAACATATGTCCGCTCGCGATTTCGAGAGCCAGTTGAATAAAGCTTTCCGTTTCTCAAAAGATCGAATCCCTCGAGCATTAAGTGATAAAAGTTTGAAATCAACGTTTATGCACATAGGCGTACGGGCCGGGGGGGCTGGGGGGGGGGGGGGGGCTGCAGCCCCCCCAAATTTTGGGCAACTCAGATTTTTTGGGCAGCAAAAGAAATTTGGGCAAAGCCAGTTTTAAAAGAAGTTTCCGTGTTTTTGTTTTTTGAATAGATAGATATTTTCTATTTTAACCTGAAGTCGGCGTGGTAAAGCCAGTAGTTACATTCACACGAGACAGTGGTTGCCCAGCACGTGATGAATTTTTGGTTATTAATGTACTACATATCCCTGCAGTGATACCTGCTACATCGTGTTCAGCAGAACGATCATTCAGTGCGTTGCGCAGATTGAGAACTTACCTGCACAACACCATGGGGCAACAACGTGTCAGTAATGTTCATCGCACTTATTAACATTGAAAGGGCATATGCCAACTCTGTACGTAGTCAACAATGACATGGATCGTATCATTGATATCTTTGGCCGTCGAAATGGCCGAGACAGCTATTTCTTTTAACGTGTTTTATGAGCTCATATGATAGATTCATTTTTTGTCAGAATATTTTCACTTCGTAAGTAGGCCTATGTTAGAGCATCGTATATGACCCTCGTTTCTTATCGACGTTTTCGTAAAAATTTGGGCAACTTGCGAGAATTTTTTTGGGCAAATGGTTCACCGCCCCCCCTCGTAAAAAATTGCCCTTACGCCTATGTTTATGCACACCATAATTAGAGAGCAAGTGAATAAAAGGCCACAGGGAAAGCACATTTGAATAATATTAATAATATCTTGTCAATTGGAAAATGTTGGCTAATCAAAAGGACAAAACCTAGGTGCGAAAAATACGGTGAATCTGGGCCAATGGCAATTTTTACTGAAAGTAGATTAATTAGGTATGTTGAGTGGCAAAAACTGTGAATAATTTCCAGAGCACAAGTAAATAAACACTTAAAAACTAAACACAAAAATATATATAAATAAGAAAAGAGAAACATATAAAAGAAAAGTTAAAAGGTCGCCAGAAAAGTTTCCTATAATGCGGCCTCGAGGAGCAGGGTTTCTATGAGCTCCTATTTGGGACCTTTGTGAAAAACTAATTTGTGCTAACATTATTTGAATAAACTAATATAAATGATCAGACTGTAATGAGTTTACCGTCAACATACAATTTGTCCGGCTCCGCTTTACTAAAGACAGCTTTCTTACCGGCCTTTTTCGCTTGATGAAGTAGCGGCATAAGTACTGTTTCTTCCTCTCTTTCACTAACTCTTTCGGAATGTCATCATAGATAGTGAAATCAGTACCTTTTAATTTGAAGGCTTGCCTTTTCACGTACTCACGGTCGGTGTATCTCAGGAAACGAGCAATGATCATTCGAGGTCGCTCTGCAGGTTTTGCAACTTTGCCAATGCGATGGATTCGCTGAAATTCTATATCCTCAGGTTGCTCAATGTCGAGTTTTGCTTTCAAAAATTCCATTAAGACTTCTTTCGTTTGCTTTTGCTCTGGTTCTTCACTTTCAGGAATGCCTGCAAACTTCAGGTTCTCCCGCCTGCTATATGTCTCTAGGTATAGGCTTCTTCTTTCTAGATCCTCTTTCGCTATAGCAAGGGCTTGCTCGAGCTCCACTGATTTTACTTCTAGCTTGTCGACTCTTTCGTCATTGAAGCTGACATTCTCTTTCAACTCGTTAAGAGAGCGTTGCATCTTAACTTGCTTTTCTTTTGAAGCGTCTAGTTCACACCTTTGAGACGCTACAGATTTTTCAATCTCGGTTAACTTTCTGCCGAAGTTTTCAATTTTGCTCTCAATATTATCTAACTTGTTGATCTTCTCTTCGATAGCGTCCAATTTGTTAAGCTTTTCGAAGATTTGTTCCATTTTTTGTGCCAATTTCTCCGTCATCTTGAGTTCCACAAAGACCTCGTCGCTCTCGTCTAAGTCGCTTACCTCGCACGTGTTGTCTTTCGGTTTTTTGCTGGTCGGAGACTCGGTTGAGCTTGTTGATAAGGACCGGCTACCAAAAATTCGTTTCGTACCTGAAGTCTGGTCTTCCATAAAGCTTTCTGGCTTAAAAAAGTCGGTCCTTAGTCGGAGCTCCGGAACACACGTCTACATCGCTTGGTGTCTGGCCCAGTCTCCTTGGAAAAAAAAAAAGTATTCTAGCCTTGAATACGCAATCGCGACGCGATTGAATCCTGAAGCATTCAAGACGCACACAATACGTGATATACACCTGGAATATTCGTATCGAATATGGCTGAATACGCTCTGTGCAATATCGTTTGTGGATTTTCTTGATTATACCACACATCTGGCGGGATCCTAGAGTATGAAGGCGAATCCTTTGGTATAACAAGTCATGAAACGGAAGATGACTGTTTTGTAGTTAATTTCCTTGAAGTAGAATTTTTGCCCCAAATTCAGACAACTTATTAGGATTTTCACCCGTCTGTCGCACGTATACGTTCACAATATAAATACGTGATCGTAACGCCGAACGCAATAGAATTCTTGAGCATTCATTGGCAATCTCGTTCCCAGAGTCCACGTTCCCGAAGTGCTTACACGGAGCCTATGTAACCGTTTTATAATTATTTTCGAATGTGAATGTATAAGCAAGCACTGTATTTTACACCCGGTTTCACTCTGCCAGCGGTTCATCCCAGCACGATCTTCAAATCGCGCTTCGTGTTCTCCGATCGCGCGAGCACGACTGTAGGCAAGTCTAAAAAATCGTGAAGACGCATGTGTTTGATGTATACAAACTTTTGTCGCAGCCCTGGTAAACAACACGAAAACATAACTTTACTGTTGTGTAAAGCTGAAGTTGATTGTTGCTTGGTTGATTCTGGTGATCTATTCATATTGATACCACCGGTTGACTATCGTTATACAAGAGCGAAGTGCGTCGCATAAATCCCAGGGGGGAGGGGGGTATACTAAAAAAGTTCTTATATGGGGAGGCTACGCCTAAGGTGTCCAAACCCTCACCCTTTCATATACCATTTTTGATTCATTACTATTATATCTTAGCGTCTACCCTTTGCCAGACATACTAGTCATGAAACGATGTCGGGTTTCTTTTGTTCGCCTCTTTTATATTACTTCAGTTTTGACCCTCATCTTAGGCTCCTTTGAAAATCGCTGAACCCAACAAGCCGAGGACTAATTTAACTACTGCTAGACACTTCTAAAGTGTTGTTTACAATAAAGCTGTTTTTAAACATTCATATCTTTCACAACTAAGATGGTTTCTCTTTTCCCCTGTTGGAAGTGTTTGTGGGTTTATCTTTTTGCTTCGGAATTGTTAAATCGTAATCATGGTAAACAGTTGTTTCTTCTCGTATAAATATAGCATCTGCCGCAGGGGATGATTATTAACCACCACATAGACGGCTGTTGTTTACCAGATCGGAGAAAACTCTCTCAAAATTCTTACGAAATCGACTTTTCTTTTGCCTTTCATAAATCATCCCAATATGTTCTTTAGATTTTGAGGATGAATCACCCAATGTGCCAAAAATCCAAAACCAATCGGCTTTTTAAGATGATTCAAGAATCTAAAGAACTTGATTGAAATGCGAAATTAATTTAGTAAAGAGCTTTGTCCAAGAGAAACAGAGCGTGATTGAAAGCGTTTCTTAATTTTAGCAAGATTGTCTCCTATAAGCTGTTAAACAAGGCAGCCAAGCAAAGAAAATTAGTTTCTTTTCTTAAGCTTGCAGTGTTAACATCTCGAATTACATCTGCAGAGGTAAGTTTCTTGCTTTAATTTTACAGCAAATTGAACTAATATGATGATGGGGTTACGTCTTCCCTTTTTTTTTGCATTCAAGGTTTTTGTTCAAACGATAAAAGCGCTTTACGGATGGCTTCGTGATCTCGCACTATTTGGGTGCTGCCCTCGATGACATGCTCGATCGTAGCGTTTATCGCGCTCGTTCGCTTTCGCGTTCGTCCCCACCGACTTTCACGGTGTAACGAAGCACTTGAATGGTATTTCTATCTAGTCGAATTTTATCTTTAAACTTTTGGAAGCAAGTCACGAGCCAATGTTACTAAATGTCAGACATCCGGCTACAAGTGTCGAAAAATACCTTTGCACTAGGTAGGCCTTTATATCAAAGATAAAGAAATCATTCCAGCATTCTTAGTTTGGCTAAATCAGTATCAATTTGTTTAGATAATAACGGAACACCACCAAAATGCCACTTGGGGAGCTCAAAATTTAAGGTCCAATTTATTCACTACGCATGCGGTGAGGCAGAATCAGTTTGCAGAATGGCATGTGGCATGACTTGCGGAATGGCATAATTAGGCGGAATGTGAAAACGTTTGGATGCAGAGGACAATGCAACTTTATTTTGAGACGCTGGGATTTCGAGTCTTTGCTAAATTTTGCAGAGACTTATGAATTCTCCATGGAGCATTCTACACCCCTAACGGTAGGGACGAACTGATCAAAATGACGTGAAATTATACAATGCAGACTTGGTTGATTCTGGTGATCTATTCATATTGAGAGTCGACCAGCACCTCATTGAACATCTCACACGATTGGCCATAAGAACAATAGGACAAAGGGCACAAACAATGCCCCTATCCCTGAAGACAATGAGCAATATTGTTTTAGAATGCCTCTGAAATTAGAGGTTCACAAGAGGTACTGGACTACTCCATATTGATACCACCGGTTGACTATCGTTATACAATAGCGAAGTGCGTCGCATAAATCCCAGGGTGAAGGGGGGTATACTAAAAAAGTTCTTATATGGGGAGGCTACGCGTAAGGTGTCCAAATCCTTACCCTTCCATATACCATTTTTGATTCATTACTATTATATCTTAGCGTCTATCCTTTGCCAGACATACTAGTACAGTCATGAAACGATGTCGGGTTTCTTTTGTTCGCCTCTTTTATATTACCCTCTTTTATATTACTTCAGTTTTGACCCTCATCTTAGGCTCCTTTGAAAATCGCTGAACCCAACAAGCCGAGGACCAATTTAACTACTGCTAGACACTTCTAGAGTGTTGTTTACAACGCAGCTGTTTTTAAACATTCATATCTTTCACAACTAAGATGGTTTCTCTTTTCCCCTGTTGGAAGTGTTTGTGGGTTTATCTTTTTGCTTCGGAATTGTTAAATCGTAATCATGGTAAACAGTTGTTTCTTCTCATATAAATATAGCTGCATCTGCCGCAGGGGATGATTATTAACCACCACATAGTATTTTATGATCCATCCACTAATAACAACTCGACGACTGGCAAGCTAAAGAAAAATCGACATTGACAGAAACTCAGCGAGAAAACAGAAACTCGCGCGAATTTTCCCTTTTGGCTCCAATCCTCCGTAAGAAAAAAGATGGCGGCGGTACATTTGATCACAGTACGCAGAAAGCTATGTTTTTGCAAATTCTTCCCCGTACTAACAACATTGTTCATGCTACATTTCAAGTTTGTAAAGCTTTTCTGTGCGTTTTTATGAGCGTTTTTACGGTTTTTGCGCGCTAAGTATTATACGTAAATGTACCAGTCGCCATGTTTTTGCGTCTTTTTGCGTACGTGGATTGGCTCACTACTACAACTGTCAGCGGTATTGGCTCTAAAAAGACTAAGTATGAACTCATACATGAAGTGCGTAACGAACCTGATCCTTTGATTTTCGCCGACTTACCGCCACTTTTATTATTTTGAAAGGTGTGAAGTCGGAGAGTTCGTTGAAAATGTTGAAACGTTGAAATCTGAATTTTCGAAGTACAGGTATCTTTTCGTTGCGTTAGTTTTCGAGACGGCGTCTTCTGTAGTTCAGGTAACAGTTAAAAGTAGAATTTGATGTCGCATCAACGAAGGAAACTCGACTGAGACCCAGTTCAGACGTCGTGCTTCTGCCGTGCCGAACTAAATTCAGGAATAAGTTCGACAAAAGCACGGCAGAAGTACGGCGTCTGAATCAAACTAAAAATTAAGTTCGGCAAAGCAATTAAGTTAGCTCTGCCGTGCTACACGGCTCCGGCACGGCAGCGATTCAAACGTCGAGCTTCTGCCGTGCCAAAAAAAATTCATAAATTATATTAAATGTATTTTAACGGGGGTAGTAACGGCGCCAGTTTTGTTTGATCACCGCTGACTAATTGTTACGTGACTTCAATAAATCCTGAATTTGGCACGACTCTAGCACGAAGTCTGAATCACAGCCCTTTTTTTGCCGTACTACAGTCGAACCTATTGCAATTAAGTTGGGCACGGCAGAAGCAAGACGTCTGAACTGGGCCTGAGCGAATTCACGGGTGTAAACAGCCATCGCGAACTGCATGTGTAAACTCCTTCGAGGTCAAATGAACCAAAATTTCGAATTTTCTTTTTTTTTGGCCAACTTGTTGATTAAGAACCAAATAAACATATTCCGAAATTTCAAAGTAATTGGACTGTGCAAATCAGAGAAATTTCAAATTAAAAAATGCTTATTTTAGGCCTTCATAATCGTAGAGCGCTCGAAAAAATTGTCGAGAAATTTTCGGAACTCAAAACTGTGACGTAATTATTGGTGTGCTGTGAAGTCTTTCAGTCAAACTGCTTTACGTTTCCAGCAAATTCAAAGCTCAGGAAACAATGGCTTTTGAAAATGAAAAGAAAAGAATTTAAGCCAGACAAGAACTCTCGCATTAATATTTTGTGCGGTTCATTTTACCGAAGACTGCTTCAGAGAAAATCTGGCGATAGGTAGGTTTCTGGTTCTGATTTCAAGTCGCTCAGACTCCACCTCAAAGAAGATGCTATGCCGACTACTTTATTTGTTCGGAAAAGAAATCACGGGGAAGAATGCCTCCTGAAGCACAAAGGTCCCCCTGTCCGTTCGGCATTTGTTAAACGAAGGAAGTTAGAGGTATGCATTTTGCACCTTTCTTATTCTACCTAGAGCTAGATAGTGTATTCGTTACGATTATTAGCACTTTTACTTTGTTGGTTTGGCTGGTCATGATCAAGTATTAGAATTTGAATCGTTAGTTCAATATCCTCGCCAAATAATTTGCTTCCATGCACGTGCACGTGCTTTTTGACGCGTATAAAATTATGCTTCAAAGGTTGTATTTATGTTGGGTTTACAATCGTTAATTTCGAGCATTAAATAACAGGCACCGGCTAAATAAATATGGACCAAAAACAGCTAATACAAACAGAACTCACAGTGTCCACAGGAACAGTGCGTAAACGCTCTGTACTTATTTCAACATTGAATTTTCCTTCAGTTGAAAAATAAAGCGACACGAATTTATTCATTGAAAGTTTTATCCTGCGTGATGCTTTTGCGGTTTCGAATTTGCATTGAGAGATATCCTTACATTCAAGTTAAATTTTTGAGTGCAAATTTATTTTTGTGTTTCGTGTGACTCTCGAGTACGGAAAAGAAACAGTGAATTCAATCTTGGATGTGGCTTTTGGCCACATCCCATGCAAGCCGCACACGTCCTGATAAGAATTACGTGCAAATCCAAAAAACTGCATTTCGCGTGGGGTATATAACAAAATTAATTGTTCTATACCAAGCTGAGCAGACTGATGATTTTTATACGCCATCCAGTGTTTGAAAACCTCCTATATCGTACAATGCTTACAATTTTAAAAACCAGTACCTGATGACAGTTTCATTACATAGAGGACGAAGGATAACCCGAATATGTTCATTGTGCCCAATAATTTAGACAACAAATGACGATCTTGAAAAATAAACTGTAATATTTCGGTGTAAGCTATACCATCATCAGACTAAGAAAATTAATATACAAGCTTGATCTTAAATACTGTGGGTGACGAGACGAAACAAAAAGTTTACTCAGGAGAATAGACAGAGTTCTCTGCTCGATTTCAGTCCATTGTTGAGGGAAGGTGCTAGGCGTTTGATGAAATATGCCTCTTTGTACAGGAGAAGATTCCAATTATTGTCACAGTCTAGTACTGTTGTATTATCACGGACAACTTGGGTAAAATATTCTTTGTCATAATTAACAGGAGGTGGAACAATGTCAGTATCTAAAGTATCCGGTAAATTACAAGTGTGATCTTTTTGTCTCGTCTCGTCACCCACAGTACTTAAGATCAAGCTTTTATGTTAATTTTCTTAGTCTGATGATGGTATAGCTTATACCGAAATATTACAGTTTACTTTTCAAGATCGTCATTTGTTGAGCTTATAATTTTACTCAGTGCTTTGATAATTATTAATCTTTGAAACTGGATTCCAATGTAGTAAAAATATACCAACAATGTTTAAAAAAAGCTTAGATCCTTTCAGAATTATTTGAATTACTCAGACTGACTGAAACTCTCAAACTCTACATTATTTGCCCTTTAAACGACGATCGTCTCTTCGATCGCAAAGCCGTAAAATAAAACTATTACGTCACAAAATTCAAAGCTCGATCCATTCCATTTTAGTGCGCGGTCATTTTGGAAACGTTTTCGTGAAGTCTTAGGAAATCTTCGTAGTTTTTGCTATTGTTCGCGCTTTAAGGCTCAGAAAGCAAAATTTCGCCTTAAGTTTACTTCATGATGAATTCTTCTAGCGTTTGGTGAAAGAATGTCGAAATTTTGGTTCATTTGACCTTTCATGCTGTTGTTCAGGTAAGCTGAAAAAAGCTCTTATTTACACGTAAAGTGTGTAAACTTCATAAAATTGATGTCTTTGTCTGCACTCCACTGTATATTTACTATAACCAGGCGCATAGAAAGGAAATCAGATATCCGAGTTTAGGATCCACAACAGTAAACCATTCCACACTGCATCCATTGTCACACCGCAATAAGATGGGGGATAAATTTTGGCTATCCGACAACGGTCACAGTGTGAGACTGGAGGGTGGGTGGGTGGGGAAGACAAAATCTAGCATTGAATCCCCGGGGCCTCCCCGCAAGCACCAATCGTCCCGTACCTGCACGATCCCCGCACCGTACGGCAGTTGAGCCAAAGTGATAATTTATTCATGTGCACTGATCTTATATGCGTTGCTTTAATGCATGCAGTGTGAATAGTACTATAAACCATACCTATGGTTCCCATATTTTGTGAGTCATGCAAACATGCAAGCAATACATTGTGTGCTGGCTAGCCTAAATATATGTAACACAATCACTGCTTAGTCAAAAAAGCACTCCAGTTAGCCTACAGGGCTAACTGTGTGGAGAGAGGCACTCTAAGAGGCTGGGCTGTCTGTGGTTTAAGTAGTTTAATATATAGATTTAGGCAGGCCTAAAAGCGGAGCTCCTATTTATTGTTTTGATACTTGAATTTGCACTGTTTCCCAATTAATAAGTAGCCACATTATTTCTAAGCGTATACGGTTGCCCATACAGGTACATGTCGCTGCACTTTATTGGGTTCCTCATGCACGTACGCACGTAGGCGCACACATCAAATTTTAGTGTAAAGACTTTTCATAACTCTAAGGCTAATTCAATGTTATAAGGACCTTGATGAAGGCGAAGAAATTTTTTTTTGGTTTGTATATGTAATCGCATGGGCCCGAGGGCAATTAAGGATTAATTTCACGCGCATTTTAAAAGTTTTCACAAAATTGCCCGAGTCGCGAAGCGACGAGGGCAATTTGGAAAACTTTGAAAATGCAAGTGAAAATAATCCTTAATTGCACGAGGGCACATTGCGATTACGTGTTTATCACATAAAGGGCAAAATTGTACATACAAAAGAAAACTTAAACGAGGTCCGCCATGGCGTAAACCGGTTGGCAAGAATATTTGCTCGTAGCAAAATGACCACATAAAAAATCAACTTATGTCGAGAAACAGTAAAAGTAAGCATAACACAGCATGTCCAATTCACTCATAATAGTTCATTCACAGATAAAACTGAATGCAGTTTAAATTTTATTTACCTTTGTTTACGAGGCGTCCGACCGCGCAGAAATGCTGCATCGATGAAAGTCATAAGTCCGAACGAGCTTTAATAACTTCTTGAACCTGACATTCTCCTTTCCACAGCGAAAACTGTAAGTACCAACAAAATTTATGCCCTTTCCAGGCTCTGTTTCTAATAAGGCGAAGCAAGCAAAACGAAGAAATGTTATTTTTCAGTGTCGATTCAGTGGTCTCAGCCGCCATGAATTTCTTTTCTCCGTGCAGCGCCAATCGTCCAGAAGTTTTTTCGGGCTGTGACAAACGAATTTGGTTTGAAAAGTCCTCTCTCTATTCGACCAAGGCACTACTCATTTCTGCCTACCGATTTTCTTTCACATTTGATGAAATAACCGCATTTATATCAAGTTCGGATGCATTGCCTTTCTGAACTTTTTTCAAACTCGTTTCAAGCGGGAAACCAACTCAGTGCAGACGACGCGCGCTCAGCCAATCAGGATCAAGTAATCATGCCCTCTTGATTACCAAAAAGTGCCCGCGTGATTAAGAAAAAATGCCCTCTGTCTCAACCAATCAGCGTTCAGTAATTTTGCCCCGTATGTGATAAACTTCAAAACAGTCAAGGCAAAAAGATCAACTCAAGGCAAAACAGAGTGGACTCGCGGCTAAACAAAATGAACTCACGCCACAACAAAGAATATCACAGCGGCAAAACGAACTCGGCAAATTCATTGGGCAGTTTTTTTTGTGTGTGTAAGAATTGTGATAGTTTGTCAATGTTTGTGATTTAGGAAGTGGTGCTCGCTGTCTAAAAAGTTTACAATGTAGTTTTGAACCATCTTGGTTTGGATGCATCAGAAACTCATAAGGAGTTGAAACATTTAACGCGCGTTCACAGCGTTCGAATATTCAGTTTTGACAAGTACCATATTTGGAAACACAAAGAGTTTGTACGCGAATGATTTACACACGTAACGACACACGCAATAAAATTTTCGGTTTTGCGGTAAGTCACTTGAATTCCGATCTAAACGCAGGAAATTACTCACAGAAACTAAAGAAATCGAAGTGAAGTTCTCCAGACCACTAAATGACGATGAAACAGAAGAATTTAATCAAATTTAACTTTAATCGACCAAAGTTGTTCAAAAACAAGATTATGCCATTTAGCGCGAGCTTGTGCGCGCTGTGAATTTCTTCCAAATATTACAATTTTGATTGGTTGATTTGTTTCTCGTGATTTTCCAAATATGGTACTTATTGAAAACGAATGTGCAGACGCTTTGTACAATACGAATCATAGGGAGTTACACGTTTCAACCCTTACGGGTTTCTGGTTGCATGATTAACTATGCTGCATATTTTATCGTAAACATTGCTAAATACCTTAGAGAATTTTATGTAGAGAAGTGAATGAATCTCCTTCGTTTCTAATAGGAAAATGTGCGTTAGGAAAAGTCTGAACTCACTCACCGAAGCACAGGTGACTCGCAATATAAAAACCGGCGTAAATCTGCGTAAATACTCGTTTACGAATCTAAAAAATTATCACGCGTATGAGATTTCAACACACTCACCGAAGTGACAAAAATGCAAGAGAGTGAAATAGAGCAAATGGATAATAAATCGTTAAATCGTTGGTGTGAAGTATCGTTGCCGAAGGTTTAATCGTATTTTGCTTTGATTTGTTTGCGGGATTTTTCTGCAAATGCACCGCGCGAAATCATGTTTTTGATACGTGTAGCTCAATAATTTAATATTATTTTTAAAATCCAACATTGAACCTCACAGTTAACTCCACTAGCTAAAAAAAACACAAAATTTGAAACGAAAAATTTAATAGGCAAAAGTGTACAAAACTGATTAAAGCTAAGAGGTTTGAAATCAGCCGTTTTAACGGAATTTTAATAAGTTTATAATTGACGGGAAGATCTCAAAACCGACACAACATCGAATTCGTTCATTAATGAAGTATAAACAGATTCTCATAACAAAATGTGTACATTTACGTTTGTTACCTCATATTGTGAGAGGGCTTGTAAATTCTGCAGGGCAAAGCTTTCAAACCAGCCAAATAACATCGAAGAAGAAGCGACGAACACGATAGTTTCATCCAGTGTTCGTAATAATCTCACATCACCGACATATACATAATATGAATTATCAGCGACGATCAATATCTTTCTTCCTTTCGGTGTAGCTTTTAATAGTCTTTTATCCGTCACTTCAGTCAACTTGACCGGCTCTGGGCACACTTTTATATTAGCTCAGTTAATTTTCCAGTCTTGGTCAGCCGCAGGAACCGTAGACAGTACTTCAACTCTCGCTGTTTTTGATTCGTACTCCAATATATCATGTTCAGGTCGACAATTATTTCGGATCTTCCCGTTAAGAGGTTATCCTAAATCACTTGGCATACGTTTCCATGCTGTAGATAAGTAAATAAAGCGAGAAATATTCACGAAGATCTATGTTCTTACCGTCTTTCAATTCAGCAGTGAATAACGTACAAACAATTTTGGCGCCTTTTCATACAATCGCTTCGTTTAAGTTGAAATAGAATTTCCAGTTCTTAAACTTTGATGAGTCAGTACTACAAATAGTTATCAGTTGCTGCTACAATAATGACAGTTGGTATATTCTATAGAAAGTATGTAAAGCCCACGGATGACAATTACATCGGCAAATTTTGCAATAACATGAATCTAAGAATGAACACAAAAATACTTTCAGCCTATAAAATCGGTTATCTGTTGTAGCTCAAATTGGATTTGGGGTTAAATCTGTTTCCAACCAAGACTTATCTGTTTCAACCTAAACATAACAATTTATTGGACTTCTTTTAATGTATTCAAATTATTTTATGTCATTGTAAAAGTGTTATCTTCAGGCTGAAACAGATTAATGTAGGTTTGAAACAGATCTAACCTGAAAACCAATTTAACCTGCAACATATCCAGCCTGGGCACGAAATATAAACATTCTTATGTGGAAACAAAAAGAGTGTAATTTTTTCGCATTGGAAGAATAGTTAATGGCAAAGTAGTTGATTTTAAAATGATATGCATCATTGAGTCTAAACGTCAATTTCGACACGCGCGCGTGATAACCCCCAAAAAAACGCCAGCTGGGTAGGCTATATAATAGTTGTAATGGCTTGAAAGTCAGATGATTGTTAATGTCCAGTTTTGGGTCCATTTCAGGCATTCAGTTTGATTCCAGAGTACTCAATCTCGACGAAGCTCAATTGGGAAAAATATTGGACAAAGAAATGTTGAAGCTTTTCGCCAATCAGAGAAAGAACACGGTGCTGCTGTTAAAAGGTTGTTTGCCAGCGATGTTTTCATCGAACCTGCGAAACACCCACCAGAACCATGTGACGGTGAGTTGATTACACTTTAAAACAGTATTATAACATAGCTAGCAGAGCCGCGCAATGGAGGTCAGTATACGTAAGTGCACCATAATCCAGCAGTGCACGCTGATAGCGTGAGCAAACCGTTTTGCAAATTTTTTTTTTCTCTCCTGCTTACATTATTTCCAACGGCAATGTTATAAAACAATTGTTTCATGCTTTTAGCTGTGCACTATAGAGTTATGGATAACTTGGGATGTTTGGAGAGCACTCAGGAACTGAAGTTAGAGTTGCTCTCGGCTACCGCCTGAAGCAACCCGTTCGCTTTTTTCGTGCTCTCCAAACTTCCCGCATGCACCATAACTAGCTAGTGCACGCTAAAGCATGAACCAATTATTAAATAGTAATATATTTTTGTAAGGATTATTTTGTTAATACGACCCCAGACGAAGAGGCTCCTGGCTTATTAGGGGAAATTAACGTCGTAGGTGTAGGCTATGACGAGCTCAGGTCATAATAACAACTTGGCCACATCATAGGTGAAAAGAACACTTACACTCACACACAGAAGTGTGGCGATTCCTCTTGTGCAACACTATTTGAGGGTTGTACGCTGCCCCCTTCTATTGCCTTTTAGTAGCATTCTACTAGTATACTAATGCAATTGCTGCAATATGATTGGCTGAGCTATTGAACACTATCAGCCATTAGTGTGCAGTGGCTGAAGGTCGTCTACAGAATGGCGACATTTTCTCGTTTCTCCGAAGTTTCGGAGGAAGCTTAGAAACATTATTGGATAATTCAATTCCCGCGAAGACTAAAAGGAGGAAATTCACCGTTGCACGAGTTTAAAACGTTAAAATTACTGAATAAACTGATGAGCATGAGTTCATAACTGAAAGTTTCAAATGAAAATTCAGTCCGCGGGCGCGATTTTGCTAAAGCTTGAAGTGTAATACTTATCCATATTGTAGAAAAATAATTAGGCTCCACTTTCTTTAAGTGGATATAGCAACATAATCTCCAATTATACCTTGTTGTTCAAAAAAACTTTATACTTCACTTGCAGGGAGATCTCGTATTATGAACATAAATAGCTTTATACTTTGAAAAGTAAGCAGAAAAGCAGAAGAAAACTTTCCACTGAAGTTAAAAAATACATAAATAATGCAATTAGTTATTAAAAAGTTTAACTCGAGTTTGTCTTTATTAATCCCAATGATAAAAACACAGGCTTTCTTTTTCTACCAGCGAGCAGCTAGCTATCGTTTCCCATCGACAGGATACTTTCATATTTGGAGTCTGATTAGCAAACAGGGAGACTCCCTAATGACGTTAGTAGGTAAACCAGACATCATCGTCGGTAGGCCAGGGATTCATTGTTCTGGATCGTACGATGAGGATTCTTGTAAGTTACTGTGACATGTGATATAAGTATATGGGATATTGACAAAGCGTGAGGTCAAGATGGTCGGAAATTGGCTAAGTTCTTGTTTTGCGTGTTTATGAACCGAGGCGAAGTCGAGGTCCACAAACTCGCAAATAAAGTGGCAATAACGGCAACAACAACAACAACAACAAATTTGAGAGAAAATAGCGGGAAATCCCGAGTGGGCAAGATAGGCCCATCTTGCCTGGTCGGGCGGCCAATCACAACGCAGGGTTTATCTCATCTTACCCACTCTCGCGGCTAGCCATTATAATAACGGGTCTAAATTGAGTCCATTTAATTAAACAAGAAGCTTGAAGGTGCTTTTAAAACTACTTTTCTTTCTAAGGAATAGCACACAATATACTGGCGAAAATTAAAACCGTTATTTAACATTTTTATGGACGATTTAAACTTTGCTATCGAACGGTGCAAGTTTATGAATTACGCAGACGATACGAAGATTCGAACCTCAGATCCAAACCCACAGGTTGTCAAGGAGGATATTAATAGGGACTTAGCAAACATGCCGCACTGGTTCCAGCAAAAAGAGATAAAGGCGAATCCTAAGAAGTATCAGGCTCTTGTACTGGGAAACAGTGATTATGATATAAACGAAAGGGTGTGGATAAACTGATTCCCATTTCTAAAGGTATCAAATTATTAGGTGTTACACTGGATAACAGGCTCAAGTTTGATGCCCATATCACAGATATTTGTCGTAAAGTAGGAGGACAAGTGAATACCGTGAATAGGCTAAGACCAAAGAAGAACTCTATCCACCTCTTTATTTTGTCTTATTTTACTTATTGCAGCCAAGTCTGACACCATTGCGAGACCAGGAACGCTAATAAGCTACGAAAAGTAAACGAGCGCGCTTTGATTGAATTATAAAGATAATTATGCATCTTATCAGACTTTGTTAAAGTGGATAGGTTTAAGGTGACTCGATCGAAATAAATGACGCGCTGAATGCCTGCCTAAAAACTCTAATAACGTCGCCATTTCTGTCTCGATTTCCCTGAAACTTTCGCATTTTATACGAAATTTATCGAGGAATAATATGTATGTCCATATGGTGATGTAATATTCGCTAGTTTTGCGCGATGTTACATTTATTGAACTCTACTTTTTGGATAACATTGCTATTTACAGATAACTGAGCGCTAGGATATCGTTTAAACTTCTGCAGTTAGCTCGTAATAACATCTTCCCGTGACTTTTAAAGTTTCTGCAAAATCGTCGGAACAGAAACCCCGGTAACATTTGGACATCAAAATATTAACTCCGGGCGAACTTAGAAGATTGGAACGCTCTGGCGCTTCGAAATTTCACCTAAAAGCACAACAACCGAAGAAAAAGTAGGTTCAATGTATCAGTTTTATTAGCTCCAAATCACATTCGGCTATTTGCAATGGTGAAAACGTTTGAGCTAATGTTATAAACTCACCTTTTGCGTCAAAATGTAGCGAAGTCGCCAAATATTAATTAACGTTTTTCTGATATATATTAAAACTAACAAAACTACCGCAATATTAAAATGAATATCTTAATTACACACACTTACACACGCGTTATTTTACGTTTCTGGAGCTGCCTTGACTTGGATGAAATATATTTTTAGAGTGAAGCACTGCATCAACTGTGTTGTGAACATGGCCTTGTTGTTATTTGAATTCTACAGCTGACGCTATGCAATTTTTTTGGATTGGATGAGAATTTGAGGAATTTGCACATGGACTCGGGGGGGGGGGGGGGTGCATTGACAGTGTTCAGTCGCTATATGCTCTGATTTCTGAGGTCATGCAAGGGTAACCAGCGACGTCAGTATTGTTAATAGAATAGCTATTTTGCCAAAATATCCATTGATTTTTTTCCCATTTCTTGTTTTTTACCAAGTGAGTCTAGAAGAAATACAAGAAGATAAATATTTGCATCATTAAATGGGAACTCGGAAAAAAAAAACCGAGCACCAGAAGGGATTTGAACCCACGACCCTGCGTGATCTAGTCGGATGCTCTAACCACTGAGCTACTGGAGACTCTACGGTGAGCAAGGGTCAAATGTGGATATATGACTAGAACCGCATCACGCGGTCACATAGTCAATTAATCAGGACAGATACAAATGACTCATAACTGCATCACGCAGTCACATTAAGGCATATCTGAGATGCAACCATCCAACCACCAAGTGAGTCTAGATGAAATACAAGAAGATAAATATTTGCATCAT
The DNA here is from genome assembly GCA_963693305.1 of Meandrina meandrites. Taxonomy (NCBI): domain Eukaryota; kingdom Metazoa; phylum Cnidaria; class Anthozoa; order Scleractinia; family Meandrinidae; genus Meandrina; species Meandrina meandrites. Next base: position 21,655,223 of record OY855912.1, on the reverse strand, counting down.
TAAATGGGAACTCGGAAAAAAAGGAAGGATTGTAAGGATTGTTTTGCTTGACTTGGCTTGGCTTTAAAGCGACTTCTGGACGATAACTCTTTTCAAACTTGCTATCTTTTCTCATCTCCATTGCAATAATATTTTCCGAGCATCGAAGTGGGCAGTCACATCTTGAAAATGGTGATAGCTAGTGAACAACACTTGATCGCATGGCACCAAAACTTTCTAAATTTCGCGACCTGACCGCAAATGTTTCATTGGCTAAAAGTGACACATAACCAGACAAAACCGTTAACGTTTAAAGGAGCAATGTCACGGTGTCTTAAACATTTTTCTGATTACTTTGAAATTGATGGAAACCTCAAAATAAAAGTTTTCTAACAAAGAAAACACCAACAGAATAATAAAAACGCGAAAATAACCAAGGATGGCTTCAACTGACGAAGATTAAGAGTGATTACAATCAACAAACTTGAAAAAACTCGCCAGTTTTTTCAAGACGCGTTGTCCGTGACGTAGCTCCTTTAAAAAGTAAAACTATGCGCTAAATTCGTCACGCTTCAAGGATGGACGCAAATGGTAATATAATTTTACAGTATATATCATTTTTATATTTTACATATTTTAATTAACTTATAACCCATTCACACCAAAGCTTAAACATGTTTAAATGTTGTTTAGTCAAACACGGTTTAAAATTGTTTTCTTTATGAAAGTTGCTGACTGATGTTTATGGACTTCAAATTTGGCATAATGAAAGCACAAGTTAGAGCACACTTGAACCTTCTGTCATATATAGATTTAGGCAGGCCTAAAAGCGGAGCTCCCTTTTTATTAATTTTATTACTAATTAAGTAGCCACACTATATTTCTAAGCTTATACAGTGGCCCATACAGGCATAGGCGTACGGGCAATTTTTTACCAGGGGGGGGGGGGGGGGGAGGGGGGGGGGGGCGGTGAACCATTTGCCCAAAAAATTCTCGCAAGTTGCCCAAATTTTTACGAAAAAGTCGAAAAGAAACGAGGGTCATATACGATGCTCTAACATTGGCCTACTTATGAAGTGAAAATATTCTTTCAAAATAAATTTTAATCGCTCATTGTTAAAAACCTCTCATGGTTTTGTTGACGAAAGCGACACCCTGTTACTGACAGGTTCTAAAATTGAAATTGACGAGTGCATTTTATTGGGTTCCTCACGTACGCACGTCGGCGCAAAAAAAAATCTTAGCTAAACTTTTTATAACGTTTTCTGTGCACTACTATAATACACCTCCAAGACCTCTATGAGTTTTTCAATGTAAAAAGAATCTTGACCTTGTTTTGATTTACTACAGCGAAGAAAATCAACTCAAGGCAAAAACAAAATACAGAAAAACAAAGTGAACAAAGTAAACAAAACAAACTCACGCCACGGCAAAAAAAAAAAATCACGGCGGCAAAACAAACTCTGAAAATTGATGGTGCCGGTTATTTAAGTCATTTTAAAGCGGTTTTTGTGTAAGGATTGTGGCAGTTTGTGATTTGGGAAGTAGTGCACGCTAACTCACAATGAGCTTACAATAGAGAGGTTAAGCATGACGTTTACGGCAAACGGCAAACGGCAATAATCGAACTTTTGGTGTCTGATTTTAGCTGTTTGTACAATTTAGGAAAATTGTTTGCATTTACTGTGATTAAGGGATTTTTTTTCCATTTTTCGACTGGCTTTATTTAAGTGCTAAAGAAAAAGTAAGCAAAATCAGAATTATTTTTGCCGTTTGCCGTTTGCCGTAAACGTCATGCTTAACCTCTCTAATAATAATAATAATAATAATCAACTTTATTTATAGAGGGTAAACACATAACAGTAAAAAACTGACAAACCAGTGGCCCTCTAATATAAAATACAATCGAGAACTAAAAATAATGCTAAAAATCTAACAATCTAAAATTACAAAATTTAGTTTAAAATACGCTATAATATAAAAACTAGGTAAAAATTACTCTAAAATGGCGAGATTGATATAAAAGAGTTAACTAAAAGGTAAAGTGATCTAAATGTTTGTATGTATCTTTAAAAAATTTAAACGTAGCCTTCTTAAAACTTACTAAACTAGGCTTGTTCCTTATGGTGCTGGGTATAGTATTCCAGAGGCGTGTAGTCGATACTGTGAAAGACCTTCCGCCTTCTGACTCCCGTTTGAATCGGGGGCAGACAAGGTTTAGTAGTCCATGTCTGCTCGATCTTTCATTGATGTCGGCGTTTCTTATCAGCATCTGTGACAAATAATATGGACAGTCCCCAGACAGTCGTTTGTATACCATTGATAACCTATTTACATTTGCCTCATGATAAAATGGAACCCAATCCAATTCTCTAAACAGTTGTACGCTATTCGCTTTAGTATCCGCATTTAGTATTACACGTGCTGCGCGTTTCTGAAGTTTAAATACTCTTTGTAAATTCTCAGCAGAGCATGAAGTCCACACGGTTGATGCATATAGCATTGTCTGCTTGATCATAGCATTATAATAGAGTTTCCTTTGATCAAGAGGAAGAGAGCGTCTTATTTTTCGCAACACGGCGATTCTCTGTGATAACTTCGTGCATAGATTTTCGACATGTTGGTCAAAGGTAAGCTGGCTGTCAATCGTGACCCCTAATAGTTTATGCGAGCTCACTTGTTCAAGTTCAGTAGAATTTACGTGTAACTGCACAGTGGACTGTTCCAGTTTCTTGCCTAACCGTTTACCAGTAACAAGCATGGATTTTGTTTTGGATTCGTTTAGTATCATTTTGTTGTCTGCTGACCAGATCATAATTTCATCAATATCCGTCTGAAGGCCGTTTGAGATGTCGTTGGGTGCCGCCATATAATGGGTGGAGTAGCTAATAGTTGTGTCGTCGGCATAAATATCAACCACGGAGTGCTGCAAAGCTGCAGGTAGATCATTAATAAATACAAGGAATAAGATTGGACCTAAGATGCTGCCCTGTGGTACACCCAGTGTTAAGGCCCTCTGGGTAGAATAATATCCGTCTATGTTCACAAACTGGCGTCTACCACTCAAATAGTCACGGAACATGGGTAGGCTCCTTTCGCCTACACCAAGAGCCTTTAATTTTGACAGAAGCAGTTTATGGTCAATCAGATCAAATGCCTTTTTGTAGTCGATAAAAACAAGTCCAGTGACTTTATCATTGTCGAGGTTGAACAATAACTGGTCTACCAATCGGATAAGCGCAGTTTCAGTGGAGTGAGATTTTCTAAACCCCGACTGAAGGGGGTGGAAAAAGTCATTCTCTCTCAGGAAGTTACACAAGTGTTCACATATGTGTTTCTCCAGCACTTTCGAGAGAATGGGGAGCACAGAAATCGGTCTATAGTTGTTCTTGTCGTTTCTGCTGCCGTTACCTTTAAAAACAGGGGTAACTTTTGCGATCTTCCAGGTAGTAGGAAACGTCTGTGTAGACAAGCCGTGGTTCAGCAACTTCGTCAGCGATGGTGCGATTGCTGGAGCAGCAATTCTGAGTATTTTGGCGCTGATACCGTCGTCTCCGGTGGCCTTATGGGTTGGAATTGATAACAGTAACTCTACAACCCTCTTCTGTGTTATATTCGGGAGGTCAAATGCACTGATGTCCTGTCTGGCAGAGGTCACCGTTGAGGGGACAGTTAGCGAGCTAAGCCCAAGTGCGGCAACCAAGTTTTTCGGTTGATCAACAAAAAACGAGTTAAGTATCTCAGCAATGGTTTGCTTATCCGTGATATTTGTCTCGTTTTCTACAATTTCCTTTATTCCACTCTCAGCTCCTTTGTCGTCATTCGATAGACACTTGATTAGATTCCAAAGTTTCCTAGAGTTGTTCTTGTTTTCGGTGACTTTATCCTTGAAGTAAGATTGTTTTGTACTCCTGATAAGTTGAGTCACTGTGTTTTTCGCTCGCTTAAACGCATTCCAATCTCTTTCCGTTTGGCTTTTTCTAGCTTTGTTGAGAAGCTTGTCCCGAGCCTTTATCCCTTTCAGGATTTCAGTGTTGAACCATTTTGGCTGAATTTTGCGCTTTACTCTCTTTTGTTTCAGAGGGAGGTGTTCGTCAATAATGTCGTTAAATACGTTATACCAGGCGTCGACCACATCATTAGTATCCTCGAACACAAAGGCACAGTCCCAGGGGGCCTCATGCAGCGATGAAACAAATTGCTCTTTGTTAAGACCTTTTATGTCCCGATAAGTTATCGTCCTGTGCTGATCTTTATTGTTCTTTGGGCATTTAATGAGTTTCCTTGTAACAATAACTGGGAGGTGATCAGATATCCCAGAGGACATAACCCTCACACTGTGAAGCCGCTCCGGATGACTACTCCAAATGTGGTCAAGGCAGGTTTTTGACACGGGCCTGGTAATTTTATGCACAAGTTGAGACATATTCAAATTACGCATTGTTTTTAAAAGCGAGTGTTTCTGGACTTTCTTTGCACATAAGAAATCAATATTAAAGTCGCCTAAAATAACGATTTCTCGATTCAGTAGATGTGCGTTTTCGATGTTCTTTCCAAGTCTCTTATCGTCTGCCGCTTTATATGAAGGAGGTCGATAGATGCCGGCAATGAGTAGGGGGCGCTTCGACTTGAAAGGGCAGGTTTCAAGCCATAAACACTCTAGATCGGTTGCTTCGAGGTCTTCGCGCCGTTTAACCTGCAGCGAACTGTTTACAAAGGCAAGAATCCCGCCTCCAGATCTCCCGATTCTATCTTTACGATGTAGATGGAATCCTGGGGTAGAATAAAATGAGTCAGGCACTTTCGCTGAGCAGAAAGTTTCGGTTAAGATCAGAATATCAGGCTTATCTTCTCCGTTGTTTGGATTTGTCAACTTGACCCTGATCTCCTCCAGCTTGCAATCAGTAAGATGTTGAATATTCCAATGGCAAACTTTCAAGCCAACACCGCGGCTAGCCGCGCCAGGTCCCTGGTTTTGAGCAATATCTCCACATAGAATAAGAACATTCACGAACAGAAGGTCTCTGGTAAAGCGTAGAATAGCACTTGCCTTTAGATAATTACCAACCGTAATAATGGCGGACCGCTTCGTCGATTGATTTCGCGTAGGAACGACGCTTGATAGCTCCCTTCCACAAGATAATTCGGCTACTTGCCCATGAACACCAACATTAAAGTCAGAGTTACCAACCTTGTGAACTTTTTTACAGAGAAGGCTAAGCAAAAATACAATCTGGACGATTTTTAACGGAACGCGTGAAAGTCGCGCCATCGTTCACCCAGGTCCAAGGGTACCTAATGTTGTTTTGACTGTTTGAACCATCTTCTTTACGTTGCGGTTTAGTGGAATTCTGTTTTATCGTACGCGTTGCTATTAAGTACCTAAGAGAACTTTGTGTAGCTAGAGAACTGAATGAATTTTCTTCATTTCTGGTAAGTATAAATATGCGGTAGGTAAAGTCTGAACTCACTCTGCCAAGCACAGATAACTCGCAACGAAACCGGGAAAATATTCGTTTCCGCATGCAAGACATTTCAACACACTCACTGATGAGCTTCGTTTAAGTTGATGCGAAATGTCCAGATCATTTTTTTGATGTGAGAAAAAATCTCTGAAGTGAGGGGGGTGAAAAATAATAACGAAGAAACATTTTCTGCTGTTCACTTTCTTCACAAGTTTTCATTCCCGCTGTTGAGCAACCGCCAAAGATTTTGTCGTCCTTTCACGTAATCGATTCGTGTAGGCCAAATGAAATATCCATAGTCGATTTTCAACATGATTTTAAAAAAAATATACAGTGTCCTACAAAATTTTTAACAAAAGGCGGATGGTCAATATCAAACACGTAAGATGCCCAGGTCAAGCTTTTTCTGGAGTATGGCCGCCATGTTGGGGCAACGTCGTCGTCGTCGTCGTCGCTAGGCGCACGCGCCCGCGAGCCATGCCGCTAGCCACGATGACCATGAAAACTCAAACGCATGGTTTTCTCAATTTCTATCCTCGCACGGTAGTTATGGGGCTCCGCTCTGCGGCCCTTTGGGCCGCTAGAGAGCTCCGCTAAAATTTCGTCTGTCAGTTGTCTGTTGCTTATTTTCATTTTCTTAAACCTGGGTTAACTAAACATGTTTTGTTGGTGTGAATCAGGTATTAGATTTTAGCGGAGCTCCCGCGGGCGCCAAAGGCGCCCGCGGGCGGAGCTCCATACCCATAGAAATTGGTGAACCCATCAAGCCAAGAAAATTTGGATGTCACGTCCGTCCGTACGTCCGTACGCACGGATTAGGCCTGGGGACGAGTTTGCTGGTTTGCTGTCGTTTGCTGGTAACCCGCGTTTTTTTGGCGGGAAATCGCATCCAAGGTCCGTTTTGATAAATTTTCTGACAAGGAAAATTCAAAACGACTGTATTTCAGTTTGTTTGAAGTTAAAGCGTGAGGGAAAAACTTTTTATTCTAACCTCTTGTTATGTCGATGGCGACAAACGAGAGTGTAGTAAATTCATCTTCAAGGAGACAGGGTTCAAGTGAACTGCGGCGAGAAAGAGAGCGAGAAAGGGCAAGAGAAAACAGGCGGAAAAGCAACAAAGAGCAGCGAGCAAACGAGCAAGAAAGGGCCCGACAAAGAAGACAGCGAACTAGCGAAGAGCAACGAGAAAAAGAGCAAGAACGAGCTCGGCAAAACAGGCAGAATAGCAGCGAAGAACAACGAGAGAAAGAGCAAGAAAGAGCTCGGCAAAAGAGGCAGAACAGCAGCGAAGAGCAACGAGAAAAAGAGCAAGAACGAGCTCGGCAAAAGAGACAGAAAAGCAGCGAAGAACAACGAGAAAAAGAGCGAGAGAGTGCCCGACTAAGGAAACAAAGAAGTAGGAAAGAACAAAGGGAAAGGCAAAGAAATAGGGAACAGAGACAAAACGAGGAACATATTGGAGAAGGTGGGCTTAAGTTAAACAAATAGTAGTCATTTATATTGTCGCTTAGTCTGATGTTAGTCCCTACTACCGCATCTGAAAAATGTATATAAAAAATGAAAAGGTACCTTTTTGACGGAAAACGAATCATTTATTGCGTATACTGCCATGATTTTCACTCTGAATATCGACAAGTAATTTTTGTAAGATGTGCGCCTTTTTTTCGACGCAGAGGACATTCGTGCCTAATTTTTGTTACTCCACTGAATATTCGTTTGATCAATTGATTAATATGGCCATGGTTGATGTTTTAACATTTAATGGTTAATTTTATAAATAGCAGAGTTTAGTTCTGTGATACAAATGTCTTCAAGGCCCGGGCTGCAAAGTATGAAAACGAAAAGCAAGTTTATACAATTCAGGTTCTGTGAAAGAAGTCAGGAAACCAACGTTTCGTTCATTTATATATTCGTACGAAAATCTCTCTAGTTTTCTTAGTTAAGCTAAATGGCTTTAAAATGTTCTCCCGAATCGCCTAAAACCCTATTCTTTGTCAATTTCGGAGAAACATTACAGAGAGTGAACCAATCAGAAGGTATCCATTCTTTCAATTTTTACCAATCGGGAACCGCTACCGAAACACTCTGGTATTCATGTAACGCGAGACTCGTACACCAGGAGCGTAATGTATGTGCTAAGTAAATATGGTTCAGAAAGAGAAAAGCCGGGAAAGGAAAGGATGTCGCAGTGAGCCACTTCTCAGTGCGTTTGTTTAAGAGTAAAGTTTATCAGGTACGATAATCATGAGTTCATCACAAAATACTGCACCGGTAGTCACAAAGAAGTCTCTTCTTCTGTGTTTTGGTTAAATAACAACGTAAGGATTACATGCAGAACAGTTTGTTGACTTTGTTGAAGATAAATCAACCTGCATATTTTCCCGTCGCAACCGCGATAACAACCAGTCGTGATCTATAGTAAACATGGTAAATGTTGTTTATTCGAAGTTTTTGTCATACCTCCTAATAACTTGAAAAGTAAAGCAAATGAAGATAGGATCTCAACAGCTTTTGGAGCCAGATATAATTTCGACATGTTTGTGATGTGATTACAGTGCACGAAGACCAGCTGCGTGGACGTCAATGTGGAAATGATTGCAATTTGCAAGAAGGGCCTGATCATGAGATTTTGTTATCACCAACTGAAAGGGATTCAGAGCAGTTTGTTGCTTGTCATGCAGGTAAATCACTGTTAATAATAATTTACTAAGATTTACTACAGAGTAGAATAGCTGAGATTATGTCAGGTACACCATGCAATCCCCTTGCATTTCCCTAAAATTGAATAAACTGCTTACAAGTACATCTCAGTTATTTGTTCATATAGATTGATATTATTACTGAGTCCTGAATAGTCAACTTATGTATTTTTTCCAGTGAAAAATGTTATGTATTTATTTTCATCACTGTCTTCATGTTTCCTTGAAATGCTAGCTGGTTCCGTTCAGAATTATACAATTAATGTAAGAGTAAATAATTGTACATGTAATATAAAATTGTTTATCATAAAATGTATTATTTTGTTGGCAAATGTGAGTAAATCCCAATTTGGACCCCAGGTGATGGTTAATTTTGCAATTCCATGAATGATCTAATAATTAAATGCCCAGGACGTTTATTCAATTTTCGTGGTCCTAGTATGCACTTATCAGTGGAACCCCAGGCATTTGCACAACATTTTCAAATCCCCCCTACTTACGCCACTCCGTGGGGGTAAAGAGGTGTGTTCTGCCAAGACAAAAAGTCCTTTAATTTAAGAGGTTCAGCTTACCTTGTAAGTCATGGAATTGGAAAGGAGAGAATATTCTTGGTACAGTGGTAAAGAAGAACTAAAATTCATTGATTTGTTTTGCAGAAATATAATCAGAAACAAAGTAAAGTTTTGAAATTTTATTTATTTACTAACACATTGCAATGAAAAGACATAATGAAAGCTCTGTTTTTCTGTTCCTGTGTTGCTTGCAACACAGAAATTTACAGTTTATAAGTGCATTAGATTCTTATCAAGGCCAGGAAAATGTGTAACAAATAAAATGAAACTCTTAGTTATTCTTACTGTGTTACATGTACTATTATTAATTTTTAGAGCTGTTGCTTGTGGTAGTTTTTAAGAGATTATTATGTCAATTCCTCTTTTAGTGTTGCCTGCCAGTGCCAGTGAAGAACAAAGTCAAGTTGTTGATCTTAATGGTGTAGAATGCTCTCTGCAAAGTGGGCAACAACAAAGTGATTCAGGTATCAATTTTTATATGATTGTTTTCATAGGTTTTATTCAGTTCGGACTTCCTGTCACTATTTTCTGCTGCTTTTTGATCTGTTTGGCTGCTGTTGATCTTCCCACATATAATGTGAAATATTTTGCCTTCATCTTTCTAATTAATCCACTCTTGTTAACTTTCAAAACAACTAAATTGGTAAAAAAATTGAAATCTGAATTTTCACTTAAAGTATGTTTTCATAGAATGTCTTGCTCCAGACAATATCTGTGAGTCTGTACTCACACTTTGGAACATTTTACAGTTTGAACACTGCCTCTTACACGTGCACACTAATTTGAAAATTCTATCGTGTGGTTTCAGAAAATTAACATTCCGGAGCTCACAAAACTGGCAGAGCTGTTTCTAGTCTGTTACAAATCTGCTAACACATCTGTAGCAAATCTACAGATTGTCTTTGCATCATCTACAGATTATCCGTAGATCATCCAACAAATGTCTGCAGAATATCTGCAAAATGTCTGTAAAATGTCTGCAGACCTGCAGATATGCAATTCGTCTGTTGAATAGCAGACAAAACGTACATGAAGTACACCAATCAAACAATTAGTTTTGGAGTACATTATACATTACCAACTTGCCCTTTGGGCAAGCAAGTCTCAAAACTTGCTTTGCTGAGCCGATTTCCCACTTGCCCGCATCAAAAAAATAAAAATAAAGTAAGAAATAAGGTCATTGAAAATTCTTAATCCTTGGATGACTAGATCTCACAGTGTTTTTTGATTGCTTTACTTCGTTTGAACGTTTGCCTTATTAACATAACAATTGAAGTGACTGAAGTGGTTTTCTTTTTCGTGTATTTTTCTCCCAAGCCGGCGTGTTGCGAAACTGCATGGTGGAATGCTTATTTTTGGCATTGGAAGACACTTAACTGGTTTCGCATCAGTGTTGGATATTTTATGAAGATTTGATTTTTGATTTTTGCACAAATGAAAAGAACTTGGTTTCGTTAACTTTAGGAGGTTCACTGAAACTTTATTTTGCTGATCAAAAGCTTCGGCCTAGTTGTTTACACATGACTGCGTTCATACAAAATCTCACACTGTTAAATGTAGAAAGAAATTTGATAAGGTCAGATTTTAGTCACGTGCTAGGCAACCAAGGTGGTCGACTTCCCAGACTTGAAAGCATAAAATAAAACCCAAGCTCAAGCTTATACATTCACAGTGCAGACCTTCGAACTGGAACATTAACGATTTTTTAAAACATTTTGGAAGATTTTTTACAGCTTTTTTCGGAAAAGGCTTATGCTTTGACAGCTCCAACTTCAGGTTTCGGTTTCAGCAGATGCAAGAAATAAAGTACAACTGTAACTGAAAGTAAACATCGAACTGTAACTGAAAGTAAATGTTGAACTGCAACACTTTTGTTTAGATCCAATTTTAGAGCCTTCTGTTAATTCAAATTGAAGTTTTGTATTTGTATTCCCCGACAGAACGGATGGGAAGAAAATTCTGAGTTTGTTCAGTGCCGACAAACTCGCAATATTTTACGCTTGAACAAACACGGTAGAATTTTAGCCGTCACGGATCACGCTTCAACGTACTTTAGTAAGAAACTTATTTAAAGATGTGTAGTACATTAGAAAAAGTCATTTTAAGTGCTTCGTGACTTATAAACGATTGACATTTTTCACAGCTTGAGCATTGTGAAACGATATTTTTACACTGTCTGTAGTTCCGATTATTTGTCATTTAGTTGATGGAGGGTTTTGCCCGGGAACTTGCCCGACGTTGGGCAAGTGACAGTGAAAAGTTAGTTGCCCAGCCTTGAAAACTACTTGTCCTGGACGACCATACAGGACTTCTGTCAAGCCCTGATTACACAACAAATTTCTTGTTTGAAATGCCATTTTTACATGTACATGACTATACTAAAATCTTTCATATTGTTATGACTATGCCTCCCGACGCATTCCCTGCTGGCTAGCCCTAGGTTAGAAAAACTTGTTAGGTAATACCAGGTAATACCTTTCTCACTTGTTTATCTGTAGACTGTTTTTATGAACAAGGCAGACTTAGTCAAGATGTTGCAGATGCTGCTCAAGAGAATGATATGGAAAATGCTAACCCTGTCTCTATTACAATAACACCAATGAATACAGGTACTGCACATTGTCAAATGATCAAATCAATTCATAACCCTTTGTAATGTTTTTTGCTTTTTAGAATTGTAAAGGGCTAATAGAGATGAAATAACCGCTAAAGTGATTTTAAGCTTTTTCATTGTATTATTATTACTATTATAACAAGAGTTTATAAATAAGTATTATAATTGCTAAAGCTCATTAAAAATAAAATAATTTTCTGGTCAGGTGTTATACGAAAACATAAAAAAATGCAGCTTTACAAATAATTAGTTTGTGATCATGGTGTGAGTGGTCAAGGTTTGAGCCCTGGCTGGGGTCATTGCATTGTGTTCTACCTTGGACAAGACACTGTACTCTCACAATGCCTTTCTCCGCCCAAGTGTATAAATTGGTAATAGTAAATTCAATGTTGGGGATAGCCCTGCAATAGACTAGCATCCCATCCAGGGGGGTGTAGAAATACTCCTTGTGCTTCATGCTTTGAAACCAAGATAAGCTCTGGCCTGATGTGCCACTAGGCTCATAACCTAGTTTACCTATAATTTAAATCAATTCTGTTTTTAAACTACAAAATTATATATTTGGTTGCTGATCACCATGCAGCAACAACATGGTTTTAAAAATCTCTGACTTGCATTAATGCGAACAGTTTTTTTTGTTAAGTTCATAAACAAGTCCCAAATTTACTACTTTAGTGATTTTTTTATCCTTGTTTTAAAATGTCTCAGTATTTTAATCTAAATAGCGTCCCCATTCAGTGTTTTTTGGAAAAAAAACTATTTCAGTATCAGTCTACACTGTTTTCTTCATTTATTCATTCATTCAGAGGATTTTGAAAGGGAAAATCCTGTATTAGAAGAAAGTCTGATATTGGAGGCAAGCAACTCATTGGAAACACAGCAGCCTGTTCCACAAGTAAACAGCAGCCACTTAGAAGATAGTCACCTAATTGCCAGAGCAAGGGCAGTAGGGGTTGTCTATGAGTTTGCATAGCCTGGTGTAATTGAAACTGTGGATGACAGAAGAAAAAGACAGCGACGGAATCAAAGGAGAGTTACAGACGAGGAGAGAAGGCTACGTGAAGTTGTTGGAGATTTGCCACCACCTCCACCAACAGGGTCAAGTCAGTTGGAGGATAATGCATACTTTGCCATACGGAAATTTGAGGTAGAGCAGATGACTTACATGTTCAGTTGTTGTGAAGTTTGCAAGGAACGGCGATTGGAAGGCAAAGGCACAGGGAATTTGTGTACTCGCTGCAGGAGAGATAAAAAGGTACCTAAAGTTTGGTCAGATGAGAACAACATGGACCCAATGTGTGTTCCTGAGGAACTGTCTGACATGTCAGATGCAGAGCAGATGCTTATAGCAAGGCTAGCACCCACTGTACATGTGCACATGTTGAAACATGGAGGTATTGCTTCTAGAGGACACTGCATTGCATTCCCTCAAGCAGTGCAAGAACCAGCTACCATTCTGCCTCGTCTACCAGCAGAAGTGGATATCATACGTGTGAGAAGGCAGGGGAAAGATGATACCCATAAAGACTTCCGGGTAAGAAGGCAACGTGTTGAAGGTGCTCTCCGTTGGCTTAAGGACAATAATGCTACTTATGGTGACATTGTAATTGATGACACTCGTCTGCAGAATTTACCAGCAGATGGCGAATTGCCCAATTTGAGGACAGTTGAGTTTTCAGAAACAGCAGAACACATGGATGACCAAGGCCCTGCTCCACAGCAGTTGGATGCAGGTGAAACAGATGGCAATGATGATTCAACAGTTTCTGGAGTTATTCTTCCAGAGCCGGGAGTGAATGTGCAGGCACGTGTTGAAGCAGCCATAAATGAAGTTGTGTCTGAGCCTCGTGAAGATGAAACAGAAAGGGTTCAACAAGGCACTGAACGACCAGTGATTCCATGGCCAACCACTGACTCAAATCCTGCATCTGAGTTCAGCACTCCTTATTTTTTCACAATGGCCTTTCCTTGCCTGTTCCCATATGGAAAGGGCGATTTTCACATCAATCGTCCAGTAACATGTCCCACACTCCATGACTGGGCAGAGCATTTGCTGTGGTATAAAGATGGGAGGTTTGCTCGACACAAAGTGTGGAAGTTTGTTGTTCACAACATGATCATGAGGAAGCGTGCCCTAGAACAGAGCAGGTACTTTGTTGATCAGCAGCTAGGAGATCCCCATTTAACAGTTGCAGATCTGCAGGAGCGGCTAGCAAGGGGTGATACGTCAATTGCCAACAAGCTGTTGTATTTTGGAGCAAATCTGCGTGGCACAGCTCAGTATTGGCATCAACGACGCAGAGAGCTTCGAGCGCTGGTTGAGTTCATGGTCAATGAGAAGAATGGATTGCCTTCATTTTTCATGACCGGAAGTTGTGCTGAGTTTTACTTTCCCCCACTGAGAAGACTGTTAGAACAGTACATTTTGCAGACCACTGGGAAAGAAGTTAACCTTGCTGAGGATAGCAATGCCCGCTACAAGGCTGTTCAAGAGAATACCCATGTGGTTGTGAATTACTTTGACCTGCGCACCCAGTCATACCATGACAAGGTACTAAAGCCTGTGTTTGGTGTCTCTGACTATTGGTACCGGTATGAATTTGCCAAGTCCCGCGGTCAAATCCACTGGCACCAACTCAGCTGGAGAGAGGACAGACAGCCACACCAACTGTTGCATGAGGCTCGTGAAGACGATTGTGACGAAGATGAGCATGCCGCTATACTTAACCAGTGGGCCGATTCGAACCTTGCCATGACAGCGCTACACCCAGCTGGTAGTGATGACGAGGGAAAGCCAAGAAAGGATCTCTGGCCTCCACCTGAGGGTTCGGCTGACCCAATATCAGATGAGAGTGATCCCCTGGTAAAGATGCTTATGGAAGTAGCTGCAACGCAACAAGCGATACTGGAGGATCATTTGCTATTGGTAAACCGAGTCGGCCTGCACAGCTGTTCTGATTACTGCCTGAGGACACCTCGTCACCCTGAGCCAGGCTTGCAGGCAAATGAGAGGGTTTGTCGCATGGAATTTGGAAGCGAGTTTCGCCCAGGGAAGAAACTGCACAATGGCCCAGAAATTGTTGATGATCACAATGGAGCACCTCGCCTCCAGATGCCACGTGACCACCCACGTATGGTTCAACACTCCCACTATCAGATGCAGTCGTGGAGAGCAAATGGTGATGTAAGCCTGATTCTGTCAAATTCTTCTCCAGACAATCCCAGCACAGATGATATCATTGCAATAATTGACTATGTGTGTGGTTATGCATGCAAGGACAGTGAACCCACTGGTGCAACTGCTGATCTCTTTGAGGACATGGTAAATGCTGTAGATTCAACTGATGCAAGCCAAGTGTCTGGAAAGTCAGTTTGTGCCAAGATGCTAATAAAGACCGTGGGAAGAAGAGATATTAGTGGTCCTGAGGCATCATTTGAGCTGAGCGGATTAGCCCTTTGGCGATGTAGCCGTCAGTTTGCATATGTGTCAATGACAGGGTCAAGGCGCCTTGAACGTGATGGTGACACTGCTACACGCAGCACCCCTTTGGATAAGTACCTTGCCCGTCCACAGGACAAGCACTGTTCTTGGTACCAGTTTGCATCTGCAGATGGCAAGGTTCCTGTGGTGAGCGGTGGTGCCACGCACGCGACATGGCCACTGAATGAGGACTATTGCAGAACAATGCTTCTATTGCACTGGCCAAACTGGTTTGACATCCAAGAAGTAAAGGGAGATGCTGAATCTTGGATTGATCGATTTAAGGACTTTCTTGCTACCGACCAGTGCCCATTGTTCGTAAAGGCCCAAGTTGCTAAAGCACAGCGTTATGCAGAGCATCAACAAGAACCAGTATTTGAAGATGACATGGAAGACGACGCTGTTGAAGCAGAAGAACAACCAGATTGGATTGATGTCTATGCAGGCCAGAACCAGAGATATGAGGGTGTAGAGAAGGACTTTGATTATGATGATGGTGGAGAGCAGCATGACTGGAGTAGTATTTCCATTGATCTTCCTGAGGGCAAAGACCCAAAGACATGGCTTCAAGAACGCATCAAACAAGATGAAGAACAGCAAACAGAAAATGTTGGTCTTGAATTACCAGATGTTTCTCCATTGTCCTTAAATGACAATCAGAGAGCTTTAGTCTGTCTAGTGTTGCAGACACTCTATAACTTTGTCGAGAACCCAAATGATTACCAACCTTTGCGACTTGTTGTGTCTGGAACTGCCGGAACAGGAAAGTCCTATGTTATCAAGTGCCTTCAGAGGCTAGTGCGTCAGCTGTTTGGAAAGAATGATGCAATACAGGTGATTACCCCAACTGGAAATTCTGCCTATCTTGTTGAAGGCAGGACGGCTCACAGCTTTTTAGGAATCCCAACTGGTGCAAGATCTTGTAATGAGCTTACTGTGCCTTCTGGTTCTGTGCTGGAGAAAATTCAGAGCAGGTGTGAAAATCTGAAAGTTCTAGTTGGCGATGAGCGATCAATGTTTGGCCGCATCACAATGGGCTGGATGGAGCAGCATACACGCTGTGCAATTAACAGAGGAGCCAATGCAGACGAGCTGTGGGGAGGCATCCCTGTGGTAGTGCTTATGGGAGATGATGTGCAGCTACCTCCTGTTTGTGACACTCCTGTGTACATTCAACACAGCCGCAGTGCACCGTCTAACCATGGCCGGCTTGTGTGGACAAGTTTTGATAGTGCTGTAGAGTTAACAGAGATTGTCAGGCAAACTGAATCCGAACAGCAGCTAAGAGATGTGTTAATGTCGATGCGAACTTACACTACTACACCCCAGCAAGTCCGTTGGCTGCAGAAATTTCAGTGGCACAATCTGCGCATCAGCCATGGTACAGATCTTCTTCGTAGGATGGATGAGCAGGGGTTGTATGTCTTTCCAACACATCGTTTGGAATGGGAGCGGAACAAAGCTAAGCTTCTTGAGTGTAACAGACAGCCAAACCATCCAGTGGCAAAGATCAAGTCAGTCGACAATGGCAGGCATGCTCAGAAGGCTGACAGCAATAAGGCAGGAGGTTTGCTACCACTACTGTACCTCTGTCGTGACAGTAAGGTAATGCTTACAGTTAACCTCAAGGCTGGATGGGGTTTGTACAATGGAGCTGTGGGCACAGTAGTGGACATTGCCTACAAAGCCGGTTCGCGACCAACTGATGATTCTGCATCATTGTCCGATACTGTGTTTGTGCGGTTTCCAGGGTATAAGGGTCCACCTTATGTCAATGAAGATGCAACACTTGTGCCAATTGTACCTGTAAGTCGCTCCACCAATTGCACATGTAGGTGCAAGCGTCTGCAGGTGCCATTACGGCTGTCATGGGGAACCACAATCCATAAGTGCCAAGGGATGACTGTAGGCACAGGGGAGGCATTCAGGTATGTTGTGATTCACCCTGGGAAGCACAACTTTGAAGCTAAGAATCCAGGAACTCTGTTCGTGGCATTGTCGAGAGCGAAATCAGCAGGTGGAGAAGGCATGGATCCTGATTTTGCATTTCACGAAGAAGTCCTGCTGAATGATGATAGGTTAAAGCCTGTAAACACTCCTACTACTCGCGCTAGAGCAGTGGAAATGGAAAGACTGCATGTATTAGCCACTCAATGTCAGCAGCGAGCAGATTTAGCACCATTATATCGAGATGAAACCTTTCTCAGACTGGTGGAGTGGGCACAGTCTCAAAGTCATCACTGAGGTATTACTGAAATAATTTGCTGCATTTTGAGCAGAATTATAAAGGTATGATGAAGTTGTATATCTGAGCTTAATTATCGCTACTTTCCTGTAATCAGCCAGTGTAGCTGTGTGCCTGTGAATGCCCATATGAAGTAATTAGTGACAAGGCTATAAAGGGCTAATCAATTTGTGTGCACGCAATTAAGTGTCTATGTGACTAGACATGCATGGCAGATAAGAAGCCTATCTCCTTTTTTGCCCCTGCATATAGTAGAAGCACTAGTTGTTTGTGTTTACTCAGTAGCTAGTAGCAATACGTAGCTAGCCACAACAGAACGTGAAAGATCAATGTAAAATTGATTGGCAGATCACAGCAATGTAATGTTTATTGTGATAATGGATGTTGAAAATAGTGGGATTTGTGATTTCACTAAAAAGTATTATGGAAAGTGGTAGTTCACAACTACAGACTAAATCCCAGTTCATGACAAACAGCCAATAATTTGCCATTTTATATTGATGGGAAAAACAAGTCCATTCACAAAACCTTTAACACTTTCTTGTACATTT
The DNA here is from genome assembly GCA_963693305.1 of Meandrina meandrites. Lineage (NCBI taxonomy): Eukaryota > Metazoa > Cnidaria > Anthozoa > Scleractinia > Meandrinidae > Meandrina > Meandrina meandrites. The sequence goes on along the minus strand of OY855912.1, from coordinate 21,637,617 downwards.
AGCAGATGGCTGGGAGTTGTGGCAGACGTCAGCAGGCTCCCTTTGGAAATACTAGCTGGAGCATATGTGGCAGCCGTCTTTGAATTGTAAGCAGATGACAGTGCTTATATGCAGCACTAGTGTGTTTGATTCTGAGCAGAAGGCAGCTAGCAAAGAGATGGTTCTGATTATGCTGGGTAATCTATCACCATAAAATTCACAAAATGCCTAACAACATCATTCAGCATTTTATATGTAAAATCACATGATATGCAATATTACATATCCATTGTTTACAATATTGAATAATTGCATCTTAATTGAAAAACTTATTCATCATTTTCATTCACATGGATATCAGGATGTGAATCATCAAGCAACATAATACGTGAAAGAAGCCTTTTAAATTTATAAAATATAAATTTACTTTAATGTTGAATTAAAAAGTAATTGCTCGGGAGTACTATGTATTTTGTGAATTTTTTTGGAATGATGTTGAGAGAATTTACCAGACAGCATGAACCATTGGTACTGTTTTGCCAGCTCTGTCATTTGAAGTTGACGTTGAGCAGATGGCCATGAATAGACATGCAACTGATGCCAGCTCTGTGGTACACTGAGCAGATGGCTAAACCTGTGGCAGATGCCAGCTCCCTTGGAAGATGGTGTAAATGGGGTTTAACTGTGTAGCATCTATCAAAGTATTCTCTCTATTATAACCACATAAATGTCAAACTATAAAATCACTTTAAGCATATAAAAGAAACTTGACTTTTAAGTGTAAACAGTTCATTAAAGGCCTCAGTTTGAAGAGTTTCAAGGATTAATAACATTTTTTCTATTATATAAATATAAATTTCAAATTTTGTGCTGGCCTGAACTAGCTCTTGTTGAGACCCTTTTACAGTCCTGACAAGTCTTGCCCTATGTTCTACCTCAGGTTCTGGTTTCTACTCAACTGCCAGATTTCATTTCAAATAATAATTTTTTAAAAAGGATTATTATCACTAATTTTACCATGTAGCTGTTTAAAATTTTAAAATGGCACAAATTTACTAACTTAATTCCTTTGTGCTGTTTACTGACTTAATCCATTTGTTCTAACAGTTCACTGACTATAATAATGACAACATTTTGATAGCTGTTTAATGACAAGAGATGTACCCCATTTTCACCTTGGAGCAGATGGCAGCCACCAGTACATTGCTATGCAGATGCCTGCTCTGTGATCTGAGGAGGTGATTGTATGAATAATGGTTCTGAAATGCTGGGTAACCATAAAATTCAGAAAAAAAGGTAACTTTTTATGCATTACTGGTTGATTGGGCTTCACTTTCTTTAAGAGCAATATTTCTGAACAGCAAAATAACAGTTGTATAATCATGAATAATTATACAGCTATAATCAGGGCTCAAGATTAACATTTTTGCCACCTAGCCTGGTTGCCAGTGGCCTGCAGCTTTGATTCTTCAAGCCGAAACCAATTTTCCACTGGAAAGAAATTTCAAGCACAGTTTTGCTTTTTCTCTTTCTTTTTTTACCAAGCCCACCGAGAAAAATGCAGATGATGAATCCAAGAATGTTGGTTTGTTTTTCTTAACAAACAGTAGAACATCACGTTATCTTGACACACAAATTTTGTGAATTACTAATCCCGTGGTCTTCTTGAATGGTTGATGGCTACAAGCATTTTTTCAGAATTTTATGGAATGACACAGGTCAGCATTTACCAGACAGCATGAGCCATTGGTATTATTCAGTGACCTTGCGCTGGTGTGGTCATGCATAATAAATTTAAGGAGCACTATCTTGTAATATAAGCCTTGGTGGCAATGTGGGTGGCTTAGGGCCTTTATGTCCACGCAAAACAAATAGAAGGGTTATTACATACACAAGGCAACTTAGTTTGTTTCTCTTTGCCCGGCAACAATGAGTGAAGATGGTGCCTTCATGAAACCCCCGCCTCTAGAGCGGATAATACCCAGTAAGGTCTGGGACCCGGAGGGGAGGTGCTCGGGATTTCAAGTGACTTGAATCATAGAAGGACTTTTTTGGGGTTTTTAATTTTTGACTCCGGGATCTTTGAGGGTAGGAAAATTAATAAATGAGCAGCAGTGTTTTATCAAGTTTAAACACGAGGCACAGCGAATTTATTGAACGCCTTCAAAATCTTCTGACTAATGTTTACATTTGGGGTTATTTTGTCCTAGAAAGTTGGACGTGAAGTTTTGCCGTGTCTTTACCAAATGTAAAGACACTCATTAAACATTAATTTCTTTTGTATTCTCTTTATGAATTATTAATGAGTTTTTGAATGTGTCTTACTGACCTTGGCTGTGCAGTTCTGTGAAAAGAGCACAATCAAAAGAAGTGTTCTTGGTTAACTCTAGTGTGAAAATGCAACCAGTTGAAGGAAAGATAAAAATCCGATGGTATGATGAATAAGCAAACACACATTCATTCAATTCCCAATTTTTTTAATGTATAAAATTTTAAGGGTTGGAAATAATAATTTGGTATGGGATTTATTTGGAGTTAATTTTCAGTCCAGGGATTCCATTGGGTTTTGTTGGAAGCCCTAGGGACTTTTTTGGGTCTTGATTTTTGCTCCCACTGATTCGATCATCTCCGTCACTTGAAATCCTGAGTACCTCCCGCCCTGGGGTCTGGGAGGAGATCTTTAATATGCCGGGGGGGACCGGGATACCCCCTTTTTACAAAAACATTTTTTGTGAACGATATTGCACAGCATTAGCATCATGTGACATGCCATCCTTATTTGTAACATCATCCACACTTCCTTATCATCTTCATTGCATTGAATAATATTAAAAATATTGATACTGATTCCAACAATCAATTAACAGCACTTTATATGTGATCATTTTCTTTTTTAGGGTTAACACCAGCTGTAGAGTTTGCACAGAGAGTCACAGACTCAAAGACAGATAAATGGACAAGGAGATTAGTAGTTTATTTCTTCATTAAACATTTAACTACACAAGACTTGATAAGATCTTTGCATTATGCTTAGCCTGTTCCTGGAAAGGCTCCATTATGCTGGGAGTGGTAATGGAGTTGTACATCACCATGTAACAATTTGGATTGGTGCTGTTGACTAATTAATATATAGTTCATAGAGTTGAAACAGGTGGTACAGTTAAGTGAAGAAATTCTTAATTCATGGTCATTTGCCTAAGGGTTAACATGAGTTGATGTTTAAAATTGTGATTGCAAGTAATACTCGCCCTGGATTCCTGCCTTGGTCCAGCAAGAAAAAGATTAAAAGCAATATTAAGTTAATTTAATGTCAACAGCACCACCACATGCATTTATAACAATATTTGTTGACAAAATAATTAGTTTTCAACTCAAGCATTGCCTTTTCTTGAGTTAGACATCACCAGAGACACAATCCATCAGCATACATAACGTAAATTCATTCAAAGGTTTCCAATGCATTATACAGCAATTTTCAAATGTGGTTCTTTTTAGGGCACAGACACATGTAGTCTCCTTCGCAGCCATTGTTTGGGCTCGGCACGCAATGCTCCCTCTCCCACCAAGGGCTGCTTAAACCTCAGCCACATTCCTTTCCTTTTGTTTCGACTCTAGTTGCTTTGACACCCATCAGTTGCTGTTAGCCGAAAAGCTGTTATATTGCTTCAGATATCGATCTTAGATTCCTGTTGTACTTGAAACCAAAACTTCAGTTGTGTTTTTACTTAGTTAAATCTCTGTTTTATTTTGATGTTTGTTTCTGACACTAGGGTCACAATAAGACACTTGTGATTGGTTTAGTTGGTGAGTTTTGGCATGACTACCTCAGAAAAATGTGAAGGAAGCTGTGATTGGCTAAACTGCAGAAAGGAATGTGTTTCAGTTTGGTGGGGTAGGGAGCGTTGCGTGACGAGTCCAAACAATGCCTGTGAAGGAGACTAATTATAATAAGACACATGCAGACATATGCTACGAATCCCGACATTACTAATCAAACCAAATCAAATCGAACTAAATCATGCGATTAGGTTTGATTCAGTTCGGTAGTCAAACAGAATCGAATTCTCACAAAAAATTTTGAGAAATCGAACTCAATCGAACATTCGATTAAGTTTGATTGGGTTCGATTGGGTTCAATATGAGGATGGATGTTGGTTGAAAAACTATGGCCGTAAAATTCACGGTCTAATTACATTAGGCTGGAATGGCGGTATGGGAATAACGGGTGTGAATACGAGTGTCACAGTCACCGCTGTTTAGCCCAGAACAACGGATAAATAAACTGAAATGAAATTGCTTATGTCAATTTTTTACTGTTTGAAAAGGTTACAGATTATCCCAGGGTTATCCTGCTGGTTGCCATTCTTACTCGCTTATTTCTTCGGTTTCTTTCAACGTGTTTTTATTCCAATTTGATTTAAATTTCTGGCTTTTATTCTTATCATCTGCAACTGAACCTTGAGTGGAACATTTACTTCCCCGCCAACCTACCAGCATCGTCGTAGTGTACGCAGCTGACGGTTTTGTTGGGGAGCAAGCAAGTGGCAAGGTTGCTAGAAACAAGCAGCAAAGTGGAAGAAGGTGAGTCTTCGCAGTGATCTCGCACGCATCCTTTCTGACGAAATTGCCAGCTACGCAGACTACTTGGGACTCCGTAGGTTGATAAGACCAAATCATAACATGACATAGAAGTACGGTGAAGTAAGATTGATTTTCTATTGTCTGCTGAAATTTGTGTTTTGGAATTTTTTGGCAATTTTACAGACAGTTTATTCTTTCAGTGTATGTTCCATGCCAAAAGTCTATACATAAATACAAATATAACAAGGTAATTAGTCATTTGTAACTGGCACTTACTTAGACAGACTGTTCAATTGCCTGGTTGTATTAGGGTGAATTTGAGATTTGTCTATTGTGTTCGATTTAGTTTGATTGGGTTCGATTATTTTGGAAATCGAACGCAATTGAACGCTCTCACAAAAATTTATGGGTTCGATTCTGTTCGATTATCGAACTAATCGAACGTTCGATTTAGTTCGATCGAGTTCGAGTACCGAACAGTTCGATTAGTAACGTCGGATTTGAATACTTATTCACATAAAAATATCAAAGAAATACTAACACAGCAAATAATCAGGTGGTGGACTTAGTGCTGAGATACCAGCAAAATTTGCCCATGATAGGTAATTACTTCTCCTATGCCGATATTCCATGTTCATTTGGTAATTACATGTACTAAAGGATAAAATGATTTTAAAATTATGTAATTGAAGAGACAAATGCCTCATTTCTCAACGAGTAAAAGGAAGCTGGCAAAGAATGGGCAACAAGGCACTACAAATCACAATTCATTAAAAATCGCATAATTAGACAAAATCGCGCAATGTGAGCAAAATATATCTAGAATAAATTCTCGCTTTCTCTTGGTCTTTCGCAGGTGAAAGCAAGCGGGTGATTTACCTGTAAAACCCTGATGCTGCCAACTTCCTTTTACAGTTTCAAGTCAGCGAGGGAAACAGTCGCATGAATGAATCTGCTTTCTTGTATTCCACTGAAGTTTACAAAGTAAAATTACTCAATTCAGACTGAAAGCCCTTCCATGAAGTCAAAATACGAGTGTCATGGACTCATGGAGTCGTCTGTCTGTGGTGTTTACAACGTGACACGTGCGCCTGCATTAATACGGACAGCAGATTCTTCTAACACGTCATGTAATGTCTCTCAAAAGACTGATTAAAATCAACCTGGTTCCCACGCCCTCTCTCCTTTTCCTCCCTTCGAGAGAGGGCCCATGCCACAAGGTTGAGTGAAAGTAATCAAACGTATTCTAATGCAGATATTTATTGTTCTTTTATGCTCTAATTATTTAGTTAAACAACAAAAAGGTGATTTTTCTCTTCTAAATTAAAACCTAGAAAAGCAACGTCAAATCAGCTTAAAAAGAAAATGCATAATTTGCCGCATGATAGGCAGGTTACCTTGACATGTGCCCTATCCACCCATCTAGTCTGAAATGTCATCCGTCCGGCCCGCGCCCCTCCTCTGGGGGGTAAGGAAGAGAGGATGGATGACATTTCAGACTATCCACCCATCGTGAACCAGTTGATATACATAATAGCCCAGCCCCTTTTTGCCGCATTTTTAAACTTTTTCCGCACCCTGATCATCAGCGCGGACCGATATACTTCAAGAGCAGCCAGACTGCTGGCTGATAATGCTGTAGGTGGAATTATTTCCTTTTCATTGATTTTGTGTTTGTTTGTTTCTCTCATTTGCTGCTGTTGAAAATTGTATCATACCATAAATTCAGAATTAAATAAAATGTAAAAATAAAACTGGGGAGCTCCGCTTTTAGGCTTGGCTAAATCTATTTAATAGGTTTTACCTCGTGGAATATCTGTTAATAAGCAGTCTATCTATCTATCTATCTATCTATCTATCTATCTATCTATCTATCTATCTATCTATCTATCTATCTATCTATCTATCTATCTATCTATCTATCTATCTATCTATCTATCTATCTATCTATCTATCTATCTATCTATCTATCTATCTATCTATCTGTTGCTGAAACCAATTTTGATTCACGGAAACAAAACATGTTTCTGCCTCAAGTCAAAAATATGTTGTTTCCCGGACACAGATTGTGTTTATGAAACATATTGCTCAGTTACCATGGTAGCATTGTTGACTAGTTTCCAGTGCTGCTTATTAAAAATTTTCCTGTTTTTTATTAATATGCGCATGAGTGACGCTTAAGTTCCCGGGACATTGTTTCCTAGTTAAGCCACTCGGGCAGCAAAATATATATTTTTTTCTTGCTTCCTCCTAATTTAGCCACCGAAGGAAACATGAGAAGGAACACTGTTTCTGAAACAATGTCATAATTTCATACAGATTTGGCAATTCTTTTGGTAATTCTTTGATTTAGTTTTTCTAGTTTTCTTAAACACAATTTTGCACAATTCGTAACATTTTATTTTCTATTAGCAGTCTGGCTAATATGACATGTAAGCGAACGAAAATTGTGATATCTTGTTGAAAATGCTTAGAGCTTTCTACCACGGTGGGAGTATGAATTGGTGTGTACGTTCGATAGTTAAGTTAAAAAAGCTGTATGTACAACCCTTTTCATCAACCGCTTTGGCCTTACATTAAAATTTTATTTCTAATGGCATGAAGAAAAATCTTTTTTAGGGCATCGAAAAAATGAAATAATACTGCATTTTCACCTGCTTGTATATTCACTGATGACTTTTATTTATTTTTGTAGGTTCTATAAACTTACTTGACAGCACAGCGTATCCTCAGCCGTCGTTCGCCTTATTATTCAGTAAACCCAGTTCGCCCGAGGATATGTTTTATTTGTCAGTGGTGAAAGAAAAAAATGAGGAAAACTACTTCGTTATATCGAAAGTGAGTGAATTTATCATATACTTATATTATATATTCTGATCAACTCTTTGTATCGAAGGTACCAACTTAAGAATATAATGGCACATCTTGAGAATTTTGCCTGTGTTTGAAGCTCGTCGTTTAACCTGGTAATCTGTCTCAAATCTCTATTATAAAATCCCTATTGTCAATATTATAAATATTTAAAGTATTATTATTACAGATTATTTACCAATCTGCTGCAGATTAGTGATTAGTGATTAGTTTATCCTCGACCCTTATTATTGCGGATTTCACAAAAACTTCATCTTAAAACTAATTTTAATCAGACGTCCAACCGTGTTTACCGTCTTTTTGTCACTAAACACAGACTTTAATTTGAAGTTGTTATTGTATCCACACGAATGACTGAGGCACATAGATAAACAATTAAGCCAAAACACTTAAACCGACTAAGAAACAACAGCTTACAAAATGACAGCCCATGTGCTCAACTCACATGAATGGCTTACACGTCCTATCAGATCTAGTGTTAACATTACAGTTGTCTCTACATGTTTAAGCGCTACATTAGTTTAACCTCCGTGATAAACGTTCCTAAAAGTGAATAGAAAATGTAAGCGAGTGGTTCAAATTAAATGACTTCTCACAGTACTTCATTTGTTAATTCAAACGGAAATCTCATGACAGGTGTTTGCTTTTAATAAGGAGCAGTGATTTCTAACAATGTTTTCCGGCTTCGTGTGTAGAAAAACACGCTTTTCAAGTTGTTATCTTTCACATTAAATGTCCTCTGCCAGTGTCTTACATTACCTCTTGTGTTAATACCAACGGGAATCTCATACATGTGCTTGCTTTTTCAAAGGAGGAGTGATTTGTTTTTGTTTTGTATTTATTAAAAGGTCTTGACGTGTTGTAAATACCGAATTCTGCCTACTCAATATCCTTAACTATGTTTATCTTTCAGCCTGCGAATAAGCATAATACAAATATAAATGACGCTGAACGTTTCATCCCAAGTTACTCGATGTATGAAAGTAAGGAGTACAGAGATCAATTTCTGGGATGCAACAAAGACGGAACCTTGCATCTCCATTCCGCGTTCACGATAAGCGCCACCCAGATCCACGAGTCTCAGTGTTTCTGACGCACTTAAAAAGAGCTAGAGATGATAGCTCCCATCGACATGATGATTTTGTTTGTTAAGGAAGGGTTGTTTCCGTGCCATGTGCATTATGGTTGGGAACAGTCCTGCTAACCTTAAGAGCTGTAGTTTATTACTTTTAGAATGTCAAGTCATTTTACCTATGTATGTGGACATATCATATGCGTTGCAGCTTTAAGTTCTATCTAAATATGAATACAGAACCGAACTAAAGCTTAATTTAGTAGAAAAATTAAGCCCAGATAAATTGTTAAATTGTTATGTAGCGTTTTTCTAATTCTTGGTTTTCATGTTACGTCATAAAATTCTGAAATCAAAATTCAATAGGCCTGCTAAACTTTCGATGTTACTAGATATAAGATGAGCTAAAAATATATCTTTTTGCAAATTTCCAGCTTGGTTGCGCCGTTCGTTTTTAAAACAGAGCATTTTGAATATTCGAGTTCTCCGCCGTATCTGGTATCAAGCTGAGTGCCGTGACAAAGTTGTTTTGATTCAAAAAAAGCCTTTCCCCTCCATTTTTGCAGATTGGACATTCTCAATGCACTAAGTGCTGTTTATATAAAGGTATAATAGATCATGAATCAAAAGTAATCGCTATTAATAGTAATATTTAGTTCCAGATGGTTTCTCTGACATTACGGCCGCCATATTTGTGTCCCTCGGAAGGACACAAATATGGCGTCTCCATACTGAGCTTTATAAATTTGCGTGGAAAGTTTCGGCAAATAACTCGCAAACGGTGCACCGCACAGACCTGAGATTTGGACTAATGGTTTTTCTATTTATCTTCTATAATATCTGAAGCTCATAGCTTCTGTCGTTGAATGGTTTCGATTTTTTTTTATTGCGTGACAGTGAAAACCACCAATAATATGTATTAGCAACTTACCGTATTTTTTTTGTTTTATATATCGTCTGACTTTTCTTACATCGCAAAAAGGCAAGTGGTTATACAGTTAAAGTTTTGCCAGCTTGATGGAGACGTTAAGGACCTAATTTTTCTTTCACGTAAATCATGCATGTAATAATCGGTTGACGTTAATAAAAATGACATGCATTTAGTGGCCTGTGTTATAATTGACTTAAACATCTTTGTGCGGGCACGTATCAAACTTTCGGTTAGGATTTTGGCTGGGCAAGGAGTCTAACTTTCACTCCTTTTATGGCCTTAACTATTGTTTGATGGAAAGGGGCTCTATTGCTTGTAAGACAATAGTTAGGAATCACCGACGCGTAGCCAGATTACTGAGCGCGAGATTCAAAATTCTTCGAAAGCGAAGAGTGTTACAATCCTAGGCTTTGTGGGGAAGGGTGTGGGAATGATTGTTGTATCTTGCACACATCTGTAGGGGAGTGGGGTAGGGGAAGTTTGAGACAAAGCCTTATAGAACTCAAACACTCCTAAACTGAATACAAGTCGGCTGGTCTTTTTCCTCACAGTTGTATCCTTGTAGCGCGTTATCAAACTACTTTGGCGTCCCTTGCCCTCATAAAAGCAAAAAAACTCTGGCCATGATAGCGCTTTCGCAGCCGAACTTCAAAAGACAAGTTATTTGTAAAATGAAAGTCAACCTTGTGAAGACGAGAACAGACGCTTTGAACATGAAACCTCGCTTAGCTTTTTATTCAAACTTGTGAACATTTGAACCGCACGACACTTTTAACATGAAACTTCGCTTAACTTTTTAATCAAACTTTTGATAATGCGAACGGACGCTTTGAACATGAAACCTCGCTTAACTTTTTAATCAAACTTGTGAACGTTTGAACCGCACGACGCTTTAAACATGAAACATCACCAAACTTTTTATCCATACTTGTAAAGATGCATGCGAACAGGTGCTTTCGACATGAAATCCCATGTTTTTCGTGTTTATCTTTTACTTTTGCTGGCTCACGATCAGGGGTCAGCCTAACCAAGAGGAACGTGGACGAGAAATACTGCTAAGAGAAAGACTTGGAGCATTGCCCCTTGTTCCTGAGCAATGAAAGACTTTTATCCTTTGTAGACTCCCGTTGGGAACCAAATGTCATTATTGTAAATTCCTCCAACTGGATCCGATTATTTTAACACGGCGGTTTTCCAAATTGAAAAGTTAGGGTAAGGACGAAGTGTTATAGGGTTAGGGTTATCCGGCTAGGGAAGCGTTATTTGGAATTGAGAGGCGACCGCAGGAAATTCCATTTCCGAAGGATTATTCCAATGAAAGAGGTTCAGGCCATGCCATAACATTACGGATTGGAACAATTTTTCCAAAAGTTAGGTTGAACGCTAGCGCAATTGAACAATTGAATGAAGTAGGTCAGCCGGTTGATGTACAATGGGTCGCCAGAGCCCGCGTTGCCCATATCTAGGGGGAAGGGAATGTAAAAGGGAACTGTGAACACTAAGCTTGAAATGCGCAAATGTGTAGCAGCAAACAAAATGCAAAAAACTTTGACAGCTATCTTTTGTCTCGCGGGATGAGGATAATTATCATAATTTGGAGTCAAAATATAATTTTGCAAAAGAAAAATGCTTGACTTAATTAGAAATTAAACATCTTATTAGCAAAGCACTCGCTTAAATTTTAGCGGTTGTTAACACTAATTGGATAACTTACCTTACCTTAATTAAAAAAATTGAAAATTCTTATAATGGAAGGTTGAACGGAAACAAGAGAAAATAGGTTTTTACTTGGAAACAGCAGCTGCTGACAGAAAATCAATATTCCTTTATGATAGAATTCTTCGTTCAATGGGGCGCTTTACACCGAGAGAACGGTACAAAAAAGAAAAGACAAGTTTGCATCTGTAGGGTAAGATACCTCTTTGAAAATTCGAAGTGAGGAATTCTCATTTTACTAATTCCGCGTGGAAATGTCAGTTTAATTCCGCTTGCAAACACATTTATGTTAAAGGGGCACTGTCATGGACATTTTTTGGCCTTTTTAGTAAAACGCCACCAAAATTACGACTAAGTACTTTCAAACATGCAGGAAATGCTCCTAGAACGAAAAGGGAAGGATATCTAGCAAATTGTTTAACCACAAGAACCGAACTTGAAAAAGTCAGGCTGGCTTTTTCAATTTGAGATCAAAGGTTCCCGATGGTATCACAGTGATATCACTCTATATTTAGTTTCAGTACACTGGTATAGTAATTTTAAGAAAACTTGACCACTGTTAGTAGGTTTCCAATGGTGTAAACATGTTTTTGGGTTGTTAAATTTTTGAAGTTATGCTCGTGACAGTGCCCCTTTAAGTCTAGGCCTGCAGAGTCTACAGACTCCGTCGGCTCCAACAACTTTGTCGTTATAACAGTTTAATTTACACAGCATCTTTTTAATCAGAGAAGCGCTTGGTTAAATTTTTAATTTGGATAAAATTAAACGTGTAATAAAATCCTACACGTAAAGGCAAATACTCACGAATAACAAAAATATATTTTGCTAAAATAATTTCCGCCAAAGTTATCTATTTTGAGAGTGATATACCGCACAGCAATAGCTACGCGTTCAGTTGGACAGTTGAGAGATATTTTGAGGTAAAATTCTCAGCCAAGATTAGGATCAGAGCTTTTATTCTGTCTTAAATATATAAGATATTATGGATCCCTGGTTTTGCGTAATATTCATTCGGAAAATTTGGCATTGTTAGCACTGCAACTGGGTAGTCTGCGGTCACAGACGTCTTAACTGTCGCCAAAGAAAAAACACAGAGAACTCTTAAATTTTATACAAATGTTACAGACTGCCTTAATATATGTGACACGGTGCTGATCTTGGTTGCACGAGTAAACTGCAAAGCGTGACGCTCCGAACACTGATTAACTGCTTCCTTTGTGAAATAAAACGCCCTTATTACTGAGCGCCTATTTAGTTACACTCCAAACAAGGCAAGGCCCTGGAAGAAGCGGGTTTAAAATCACTTTTTCATAGACGCGAATAATTATGTAGCATTCTGTTTAAACAAATTGTAGAGAGCGATGACCAGCGTAAACTAGCAATTTGTTCATTGGTAAAACTTGTACAAGTTTGTACTAAAAGAGTTTCCTAAACGTTACTGGTATAGCTGCAATAGAACACCAAAGACGGGCATTACTAAAAAAAATTGAAACCATTACGAGCCACCTTAATTCCGCTTGCAAACACATTTATGTAAGTCTATGCCTGAAGTTGTCTACAGGCTCAGTTGGCTCCAACAACATTGTCGCTATAACAGTTTTACAAAACATATTTTTTTTATTATTATAGAAGTACTTGGTTAAATTTAAGCAGCTGCTAAAAACTTAATTTAGATAAAATTCAAAGGGTGAGGGACTAGCTAAACTAGGAAACAATGCTTCTTGTTATGCTTCCCGTGTGGCTAACTTACCGAGAAGCAAAAAAAAAGGAATTTTTTTTCGCGCGGGTGGCCTATCTATAAAATAAAAAAAAAAATAATAAAACTATTGTTTTCGTCCTCAGAAATAACACTCTTTCTTTGATATCTGCGCGTTCATTTTAACAGCGCACGACTTCCTTCTTGTCTCTATTCATACATGAAGTTTTCATGAGCTGCATACCAAGACAGGCCCTTTCTCATGCAAGATAATCAGTAAACTGATCTATCTCCTCCAACTCGTTTTCTTTTCTCTCTTCCCTTTTCCCTTTTCTATTTTACTAAAAAGAACAAATTTTGCATCGCCATACAGCTACGATTTTAATAAACGACATTCCTCTTTAGTGTAGTTACTTTTGAAATGGCATCGATCAGTAACATGATGGGGTATGCCAAGATATATAATGCCTGTGCGTAACGCACACGGATCAACCAGGTTCACTAGTGCGCAGCTTACTTATCCATATGGACTCTAACTCAGTAACTATTCAGGAGAAGATTGGCTGTTTCTTTGTCCAGTTATGCGGTCACGCAACTTTTGGGTTGTGTTACCTAGTGACATAGTTACTTTTTACAAAATGTACATTCTGCTATGTAAACTAAACATCTAGAAATACAAGAAAATGTGCAATTTGTGCGAAAAGAGTTCCCTGTGGCGGTGGTATTCTTAACGGTGCCGATGGGATTAATCAATTTACAGGACAGGATAAACATCGTTTTACTCCACAAAAAAAATGTCCCTTTGGCGGTGGTATTCTTAACGGTGCCGATGGGATTAATCAATTTACAGGACAGGATAAACATCGTTTTACTCCACAAAAAAATGTCCCTTTGTTGTCACCCGGTACAGACAAAGAAAAATTTGACCACATTCAAAGTTGAGCCAAGAACACAAACGAACGATCGAAGGAAGGAAGAAAGGAACGAACGAACGAACGAACGAACGAACGAACGAACGAACGAACGAACGAACGAACGAACGAACGAACGAACGAACGAACGAACGAACGAACGAACGAACGAACGAAAGAACGAACGAACGAACGAACGAACGAACGAACGAAAGAACGAACGAACGAACGAACGAACGAACGAACGAACGAACGAACGAACGAACGAGCGAGCGAGCGACCAAACGAGCGAATGAATGAATGAATGAATGAATGAATGAATGAATGAATGAATGAATGAATGAATGAATGAATGAATGAATGAATGAACTGTGTTATATATCTGAATAGGGTTTAGAAAAGAACCAAAGCAATTCTCTATAAATTGGTTTATATAAGAGTGATGGTGATTATTGTAACAAAATGGGTTTAAGACGTCGACATACAGGAAGCAATTCATGAAAGATTATTCTTCACCTGTACAAACGAGGGTTACATTCGTGTGTATAAAAACAGTTCAGTGATAAATCCTAATATAAATGCCAATTTCCATTTTAAACTGAACTATTTTCGGAATCCGTATTGGGGTGAATTTGCGGGAATAGTTTGTTTACATAGTGACACATTATATTTACATCTCAAGACACATATATAAATAAGCTTCTATCGACGTAACCGTATCCACTAATATCCGCTTTCGTCATCAAGAAACATTCAAAGGGGTCTGGGTCTAGCTCAATTCGTGACGCCATCCAATGCACTCAGTCGCACTCGTAATCTCTCGAAAGCATTGAGTTGATGTTGCTCCATTCTGAGCGCGAAAAAGAGTGTAACGTTAGGAGTGCACCAAGTTCTCGGCGGTCTGCTTTAAGCCTGACTCAGGGATCAAGTTTTCGTGGTATGGTTTTCAGGGTTGATCGGTAAGTGTTTCTAATTTATAGCCAGTACAAGGCTCTAAAGAAACAGGCGAGCAGAGAAGAAGTCCGTGGGCTTTTCGGTTTAACGATTTTGTTTATTTTTGAAATCATTCCTTCTTTTTTTCGGTTTCTAAACATCACACTTTCCGTTTCTTGCGTTGATGTTTATCCAATGTTGTTTTCGGTTTTGCGCCGGTTTTACGGTTTTGATGGCGATTTTGGCTGTTTTTCAAAGTCGCTCTCCCCAGAGTTAAGATAAGATAAGATAAGATAAGATAAGAAACTGTTATTTAAGTGTCAAGAACCTTATAGCCTGGGAATAGCACCATACTAATTAGGGGACACTACTAAAAACTAAAGACTACACTAATACTAATATCACTACAACTAAAATATATATAGGTTATATAAAAATAAAACCAAATTGATTGCAAGGCTGGTACTACGGCAAAAGGGCAAAATTCATTGGCCAATATTTCGACTAGCAGAGCTAGTCTTCTTCAGGGCCAGTACAATGTGAAACTAACGGCTCTAAAATTTGAATAGGGATATACATACAATGGCAGTTAATGTTTAACTGCATGTAGATATAATGAAATAAGATACATAACTATATACAACGCTGAAAAATGTTAAAAACACCAGAATAGCCAAAACAAAATTTGAGAAAAATGGGAATAACATGCAAATATATAAAAGATGAAAATAAAAATGAAAATAAAATTAAATAAATTGACTAGTTAATGTTCATTCCGTCGATTAGTGGTGTGAATGTTTGACCTTTTTCTATAAAATAGGCTTCTCTAGCTTTTCTGCGAGAAGCATTGTTCGTGGGTTGAAGTTCGAGAGGAATCAGTTTCATGTCTTTAATAGAGTGATCCGGCAGGTTGAAATGTGTAGGTACTGCTGCTGTAGCGTTAGCGTGACTAGGGTTATTTGTGGCTTGCCCTTTTGCCGTAGTACCAGCCTTGCAATCAATTTGGTTCTATCTACACTTAACGTGACGTCTGGTACGAGTATTTCTTTTACGAGAGATCTGGCAACAGACAAGTCAAGTAGTTTTATTCTTCGTTGCGTGTTCCTCTGCATCCAATGATATTATAATCTATGATATAGAAAAAATCTTAAAATCTTTTACTAAATTGTAAAAGTATAACTTGACTTGAGAGGCATTATGTGCAGCATAGGATGCAGCCCTTACAGCCAGTGTCCATTAAGCGAGTTATATCCCTTTTGCGAATACAGTTTGTAAAAGCCTGCAGTGTCTTGGCTGATCTGTCAGCCGTAGAAAGTTTGCCCCATAGTTTGGGTCCTACATAACGCAAGGAGTGCTTTCCATAAGTAAGTTTCTAGACTTCAATTTAATATTAGTCGCTGAATGCGCTCGAAGTCGCCGAGAGCGCACGAAAGTCGCTGTGAGCACATGAGAATCCACGAGAGCGCACGAGAGTCGCCCTGAGCGCACATCAAGAGTCGCCGAGAGCACACAAGAGTCGCCGAGAACGCACGAAAGTCGACGAGAGCACCTCGATCTCCTGGCAGCATTAACATTATTATTTCCAGTTAAAACAAATATCAAACTCGTCCACGACATATTTCCTCGTTTCGTTCTCTCCATTTTTAACGGCGGTTTCTCATCAGTTCAAATGAATAAGACTTAAACTTAGCCATAATGCAAGTTTGCTACAGTCAGGGTCAATACGAAAGACATTTGTTTAGGCAACCGCGAACTGCATAGAACGGTATAAAACTGGCAAAACCAGGCAAGAAAAATTTGAAAATTTGTATATGTTCAGGGACGTAAAGACATGGCCGATGATACTCCTTTTTATGGAAGTGCCCGA
Organism: Meandrina meandrites; assembly: GCA_963693305.1. Lineage (NCBI taxonomy): Eukaryota > Metazoa > Cnidaria > Anthozoa > Scleractinia > Meandrinidae > Meandrina > Meandrina meandrites. The sequence continues at coordinate 21,621,060 of OY855912.1, read as the reverse complement.
AAATTTCGAAAAATGAGTACAGTTTGGTGGGGAAAGTCCTCTTTCTCATGTTGTTTTCTACAAATCTAAGTTATCTCTATGATTTCCAGTGGTTATATAAAATATGACTTCTAGTCTTTAGTTTAGTTCCTTTAATCACCCATGGCCAGGTCAAAAATATGAGACACTTAATCGCCCTGGCTTTTTAGGAGATTTGGCCCTGGCTTTAATTTCAAGACATTTGATCGCTCTGGCTTTTAAAGAAATTTTATCACCTTGGTTTTTTAAGACGTTTGATCGACCTGTCCTTTTGAGACATTTGATCGCTCTGTCTTTTAAGACATTTGATCGTCCTGGCTTTTAAACGTTCGTACTCTTTGTAATGTTGTAAAAAAAAAATCGCCTGACAATTCCTTGCTCCTTAACATCAGAAGCTCACTTGGCAACTGAAAAGTAGTATTTGAATTAGCGACATGAACCAATTTCAGAAGTGTACAATAGGGTAACAATTCTTTGGTGGTTCATTGTTGTCGTCAAGCCTTTGCCTGTTGTACTGTTAGTGTGAAATGCTCGGAAATACTAACTGTTAAGTGAATCATATACTTTATCACGTTATGCAAGGTAATGTAATCATTAGGTCATCGCTGAGAAAGAAATAGCTAATTGGGATAAGGATTTCAGTAAGCATGCAACCCCTCACCAAACCAATCCTCCGCCAGCCCGCTATGCCTCAATATAGATAGCACAACTCCCGGGGTTGGTAAACAACTACACTGCAAAGCAGTCGTTTTTTCTCTTGCTCGCTCGTTGAGGCGCGGAGCGCCGATCGTCTCGCAAGCCTGAGAGAAAAACGACTGTCGGATTTCCATAAAACGAATTCTTTCCGATCAGGGACCAAATAATGTAGCTGAGTTCTCGAAAATCTCTTGAGAGCTCCACCCATGTTTTAAATTTGATACCCACGTTCTCAACGTTCGAACGTTTAGTTTTTGGTTCGTTCTTGCATGCAAAATGAATTGAGTGTTGCAGTCTACTAAACAACAGCAGACCAAAATATATTTGATTTGAGCGTTCTTTTGGAGACCTTGTTTTTGTTTTGTACACCTATAGAGGGATGAAGGAGAAGAGGAGGAGAAAGAAGAAGAAGATATCACGTTGCCAGACTCAGAAAAGGTATTGGTGTGTTGGTAATTTGTCTCTATTAGTCAAATTCTTTACAGAAAAGATGGAAAATTGTAAAAGAAAAAAAGCGGCGTCTAATTACTACTCATTTGTGTGAGCGTTGTAAAGGCTGGGAACAGCGTTAATGTCCATATGAGCTTTATAAAGCGCGTCTTGTAAGTCTCGTAAAGTCATAAAGAGCGCAGGCCAATAGCGCGAGAGCATGTCAATCAATACTAATATTTATTCATTTTAGGGGGTCATTGTTATATCTTTTCCCAGATGGTGATTATAGTGCTCCTAAACCGACATACGATATCGTCGATCGCCAAGAATTTGAAAGCCACGAAATCCTTCTAATCTGCGAGAACATCCGATTTCCAAACGGTATGTTCAAATATGACACCAGTGAGGTCAGAAGCTCGGTGGTGGGAAAAAAACTCCAACTTCATGCCCCGTAAAAAATCTCAGTTTTAACCAGAACCAAACATTTTACGGCATATCCTTTGGTTTTCATTATAACTACAGTGGACTCCTTATAACTCGAACCTCGCCCTAACTCGAACCAAAATCGATTTCCCTTGGACTTACGTCATACATTTACTGTATTTTTTTTCCTCGATAACTGGAATCATGTCTGTCAATACGTGACAAGTCAAAACAAACTGTGTGCTGCAAAACGCTCGAATATCCTGGACTTCTCACTGCTGCTTTAATTGCTATATTTTTCATATTACGTGACGTTCCGATTTATACAGTTATTTAAAGATGTGTTATTGTTTTATTTTCACTCAACTTATCTAGTCTGTAATTTAATTTGATTAAAAGGAAATCCATAAACATCGAGTTTGGATTCGAGTTCGAGTTCGAGTTGGACTTCGAGTAAAGAAAAAAATAAAAATAAAAATATATTTAAAAAAAACAGAAACAACACCAAAATACAGGACTGCATCCCATGGGAAGACTCCCTCGCAAAAGGGGGGAAAGAGGAGCATCCGCAACACCGGGAAAGCACAAACGAATTCCGGTAGATTTTATCTTCACCAAAACGCCCCAAACCAATGTCACTAATGTTGCAACTTTTTAACTTAGGCCTAGCTTTGTAGAAGCGATTCCTTATCCTTCGGTTGGTGAATTTTACCACAATAGCTGGATGTCTTACCAACGACGTCGAAGACGTAGACGCCGATTCTCCATTGCTAGATAAAGGAATCCTATGGCTTATCGAAATATCAGTATCGTTGACATCGGCATCAATCAAGGTACCAATTTTTCTCACTATTTCGTTTGTGTCCTCGCCATGTGTGGTCGGGACTCCTCTTATTTCTAGACACTCTCTTCGCGAGTATTGAGCTTGTTCGTCCAAAGCAGATCTTAAGTCGCCGATCTCTTTTCGCAAATTAGCGGAGTCACTTCTCAAGCGTTCGTTTTCTCGAGTTAAGGTATTAGTTTGCTTCTCCAGGCCATTGATCTTATCCTTCATTGACTCAAAAGAGGTGTTGAAAAAGGACATAGATTCTTCGTACGTTCTCAATTTTGCGTCCAAGATGGATGACAAGATGGCCGTCAGTTTGGACTCTAAAATTTCATCCAATATTGATCTTAACATCGTCTCCATTTTCGATTTGTCTTGATCCATCTTAACATCTTAGCATTCTGATGTAAAAGGCACTCAAGTAATAGCAAAAAATAACAAGATAAAGCTATATAAATGGAATTAGTAACGGAGTAGAAAAAAAACCGCCATGCTCGCATGACAACCGCTAATAAATAATTCCGGTAGGCATGTGAAGGACTACTCCAAATCCCCTTCTGACGTGATACGCAATGCTGAGGTGTGCTCATTACGTCTCAGGTAAATAACTACATAGTATGTCCAAATAAACTTGTATTTATGGTCCTTGCGAAACTTCAAACATTTCTATTTATTTATTTATTTATTTATTTATTTATTTATTTTTGCTTTATTGCCAACCACCGTCTTAGTTTTAATCTAATTTAACTTCGCTCAGCTCGATAAGCTTTTTAGTTTTTCTGAGTGTTGTTACCAATATCCTGTTTTAATTTTTTTTTTTTTGAAGCATTGTATGAAGTCTTTTTCTGGTAATAAAGTTGTGTTGTTGTTGTTTTTCGCAGATCTTGTATATGTTAACCATAATCCAACAATAAATCATGAAAAAAGGGTGCACAACTAAAGGAAACAGTTTCCACCTCTGTTGAGAGAAAGTGCTGAAACGACAGTGTGAGGGTGGTGAGGGGGGGGGGGGGGGGGGGGGGGGAAGAGGGCTTGGGAGTGACGCGTGATGCAAACGTAGTCCGGTCGTCGCGTTGTATCACAATATCGGATAACACATTTCCTGGATGGGACCGGGTTAATCTGAGGTCCAAAACCGGAAAGGTACGCTGTATTTACTTTTAACATACTAATTTTGAAAATGCAAATAAGCGCTGAAATGTGCCCCTCTTTTTAGCGAAGAAACAATCACAGAGGTGTTTTCATCGCCGGAGAAGAATTCGCACGGTGATACAATGTAAGTGTTATATCAAAATGGTATTTCTGAGCTGTTGTTATCAATAGAAAGTTTGGTTTAATTTACAGTTATGGAGACCTCCAACTGAAATTTGAAGACTTTGTATTGCAAATAAGCGCTGAAACATGCCACTTTTTGTTCAGCGAGGAAACAATCATAGACATATCTTCATCACCGGAGATAGATGCAGGGGATGCACAGCGTGCGATTGCCGGAGAAAGAAGATGTACGTGGCACATACAATTTTGACCTCTCTAATCCTACTTTGGAAGTAGCCACGGATTTGTTTTCTCATCCATTCACCTTAAAAACCTTTGATTGATTTGATTCAATTTAATTAATATGTAATTAGCGAATCATTATACCCCTACGAAGTTCAAACAACAACAGCGTGTTTTAGGAACACCGGCTGTCTTAGAAAGTGTTTTAGAAAAAACGTCCGCCATTCCGGTTTGTTTGTCTGTGGTTTGTCTGAGTTCTTGTCTTAGTCATTACGTCACTAGTGCATCGCTATTCTTCACCTTCCTTTATCTCGTTTTTTCGACTATTTTGCTTGGTTACCAAGGAAAATGGTAAGAATTGGGATCATTGGTGGCACTCTCTGACCCACATTTTTGTATACTCTCAAGGGACTGTTTTAATTTGTCAAGGGAATACTTTTCGCTGTGGGCGATAAAAACGTCACTGGATAGGAATGCGTCCGCAGTTTTCGATCCCGAAATGTTATTTTCACGCGTCGCTCGTCATTTAGCCTGTCTAGCCTTTTGCAAACTACAGGTAGGTATTTTTTAAAGATCTGTGCTATTCATCGATTAAATTGCTTAGTTTTACATGCTTAAAAGCTGCTGCGAATCTTCATTGTCAGAGGATATTGGCCAATGCTATTTTCTATTGTTACAAGTCTATTGTTTGCCGTCTTCATTGAAAGAAGTATTTTTAGCTCGTCACGCAATCTTTTGTTTTGACCACAATTCACGGACTTGATCACGACAGCAGCTTCTCAAGACTTCACACAGGAAAATGGTAATGTACAATATTGCTTCGAACTTAAATGGAATTTTTAGAAGGATCGGTAAAGCCACTTAGTGAAAAATGGACTGCAAAAAGCCGTCGGGCTAAAATTAAACTTACGCTTTAGCGTGAATAATGCAGGATCTCACGGCTTCAGAAATATGCAGAATTTTGAAGCTTTGATACATTAGTAGCTACATCTTCAAATGAGAATTAATCTAAAACAAAACTTCCTTCAAGTTTCTTTCATTTGCCCAGTTTACGTTTGGAATTTTAGGCTTCTGAAGCGTATTGATTTGAAAAGCGCATGGTGACATCTGATATGCAGCGTGCGGCCGACTTACTGTACCATCGCATTGTTGTTTATTTAATAATTGTGTTCAGTTTACGACCTTTTACATGCAATGATTTACTACAGTACTTCGGAAAATGCAAACAAGTATTTTTTTGTTATTAGTTATAGTGATGGATAGCATAAAAAGCAATCTGAGTGTTAATTTTGTGGAAGGAATTTAGTAGTTTTCCGCTATCTCACGGCAATCTCACGGCTTATCTCCAATTACCGCTTTTCTGTACCAAGATAATACTACTGGTGGTTAAATAAATGTCACTGACAGTTATACAGAATGAAAACCTACCTTTCATAAAAAGCAATGTGAATTAATCTAAAACGAAACTTCCTTCAAGTTTCTTTCATTTGCCCAGTTTACGTTTGGAATTTTAGGCTTCTAAAGCGTATTGATTTGAAAAGCACATGGTGACATCTCTTGCGGCCGACTTACCATCGCGCTGTTGTTTATTTAATAATTGTGCTCAGTTTACGACCTTTTACATGCAAAGATTTACAACTGTACTTCGGAAAATGCAAACAAAGACTCAACAAGTATTTTTTTGCTATTAGTTATAGTGATGGAAAGCATGAAAAGCAATGTGTGTTAATTTTGTGGAAGGAATTCAGTAGTTGTCCGCTATCTCACGGCAGCATGATTCGCAAATTATTATCCCCAGTTACCGCTGGTGGTGGTTAAATAAATGTCAGTGACAGTTGTACAGAATGAAAGCCTACCTTTCACCAGAGTGTTTCGAACTAGTGTTATATTTTGTAGAAAGAGTTCGTGTTTTTGCGAGTTGTTAAAATGACGCGCGGAGGTGAAGAAATTTTTTTCACCGTCTTCAAGTTTGGTTTGGGATCAATTTATCAAGGTTGATAATTAACATTTCAAACCATGAATTGGTCTTTCAGCGTGTCTAGTTGTAATAAACGTTTACTTCAGAAAAGAATTGTTTGTCTGAATTTAGTACGCATATGGTATATTTTTCCCCACTCGCACGTTTGTGTTAAAAGCCGTAAAAGAGCCAGGATTTTTTTTTTTTTTTTTTGGGGGGGGGGGGAGAGGGGGGGGGGGGTGAGCGCTAATAAAAGCCTTCTGGACTGTGAGTCAATGGGTTAGTGCATCACAAATCGCTTTCAATACTAACATTTCCCCAACGCATACTCCATGCGAAATAGTCGAATCTCGAAGAGATCTTTGATTTTTCTTAGCCGAAGTGACAAACGGCACCCCACATTGTTGAAAACCCATATCCCTGCCCTGTATTTTGGCGTGTGAACTCTCACTTTTTTCACGCTGCTTCAAAAACCCTTTGTTGCTTGTGAGCGAGGTTCATTTATGCTGAAGATAGTCTTAGAGTTGAATTATTAATAACTTCCGTTTCCATTGAATTGTTGTGCTAAAAACGTAACTCCAACTCTAAAGGCAAGCTCCAACTCCAACTTAACCCCAAGTCCAACTCGAACGCGAACTCGAAACCAAACTCGAGGGCTAACTACTCCCGAAAACAAATAAGCACCGTTTTTTACTTTTTTTCGGCCATTTGTTCTCAACTCCTGATAACTCGAACCTTATTTTATTCCCCTTGAAGGTTCGTGTTATCAGGAGTAACAAATTTATTGGCAGCAAAATTATTTGTTTCTTGTCAACTCCAATCAATTTTGCTTCGAGTAATTCCTTGTTTTAGAACTTCCTCGAGTAGTATAGCCGGGACTAAACAAATACCACTTTGGGTGCACCTAAATTTTTCACCTCTTTACGGGACTAGTAGTCAGGGACCAAAGCCAAACCACGCTCGCAAAACTCGCGTGTTTCGTCTTTGCTACCTGACTATCGTCCCGTAAAGGTGAAAAATTTAGGCTTACCAAAGATAGTATTTGTTTAGTCCCGGCTATACTACTTAGCAAGACAACATAAACAGGGGGCGGCGGAACAACCATTTAGAGAAATGCAACAGTCATGTAAACAATGGGACGAGGAAGAAAAGGACTCCTGTGCCAAAGTCGAAAAAAAGCCAAAATCCTCAGAAACCGCCAATCAACAGAACATACATTATTTATCGCAGAACCGGAGCAGGGTCAAGTTATAGATCCACCAATACACATTTCAGACGAGCTGCTCACAGCAATGAAAACAATGAGCCCGCAAGATTTAAAGAACACACTTATAAAACAAGAAGAAGTTGAAGAAACATACGACTTAACAGATATGGAAGAGTACGATTTGACGGGATCAGGAGAGCCGGTTTACGAAACACCAATCATGACGCCGCAGCTGTGCCGTAGAATAATGGCGAATGAGTTTAGCCAGGACCAGGTGGAGTACATAATAAAGAAAAGTTTGAAGTTTTAACCTGCAAATTCAGCAGCATCAAGAATGGCTTCTACAGCCTGAGCGGTAATAAGTTTGACATCATTCACCCAAGAGGGGGAAGAAAGGTCTTTGATAGCGCACACGAGCATGTGGACCAACACAAGCATTTCGCACAGGTATATTTATGCTGTGTATTTTTTTGCCACCATTTGGAGAAAAGCAGCAGGCTGTAAATGTCACTCACACCCGAGCAAAAAAAGCTTTTTAATAAAAAACTGGCTGAGATAATGGCGGAAGCAGCGAAAAAGTTCGAAGAAGAAATAAAAAAATATCAAAAAGACCCCTATGTGTATATCGATGGAATGAAAATCAAGAAGACCCTTAACCAATGCATCCCATACACGGATGAAGCATGGGCAGAATACCTGCGGGACAAAGCGGACAGAGACAATAAACAGCTAATAAGCTTCATAGATAAAGTTTTTTTCGAAGACGGCGGGCTGCAATTAGAGAAACACGGCATAAGGAAATAAACATGGATACATTAGAACTGTTACAAGCACTTCCACAAGAACTTCGAGAAAAAATCTGCAACGAGTATATTATAATAAGACTCTGGCAACGTAAAATGCTTGGCTGGGACGATGTCAGAAAAGAAATCAATAAAGGGTATACTTCAATGAAGCTCAGACAGCGAAAAACTCTTGGCTGGGATAAAGTTCATGCTGCAATCTATGAAGCACCATTTTGCGATCGCAATAAACAAATTGTAAGGGTCTTGTTCTGTTATAAATGTGACAGAAGCAGATGTTCGCGAAATGGTCTCTGTAATCTGTGTATTAGGAATGGATTCAGACACTATCTCGGCTATCCAATTTATGATGAAGCTGACTACGATGAGTGCTTTAAGAGATCTTTCTCCTCAAAATGGAGTGGAGTCTTTGCGTGACCTTTCTCAGAAAGCCCAGAGACAGGAAAACTACACGCAGGGTTACATGTCGGCAAACTTACTACCTAAAAGAAAAATCGTCTATTAAAATTAAACTTACTAATACACGTTTTGTATTATCTAGGTTTGATTCTGCGCGGCCAGGCTTAGATAAACTAAGTGCAAAATATTGTCCCGAATCTAATCTTATTCTTGAACCGTCAGAACCTTGGGGTGCAGCATATTGATATTGTAAACCATCAGCATTACGTACGCTTGTAAATGGAGTGTCAGTTAACAAACTGCCGGGTATTCTAAAACCAAAACCTATTCTTTCATAAGTTCGAGAGGCACCCTTTAGTTCGATAATTAAAGCTGAGACACCCTCAATTAAGCAAGGAAATGGCGCCATTACACGAATGTTATTACCGAATTTAACAAAAGTTCTATCACCTCCTTTATTTTCATTGTAGACCCATTCTCCAGTTATTACTATTCTAGGTTGCAAATTTCTTATAACATAACCACTTAGATCCAAATCTTTTTGTAATTTGATAGTATCGTTTTCTATTTTGTACCCTCGATCATAATTTTTCAATGAAAAGCCGTTCATATCTAAATTTGTTTGTAGAGTAAAATCACCGTCGGGATCGAGAAAGAAAACATCATCGTAAATAATTCCGTCTATATCTGATTGATACCCCTTTACACCGTAAATGATTAAAGCGGCCTTTTCACTAGGTGCTGAACCATCATAACCCGGATTTAAAATGTCAAAATAGATAGTGTCGTCATTCTTATCTTTTGATTTGTAAGTATTAAAAATGATCCTTATATACGGAGGGTTATGGGTGGCAAAGCGTTTGGTGTGGTAGGTAATAGTACTAGAGGCCAACTTGTTTAAAGGGTTAAGAAACCAGTTTTGGTCGTTTTTGTTTTTAGGGTAAAAGAACTCAACACATATAGTGTGCTCCCCTTCAGACAGAGGTGTTTTAGTCAACGCCAAACGCGAGTTGAAAGAATTGTCACTTGTTTTTATAATGTTAAAAGTGTAAGCCTTTTTATTGACACTGTGAAGGTTGGATGTAAAGTCTTCAACGGTAACAGAAGAAATATTGTTTACAGCAGAAACACCAACCCTTTGGGTTAAAAAACCTAAGTCATTCTTTTTATGGGCATGCCCAGTTGTAATTGCAGAGGAGCCCACATATTTTTTCATTGAAGTGAGATTGACAGCATCTTGATCGCCGACAGGATTTGCGAGCTGTTTGATTGCATGGTCGTTCATGACAATGTCACCAGTAACGCTAGCTGATGACATATCCCCACTATCACCCTTATCACCTTTTGCACCTTTTGGTCCAATAGCGCCTCTCGAACCCGCAGGTCCAGTTGCTCCAGTTGGTCCCGCAGGTCCTGTAGCTCCAGTTGGTCCGGTTGGCCCAGTAGCTCCAGCAGGACCGGCAGGTCCGGTTCGCCCTTGTGGACCTCTTTCGCCTTTTAATCCTTTTTCTCCAGCATCACCTTTATCTCCTTTAGGACCTTGTGGGCCAGTATCGCCCTTATCCCCTTTTTCACCTTTAGGACCCTGTGGTCCAGTTGCACCAGTTGGACCAGCAGGACCAGCAGGGCCAGCTTGCCCTCGGATTGAAGGAGACTCTTCATGTGTTTGAGTTGCACCCGTCGCACCGTTAAGAAACCCCATGTCTATATATTTTCGTCAAAATTTTATATATTTTCGTCAAAATTTTTTAGAGTTTGTTTTTTTGGTTTGTCGTGGTATAAAAAAGAATATTTAGCATCGGTAGCCCTTTCAAGCAGCTCTCTATCAATTCCCAATTCATCAGCAATACGGTTATTTTCTCTGGGAAGAAAGTTGAAAATGCAAAAGTGGCTGCAATTATCTCGGATGTTTTTGGGGACCTTAAAATAGCTTTGAGAAAGATAAATGACGCTGCAATTGCGGTGGCGACCGTTGATAAAATAATCGATAATGTCGTTTTGGTTGCTTTCACAAACCATGTCATCGAAAATTACAATCTTTTGGTTGTCAGTGGACAGCATTTCCAAAGGAATAACATCGTTGGCGGCTTCGATAACATTATAGCCAGCCACAGGATTGACTCTTGTGTCGAAATCATCAAGCATATATTGGTACTTGTCTTGATGCAGGTTCTTAGCGCAAAGGTAAATTTTGTCGTAGACCAACAGCCTGTAAAGCATATGCATGAGAATATTTGTCTTACCAGAGTTGCTTGGCCCGCAAATAAGCATCCGAAAGGTATCTGCTGGCATACAAGGGTGGCCTTGTTTGTAATTACTTTTTGTAGTCAAACTGGGGTCGTAATTGGGAATTTTCATTTTTTTTCTGTTATATATACGGCAAAAATATGTCCATGAAGAAGTGGCAAAAACTTGCCAGCGAAAAGGCTGAAGTTGAGCAGCAGAACGACAAAATCCTCGCGGTAATAAAAAATACCAAAATCAATAAAGGGTTTGGCCAGCTATCAGGTGAGGATTTGTTCAAACCTATCACATCGCGGCTTGACAAACTCCAAGTAGGGGATAGCAAGCCAAAAGAAGAGGAAGAAATCCCAGATTATGGTATGGATGAGTTTGATTTAAACAACCCCTTTGACGGAGATTTTAACCCGGATGCGGAAACACCTCTGCCTACACCAACACCATCACCTACACCATCACCACCACTATCACCTACATCAACACCGTTGCCGCCTTTAGCTGAAGAGGAAGAAACAGAATTAATGGAAGAAAGTGGAGCAAGCCCAGAGGAAAAACCAAGTAAATGGGGGTCACCACAAGAACTGGTTATCAAGGGATCAGAGTCAACTGACCTGCAGACACTGAACAGCATGTTAACAAAAAATAAAGACAATCCGAACTATGTGGTAAAAAGCAAAACATCAAAATTTTACAAATACACAATGGCAGACATAAAAAAGGCAAGAGATGAAATTCTTGAAAGGAGAAAAAGAGGGATTAAAATCCCCATACAGCAGCTGATGCCCGATGTTGATGATGATGAACCCGACAGAGAAATGGAAGGAAGCGGAAGTGTTGATCCAAACGCTTTGGTTGACAGGCTACACTTAAGCTTGGCGTCTATACAGGCGGGCAACACTTCACTGAAGCTGAAAAAACAGGTCCAGCAGATGTTGGGGTTGCTGGTAAAGCTAAAGGAAATAACACAAAAAGAAGCCCACAAAATTTTGGGAAGTATTATATAAGCAACATGTCAACCCATTTTCATTTCAACCTGTTGCTCGACTCGCAGCTGGCCAAACAAAACAACGCCAACAGCAAGTCACATGACTTCACAATTAAGTTTGACCCGCCAATTGCTTTAGATCCCTCCAAATCATACAAGGCGGCGTTAAATGAGCTGGTATCTATGACATATTCGTGGTACAACATCGCGAAACGGTACAACAACAACGAGTTCAAATGGCGGAAAAAATCAGAGAACTGGAAAACCGTGACAATTCCGGACGGGATGTATGATTACGACGGTCTCAACACCACCATCCAGTCGCTTATCGGAAGAGTGGATCCCAAGGATGAAAAATCCAAGTTTATTGTCCAGCTGTATTTTCACACCACAACATATCGGGCGGTCATTCTGTTGCAGGACGGCTACGAGCTTGATCTAACCGAAGGTGAATTCGCGCCGTTGCTGGGTTTTGACAAGAAAACAATAGACGGGGCGAACAATAGGAGCGACCGCGTGCCAAATATAACAAGAGGCGTCGACTGGATCTACATCCATTGTGACCTCATTACAAGAGCAGTGGACAACATCGGGGGTGACGTTATGTTTTCTTTTTCAACCGCTGAACTCTCAGTCAGCTACCCCTTTTCAAAAGAGCCCCGCCGCCTCTTGTGGCACCCGGTGAACAAAAACAGAATCAACGCGATAAATATCAAAATCACAGACGGACGCAACAACATTATAGATCTGAATGACCAAGACGTGGCTTTAAGCATAATCATTGAAGAAGAAACACCTAAGCTCATCTGAAAATAATTTACACATAGCTCATAATTAAAAATAATTTACACATAAGTATAATAATGAATCATCCGAGCGAGTGGGCGAGATATTACGACGCGCCAAACGGAACATATAGATACAGACACAAAGGTACGGGGGTTGTAAGAGACACCCTGATGAATATAGGAAAGCGGTTCAAAAAGCAAGTCACCCGTCAGACGTTGGAGAAGGCTGTAAATGAAGCCTCGAAGCAAATGCTGAAAAAAGCCGCAGAAAATGCAGAAGAAAAAGCGGCTGACAAGATACAAGCGGTTTTGCGAAATAGCAACTCAGTTGCTACCCCAAGTGTAAAACCTAAGGGTAAAAAGACTCCAAGTGTAAAACCAAAGGGTAAAAAGACTCCAAGTGTAAAACCTAAGGGTAAACAGAAACTTAGTACCGAGTCGAAACAAAAACTGAAGAAGATGCTAAACCCTGGGGTAGCAACTCAGTTAAGCGGGGATTCACGGAAAAAGTTGCAACAGATTTTAAACGCGGGTCGGGCTGCAAGGATGAAAGTAAACCAATTGATAGCAGAAAATTAAAATAATTTTTTAAAAAGATATATAAGGATTAGAATCACACTGAACAGAAATTAAAAAAAATATATAAGGATTAGATTCACACTGCGAAGGTAGGATGTTCAGAAGCCACAGGCATTTGGAAAAAAACAGAGTATGTTCGTATCATGTTAGACAAACCGATCACTATCCCGGGTAACAATCAGCACCAGGTAAAGACAAACTATAAATTCACACTCACCGACCGAGACAACTGGTATGACTGGTATAACGCCTACTTCCGGGCTGATTTCACTTTCGAGGCAACCGCGGATGGTGCGCAAGTTGCAGCAGATGCTAGGTCAGCACCCATTAACGGCTCATTTTCACTGATAAACAAACTTGTGGTAAAATCACCGGGCAAAAACATGTACAACGTAGACAACATTCACAAGTTAATATTTATTAAAAACTTGTTGGATTTTTCTGATGACTTTGCAAGGAGCGCAGCGAAAAACCAGTTTTGGTATTTGGATACAACGAATAGCAATGTAACGGCCGTCGCTGCCACTAACCTTGGAATCAGAGAAAGGGGTTTACTTGCCCATGCCGGTCTCACGGTTGAAACCCTCATACCGCTTAACAGGTACTCATTTTTCGAAGAGTTGGGTGACAAGCTTCTCCCCCCAATGCAGATGGAGTTTGAAATTGAGTTACAATCGGATGCAGAGCTGATTTGGCAAAACGATGGCACCAATCGCAGGGTAGTGGTGAGAAACTTCGAGCTGTGGGTTCCATTGCTGCGTTTCACCAGCGAAGGACAGAAGCTCGCAAACGAAAACTTTTTGAAACCTCAGAAATGGACGTACCTGAATGAAATGATCCAACCCAGCAGTAGCCGGCGTGACGCTTTTGGTTCGTGGCAGATAAATCCTGGTATAAAGGATGCCAAACATGTTTTCATTTTCATTCAACAGTCAAGGAAGGAGAAGGCCTTGACCCAAAACCCCTACTTCTTTGACACCTTTGACATTGATGGAGACAATTCAGCCAAGCTAGCGACCTGCCGGCTACAATACGGCTCTTCACAGTACTATCCGGAGCTGGACTACGACGAAAACTTCAAACTGCGCATTCTTAATGACTTAATGAACTACCGGTACCGCAAAAACGACTACAACACCGGTGTTCAGCTTCAGCCCAACAACTTCAAGGATTTATACCCAGTACTTTATTTCGACCTACGTGAAAACAAGGATAACATGACCAACGACCCGAAGCAGATGGTTTTTCACTACAGGCTCAACGAGGCGGCCAACGCGCAAGACTACACCATTTATGCAGGAATTTTGTACGAGTCCGAATTTGCTCTCAGGCAGGTGGGTAATGAGTTGGTTATGGGTTAATGACTCAGAATTTATTTAGCATAACAAAAGTTAATGTGTAGCAACTTTGTAGCAAATGAAAGTGAAATAATTTTGTATGAAATATAAGAATGACGACTTACTATCCGCACAAGATTTCACTTTCAGATGGGCAGAAGGTAAACCTCGCGCGAGCTTTTGGGCGAGGAGAAGCAGTTACACTCAGATTTAAAAACGAGGCTATAACCGGCGGTAGCGACACTTTGCACTTGACCACCCGGCAGATCAAAAAAATAGAGCGCGCTATCAAAAACAAAACGGGCGTGGACATAGACATGAGCAAGACACAAATCAGACGTGTGCGCAACGCTATCAAAGTGGATAACGCTATCAAAAAGAAAACAGGATCAGGAATGCGGGTAAAACCTCCAACAGGTGGAAAGGGTATGCGCATCAACCCTCCACCATTTATGCGCCCTCCACCATTTATTGGTTCTTGGGGTGATCAAAAAAAAGCCCGCCTTCGTTGATGTCCCCTTAACTGATTATGACTTGCAGCGATGGTGCCGATACTTGAAAATCCCCATCAAAGGAATATTTGCGAGAGACGAGATCCACGTGAAAAACCACTCCCCTTGTATAATCAACATGGATGATCTTGGAGGGCCAGGCACCCATTGGGTATGCTGCTGGGGTGGAACTGAATATTTTGACTCTTTTGGTTTACCTCCACCCGCAGAATGGGAAATTGAGTTGATTCTTGAAGGTAAACAGACCTTTCTTCGGAATGACAACCAGCTTCAGTGGGAATCCAGTGTGCGCTGCGGCTACTACTGTTTGCTTTTCCTGAATGAAAGAAATAAAGGTAGGAGCTATAAAAGCATTCTTAACCGGTTCAGCGGGGATCTGAATAAAAACGAGAGAGTTGTAAAAAAATATTTTTCTTAAATAGGATGGACAAAATCGAAGAGCTGAGTGTGAGATTAAGTCTGTTGGAGAGAAGACAAATGGGGTGGAGAAAGGTGCTAAAAGAAATAAGATATTCAGCACCTCTTTTCACAAATAGCTGGCGCGGCCCAAAAGAAATTATCTTTATGGTGAGAAAGCAAGATGGGTTTGACAAGATAAAGGCGAGAAAGGCGGTTGAAGATTATAGGGCGATTGAAAATACTATAATAAATAAAATGAGGCCCCTTCATTGCTAATATTGAAAAGCAAATAAATATAAAAGCTTTGAATAGAAAGGCGATGCGCGGGCGGGAGAGGCTCACCGCGGAAAAGAAAAAAAATTATAAAATTTGGGGGATACTATATAAAATGGATGTTTACTGTGTGAAAGAAAAGCGCTTTACGCCTAATGTGACGGCAAGTGAAAAAATCACTACCACAAAAAACAATAGAAGAATGTTAAAAGTAAAATGCGCAAGCTGCGGCATTACCAAGACAAGGTTCTTACCAGTGAACGGAGACAAAAAAGGCGGCGCGTTGTCGTCGAGAAGGGGCCCTTCGACTGTTGATAAAATTGCTTATGTTGCCTCGAACTTTGTGACCCCTGCTCCCAGTTTCGCTGCAGCGGCCAAAATACTCGGAAGCCAAGCTTTGAAAGGGGTTACAGACAACGTAAAGTATTTTAGAAAGAGCCGTTAGTTAAAGTGAATTTAGCTTATTTATATAGGATGGATGTTTACTGTGTGAAAGAAAAGCGCTTCACACCTAATGTGGTGGGAAGTGAAAAAATTACAACCGCAAAAAACGGCAGAAAACTGCTTAAAGTAAAATGCGCCAGCTGCGGCATTACCAAGACAAGGTTTATAAGTGACAGTTGGATTAAACCTGAAAATGTTCAAGAAGGAGGTAATATTTTGGATCCAATATTTAAGTGGACCAGAAGGGGTTTACCCAAAAAGAAGAGAGAAGAACTTGCACGCGCTGAAAAAAGAATGTTTGGAGGTGGCGTTTTTGATACAGTTGGGAATACAGCTGCTGAAGCTTTCTTTGAGTATGGAGTTCCTTATTTAGCAAAGCAAGGTGTGAAACAAGGAAGATACTTTGCAAGCGAGTTTTTAAGACAACCGGAGTATCAGAAGAAGTTAGCCAATAAAGCCAAACCAATCGCGAGAAAAGCTGTTAATTACACAATTGATGCTTTGTCTGGGGATTTGTTGACTAAAGCCTCAAACAGATTAAGACCAAAAGATATGATACCGGGAAATAAGTTGAAAGGTGGGTGTCATAATTTGTAATTATTATATAGGATGGAGGTTTACTGTGTGAAAGAAAAGCGTTTCACACCCAACGTACCGGGAAGCGAAAAAAACACTACCACAAAAAATGGTAGAAGGCTGCTTAAAGTAAAATGTGCAAGTTGTGGCATTACCAAGACACGATTCGTTTCTAATAAAACACAAAGTGGTGGTAATTATGATATGAGAATTTATGCGGGTAATCGGGTAGATGACCCAACAAACCCTCTTTACCAACGTGGTGGGGCTTTTGATTTGCATAAAGCTATAGGCAAGCTGCCTAAGCCAAAAAAGGGGTGGACACTTCCTGGTCATAACTATACAGGGCCGTACAATCCTCTTGAAAAACAGCTTTCTTACGACCCCAAGACGGGAAAGATATTAAAGATTTATCAGCAACCCACAGGTGCCACCGATGCAGTTTCAATGCAACATGATGTAGATTATGCCGTCTGCGCAGGCAAGAAAAACGAAAAAAGCTGTAAACATGATGCTGACAAAAAAATGGTGAAGGCGCTTGACGCTATTCCCAAAAACAAACGGCAATGGGGTCATGCCGCGGCGCGCAATGCAATCAGCTCGAAGCAAAAAGTGGGATTGGGTGTCGGTGAAACGATCAATAAAAATATCGGTGAAAAGATTCCGGGCTTTCAACCCGCTCAAGATGTGGCTGCTGCAATCATGGCTGTCACAGGTGGTGATAAGGATTTGTTTAAAAAGTATTGGAGTGGTGCCATCGCAAAAGGTGCCTTCAACAAGAAAACCGGTCTGTTTAGCAAAAAGTTTTGGACACACCCTAAAAATACAACTGGGCCATGTAATCAGATTGTATATAAAAATGGAAAATGGCATAACCAATATTGCGATTAGATTACACATTTTTAAACACACATATATAGGAAATGGATTCTGCAACAAAATTCCGGCGGGATGAAATAGAATTGATAAAGAAAAATCTTGAAAACCAGTTGGTGCATTACTACCAAACCTCAGCCAAGTTTAAACGGTGGCACACGCGGTGTCAAACAGTATGTGCGTTAACAGGTGGAGTTGCTACCATTCTTACAGGCTCTGGGTTGGCCGCTTCTCTTTCTGTGGTTGGTGTTGTTGTTGGCGCCCCTTTAATCGCAACTGCCACCTTGTTTTCATTGGTGTCAACCTCCTCCATCGTCACCGTCAAATTTTTCCTGCGCAAAGCGAAAAAACACGAAAAAATACAAACTTTGGCTGAAGCTACGCTGAGCACGATCAACTCTCTCATATCAACCGCCCTTGAAGATGGTAAAATCTCAGACAGTGAGTACCAAGATATTATCAAAAAGTACAACAGCTTTACTACTGCAAAGACAAAACTGCGTTTTTCAAACCACACTGACGGCGGGGGTAAAAGAACATCTAAGACAACTTCTGTTTAATCGTGGTGGGAAAACCTGATACCTGTAATAAATAATTTGTTTTAACATTTCTTCTCTCCACCATTTGTTAAAACTTTTTTTAGCTTTATTTCTGGTTTGTTCCATCTTCGGCAAACATTTCGTGAGCTTTTCCAGTATTGCATTTTTCGCCGGCCAATCCCTTGTTGTGACCTTTTGAAAATAGTTGTATAAAAAACAAACGTAGTTACACGAGCCGGGGTAGCAACTCAGTTGCTGATACCGCTTGAACTGGTGAATGACATTACCCAAAAAGGTCAACCCCATATTGTCACCGACCTGATCTAAAGAAATGCCGGTTTTTTTTAGTACCACAAGTAAATACCATAATTTGAGGTGGTGTCTCATCTCTTCACGGGGCTCATCCGGCAGTGCGGGTTCCCATGAGTAAAAGTCGAGCTTGATTCCCGGTTTGATTTCTTTTATTAACGCTTCCTGCTCTTCCACCCACATTTCGTCAAGCTCTTGGAGGCTTTGTTGTCCTCCGAACCTCTTTGGAAAAGGGAAATCGAAACTCATTTTGTTGTCATGTATATATGCCCGCGCATAATTATTTAAATGGATAAAAAATTGGAGCGGCGTTACTACAGTCCGCAGGGTTACTGGAAAGGTATCTCTGCCATTAAAAAATTAGCGGTCGCTGCAAAGGTTCCTGAAGTTATTGCCAAAGAATGGTTGTTCAAACAAGCGCTCTGGCAGATTTACCTCCCCCCACCGCGCTACATTCCTCGCCTGAAATTCGATGTCCCTACACCTAACAAAGTGCATCAGGCAGATCTTCTTTTTCTGCCGCATGACAAAGCTTACAAATACGCGCTTACCGTTGTTGATGTTGCCAGCAGATTCAAAGAAGCTCAGCCTTTAACCTCTAAAAACTCTGATGAGGTTGCTAAAGCTTTCAAGACAATTTATACACGTGGACCTTTGAAATGGCCTGAACTGTTGCAGGTTGATCCTGGGCGTGAATTTATGGGCGCTGTTACAAAAGAAATGGAAAATCACAAAACTTCTATCAGACGTGGCCACCCTGAAATACATAGAGACCAAGCTATTGTTGAACGTTTCAATCGTACCTTGGCTGAGCGTTTGTTCGGGTATCAGTACGCCGTTGAAATGCGTTCACCTGAGGGTTTGCGGTCTACTGAGTGGGTAAAAAGGCTTCCCAAAGTTGTTTCTGCTCTGAACAACCAAGTCACTCGATTAATCGGTATGAAACCTGCTGCCGCAATCAAGAAAAAAAATGTTTATGCGGAGCCGTCAACCAAATATTTGAGACCTGTTGGAGAAAATGAAAAAAAGCTCCCCTCCATAGTTTTGGTTCGATATTTGTACGAACCTGGTGAGCTTGAAGGTGGGACAAAAAGAGCCACTGATCCAATCTGGTCTTTAGATGTCTTTAACCTTGAACGTTCTTTTACCAAACCGAATCAACCTGTTCTCTACTTTTTGCGCGACGGTCCAAAGCGTGGTTTTGTACGTGAAGAACTGCTTGTTGTACCTCCAAACACACAATTACCCCCAACTAATGTAAACTAGATATGGTATTCGATTGGTTCTGTATGGATGCCGTCTGGCAAAACCCAGCGTTTGTCATAATACGCGCTCAACCCCAGCTTTTCTTGCTCATATGTTACTATCTTCCCTTCTCGCATTCTGAAACCTCTGTTTGTTGCCATATCCTTGTTTCCGTTCAGCGCTGTCTTGAAACGGTGCCAGTTGATCTCGTTTTGCCTCTTTGACATACCCTTTGAGCTGAGCTTCTGCTTCAGTTCTTGCTTGTTTGTTAGATGGTCCGCGTAATAACATTTTGAGCATAGCGCGATCATCCGCTCCCCCTCAAACTCCTGCTTGAACAGTCCCGGCGTTCTCCCGCTCCACTTGTCCCATGCCAGCCAGTTCTTTTTTTCTTTCTCGAATTCTTCTCTCATATCCGGTTTCACAATGTCTTCCAGACTCTTTCCTGAGATTGCGAGGTAGTTGCTGTCTGTATCCATTTGGATCAGCTCGAAATCTTTCCTGTCAAGATACCTATCCAAGAAGTCGTAGTAAAATTCAAGCATCCGCAGCTTGGCTAGCTGATAGACCGCTATTCCAATTTGAAAGGGTCTTCTGATTGTGATCCGCGGTTTCCGGCTTTCTAACTCATACGCTGCCTCGATTTCATCTAGATCTGAGAAATATGCGCTTCTCAATGCTCTGTCCACCACCTTTTCATCTTTGGTGTAAATTACGTTTGTTTGCCGCTCTAACGCTTCTATCAGCTTCCCATATCCACTGTTTCCCAACAATTTGAATATATCCGCCAATAATGCTTTGCTTTTTTCTACATCCCCCGTTCGCCGCGCCTCCGTAACTTGTTCTACAAACCAGGGAAAGATTTTGGCCGGTGTGTAGTCAATTGTACGATAAACTCTTTTGATAACTGCTCCGTGGTTTATGTACCATTGCAGCAGCGGCTCGTATAATAGTATCCGCTGCGCTGACAGCGTTCCCATTAGTTTCTTGTTTTTCTCCACCACTTTTCTTCCTGTTGCTCTCAAGTATTTTTTCATGTGCTTTGGAACGGCTTTGGTCGGTACCACTTTGTTGTGAAAGAACGGACACATTTCTTCAAACTTTTGGTGCAAGTGGTTTGGGATTTCTATGTCCACTTCCGCATACCCGAACCAGCTTTTTTCTTTTAATCTGTGCGTTAGTACTGGTGCACCGTCTATTTGGTACTCATCTGTATAGTGTACAACCCTTTCCTTTCCACAAGGCATATCTCTTAACATTGTTGAGAGATACAAGGCGTTGGCGTCATATCCAAGGATGTTTTGGCAAAGTTTCGCAGCGCCTGCCGCGCGGGCTTCTTTTTCATTTTTTGGGACCGGGTATTGATGCGATCTGATCCGCGTTTTGCCGACTTCATGATATCTTGTGAAGACCAAACTTGGCCCTCCCACTACCGCTTCTTTTAACATCTCATACGCTTCTTTACTTGGGGCGTACAGTTCCGCTTTGCGTTCTATTGCACCTTTTAGCAAGTAATGCAAACTCACACCTGGTATGCTGACTGCGTCTTTCATTATATCGATTCCCTTCCCAGTGTAGAAGTTTCTCATCTTTTCTAAAGCCTCAAGTCCGGGGGCGACATCTAGATTATTGTAGTAACGTACCCAGTCTTTAAAGTTTTTCATTCCCTTTTCTCGGAACGTTTGTTTGCAGGCTTTCCATTCTGTCAGTTTTAGTGTGAATTCATTTTTCAACTTTGAGTACCAATGCGGGTAATCCGGCAATCCCGGGTAATCTAGCTTTTCAGGTCTGTCGAACCACTCGTATGGAAACCATGATTTTGGTGCCTTGCAGCCGTATGCCTTTATCCATTTATCGTAACTCACACCTGGGCCGAGATAATTTATTATATCCAGAAACCGGAAGCCTGAAGTGAGTAAGAACATGATTTTGTTTCCATTCTTTGCCACTCTGACTTTGTTGGTTGTGTCCGCAAGTTTTTCTGCGAAGTACTTTTTTATCAGATTGAGATCGTAAGTCCCTGAGTTGAAGCCCAGTACTGGGACCTGATCACACCATTCTTCTATTTTTTTCCTCTGATCTTTTGGTAGCAGGTTTACATCTGCTGGCATAAATTCATCTCTTACTTTTGTTCTTATGTTTTTACCGCGTCTCTCCAGCTCTTTCATGAACTTGCGGATCAACTCTGCGGGATCTTTTTCACAGATATGGGTTATTTTCGGTGCGGGTTTTCCGTCTTGTGTGATGGTGGTTTCAAGAGTGTCTCCGATGCTTACTGAGATTGGTACGTGCTCATTCTCGATCGTTAAGCTATCTGTCGGTTCCTTTCGTTTGTTTTTGTCTCCGTATGCCTCAAAATCATACAAAATAGCGTGTGGGTAACTTTTTGTTTTTGCTTCAGGTAGTTGTTCAATATATTTGTCTCCGACTTCGCAGGCCCAACACTCAATCACTCTGTAGCCAGCTTTTCTGAGATAAGCTGTGCGTCTCTTTGTGGCTTGGAAGAGATCTTCTCTTGTTCTATCCCCACGGTCTATTATTTTGTTACGATCAGGGTAACATTTTGGACAACCGTGCCAGTAGCATCCGTGATACTGTAACACCAGATTTTTCTCATGGTTGTAGCCATCAACCGGTCTTTTCTCTATCCAACGCTCTCCCCCGTGTCCTGACATTGCGTGGTGAATGGGGATTTTCCAATGCTTTGCTACGTACTCCAACCACTGAATTGATTCTTTTGAGGCTCTATGCTTCGGATAAAATGCTTTTTCATAAGCTGTCTGCGGTGCCTCAACCTTTTCTCCTGGGCAATCTATTACGGTTTTCCCTTGGGCACACCTTTCTGCATGACGTTGTAAATGGGTTGCTTGTGTAAATCTTGCTTTGCAGTGGATGCATGCATAAGTTTTTCCCAACTTTTTAATGTCTTTTATTAAAAATGCGTGCTTTCCAAAAATACCGATTGTCATAACGTTTTTAAACTGCGGTGCAGGATTTCTTGCTAAATGCCATACAACTTCTTTTTCATCTGTACGCTCTGGTACATATACCCTTATTCCCAGCCAGCCTGAGAAAGCTGTGCCCTTATTCAGGTGCATTTCAACCTTTTCCAATTCATCCAGTGATGTTTTTACGCAGTTTGTCGGTGTATCGCGGAGTTTGAAAAAACTCTTGGCTAGACCTTGCGCCGCTTTTGTACTTCGATCTGGTCTAGCTCCTTTGTGTACAGCAATACAGCGCCATAGACACATGTTGTCTCTATAGGTATCCAGTGCTACCATTGAACGGCTATGTGCAAGGTTGCGCAGCCAGTTTGGTAAGGGTCCTGTTCCCATCAGTGGTTGACGGTCTAGCACAACCTTTACATCAGCATTAAAATGCCCCTCAAAAATCCACTTTGTGTTTGGTCTTTCGATACTATCCGCATCCAGACGTACAGCCTCCCTATTAATTAACCAATTCTCCGCTTCTGCATATGTATTCATCCAAGGGGAGCCTTTATTTTGGTAGTAGAAAATTATGGTACCGTCTTCAATGTTTCGTAACTTATATGAATAAGTGTGCCTCATGTAAAATGATGTCCTCACGTTCTCTCTTATTTTTTCCATAAATTTTGGTGTGAGGTCTTTATTAAGATTTTTAATGAAGCGCCACCGAATGTAACGCCGCCCTTTGCTCTCTTCACCCTCAAATTTTGTGACTTCGTACAGATTCTGAATCTCATTCTGGTAGTCTGTCACATTTCTTATGTTATTCGGTTGAATGGGATCGAATTGTCTCAGAAGTTGTTGTCCTCTGTTCCTTTTTCTAGGTGGTGCTATTGGTTGGTAAGGTTTTGGTTGTAAAGGCTGTAATACCCGTAATGACGGTTTATACCGCTGCTTTCTGGTTTCTGTTAGCGGCTCGACTAGCACATTCTTTATTATCTTTTTCGCAGCGGGTACGTTTTCTGAAAGAAGTTGTGATAAATGCCGCAGTTCTGTAGGGTTTATTTTTGCAAGTTCCTGTTCGAGGGATTCGAGGTCTACATTTTCAAAAGAGCTGAAGTCTATTTCGTCCATTGTATATTATGTAGAAAAATATTTTTTAATTTATTAATTGTTGTTAACTTAATGTTGCGAATGTCTAAATGGTTGCCCCGCCGCCCCCTGTTTATGTTGTCTTGCTAAGTAGTATAGCCGGGACTAAACAAATACTATCTTTGGTAAGCCTAAATTTTTCACCTTTACGGGACGATAGTCAGGTAGCAAAGACGAAACACGCGAGTTTTGCGAGCGTGGTTTGGCTTTGGTCCCTGACTACTAGTCCCGTAAAGAGGTGAAAAATTTAGGTGCACCCAAAGTGGTATTTGTTTAGTCCCGGCTATACTACTCCTCGTATTCAATGTTTAAAGGATACCGGTTTCCATTCGGTTTCGAGATCCTGCCAAAATGTTTTCGTTCAATAAACAAACGAAATGATAATAATATTAAAGGTCGACGTGACATGTGTATCAGATAACGCTCACCGCGTCTGTCTCAAATAAAATAAAATAAACAAATAAAATAAACTTTGTGTCAGATTAAATTTCTCTTAAGATTAAGCAAAGAATGTTTCTAAAAGCGACAAAATATCCAAACTTCCAAACTTTCAAAGCTAATATAAATTCAACATGCAAGCATGCGCTTATAATTTCACGGAGTAAGCAGCAGGGTGCCGACCCTGAAGCACGGCGCTGTCGCCCTGCAGTGCAGTAAAACGGAGGGCATTTGCAGTCAAATTTTCACTTGATAGCTTACCAATCCTTCCAAAACGTACTTTCATCCAAATTACGTGGATTAAGTTCTGTTTTTTTCTTGAAGCTGACGTACCCATTCGCAATATTCCCGGCCGGATATATGAAAACACAAACTGTCTCGCGCTAACAGGAAGGCGTATTTTATTTCGTCTTCCTGCCTTGACAGCATGCAGATGCTAAACCTGAATAATAATAATAATAATCTTAAAGTTCGTCGGACAATGAATTCAGCTGCAAAAAACATTAAGGTGAGTAGTTCTTTCTTAAAACTTAACTGTAGCATAATTCTGGTTTTTTTTTCTTTGTCGGCGTGAGAACCTATAACCTCGTAGCCAAACGGTTTGCCATTCATTTGTGAGCATTCCACAAACGGTTTGCCATTAATTTGTGAGTGTTTCAGTCAACGTAACGCCGGCTGTCGTGGAATAACGACCACAGTGACGTCCTAAGCAACGATTTAAAAATTAACACCGGCAAGAATGAAAGAAAAACAATTCCAAAAATTTTCTGATAGAAGTGACAAAGGTTACAATTAATCGGACTTTTGTGACTTTAATAATAAATGACAAACAAAGTAAAAGTACCCCCAAAAAAGCTTAATTTAGAGTTTGTATTCATCAAAGCGGAAATTCAAATTATGTTTTTGTCTGGGTTTTTTTGTGACTCGAGAATTACCTCTTGTTATTTCTTCTTTATGATTATTGTCATTTGACCTTAAAAACTATAGTAAACATAAAATGAAGGAAACTTGCCAAGTAGTTTTTAAAACCGTTGATGTGCGGCTTTTTGGAGGACAAATAGTCGATCAGAATTCAACCTTCTGTCATAGCACACCATACCCGTGACATATGGCTTAAGTCTTCCTTTTTTCCGGTTTCGACAGATGACAGAACGTAGCAACTATTTTGATATTCATAAACTCAGAATCATAATATACTGTTTCTTGTAATTGAAGTTGTGGGATACGCGACAGACTAATGGTTAATGCATTGGAGGCTAGGGGCTAGCCTATTATACACTATATAGCTAGCACTTCATTCAAGGGGAGAGACAATATTCCTTGTCGGTTCATGCAACGGAAACGTCAACAGGGATAGGCTCCGCCAGTGACGGCAATTAACCCTAGTACCACTTTAGCCGGAAAAGTGACCGAGGGGTCCGGTTGAACTCCAGCTTCCTGTATCATTTACACCCGGCCCAGTTTTCGCCCTTTCCTTTTTGGTTCCCAGTTACTTGTGCTATTTCTATCTATTACGTTTGTATTGTTACGATGTTTTAGAGTCCGCGCTTAAGTGTAGCTCATTTAATTTTTAATTCCGACCGTAAAAGTAAAACATTTCCACATCATTCTTGGCTTTATAAGCTTTAAAATGGTATATTGGTTCAGGCACTTTCCTTCCCAAAACTACTTGCCAGTGGGAATCGATAGTTTTGCTTAAAGTGGCCATAACGTCATTTTTTCGATTATTTTGCTGAAAATGGTAAGAATTGGGATCATTGGGTTTGCACTCTCTGACCCACATTTTTGTATACTCTCAAGGGACTGTTTTAATTTGTCAAGGGAATACTTTTCGCTGTGGGTGATAAAAACGTCACTGGATAGGAATGGGTCAGCAGTTCTCGAGCGGAAGTGTTATTTTCACGCGTCGCTCGTCATTTAGCCTGTCTAGCCTTTTGCAAACTACAGGTAGGTATTTTTCAAAGATCTGTGCAATTCGTCGATTGAATCGCTTAGTTTTACATGCTTAAAAGCTGCTGTGAATCTTCATTGTCAGAGGATATTGGCCGATGCTATTTTCTATTGTTACAAGTCTATTGTTTGTCGTCTTCATTGAAAGGAGAATTTCTAGCTCGTCACGCAATCTTTTGTTTTGACCACAATTCACGGACTTGATCACGACTTAATGCAGCTTCTCAAGACCAAACAGGAAAATGGTAATGTACAATATTGTTTCGAACATAAATGGAATTTTTAGAGGGATCGGTAAAGCCACTTAGTGAAAAATGAATAATGCAGGATCTCACGGCTTCAAAAATATGCAGAATTTTGAAGCTTTGATACATTAGTAGCTACATCTTGAAATGATAATTAATCTAAAACGAAACTTCCTTCAAGTTTCTTTCATTTGCCCAGTTTACGTTTGGAATTTTAGGCTTCTAAAGCGTATTGATTTGAAAAGCACATGGTGACATCTCTTGCGGCCGACTTACCATCGCGCTGTTGTTTATTTAATAATTGTGCTCAGTTTACGACCTTTTACATGCAAAGATTTACAACTGTACTTCGGAAAATGCAAACAAAGACTCAACAAGTATTTTTTTGCTATTAGTTATAGTGATGGAAAGCATGAAAAGCAATGTGAGTGTTAATTATGTGGAAGGAATTCAGTAGTTTTCCGCTATCTCACGGCACCATGATTCGCGAATTATTATCCCCAATTACCGCTTTTCTGTACCAAGATAATACCACTGGTGGTTAAATAAATGTCAGTGACAGTTGTACAGAATGAAAACCTACCTTTCACCAGAGTGTTTTGAACTAGTTTTATACTTTGTAGAAAGAGTTCGTGTTTTTGCGAGTTGTTAAAATGACGCGCGAAGGTGAAGAAATTTTTTTCACCGTCTTCAAGTTTGGTTTCGGATCAATTTATCAAGGTTGATAATTAACATTTTAAATCATGAATTGGTCTTTCAGCGTGTCTAGTTGTAATAAAAGTTTACTTCAGAAAGGAATTATTTGTCTGAATTTAGTACGCATATGGTATATTTTTTCCACTCGTTTTTGGGGGGCTGGGTGTGCGCCAATTAGCCCCCCCCGGGGGGGGTACTCCCATATATGGGCTATATAGGTATGTGCCGCGGGATAGGGTATGTTTTTTGAGGTTCTCGGTCCTTAAATAGGGCGGGAAATAGGGTATCACATTTGTTCCCTTTGGCATTGTGTCCCCGGTGTGATCCTTAGATAGGGTACCTTGATCCTATCAGCTAAAATAAACGCCCACGTCAGTAAGTATTAACAAAGCGATTTTGAAAGATTTGAGCTTTGCTGTGCGCGGTTAGCCATTATTTGAGTCGTCACGCAATGCTCCTCCTCCCCTTGAATAGGGTGTCAATATTTTCGGGTTTGGGCCTTAGAAAAGGTATTAATTTTCGTTTTATTTATCCTTAGATAGGGTCAGGGTTTGAGAACGTTCGCGGCACACCCGTATCCGAAATTTAGGAAAGTACCCCCCCCCCCCCCCCCCAAGATTAAAGCCTTCTGGACTGTAAGTCAATGGGTTTTAATGCATCGCAAATCGCTTCCAATACTAACATTTCCCCAACGCATACTCCATGGAAAATAGTCGAATCTCGAAGGGATCTTTGATTTTCTTTTCTCAGCTGATTCTTCATAACACCCAATTAACTTTTTCGAAGAAATTTTCCAATTTGCATAAAACGCAATGTTTTATATTTTTTATAGACGTTCAAATTTCCTGCCATTTTGGTACACCATTCGCACCAGGCTTCCTCGGATTGAAGTGAGTCGTGACATAGATTAAGAAACACGTACGTGATTTAAATCGTGACATATCTGATTTGTAAACAAATGGGAATTTTGCTTTAGAGTCTACATTCGGTTCAAAATGGCGGAAAATTGCGTTACCGCTCTTTGTAACAACGTTAATGATCCAGAAAACAACATTAGTCTTATGCAAATTCCTGAATCTACGTCATTTTTAGTACGTTATTCTTGTGATCAGCGGCAGAGGTCGACCGCAAGAAAATAGAATTTTGAAATTTTTAAAAATTCATAAAACAATTGCGTTTTATCCAAATCGAAGATTTTTTTTCGCAGAAGTTCATTGGGTTGGGAGGCGCGGTGGCCAAATGTTTAGTGTGTTGGACTCCGGATCGGACGGTCCGGGTTCGAGCCCTGGCCGGGGGACTGCGTTGTGTTCTTGGGCAAGACACTTTACTCTCATAGTGCCTCTCTCCACCCAGGTGTGTAAATGGGTACTGGCGAATTTACTGCTGGGGGTAACCCTGCGATGGACTAGCATCCCATCCAGGGGGGAGTAGCAATACTCCTAGTCGCTTCATGCTACGGAAACCGGGATAAGCTCCGGCCTGATGGGCCCCTTGGCTCGTATACATACTTTACCATTTTTCATCGGGTGAAATGTAGAATTAGCTGATAAATAAAAACTTTTTGACGTTATGGGCACTTTAACGCACCCGGGAACCTCATCCGTAATCTTAATCAGCTCTAAGACCCGTGGCCGTCAAAATATTTTTTACATGTTTAACAGTGAACGTTGCTTTATGGTTCACTAAGTCAGCGCCAAGAATATTTTAATAATTTGTTAACTCTACTCTGGCTTTGCACGTTTTGTAGATCTATTGGGGTTCCTCGTTTTAACACAACACATAAAATTACAACATCTCAAACGCTATAGCTCTAACAAAGCGCGACTGTTTTCGAAAGGCTATGATCTTTAATTTCCTTAACAACCGCTTTGTTTATCAGGTTCTTGGTTAATTTCCAGCTTCGCACATATAGGTATAAATTTGAATTTAAATTTCTGTGCCCAGCTACCTATAATGATCCAGAGTTTTATTAGCCATATAATTCCTGTCAGTCCAACTAGTCGTGTTTTTACTGCCAATGCTGAATTAAGAATAACGGGAAAAGAGTTCTGATTAATAATTATGTGAGAAATTTTTATTAGTTCTACAAAAAAGTAAGCCTTTTGTCTTAAAAAAATATATATATTTACAGCTCTCATGAAACTTTTTCGTCATCAATATTAATTGCACGTACTGAGAGGTTGAAAGACTCTACTTTAAGTGGCTTTCCTCAAACATCATCTGCATATATATTTTTGGCCCAATTTGTTTTTAGTAGACAGCGTTCAAATGACAAAATCGATAAAACGCTTGTGACCACTTTCCAGATGAACTATATTCAAAATTCTGTGGAATAATAATTAATCACAATGGGATATATCATCGTTATTCGATGGTTTTACGACACGTACGATCCCAACATCTGTAGCAAAGTCGGTTTTACTTCCCTTGCACCTGCAATTCTGACATTAAGCGCCGACCCCAAAATAAACATTCAACGCTCATGTCTGCGGTATGACGTAAGAAGGAGGATTATAAGTAAAAACATAGGGCTTTCACATACGAAATAAACCTCGTGCGAAATGCGTAGGTGCGCCCTTATCTTTAAGGACATTCGCGCTAATTGTTTATGCGCATCCTTCCTCCGCACGTAATTCCTGTCGCAACGCTACGCCACGTCCTGCATCGAGCTCGCGCGCTGAGGAAACTTTCCAAACACATATAGGGTGAGTAGCCGTTGCGTTAATTTCGCTTGCAGTTTGCTAGCTTAAATGATCGGTGACCACATTTTTTTCTTAACAGATCAATTTTGTTAATCGTTAACTAAACTTTTTTGAGAAAATGAAAAAAATCTATCGATTAAAAGTTTGATATTTATTTGCCCCACGCACGTTCGAATTCCGCTTTTCGATCTTTTCTTTTTGCCGTAAGACGGGTTCAAATGCTTTTTCTAGGGCTAAGTTTTGCAAAAAGGATGGCAACGTACACAAGGAATTACTTACGCAACAGACGCACTTCTTCAAAATATGACCAAGATTGTTTGCCTCTGTTTACTCATCATCGATATTTTAAACTACAAACCCTCTAAACCACTCTGAATTACGTGCGCCAATTTTTCAAAATCAGGGTAGTTTTCTACAGGCTTTATCTCTGAAACAAAGTCGATGACCCCCACTATATTGTATTTCTGACACAAGTAAGGCCTGGTTTAGGCCTGGTTTAAACGTCGCATTTTATATGCGCCGAATCAAATTGCCGAATTAAGTGCATGTAAAATAAATTCGGCAGATTTGAATTAAATGCGAGTTCAGTCGCATATTCGACTGAAGTTCGACAGCTGTTTTAGACGCCGCATTTTACATGTGCCGAATCTAATTCATAAATTACCCATACCTCCACAGTTTTATGCTACCTGACATGCGCACAGAAAACTATCAGGAAGTTGAAAAAACAATACGGCGGCTGTTGATACTAGTACGTGTGGTTCGTGCTTCGCTCCAACAAAGTATACATCAGTTGACATGCAGAATATGCTGTGTTTTTGAGGAAGCCGTTCATTGCGGAACAACAACGTGAAATGACCAAATTTTGCGTACTGTGGACAACCTGAACCACGAGGCCTGGCCTGGTTTAAACGTCGCATTTTACATAAGCCGAATGCAATACTAATTTGAGTCGACTCGAATAAAAAAAATCGGCATTTGGTTTTTATTGTCGCATTTAATTGTGGCGCATTTAATTGCTGAGCTATTCCCATACTCCGCTCACTGCTCAGTTTCCCGCCAATATTAGGGAGCTCAAGCAATGACGACAGCGACGTGGACAACGCCTACTGAAAAATGAATTTCTATTTAACTTAAGAGTTTTGCAATTATTCAGATGTAGTCAGTGTATCTTTCGGTTTTAGAACTAGCTACAGCTGAATAGCGCGTTCCAAATATAAAAACCAAAAATTATCCGTCGTGGTTCAGGTTGTCCACAGTACGCAAAATTTGGTCCTTTGGTCCGCCGTATTGTTTTTTCAACTTCCTGCTAGTTTTCTGTGCGCATGTCAGGTAGCATAAAACTGTGGAGTTATCGGTAATTTATGAATAATTATATTCGGCACATGTAAAATGCGGCGTCTAAAACACAAAAAAAGAACTTGTCAAAAAGATGTCACAAACTTAGTCGGGTGGCAACGGTTCGACGCGCTTGACTGTAAGCGCGCTGTTATTTATTGAAACATTTCTTGAAGTAATATCTTTATAACTTGAACAGTTTGATTTTCAGATTGTTTGAACGCAGACGTGTAATGATGGTAAAAATCTCTTGGCTGGAATGCAGGGCAGAATATTTCCTGTTATTAATTGTTGCCAGTGCTTTATCGATTCTTCCACCTGCCTCGTGTCAAATTTGCAACAAAGGAGCAAATGGTAAGTTTATCAGCAATCAATTTAAAAGAGTAAACTTCCAAATACATGGACGTGGGGTGGGAGAAGAAACACTGCTTCTACGAAATGAATTCTAAAAGCAGCATGTTCGACGTCTCTAGCTGGAACGTGCCTCTATGGCATTCCAATGACCCTTTCGCTGCCAAAAATGCTACGTGATTTTGTACACGACTCATCCTTGAGGCTCTTGATTATTTTGAACAGACAATGGCAAACAAACAATACATCTCTAGACACATTTCACCCACAAGTAAGAAATTCAATGAGTGTCAGCAATGTACAAAAAACTCTCAAAGCTTTCTGTGACGGGATCACTACCTAGGTCGTAAATTAAGAAATGTTACACCTTTTCGGCGGAAAAAAATTGACAAAAGGAATGATTGTGATTGTTACAAAAGACAGAAGGAAAAAAATATAAAAGACCAAGAGGTAAAAATCGGTTAAATTCTGTTTCGAATATCAGGGTGTAGGTGTACATTTATTAACTTGATGTATTTGTAAATTACTTACTTTTTGAAGATTTTTTTTTTTTTTTTTGAAGATGGTTTTTTTCAACAATGACACGAGCATGGGACAAAGAAAGGGACAACCGGTATCTGGGAGACCATGGGTTCGATTCCCGTCGGGGACTCAGAATTTTTCTTTGTCTCATGCTCGTGTCATGGTTCAAAAAAACCCATCTTCATTATTTATTACCGAGCTTAAAATTTACCATCTTTATTATTTATTATTTACTTTTTCTTTATCGATCAGATGAACCGCTGATTACAATTTCTTCATCTCCATCATCACACAAACTACCTATTGGTGCAACCATTAATCTGACATGTACTGCATGGCAAACTAACGAGAGACTACACAGTATTGAATGGTTTGATCCACAAGGTAACAAGGTCGTTAATGCATGTGAGGCTGGATCACCACCAGCTGCACTTATGAAGTGCACATTGGTCGTTGATGCCCTGACAGAAGAGAAATTTGGCAACTACACATGCAAAGCAAACAATCATGATTATGATTGCAGCAGCAAAAGGTTTCAAATTAGTTTTCAAGGTAAGTACCAAGAAAAGGTGACCACATCTTCCGCAGAAAAATGCTATCGTTTTCATTTTTATTAGAAACAGTTTTAAATTATTTATTCTTATTTATTCATCCTAATTTTCAATATAGTAAATTATCGCTTTTAATATAGTAAATTATCGTACACTGTAAATTTTAATATATTGTTAAGTAGCCTAGTGTACCCAATTAATTCTTAATTCGTATTCTTAACTGTATATTTTAAATCTTAATATATTGTAACGTAGTAGTGTCCCCAATTAGCTTCTGCAAGCTAAATACCTACCCTGACACTTAAATAAAGTTATTATTATTATTATTATTATTATTATTATTATTATTATTATTATTATTATTATTATTACATTAAAAATACGAATCCCTTTCCTGAAGTGTTTCACTTGAGAAGCCATGCATTAGAACATAGTTAATAGAGGGAAATGGTTAGGAAGCCCGGCACGTACACATCAAAGTTACGTTATCGCAATGTTTTGATTGGTTAGTTGCATGAACACACGTAACCACCTATTGTATTTTATCAGGTTTTGTGCACGGTCAACCGCCAAAATAGCGAACAAAAACCTATAACAAAGAACATGTCCTGGCTTCATAACCATTCCCTTTATTAACTATGATTAGACTTCTTTGATGAATCAGCCATATAGTGTATCTGGATGACATTCTTTGAAAGGCCCTTTTAAATAACTAGTTGACAGTTTTTCCCACCCTTTACCTTACTCCAACTCGCGTTATTGCTACCCTTTAATATACCGTCCCGCAAAAGGTGCCCCTCTTCACCATAGGAAATACTCCCAGGGATTACAAAGTATAATCGGACATATATTGTTCAAGAAACACCTAGTGTCAAGTTATTCATAGAGGTCATTTATCGTGGGGCTAAAGAATACTGATTATTTGTCATTTCGTAGACATAGAAAGGCCAGAGGTTGTCAAGGGTCCAGTGAGCCAGAGTGCTGTCATCGGGTCCAATGCGGCATTTAATTGCACTGCCACTGGTTATCCCAAGCCAACAATCACATGGAAGAAGGACAATGACTCGTATTCTGTAAAATACAACCCTAGAGCGAGAGTCATAGCAGACGAAGGTAATGGAGTCAGCCACCTGGTGATAACAGGAGTGAGGAGTGATGATTACGGCAAATATCAGTGTGTTGCAAACAACAGCGCTGGAGTAAATACTTCAAGAGCCGCATTGTTGCATCAAATAGGTCAGTTATAGTTATTTCATGTTCTGCTTTTGGAAGTTAAAAAATGGGGCGCTTTGGGGTGATTAATCCGATATAGATTTTCTTTTCAATATCATTTGTGACACTTATTAAACCATGCATTAAACCATGCATTACACTTTTGATTAATCAGCCGTATGGTGTATCTGTTCGACATACTTTGAAAAACCAGTTTGAAAGATCAGTTTTGCGATTCAGAAACTAATTTACTAAAATTAATATTGTTCTTTATTCACTTTGTACTTAGTTGGAGAAGCTAAATCCGCAAAGGCACCCCCATTTCAAGCAACTGAAGGTCAGACAATGACATGTTTTTAATAAATTCATGTTTGACACTGTGACTGAGACTTATTTTTCAAAACTGTTTTGTGATTTTGCCAGTCAAGACAAAGAATAATTTGCTAGAAATTGATCTTTATTCGCTTTGTAATAAGCCGAGGAAACTAAATCCACATAGACACCCAGCTGAAGGTCAGGCAATTACGTTTTAATTATATAGCTGTCATTTAATCCTATATTGTCAGCCTAACTATCATCCTTTTTAAAGGAAAATAGTTAAGGATAATAATTCCTTTTTAAAGGACAATCGTTGTTCTCAGTAATCAAAATTACTGTGAACTGTCCAATTAACGATTAAATTTGGACAGTCTCAGTCAGAACGTTCACTGAAAAAAAAAATATATATAAAAGAAAAAAGCAAAACTAGAAAGAAATAGGACAGTTTTTCTCAGCCAATCAAATCCAAAAGAAAAATATGTCATAGAGATTAACCAATCAGCACAAGGCATAGCGTCAGCTCTGAAGACTTTTCAAATCGCATTGTTAGTTGGAAATGGCGGAACGTAATCAGGGATTTGATAAATTTTTCCATTTCTCTTGATGGTTTCAGTAATTGTAACGGAAATGAGAAATTCCTACATTGTCAGAAGAGAAGCTTGCCAACCTAAGAAGCAAAAAACAAAGCCTTAAGTGCAGCGAAGCGAAGCGAGAAAGTTGGAAGATATCCCTCGCCACGACAAAGAAGCAATGCTTTGTCGTTTTTTGCCTAAATTCGAAAGCCAAAAACAGTGACTAATACGAACCAGATGGTTGGAGGGAGAATCTTTTCATCCAATCATTTCCAAATCGGACCGCATGCAGTCCTATTACATGTACTGGAAATTTATGTTTGCTTTCATTTGCATGGATTTTTTTTCAGAATAGTTTTGTATTTGTCTATGAAAATCAGCGAAATTAAACTACGAAGTTTCGAAGTCATCTTGACTTATTATCAAAAAGAAAGATAACGGTTGTACTTTCGAGTTTAAATACAAAGAAAGGTTGCAATGTATATGTAGTATATACGCACCTTATTCAATGGTTTAACATATAATACGCGCGGATATTGTGCGAGTTGCGTAGTATATTTCCGAGACCCGTAGGGGCGAGGAAAATTACGAGCAATGAGCAAAATGTTCGCTCGTATTATAATTATGTTAAACCATCGAATAAGGGATTTGTTATTCCACCATTTTTAGTCAAGGCTTGGATCGTTTATTTCAGATATGTCCAGGATTGACCACTAAAGAAATGTAAACTCTTTATGACAAACATCACAAAGTGTCCTCATTGATAAAAGTTCACAAAACACACATAATTCTGTCAAATATGGAGTAATATGAAAATAGAAAATAACCTTGTCAAATATGAAGTGCTTATTGAACAATACTCGCATTCAATCCTGGAAATAAATCCTAAATAAATCTTCGTTGTAATAACGAATCATATTTTGCGCGTATGGTAAAATGGCGCAATGGTGGAATGATAATAAAGTATTATCCGAATGCCAATGAATGTCAAGGAAAACTGGATTGTTTAGTTCACGAAATGCTCCTTATTTGTGAGCGAAGGCCAAAACTAAACACGCAGAGTGAGACGGGCTCAATGTGTGCGAAAGTAATATTTACGCACGCACTGACACTTTGAACACTAATGTCCGCTAAACGCTTTTTTAAAATATTCTCATATACTCTGTCACCTTTCTTCGTATTTAAACTCGAAACTACAACCGTTATCTTTCGACAATGGAGTCAAGATAGCTTCGAAACGTCGTAGTTGCAGGCCCAAGAGAGGCCCGCAACAATTATCTTGTCATTGACCAGCGAATATGATTAGAATGCGAAAAAAGTGTCAATAACAACATTTATTATATGACCAGCTCCGTGAGCGGTCAAGATGAGGCGCATCGCGTGCTCTGATTGGCTACCCGAGCGGTCAAGATGGAGCCATCTTGACCGCTCGGGATCGCCTGCTGTGTTCCTGCAAGCGAAAAAGCGTTTACCGACGCTACTTGAAAAAGCTTTTCGTCGTAAATTTTCGCTATGAAGCTATTTTCCGAAATATAATCACAAAGATTTCCTGTCTATTTCTAGCAAAAGGAAGCCCGACAACAGAGAAATAGGTCTTGAAGCGAATGAGAACAAACAAATTTTAAAAACTACAAATGTTAATTAACGAGTTTCGTGAATTTTATTTGCCGCAAAAACCGGCTGATACAAAAATTAAAACGCAAAGTGACTTGAAGACATGATATCAGCTTTGTTTGGCGGAAAAGGGAGAGACTGAAGTCAGTGACATACCTGAAGAATAAAGTGCTCTGCAAACATCTTCAAACTGGAAGAAAGCGGGCGGCAAGGCGAACCTAACATCTTTTCACCGAAGCCTCTAACGCTCACGTCGAGTAAGGGTGAGTCGAGCATTTCAATTAATGATGTAGAAAAGTTCAAGCGTTTCCTGTGAAGTGGTATTAAAATCCCAAACGCTTTCAACAATCACAATTTCAATATTCAGCTCGTGTATGTCACGGCAGGTTTGCACCACTAAAGCGCCAGCAGCGAGTAAACTATGGAAAACGTCCAATAATCAAAAGCTGGCGGCCAGATGAAATGGACATTCTTCTTTTAAGGCTTCAAACTCAACGTTGTTCCGCAAATTTAAGCCATTTCAATATCCTTTTGAGGGTTAAAATGAGTTGAATTTCGCTGTTGTCGCATCGCTTTACTTCGTCTCGATTCATTCAAGAACTTGACAGTCACTCATTAAACTTTTAAACCAATGAAATTATTTAGCGTGCGCCATTGATTGTGCATGCAACTGGCTTCCTTTTCAGTGCTCGAAAAAAGTCATATAATAAATCCTTCATTGACCAAGCCTGTTCTGTCAAGATGGCGGGATAAACACGCAATAAAAGAACTCGGCTAATATCCCGCCATCTTGACCTCACGCTTGGTCAATAACCCATATGTACAGTAAGGATTAGCAGGCGCGACAGTTTTTTTTTGTTTTTTTTCACAAAAGCATAGGGCCGCTGAAAAAGCACTTGCTCGCAAAATCCCGCCAGCCACGCAGACTGCAGTAATCACGGACTTGAACACGGTAATGCACAGTATTGCTTCAAATCACTGCCTCGGATTTGGATGGAAGTTTAGAGGGTTAGATGCCCCATCGGCAATAGCTTTGTTGTGAATAACCACTTTGAAAATGCTGGCATCTTTAAATTGTCAATATTTTGATTGGCACAATACAGGTATTGGTTTAAGTGAAATGAGAATTAATCTGAAGCAATGTTTTGTTTCAATTTTCTATTATTTGTCATACTTTAGTTGGGAATTTTAGGCTCTTGAAGCGAACAGCAAAGATGTTATCTGATACGCAGCTTTTCACGGCGACTGTCGATTTCCTCTCCGTTAATTGTCTGAATTGTGTTCAGTTTGAAGATTTAGACAATTAGGACAGCACTTCAGATAATACAACAGAGTGTTTTTTATTGATATTAAAAATATGCCCTTGCCGTTTTAATGCTTCCCACTCTTTCACGCCACAATGATTGGTAAGATAATATCATCTCAAATTACCGCTTTTCTGCGCCAACAAAATATTACTGTGGAGTGGAATTACAATGGAATTACCGGGTAAATATAATCCAAATGTCAATTGTTCAAAATAAACCCACCTTTCTACTGGAGTATTTTGACTTGGGACTATCCAAAGCCATCCTAAAAAAAAGTTATCCCAGAATTAATTGCTCTTCCTGCAGGGTTACAAAATGGCAGCAGCAAATCATTCTGTGCATTTTATGTAAGAAGTACAAAAAAAACGAAAATTTATGCAACGAATTCTCAAGCGATTACAAGGATGCGAGTGAAGTGCTTTAAAGAAATCGGAGAAAAATTCTAAATAGATACAGGGGAGGCAGAAAATAAATACAAAAACATTTTGTTTTAAGACTCCTGCCAAACTAATGGCGATCATATGAAATCTGAAAACCGCCCGGGTCGTCCTGGTCGCTTTAAAATATTTTTTTTAAACGATCGAGGCTAGTGAGACGACTAGGACGATTATATAGAAACTAGGCTTAAACGTTCTTATTGCTTTGCTCTCTATTACTAATTAATTTCTATTACAGTACCAAGTCCCTTGGAAAAGAGTCAAAGTGCAACCAACGAGATCATTGCGATTACTGTGCCCTGTGTTACTTTCACGATGCTTATCATTGCAGCTGTGTGTTTGTTGCACCGCAAAAGAAAATGTGTTTATAATACGGTATTTATGTCTCAGTGCATTTTTGTATAAAGTAACACAAAATCCACGAGATACTGCAAGTGTTTACGTTTTTTCGGCTATTTAAGTGTGCAGCCAATTAGTTTAAGCTGGCTTGTAAAATAAATTTATATAACGCTCTCTAGCTAAGAATTCAAAACAACATGCAAAAATGTATATGAAAAGGGTGAGAACTGAAGAGAACAGGGAGGGTTTTATTTCAACGTTTGAGTGTGCGACAAAAAGGTCTTACATTGTTCTCAGTATCACTATCAAAAGTCTTGTATTGTTGTCAGTTACTTGTGAATCCTCAAATTTAATTTAATCTTTTTTTTATTTTTGACAAGGACCACTAAAGAAATTTGAAAATTAGAGTGCGGTTTTTTTTTAGAAATTGGCTGAGTTTAATTATCGACCGTTACATTAAAGAGGTGGTCATAAGACGGAGTTTAAAAATATCTGTAATTAGCTTGTCCTGTTTCTTTTCTTCCAAAATGGCTTTCTTATTTCTGTCATCTGAATCTTTTGGGGATTGATTGCAAGCTATCAATTGACAGGGAAAGGATATAAAAAGAGAGGGCATTATCCATATGTTGCGTCAGTTTTAAACCACTCATCGGAAACACACGAGAATGATCTTTCTGAATTATTGTCTATCATTGTTTGCAGAGATACGACAACGAAAATCCTGAGCCAAGCGTCACCTACAACAGGACATCACAAGAGGAAAACCAGGAAGAAAACACTCAGAACTACGCTTCCTCGATAGCACCCCAGGAAAATGAAGAAGTGCAATTTTCAGGGCACAATTCTGAGGAAAACCCGTTATTAGAAAAATTACGTGTTGACCTTTCAAAAAGGAACCCTCCACAGGTTAGACCATTGCCTTCGATACCAAGTCCCAAGGTGGAATGGAATTCAGGACAAAACGTAATGCGATCATCTGTGTTGCAGTCACTAAGCCTGGACCCAAATTTTGAGGCTCGTACCCTCAATAGGAAGGATGAGGGCTGTGATACCCCGGAAAGAAGAGACAACATCCAGTATTCTCCAGCTCCTCGCAGACCTCAAAAATCCGGAAAAGAAATCAAAGAGAAAACAACGCATAACGAAGTGTGTTCGTCTGTGTTGCAGTCGGGAAGCCAGAACCTCAAGTTTGAGACGTCGGAAGCAACTACCCTGGACAGAAAAGACTGTGGTTCTCATAGTCTGGAGAAACGAGGCAACATCCAACATTCTCCAGCTCCTCACAGACCTCCAAAGCCCAGGAGAGAACTTCAAGAGATCACTGAATTAAACAACATGTGTTGTATCAAATCCCAAAAGATCGAGGAAGACTATGAAATCGACTTAAAAAGACTTGCAATTCAAGGTACAGTGCTCGGGGAAGGGGAATTTGGAATTGTCTACAGAGGAAGCTACTGTTGCAAAGATGAAAAGGTCATTGATGTAGCAGTGAAGCAGTTGAAAGGTATGTATGTAAATACCATGGTTTCCTTCTTATTATTCAGGCAGGTATTTTGAGAAGTGCTTGTGTTGTGCAAGTTACTGCTGCTCAATGGCATTGGAAGTAGTACTCCATGTAATTTGTCTGAATAAACTTGCGTATGCTGTTGTTGCAGCCTACTCAGTTAATGATTTTAAAATAGCATTCTCCATCTGAAGATACAAAAATGTGTACCAAGTATATTTTGAATGGCGACCTGAAGAGATGTTATAGTCGTGTCATCCGAAAGTATCCGCAAGTTTTGGCTTCTCTGTTCCAGTTTAAGTCGCAAGACGAATTATAATTCGCCAGTTTTGATCACAGTTGAGATCATTTCATTTTCTCTATATATAGATAACAGGAGTTTGATCGACAGAGCTACCCTACTGAGCGAAATACGTATGCTAAAGCAGGCTGGTCGGCACCCTAATATAGTCAACTTAGTTGGCGCGTGCACTCAGGGTGGTAAGTATTAAACGAGAATATATTAGCTTGTGATTTCTAACTGCACTCCCTGTTAGTCCATCCGCTATCAAGCTACTGAATAATTATTTAAAGATAAAAGATAACAGACAAGAATTGTTTGAAATATCAGCTTAAAATTAATAACAATTTCAGGGCTCGACACTAACTTTTCAACTTACTAGCCTAGTGGCTAGTGACAACTTAGATGTTACTAGCCAAAACATTTTTTTACTAGCCAAGGGGTGATGTCTCCAGTTAAATATCCTCTTATATCTATTATGCCCGGGATTATAGAATTTTAAGAAAAGCCAACAATATTCACGTCTCAAACCGCTTGACACAGTCGGCACAGCTTGTGTCACGCTTGACTGCTTTAAACGCAGCAAACGAATTTATCATCTCAATGAATTGCGCTGGTTTTAATTTTGTTCAATGGCCTTGTGTTTTCCTTACATCAAATCTCTCAGGCCGACAGCTCACAAAGGAAAATCCAGAGATTTTCCCGTAAAGACTTTCAGGACTCTGTTTTTCTGTGAGACTTCTTTGGAAAAAAAATCGAGACACTGAGATGTCATTGTAGACACTGTCAGGTCTTCTTTACAAACAGGCGCCGGGGTAGAAACGTTTCAAAAGCAAAACAACTATCTGAACAATACTGCAAACTGTTGTTGGCGAAATTCAAATGGTAAAAACGACTGATTTAAATTTGGAAGGATATAAATCTTTCTCTAATTAATTTTGTAGTGGCAAGTTTTGTCAGTATGCATATGATGACAAATCACCGATGTGTTGTTACGCAAAATGAAATGTTATCCCTTTATAGTTCCGCACGATTTTGCGCATGATTTAATCAGGAGAAGCTTGTATTTTGTTCTACTAATTTCGAAGCAAAAAAGAACATCGATGTGTGCTTTCAGAAAATGCTGTCTTGTTTGTCAAATGCCACGCAACGAAAAGTAAACAGTCTTAGATTTGCATACGTGCTGAACAGCACATGCCCAGTAATTTGATATGTCAACAAGAAAGAAATTCCAAGAAAATTGTTTGCGCATGGCTTCCTTGTGAATGACAGAAACTAGTTCGGCCAATTTCATTTTGTTTACTAGCCAAAGTGGCTAGTGGAAATCGAAAACCTACTAACCAAAACTGAATTTCTACTAGTCTGTGGCTAGTTGGCTACCGTTAGTGTCGAGCCCTGGACAATTAAGAATTAATAGGAAGCCCCCAGTACATCTGACACGAATTCCAAACCAGACTGGTCCAAATGAGGTTAATTAACAGGGTTTTTATTTAATTTTGTTTTTAATTTTTAGAAAACATTCTCTTGGTGACTGATTTGATTCCTGGCGATAGCCTTGAAACACTGCTGAATCGCAAGCGCGCTCCCGGTGAGTGCAGCAAGTACGAAAATGACAACTGTGCGCTGAATGATCGAGAGCTGGTAAATATTGCACTACAGATCGCCTCGGGAATGCAACACTTAGAGACGAAGAAGGTACAAGTTTATCACAATTTTAACTGTGCAGTTGGGCTTTGTAAAGGAGTTGCCAAAAAATCTGTTGCTGCATAACTGTAGCTTCAAGGGGGGCATTTTTTTGTAAAAATTGCGTCAATTTCCGTAAAAAATGGAAGTTCCTTCTCGCTTAGTTTCTTGGCAAATACCATTCATTGGAAAATCACTCACTTTTGTAACACTCCATTTCACTACTTGTTTTTGTTCTTTTACTTCGTTGTTTGCTTGTTTGCTTGTTATGGCTACGAAAATTACACAAACATCCCTTGATACAATGACCAGTCTATTAAGCCAAATATAACTCTGAATCAGCGCAGCTATTTAATATTATCTCGTTAATTAAATAGAAATGTGCACTTCTCTGCAGTGCATTCATGGCGACCTAGCGGCAAGAAATGTTTTCATTGATAATGATAACAAGATTGCTAAACTTGGAGACTTTGGACTGGCAAGAGATATCTCAGAAAGTGGAATATACACAAAGACGTCGAATGTAAGTACAGCATAGAAAACGTGTTGTCATAGAATCAAAGCTAAAGCAATCGATTAGCAACCACATCAAACGTAAACCACACAACGAAATACCAGCTCGAAGCAAATACACGTAATTATTACCAAGCACCGACAGTCGTTGTTACCGTACCAAGTTGTGATAAGTTTTTATCAGCTCAAGACACTACGGTTAAATCAAGAGCTTTATCATGTCCCTATTTTAATTAGCCAGTATCAGTTTTGTGGTATAACTTTTTGATTTGTCAGCTGTCATTGTAGTTAAGATTTCAAAAAAATTAATGTACGTAATCTGTTTGATTGAATCCTTCTTTTTTTAAATTCCGACTTCCAAAACTAACAATTCCAAGTGAGTATATTTTTGTGGGTCGGGTGGTAGTCCTCGCAAAGTCTCGCAGAAATGGCGCTCTATACTTAAAGAGAACAGTAAAAAAGAAACAAGAGGAATGCGCCTAGCCTTAAAGAACAATAACTGCACTACAGGACCAGAAAAAGTACAAACTTACACTCCTGCTTTTGTTGTTATTTATTAACAGGGTAAAGTACCTTGGAGATGGTTGTCAATAGAATCTTTAAGACATCGAGTCTATACAACACAGAGTGATGTGTAAGTATCGTGGCATTCGTATTCAC
This sequence comes from Meandrina meandrites, assembly GCA_963693305.1. Taxonomy (NCBI): domain Eukaryota; kingdom Metazoa; phylum Cnidaria; class Anthozoa; order Scleractinia; family Meandrinidae; genus Meandrina; species Meandrina meandrites. Next base: position 21,578,388 of record OY855912.1, on the reverse strand, counting down.
CAAGTGAAAGTTCTTGTAATTGCCAAACTTTATCATTAATAAGGCATTCGTTAATTGCATAAGCCTTCTACTGTATTCTTACCGAAACAAAACGTTTACTTATCTGATTATTAAACACGACAGCCAGAATTTGTTTGTCCGACAGCATGAAAATGACGGTTCAACAATCATTTTAGGGCCATTGTTTCTAAAATCAACTAAAGTACGTCCGACAATTTTCCAATCCAAGTATGTTGTACAACATTAGCTATTTATCCAACTATATGCCAGTTACGATTGGTCATGGTGCACAACACAAACCATTTATCTACTTAGATAATCCAACAATAGATGGCCAGGATGTTCACAGCATTCAACCCATATGCTGATGTCTGATGTTATTCAAATATTATTCAAATGTCTTTCTAAAAATGAAGCGTGATGGTGTTGTTTACTAATTAAGCCTATATTAATTCATTTCTAGTTCGTTGCATTGTTTGTGAAGTTACTTTTCTTTATATTGTTACTTCCAGATGGTCCTTCGGTATTCTTTTATGGGAAATCGCTACCTATGGTAAGTCTGAAAACGTTATGTATAATTAACCTAAGAGGGGGCCTGGTAAGAAATTATGATGAAAAGTAGTTTTCACGTTTCTAAACGATGAAGTATTAACTCAAAACGCAACTAGGGAGCCAGACCGTCAGGAAAATTATCTAGGTCGGTGCACGCGCGCGCCATGAGTCCATTTCTCACTTGAATAAAGCGGATCAGGTGACTTTTAAAATATCACAACTCTATGCAATGACCAATTCCCACTATGGGGGACACCTGCTAGGAAGCATGTAAGATCTTTTCTGCGTTGCCAAGTCAATGGCATGTTTTGCTGAATAACACTACCATGATTCCCTGCAGGCACGTCTTATAGGGGGAATTGGGCATTGGATCGCTGTATGTGGACACCTGCGGCACTTGAGTGGCAATTTCGTGCATTTAAATGGATTCTGTGATATCTTGCTGTTTGACAAAGACTCGACGCACATTATTTAACTGCTCATACTCCAATACCCAAACGATTAATTGATAACTACGCCCAGTGCTATACCCAGTGTTTATAACTGGCTCAAGATCAAGTACCATTTCTACTTCACACAGTCTAATTACTAAAACAAATGCAAGTATCTTTTCTATATATTATTTCATATTTTCCTTATTAGGAGAGGTGCCATATCCTGATATAACAACACCAGCAGCCCTTATAAGATTTCTCTCTTCGGGAAACCGAATGCCTCGTCCCGAACATTGCTATGAGGAACTGTAAGTTCAACATTCGTCCACTACAGAATTTTTAAATTTCCACATGTGACAAATTCATGACACCCGGAAAGACGGCTGGACGCGAACATTGACCATTGTTGACTTTCACCAGTCAGAAGGAGATTTCAAAATGACGAATGCGAGAGTGTAGTTTGATAAGGGATGCTTTGGAGCGCTTTAAACTTAAAACCTGTTAGAGAAGCTGGGAAATGGTGAAAATGTTTTTGAAATTCAACCTGCAGTCAGCACCGGTGGTTATCGTCATCGAGATACGGGGACATTCAAGTCCATTCCTGAGCCGTTGCTGTTGTCAGCTGTTGTAGCCACAACTGGCTTCGCCTCTCTTTAAACCAAACTCATAGCTATCGCGTGGTAAAGTTACAGCAATCTCTGGTGAAGCCGGACGAAGATAAAACTTTCTTCCGTGTAAAGATACAGCACATCTTGCAAGATTTGCTGTTTAAATGCAAGTAATCATCATCTTCACGAGAAAATTCAGTTTTTGTCCGTTTAGAGCGAACGTTTGGCGAAGTCAAAACCTTGCAAATATAAGTGAGCCACATCAAACCGGACGAGCAGGTATCTAGCAAACTTGTAACATGTAGAAAACAAAGGCAAATCCGAGTCTGTGTTGGCCTGTCACTATTCCCAGTAACATTTGCTTCACTTCGTCTCTGAATTTGATTAGACACTAGATACTCCTTTAGCAATCTATAACATAAACTCATCGCGTAAGCTGCAACGTCTGCAGTAACGGCACGAGAAAAAACATGTGTTAGGATGCCATTTCCGGCGACCAGCAACAATGTATAAATTACATTTTAAATCTACGTCACAGACACGATCGGCTACTCACGCGTCCAGCCGTCTATTCTCGGGAAGATATAAAGACCGGACTCAAGCCCCCGGGGTGGGGGGGGGGGGGGTACTCTACGGGGACGTGCTGCTTTATAGGGTATGGTTTTGACCCCTCCCTAATCAGGGTCAAGTATTTAGCAATTCGAAATCAGAGACGTTTATCTGTATCTATATATGGTCTTAAAATAGGGGATGTTGTCCTACAAAGGGTAGGTATTTTAAGTTTTTGCTGTCCTAAACCAGGATCAGGGTTTCACACCCCAAGCGGCACCCCCATACCTAAAAATAGCTCAAGTACCCCCCCACCCCCCCCCCCCTCCCCACCCCCGGGACTCAAGAGTGCGGCGGAAATCGAGCATAACTACCTTCATGATACTTTTATTTCTAGATATTGGTATATTACTATTAATTTATATATGTACGTTCTTCTTCCCTTTTTAGGTATGAGCTTATGCAATCGTGTTGGATGGAAAATCCCTTGATGAGGCCCACATTTTATGATATAACAAAGCAGATCAAATATCTGTTAAGAGAAATCAAGGTGTGTTTCATCTGTTTATTTGTTAGACGATTCTCGATGCTTTTAAAGCACTCCAAGTTAGTTCTTTTTATATCGTGTCCTATGATATTGCTATGACATAAAATACGCTTACATGACAATGCTCAAGCAGAGAATACGAAAATTCTAGTAAGGGGAAGTCGTGGAATTGCAGTGTTATAATCGGGGGTGGAAGCGGAATCATGAATCATAGCTGTAAAATTGGTATAAATCATGAATCTTCGTGTTTAAAACTTGGGAATCAAGAATAACGAGAGATGGCTTAAAGAATCATGAATAACAAATGAATATGTTTCCATCGATATTGGAGGCGTGTGAATATAGAATGCAAACTGCGAAACTCCTGAACAGTTATATCACGGAAATGGCCGAACATAGCATTTCCGAGAGTCTAATTTTCAAAATTTTCTGGGGAAGCATGCCCCCAAACAACCCTACAGGAAAACACTGAAAAAGCGATTCAAATCTTCATCCCTTACCAACTTGCTTACTTATCAACCTGACTGTGACTAGGTATATTACACACAGTGAAGTTATTTTCAAAACTGGATGAAAACAATGCATCACGAATATAGAATGAAATTTTTAAATGAATCGCGAATCATTTAGGTAAAACAAGACAGGACTCATGAATCATGAAAGTCCAATGATTCCGCTTCCACCCCCGATTATAAACTGCAATGTCAGGGCTACGAACACATAAAGTAGTAAATTAGAATAGAAAAGTAGAATACGGTATGAGGATATCCCCCTCCCCGAAAAGTTAAGGTGGCTCTGAAACCGCTCCGCAGAATTTTTTTTAACTTTGCAAAAAGTTGCATCTTAACATGCCAATCATTATTCACTAATAAAAAATGGGGGTCACCGGACTCGTTTTTGAGTTATAAGCACTTAAAGGGAAAATTAAGGGTGTTTTTAACAGGTAAAACTGTTGCTATAGTAACCAGTGACGTCATGAAAATGACCACAACTTATTCAGCAATGATTGGACATTTGGTCGATATCATTATTGTTGCAGCAACTGATAAAGATTTGTAGTACTGACCCATCAAAGTTTAAGACCTGGAAAGCGCTGGAAACCGTTGCGAGCCTCCTTAAGGACGGAAAATGGCAAATGATGCCTTTTTAAGCCAAACCAAATGCATGACTCCCTATCCAAAACTCAAAATTGCGTTAACAGGTCGTTTTTAATTTCCATTGTTTTTGTGTGTAGCATGGAACGTTTTTACGGCTAATTTAGTTTTATCGGACCACACCTTTTTGGTTTAGATGGAAGTTTATGCCTTGCAAAAGGATTGATTGAGTTACTTATTAAGACGGAATCCGCAAGGACTTCGAGTAGTTATTGGACAAAATTATGTACCAAAATTATTTACACCTTATTGCAAGGTTTTGTGTTACTGCTTCAAATATCTTATCAAACGAAATCTTTTCTAACAACACCAAACATCGAAAACCGATTTCGAAGTTCCGCTGAATTCCACTAAATCGCTTAAAAGACGTGAGCTTTTGCCTATAGCTTGTGAACTTTGAATTTCATTTTCTCAGGCTCTGATAAGAAATTGTTGTACCAAAATTATTTACACCTTATTACAAACTTTTGTGTTACTGTTTCAAATATCTTATTAAAAGAAATCTTTTCTAACAACACCAAACACCGAAAACAAATTTCGAATTTCCCACTGAATTCCACTGAATCGCTTAAAGACGATTTTACAAAATGGCTGCACGAGAGAATTTGCCTATAGCTTGTGAACTTCGAAATTCATTTTCTAAAACTCTGATAAGAAGATGTTGTCGGTGTTATCAGGGATTATTACTTACATCTCTACCTTTTATTTAGGGTAGAAAATAATGCAATAGGATTTAAATTATTCTGGTACTCGATTTTGTCCAACTTAAATAAATATTACTCGACGTCCTGGTGGATTCCGTCTTAAGTTATTCGTTTATTCATTTCTTTCAGAAACCATACGAAAATATCACAGACGACGACATCACTACTTAATTAGTAACCTGGTAACACTTGGTTCAAACAGGCGACAGAGACACAAAGGACATGAACTAGAACGTAAAACCTTGTTACGTTGAGAGCAGGTCAATCGCAGTTTTAAGTCCATTAAAGTGGGGTAGACAACGTTCAAGATATGTAAAAAACGTTCGTGAGATTTGAGGTAGAACAGGCACGAACTCCCTAGATGATTTCGCCTTGTTTTCAAATGAGCTATAAAACCTTGACACTTTGGAAGCATGTCAATTGAAGTCCCACGTATAGAGTAGAGGAGGAAATGAATAAGATGATCATTTCCTTGTTTTACAAACTAGTACTTTAATAGCATGTCATTTTTAGGTTCTTTTTTAACGCATAAAATATGGTATGAACTTGAAGGTGGTAGTTTCGGCCTAAATAGTGAAGGGAGCTCACACCATATGCTACAACTCGTATTCCATAATATATGGGCTCATGTGACGACGACTTCAGGTCAGAGTATTACAAATTTTTATCTAATAAAAGTCTAAAAAAAAAACGAACAGTCCCTCTCTTAATGTATCTTGCGCATTTTACAACTAAGTTAATACGTAATCTTGAACATGTATCCAGACGCAGTGGTCGCCTAGAGCGCGCGGGACGCGAAACAACTGAATTGCCTGGCAAAGGGTTGGATGGAAACTGACCTGCGCCTCTGCTTTTAGGTTGGCTTGCAGCTGTCCTTGATTTAGTTTGTTTCCCATGATCAAGCTGGGACTTTGTCACACTCTTCAATGTCGCTGAATCTTGCAGCACGTGTTTTGCCTACAAAGTCCCTCTGTCTTAGCGCGAGCGTCCCTCTCTTTTAAGAGCAGTTGCCACTGTGATTCTGTGGCTCGACCCTTCGGGATTTGGACTTGGAGTTGGGGATTTGTCTTGCTGCTTTTGCGCCATCAATTGCTCAAACACAATAAGGGGTAGCTCTGTACTGGAATAGAAAGTCCCATAATGTTTTCCGCCGATCTTTACCCTATAGGAGAGCAATTCTCACGATTTTTAGTAAGGTCTCGTTGCAACGCTCCACCTCTACATTGCTCTGGGGCCAGTTAGGCACACCCCTTTTGTGTTCAATTGCTAGGTACTTGAGCAATCCCTGAAGTTTCTTGGGTACAAAATCACTACGGACAGGAGTATGGTAGGCCATTCGTTCTAAAGATAGCCTGCATGGTCTTGATTACAAGTCGAGCGTCGTTTTTTTCCTGAGAAGGACAGCTTCGATCCAGCTGGAATAATAGTCTACGACTACTAAGAGAAAATCAATTGAGATTTCTTGCACGGGGAGTCTGGTAGTCTGGTTGATGTCACTGGCTCTAGTTTAGATCCAGGTCTGACAAGCTGGCAGAGGTGGCATGTTCGTACTGCTTGCTCGACTTGCTTGTCCATTCGTGGCCACCATACTTTTTTTAGTTTGTACCATATCTAGGTGCCTGTCGTGAGCTAACATTATCGTGCGCTGTTGAAGGCTCTTTGGGATGACGATACGGCTTCCTGTCATCATCACTTGGCCTAACACCTACGTTAATTCTTTGCCTCCATTGTAAACTGGGCCCTGTAACTGATTGCAATCATTTGTCATTGCAGCATGGCGCACAAGCTTAGTGTTGTGTCTATTTTAGGGGCGACTTCAACTTCCTTTGGGACCAAGGCAGTTGGTACAGCCTCGCTTGCTACGCTATAGGCAAACTCTTTTGCTCCTTGTGTTTCGCGATCTTGGGCCGGAGGCGGCTGTGGACATATGTAGCATTGTCCTCTTCGTATGCGCATCAACTTGTACTGAAACTGCTGCAGGTACCGGAGCCATCTTCCGTCCTTCCGAGTACGATGAAAAGGGGTTTGTGATCTGTGCGTATTTCGAAGTTCATTCCATAGAGATACAACTTTCCACAAGGCCACCTAACAGCCAGAGCTGCCCTTTGGAAATGGGAGTTCCTTACTCAGTTTTCTGCTGGCATGATATATTGGTCTGTAGCTTCCATCGTCTTGCACCTTTTCCAGGATCGCTTCAACTCCCACCGGTGAAACGTCGGTTGTCAGACAAGTTTTTGACCTTGTTTGAATATGCCATACCTTTTACACGAGTCAGCCGGTCTTTTGTAATTTCTTGGAATGACTTGGCTTCCTTTGTTTCTCAATCCCACTTTACGTCTTTGGTGGTAAGGCCCAACAATGGACTCGATATCGTTGCAAAGTTGGGAATGAACGTTGAACAGAACTGCACGGAATCAAGAAAACTCCTTACTTCTTTTGGGTTTCGAGGTGCTGTCGCCTCGACAATAGCTTTGACATATTCACTGGAAACTTTCAGCCCTTTCCCAGAGAGTCAGACATTCTTGCCAAGGACTCACAGGTCATCATGGAATTTGTATGTCCCTGGGCAGACTTTGATAATCTGCCAAACAATGAACTGAAATTTCTCCGTAGCCACGGTCACACCGAAAAGCAGGCGCTTGTATATATAAAGGCTGTAAGGAAGGGCAAAAGTTGTTATGTCCCTCGAGTCTGGGTGTACCCCAATTTGGTGGAAAGCCATTTTCAAATCGAATTTAGAGAGAACTAACTTTGACATTTGAGACTCCTTAGAGTGTGTCCTCAACAGTGGCAACTGGGCGTTTCTCCCGCATCATTGGCTTCATTTGCTTGCCTCATTTGTAGACAGATTCTTATACCCCGATTAGGTTTCTCGACCACCACTAAGGAGTTGACTCAGCTGGTAAGTCCCTCTCCTATTTCAACAACATCAAGTTTCAGTAACTCCTCCAATTTCTCGTCTACTAAATTGTGCGGTTACTTGGCGTGCATAACGTTGGCCATGTGAATCTCCTCCCCTTCGTCCACGACTTTTTCTTCCAAAGTTTCCACGACCACGACTCGAACTGCCACTAGAATGCGCCCCTTTTCTCTGTTTTGAGTGACAGCGCACTTCGAAATGACCCACGTTGCTACATTTCCCGCACTTGAGTGACATGAGTGATGGAATTCCTTCGCAAATTGCCCCACTTCATCGTACCGTCAAGATTTTCCCGCTTGTTCTGTGTCTGATGATATGCTGTTTACTTGGCCTTCATGTTATCAAATGTAAGAAACCGTACAATATCTCAACTGATTGTCCCTTTCACCTCCATTATCACAATGTTCGGCCAATTTCTGCAGGCTGTGATGAAATTTTAATGGTTTCTACGGCAGTTTGCTGAGCTGCGAGAGTCACGCCTGTCTAGCCATCGGAGAGTTTTTTCTTTGTTTGAAGTGACCCGACAGGCTGTCCTTAACGTTCTTGTAATCCCTTGCTTCGCCTCGTTTTTCTGCAGGAATTAAGTTTTTGAATACGTCTCTGACTGTGGGCCTGGCGAGGTGAAGTAGACGCGTTCTCTTTTGTGTTGCGTTACTGATTTCCGAGGTAGTCACGTACAAATCAAATTCTTCTTTCCAAGTCAGCCATAGTCGAAAGCTTGTAAACTAGCTGGCAGTCCGCTCAAGGGCATATAGCTGTGCGTGTTTCCACCGTTTAAAACGTTAACCTCTTTTTAACCTCGTCGCCAAATGTGGTAGTTTCGGCCCAAATAGTGAGGAGAGCTCAATGCACGAGCAAGATTTAATGCTACTCCATTTTCTGACCACATGCCACAACTCGTAACCCATAATATATAAGAGGTCATGTCACTGAAAGCGATTTCCAGTTGGAGTATATCTGACTGGACTTACATAAACATACCTGCAAAGAGCTCCGAGCTGGTGGGCTGGGCTCGCTTCCCCAGGCCATCCCGCTGGACCTCTGCTCCTTCAGGGGTTGGCCCTCTGTCCAATGGCTCTGATTATACTGAGAAAAGCAGCTCAGCCCACAGTCGACTATCAACACTAGAACGTGCAAGATTCACAAAAAAAAAAACACTCAGTGTACCAAAATCTAACCCCACCCCTCCCCCCTTGCTTTTCAAAGCTAGCCGCCAGCCAACCACCAGCTGGTAGCCCTGTCCCTGGGCCAGGTCTGGGCATCAGTCTTGACGCGTACCTCAAAGGCTCTTATCCCACTGAGTAATAAATGCCCCTAATGACAGAATTCGAAGAATGATGCTTCTGGAAAATAGATTTTGCAATTATTTCTTATATTTTTATTCAATCAGAAAGCAGTGATTTTGTTGCGTATCCTTTAAAGAAATATAATGACACTCCCTAGGATTTGTATCTGAGGCAGACTCTGCAACTGATATAAATTATTTAAAGCTTATAAAGTTCATATGGTGTAGTATTAAAATTTTGCTGGTTTTTATTTTGCAGATTGACCTGTATCAGCAAAAATTGGTTCGCACACAATAAAGATCGTGCAAAATAAAATGCCACAAAAATTAACTCCTTTCAGTCAAATAAAAAATGCCGCTTTTAACAGACGTGTGCCACTTGGGGAATATACATTGGACGTCACCAGCATGATGATGACAATTTGATTCTCCATTAGAAAAAATTACCTGAGGTTAGATACATACGGTCGTCTGTATCGCAAACAAAAGAATAGGTAAAGCATAGAAAATGCTGAGTGTACAGCAATTCAGTACATTAGATTGGCAGGAAAGGGTCATCTGAAGGAACACTTCTAGGGTATCTGTGATGCCATATTTTTAACATACTCATGTACAATACACATAAACATACTGCATCTCTGCTGCTTAAACAGAGAATAAAAAAAATAAGTTCCTAGCAGAAATTTTAGTTACTTAAACCGCAAAAATTAATTGTTCCACAAATCACAAAAAAATTGCCAAACTGCAAAATAAAACTTCTGCAAAGTTTTCGTGTTACACGGTAATGACTGAATGGCCATTTCCTGGAAATTATATTGAATAAATGTTAGACATTGCAACAAAAAAGGTCAATGCTGATATAAGCCGGTTTTGATGACAATGATACAACAACTATGATAAAACCATTGGAAAACCAACAATTACACTTTTAATACCATGAGGATTAAGTTATGAAGCTTGCTACACCTTGGCCTGTTTCAGAACTTGCTTGCTTCAATTTGCAGGCAAAGAAGTTAATAAAATATAAACTTTTTTGGCAAATTATTTTTGATGGAAGTAATTTTATCCTGGTCTGTTACGAGAGGTCAAATTACACTGTTAATTTAAAGCTAATTTTTTATTAATTAAGAATTTGTTTTCTTATTTGAAGGAAACTGTTTTTTTCGTATTTTGAGAAGAGTCAGTTATGTTAAGTCTAAGCCTGCAGAGTCTACAGACTCAGTCCGTTCCAACACCTTTGTCGTTATAACAGTTTAATTTACACAACATATTTTTTTTATCAGAGAAGCGCTTGGTTAAATTTTTAATTTGGATAAAATTAAATATGTAATAAAATCCTACACGTAAAGGCAAATGCTCATGATCACGAATACCAATAATACATATATAACTAAAATAATTTCCGCCAAAGTTATCTATTTTGAGAGTGATATACCGGCATATACTTTATGGTAAGTCTGAAAAACATCCAACCACAAAATGAATGCTAACCGCAAGCAAACTGCAGTAAATAATGTTAACTGCAAGCAAACTACAGGGTAAAATGCTAACCGCAAGCAAACAGCAGTAAATAAATGTTAACTGCAAGCAAAGCTGCAGGGCGACTATATGGTGTCTTAACATGAATTATAGCTCCGCGTTGATACCAGTTTGACAGTTGAGAGATATTTTGAGGCAAGATTAGGATCGGAGCTTTTATTCCGTCTTAAATATATAAGATATTATGGACCCCTGGTTTTGCGTAATATTCACTTGGAAAATTTGGCATTGTTAGCACTGCAACTGGGTAGTCTGCGGTCACGGACGTCTTTATTGTTGCCAAAGAAAAATCACAGAGAGAAGAAATGTTACAGACTGCCTTAATATATGTGACACGGTGCTGATCTTGGTTGCACGAGTAAACTGCAAAGCGTGACGCTCCGAACACTGATTAACTGCTTCCTTTGTGAAATAAAACGCCCTTATTACTGAGCGCCTATTTAGGTACACTCCAAACAAGGCAAGGCCCTGGAAGAAGCGGGTTTAAAATCACTTTTTCATAGACGCGAAGAATTATGTAACATTCTGTTTAAACAAATTGTAGAGAGCGATGGCCAGCGTAAACTAGCAATTTGTTCATTGGTAAAACTTGTACACTGTAAATTCAAAAGATCTGTTTCAGCCCCAAAGTGCCGATTCAGCTCTATGGCCCCTGGAGCTGATTTGACTCTTCGTGGGGCCATTTTGTTAAATTGGTCTAAATCGACCCCAGTTAAAACCATTTTAGCCCCACTAAAAACCAATTTAGCCCACATTGGACAATAATTCAGCTCCTTATGGTGCAGATCGGCCCCTATCACTAGAGTCATTTTGACTCAATTTGATAGAGCCAATTTCGTTCAAGTCTTTTTGGGCCTATTTTAGGGCCGTATCAGCTCCTATTGGAGGACCTATTTGACCTCGAAAAGGTGGCCCATTTTGTTACAAAACAAAATGGCCCCACAGATCCCACAGGGGCGTTTCCAGGATTTTTCTTAGGAGGGGGTGCACATAGTTTTTTTTTTCTTTTCTATGCAGAATACCAGTTGTATTAGAAAAGGCGCTTGGTCATCTCAGGGTGGGGGAGGGGGTGGGGTGCACCATCTGCATCTTTCCCCTAGATCCGCCCCTGCCCCATTTATTAGAGTTATCTTGACTCCTATTTCTAGAGTTATTTCCATTAAGCTAAGATGGCTCTGATTTAGAGTAGTTTCGGCTCTTATTAATAGAGCCGGTAATTGGTCATAGGCCTAGACGAGCTGCCACTAACAAGAGAGGTTTATATATACCTCGGCTGGTTCGACAGCGTTGATTGTATCGTTTTTGAAGATATCCACCGTAAAACTGAGACCGTCAACGCCGGCCCTTTAAAATTTGTAATTCTTTCGTCAAACGTTGATACTACTGGGTACTGAAGTTTCTCTCGACTTGTAATGTGATGGGCTTATTTTTTAATCTACCCCCGTCTATTAAAATATAATTTTACGAAGAAATGTTTTCCCTTAGCATGAATTTTCTGTTTTCCATTTGATGTGATTATTTTATGTTTGTGCGCGTTGCGTGCCTGTTTGCTCTGACCGAGTTACTCTGGGAACAAATGGAACATGCGCAGTGTAAGTTATTCCCGGCGTCCCCTTCGGTACTTTTGGCGCTCGATTCGTAAAACGGTTTGCAACGGTCCCTTCA